>OV656731.1:10646169-11292338 GCA_927399415.1 Macaria notata | reverse complement strand
ACACTATGCACTTGCGTGTGCCAATAGAGGAACCCGGCCAGCGTTCCACTTACAGCTCAACGGCTACAGTGAATGTTATGAAAAAGAGAAGATTCAGTAAGGCCACGTAGCTCGCCACCACTCCAGAAGCGACACACTGGCGGATGCAGCGGATATTATTCATCGAGTATTATAGTTGACCACACTTTGTAAGATTGTATTAAAGTGCCATACTATTCGAGGGTACATTAATGGGAGTGGGAAGCGTCATCGATTAAAGTTTAGATGTGTAGTGGATGCATGCAACAGGCAAAGCAGAGACGACCGTTAGCTGGAGTGGTCGGCTGGAGGAGTAAGCTGGTGAGATGAGTTACACGAGCACGTGAGTGTGTTACCGCCGGGCGGCGGCGGCCGGACGCGGCTGCCGCCCGCCCGGCGTGGTTACTGTCGTTAGTGTAGTTAATGGTGTAAGCCCCATGTCGGATGACGCGCCTCGATCGATTTTGCACCGCACGCCGCGTGCGCCCCACTTCTGTCTACATCACGCACACACGCGCTCTACAGTATACAACACTAACGAAACGACTCCGCGTTATTTACAATTCAACAACAAACAACCGAAAACTTACAAAGCGTTACAATGTGGAAACACGTATTGTCACACGCGCACGACTGTTACTTATATTCGATGATTGTGGTATTCACAATGGTGATAAAGTATTGGTCAATACCTCAAAATCTCTTTTCCTGACTTCATGTTCCAAATCCCACTTCTGGCCCTCACACACATACATGCGGTCATAATACTCCTGTATTATTCTCTTGAGCATTGCTATAGAAAAAGGAAAGACAGATTATTGAGCCAGCGGAATGACACGGGCATCGAGAGAGGCCTGGTCTGGCGACGGAGCCCGAGCATGTGTGCTGTGAGCCGAACAACTAGTCACTTCGTAGTAACAACTAAATCAGACTCAAATCAGAATGCATTCCCAATCCTATTTATGCAGTTTACCTCCATTTTCTTAATTTGGATCCCTCGTTCTAGGTCATATTTATCCCCCTCAAGGTTGTATATCCTGTGCCAGTACATTTGACATACGGTCTGCAGTTCCGCTAGAGACAAACAATCAGAGTTTAGGGAGAGTGTACGGCGCCAGCGCCGCGCGCCGCGCGCCTAGTGCCGAGTGTGTCGCGGGACTAAGCGAAGCAAGCTCACTACCGCCGTCTCTACCACGCTACCGGGGCCGTGTTATTCAGCGCTTTTACAATTTACTTGTTATCCACACTGTTAAGGTAGGTTTATTCATGTATAGCTCCGGTTGGTAACATATGTTTGCTGCGAAAACAAAATGTAGTCTAGTCACAATATCGGCATGATCTATTCAAACGCGAGCGTGATGCGCCCAAGCAAGTCACACCTCGAGCGCTCTCCGGGCCACCTCCATCTCGTGATCGTACTTCTCCTCCTCCAGCTTGGTGATACGCTGGTGGTAGCCAGTACAGATGCTCGTCAGAGCCGCTACAACAGTAACACGCATTACTGGCCGCCTGTCTACCCCGCTCGCACCCCGCTACCCCGCCCCCGCGGGGGCCATGGACGGACACAAGCTGAGAAGTGAGTCTCGGAAAGTTTAGATATTAGAAAAATAGAAGGTAGTAAGTAATCGCAGAGAACTCGACGACTTCACATGGAGCTTAGAGAATTAACGCGTTAGAAAGACAAGGGCGAGGCGGGTCGAAGGGCCGAACCCGCCGCGCAGCCCACACACCCATGTTTAGAGTTTAATCTGTTAAACCAGACGAAGTAGAGCACGCCACTTGGACACAGTCACAAAGAAAGTTAAACATCATGAAAGTGAAGTATTATAAGTCTTGTAAGTTCGTGAAAGTAGAGCGGCTCCACGTCAGCCCGTCTCACTACCTCCATATCTTTCCGTTTAACGATGTACTCCAGATCGAACTTTTGATCCTCGAGCTGGGCGATGCGCTCGTGGTAGGTTTTGCAAACCCTCTTAACTTCATCTGTATAATGCGACAACACAATTGTACATGGGGAGCCAGTGTTTCAATACAATGTAAGGCATGGACTTGTGATCCGGTATGTGATGTGTGTGACACGAATACAAACAGTATTTATAAAAGTCTATATCATCAGTAGGATAAAGTGGTCCATTGATGCTAACTACTGATCCTTTGTGTGGGAAATATCAGATATCAGATGTATATGAATTAGAAAGATATATACCTTCGTTTGCATCGTCGATGTTCTTGGGTTTACCACATCTCTCCTCAATGATACGCCTCCTCTCGGCGGCCTTGCGTTCCTGCTCCTTCTTCAGTTCCTCGGCGGCCTTTTTACGGAGCAGCAACTGTCCGGAGAAACACATCGCGTTAGATAAGTAACCTGAATACACGTCACGTGTTTTATTAAATTACATTTACCTTGATGAAATAATTTACCTTTTTTTTTCAAGGAAAGACCTGACAAACATTTGACTATATCTGCATAATGCTAGGCAAACTGTTATCAAAAAGTTGGAGTGCCCTTCTAAAAGAAATCTTATGGATCTGAATGTTTAAATTAATAAGATGATATGGTAATTTACGAACTAAAATTAAGACTGGACTTAGTTTTAAGTACCTATTTTAGATAGATAAAATAACTCACCCTAAGCTTCTTCTTCCTTTCAGGTGTCATGAAACCCTTCTTCGCCTTCTTGGCTTTGGAGGCCTCCTCCATGCGCTTACGCACCTCAGCGCGCTTGCGGTCGATCTCGGCCTGTTTGGCCTTCTTAGCCTGGAGACATTCAATGTATGGTAATTGTAAGCCTATTGAGTAAGAAGAGTGTGTGTATGATGTGTGTTTGTGTGTGTGTGTGTTTATGTGTGCTGTGTACTTATGTGAATGTTTTATTTCTACGTCTTTTGATTACTTTTGTATCTAATCTAATTGGTATAAAAATGTTAAAATAATCCGTACGACTTAGATGCATAAATAATTTTGAGCATATCACTGTGTGTCTGTGTGTTGTGATGTATAATATAGTGTAACATATCGCTGTAATTTATAATGACAATTCCTTCTATGCTTCTATCTGCCTACATAAATGTGTATATTTCTTAAGTGACGTTTGCATTTGTGTGTGTGTTATATGTTTGTGTGTTATGTGTTTGTGTATAATTGTGTATTAATTATCTGAAAAACTCTCGTTGTCATAACGACACTCTATCAATTCAATGTTTCCTCTTAGTATCTTAAAATACCAGATAGTTATGTGTTTTACGTGTCATGTGATTTACTGTGACTTGTGTAGTTTTGTAGTCGCCACTTTACCTCCTCGAGACGCTTCCTCTGAAAAAGAAAAACAATAAAATTAGTACTTTGATAAATCACAAAGACGCGAGTTCTTTACAAAGTGTGGCTATCAAATTAATATTCAAGTTATAACATATTACTGTTCTTGCATGAACCAAAAAAAATATTTATTTGCATACATATTTGTATGTAATCGTTGCTAACAGGTACAAAGAGAAACCATGTTCTGAAAAAATAGGAAACCATTTTATAAGAAAGAACGTACCTAACGGCACAGAATTCAAATTACAGTTGTTCAACTTATAAGTTTGTTCAACAAATTTGGTAGCCACAGTTTAAAAGATAAGTAAAAGGAAACAAGCGAAATAAACCCGATTCATTCATATATAGTAAGAAAAGCGCATTTTCACGTTCACTTGCAATGAGATTCACTAAAGCAATATAACTCTACATTTGTTTATTTGGCTTGTTTCCGCGATTTTAATCAGCTTAGTGAGTGCTTGTTTATTTGCTAAGTTTGTGTTATAAGTGCAAGTGCTCCTGTGTGTGCATTGTGGTTTTACTATATTATTATTTTATTTTATCTTAGTTTATGAGAGTTTAAGCGCATTGGACATGGCAACATTGACGTTATAGCTCAGTGATGTTGGTCGCAGAGTAAAACTCTTGCTCGAGCCTGAAGCATTATTTTACATAAAATCTAGTATGGGAATCGTTGTCTAGCAATTATATTTGTAAATATGCTGATATATCCATAAAGTTATAATAATTGTAAATCGAAAAAGTTAGGAAATCCTGTGCAATAGCTAGCTTGATGTGTGCTTCAATTTGTGTGAGCAATTTTAATTATTAAATCATTAAAATAGCAGCCCTTATCGAGTCCCTAAAATTGATTACATATATTGAAGCCTTAGCCGCGACATTAAGTTATTGCTATTGTTATTAACAGTGACGTCACGTAATTATGTTTGAGTTAGGTTCTAGTCACAGTTTGCTTAAAAGCAATCATCAACTTACAACCCTTCAATAAATAAATCTAAATAAATTCTGGAATAAAAACATTACTATAGGTAAAATGGTTTAATTAACGTGTTGTAGTGCTGTATTTAATATACAAAATTCTATTCCAAAGATTATGTCTTCAAATATCTTAATGATTGAAGAAAAATGTGTATATAATAAATTCAGTTCTTTTCGTTTACTTATATATTTGTCTAGGAACTTCTTATTCATCAGATTGTTTGTGTGACTGTGTGCCAATAGTGTGTATGTACAGTACATGTGTGTGGGTTGTGTAAATGCAGCCAGTTAATAAAGCAGCTATTTACCTGAGTCTCGAGGGTATATAGCATTCAGTACTATATTATTGAATCCATTGAATTGCACGAAGATTGTCCGATGTTCGACGAAGGAGGCGAACGTCCAATGAAACAGAAAAAAAAGAAATACACGTTAGGTATTATAAATATATTTGATAAAACGCCTGAAAACTTGAAATAACAAGCATGCGAAGAAGTATGCTGATAAAATCAGGAAAATTAATAGGTAATCTAAGTTTTACAACGCGTGCGTTTTTTTTAAACTCAGCATTTTATATATAACACATTAATTATTTTGGAATAATTTATGTCTACAGTAGCATATAGAAAGGACATAAACATATAATATAGAAACATTATATCGGTAGATATGGGTAGATAGGCTGAAAGATATATGAAGAAGTATTTTCTTGTTACAAAGATTTTCAAATCGTATCAATAATATACCATTCAATCCATACATTTTCAAATTAGTACATACCCAAATATTAGCTGAAACTGGAGGTAAAATTATTAGTTTTCATATGTATAAAAAACGTTTATCTTACCTTACATCATCATCCGCCATTTTGTTTGTGTTGAGCTCGGTGTCCTGCAAATAATACCTAGTTTTATTTTCCATTAATTTTACGAACCAATGATCATACATTTCATTCTATAATTTTTACATACTTGCCACCTAGGATTTTTTTGAAATTCTTTGATACCAATCAACTAGTGTTTAAATTATTTGTCTCTTAATAGGCGTTGTTAATTATTGATTTAAGATTTAAATATAATTTCATCAATTAGGTATATATTATTTCATCAATTGTTTTAATTTGTAGCAAATATAACAAATCAATCAACAGACAATATACCTAAAGAAATTTATTACCTGAGACAATAAAGGAATCCAATAAGTTATTACAGTTCATAAACAAAACGCATTTGGCAGCTGTAATAAGAAACAAGCCCGACATTTGAAGCAGGTTGGAAGCCTGCCAGTATCCAAGGTGTTGAGCGCCGATACTTGATACTAAAAATCCTGTTATCTTCCGTCGCATTGTCCTAATTCTATCGAACATAATCTCCCTGGCACACATAAGTTGCTAAGTTAACCATAGAGTTTTCAAAGAAACGGTTTCATATGTTTGTCGTTAAGTAAGAAATAGAAGAAAGTGTTGAAATGAGGTCATGGAAGTATAACGGGAACATCGGTAGTTCGCGTTCATGTAATAAACCGAAGGCGACGTAATGAAAATTCCACAATTAGGTTCGGGCGCGCTCGGCGGCGCTCGGCAGCGGTTGGGTGCGCGCGCGCCTGAAATAGTTCAGCGGGAGTTTGCGCTCCTCCTAATTTGGTCTCGCGCTGCGGACGCGCTTACTCGGGTTTCGGACGTGTGGGAAACCACACCACACCACATGTAACCGGATATTTCAAATCTTTTAGTACTGAAACGGATCACGAAAGTAAAATCTCACTGATTAGTCTATTATATTGATTGTCTAAAATAATTCAGATAACAAATGTTTTGGAGGCATTAATATTGACTACGTTATTAATTTCATTTCCGAGATTCGATATCAAATTATGATTGTTTAAGTATTGAAATTCACTAGTATTCATATTAATTTCAAAGCATAAGAGAACATGAATATTTATACCGGCACAATGGAGGTATTAATAACAATAGTGGCATTTAAGTAATGTTAGAAGAGTTCGAGGCACAGGTTTAAAACTTGAGTACACGAAGGACACGAATTGCATTAAGAATTTAGCCGATATCGTTAAGGCTCTGTTTGAATGCCGATACGTCATAACGATGACGTCATTAATCTTGCGAGTACGTCACAGGGCCCGGGCTCCGCACTCCACTAATGGCCAGCCGTATTATCTAGACCAGGGCTCCAAGTTCACAAGCGGCGCCGCGAGCGATGCATCACGGGGCTCCCAGACCGCGACGTTGATATATCACTTCACTGAACAACGACCAGCACTTCGCTCCGATATAATTTTACAATTTTCACAAAACTCACCAACTAAAAGAAAAAGAAGATGGCCCTACAGATGGTTCAGCCAACACGAGTCACAGCTGCTGACTGGCGCGCGGCGGGCGGCAAGGCAGGGCGGGATGTGCGTAGGCGCACCCGCCCGCGCCCCGCGCCCGCCCCCGCCTTGAGGAGCTCCTCTCCCCCGCTTTCAGTCCAGACATTTTTAGAGCAGTGTCGTTTTGACACCAACACCGAAATAACATCAGCCAAGCTCTAGTTATCTCGGATGCCTCGTAAAATCTTTGCAAGGAAGCATGCGCGTGTGCAATTCAAAAACAATATTTGATAACTTCGATACAGTTCTGATTGAAGTTTACTACATGCATATTTAGCTTTAAATACATATCTATAAAGTTATCATATCACAGTTGGGTACAAAAGTTTGTTTCGAAGATTTCCATCAACATACGAATTAGATCAACACTTTGAAGCCTTAGAACATACTGCGCACTTTTAAAATATTAAAAATGTGCAATGCAAATAAAATAAATAAATATTTCAGAACTTATCACACAGCGCCGTCTAGCCCCATACTAAGCTTATGCTTGTATCATGGGTAAAATGAAAAATATATCTAGATATGTATATGAACATTATGTATTTAACTATTTTGATGTATATGAGTTAATATTGCGGTGAGGAAAGGTAATTTAGTTCTACCTATGTATATTTATTTAATAAGTATATGATATCTTAAATGAATGGGTACTCATTCGTGACAAGTAACATTGCTCGAATATCAAAGCTAAGTACATTGGAGCAGTTCTAGCATCGTTGGTTTCTAACAAGCAACAACTATTTGCAGTACGAATGTAACGAGCTTAACCTCATACAGCCACGCGCTTATAAAAACATAGAAAACATGTTATATTTTTTATGGGAGATAAATTTCATGGACATCGTAGTCGTACAGATTTTTCCACAGTTGACGTAAATTTCATATGTCTTCAGATTTTGTAGACGTTAAAGAAAGACAGTTTTAGTTTGTTATCACATTAAGTGATAAAAAACTAGTTGAATCAATATCGCTTCATATTCAAAATAATTTAACGACAATTTAGTTTAAGGAGCGTCAAAGTATCGTCAGATACTGAGTCTTAATACTCGCATGAGAGTAAACGAAGAAGTTAGCTAACTAGATACTTATACTAACTGTTAGAAAACCTCTTCAAACTAACTGCGGCGTAACTATGTGGAATTTAAATAGATTAGCAGACATTGTACGAGTCGTGGGTTCTTTGTGGATGAGGTCAGCACAAGCTCGACGCAGCTGGCTTCAAAGAGAGGTCTTTGCCCAGCTGTGGGATAGAGAAGGTTGTGGATGATGATGATGAGCAAATATACTGTTAGGTTTTTTATAAAAACGTATGAAGCTTATCTTTATCTTTGAACTTGCATATATAAGGCAGTAATAATACTAGCGGCGATTTTACCCGCCTTATCCAGAATAAAAATGTGTTAATCTAGAATCTAACGTGCCTCCATAGTAAATTTCATCCAAATTGATTTAGCCGTTTGATTGTGACAACACACTCACGCACATACTATCACGAGTATAATATTAGTGGGTTAAATGTCTCGACCAACATGATCCCAATACTAGTAGAAACGGGTATAACGATGAAATATCCTAACGTAACGTTTCTATACATACATAATAATAAAGCTGAAGAGGGTCGAAAGTATGAACATTGAAGCTATTGTGATTATGGCGCTGTGTGCAATGTCCTGGAATATTTATTTATTTATTTATTTTATAAAAAAATATTGGAGATACATACTTCGAATTGATAGCATAACTCGTTCCAACAATTTCTAGACTTTTTTCTGTTTATCTGTTTCTCTGTGTTTTTCTTTGTCTGTTTATTTAAACGCTTATCACGCAAAAACGACTGAATGGATTATTATGTTTTTGGTAAGTTGGTAGTACGAGGTCTTAGGAGTGTCATAGGCTATTTTTTGTCCTGAAATAATTCAACCGTAGCCGCGGGCCTCCTCTAGTATAGTAGTATTATAGACTAAGTCGGTGCCGGGTTGAGTTTGATTACATGTTTAATTAATCCTAGAATCGGTGCAGTAACGAGCCCGTTCCACTTGGGATACTCGCCAGGTGGCTTATTGAAATATTCAAGTAGAAACGTTTAGGTGTAGTTAAGGTGGGCGTAAATTTTTATATTTTAAGTGTCATTATTTATTGTTTTTTTTTTCTGTCTTAGTATTATAAAATCTTGTGTAGAAAATGACAAAAAAAAAACGTTTTTAGACCACTTTGTCATCAATTTTACATTGAATCGGGATTTGATGTAAAATTGATTATACACTTTTCATTCCTTTTTACATTGTTGATAGATGTATTTTGACAAACAGTAAATACAGTTACCATTATAACAAACAAAACTATATCAAATGAACATTAAAATAGACCCAGCATTATTTAAATTATTTCATAACATAAAGTATTCTTGAAAATCTTTTTTTTTTCACTGGCACTTAGTATCGCTATACTTGGTATGATTTCCTTGAAAAATAAACGAACCGTCATGCAAGTAGTAAAAAGACCCATCGAAGACGTCATGCAAGCCGATGCAGATAATAATGATATGTATGTCTAATCACCACATAAGGCAGATAGAAGGTACTACCGTTATGTAGGGCAGAAATAATACAATATCTTCTTAGTTATTTTTAAATTCACTGATTAACTGGATATAGGCTTATTAACATACAATTCGGGCTAGCTAGTTTAATATGCTACTCCGTAGGAGCAAATAGAATAATGATGACACAGACAGCTACAGTACAAAAAAGATGCCAACATTGTACCACAATTTAAATTTATCTATCTCTAGAGAATTTCCTTTAGCTGGAAGCGACGAACAGTTACGGTACGCCAGAAGAGGTCCAATGTATAATTAGCACAGACGTCGCAAATAGTAACGTTCCGAGAATTGAAAGCACTCAGTTGAATTAGTGAGAACAACGAACTGTTCACTTTTATGGCGCGGAACAAATGCATTTACTTTATATTTTACAGAAAGATTTCGGCAAAATTTTAACATGGAATTAGTTATGAATTTCTTAGTATGGTGTCACTTAAATCGTCATACATATAAATGTGTTCAAACATAATATATTATTTCTAAGATGATTGAAGGTTAGAGAATTGATTGGAAGATGCATAAAAAAATATTATTTTCTTGAAACTAAATTTAAAACCTTACATTCCGAAATTAATCGTGAAGTAAAAATTTGCCATATAGGATACAGTGGTGCTTAACATCAGGCAGGCTGAAGACAATCGTTGGCCGATTCTGTGTTTAATAAAGCTGTTGTTGTGATGTTATAGATATAACACCAGTTCCTGAAAATTATTAATTATGTATGTACCTGTAACTCCGAATTATACCTTCATATAAAAATACAGTGTAGCGCTTGGGCGCCCTTTACGATATTTCCAAGAGAACTCCCCTAACGAATACACTTTGCAAGGGAATCACAACCCTCAGTTATGATAGCGGTACACTTCCACCCCTATTGCACGTAACGCGAAATCGTTGTATCCCTGCCTGACTCCCTGGTCCCCGCAAACTATAATCCAATTTTAGTTAAAAAAATATTAAGAAGTATAACTACAGGAGGAGCCCCAGGTATATACGTACAAGAAATTCAGCGAACATCCACCTGCACATGTTTACACGTGAAAATGAATGTACGTCAACAGTGTGTCTATTTAAAACATCGATTCAATGAGTAGCGCTAGCACCCGGCTTGGCACGCCGGATCTTGGCAACGCAACGTAGGGACGAGATATTGGCATTTTGTGGTAATGTACGGTGAATTGTTACAATGTAATGGAAGGTATAAATTTTATCTTTAAGAAAATGTGTCGTAGTGTCTCTCTCTTGAGTCGTATTTCCTTATGACTGAGGGTCGTGACTCCCCCACAGAATTAATTCGTTAGGGGAGTTCTCTTGGGCAGATACATCGTGGTGGGTGCCCTGGTCCTTTTACGGAAGACACATGTCCTCGGATATTGTGGTCCTCAAACTTTGAAAATACAAGTCATTGGTGTAGGGCCAGATTCGAACCAGGGTGCGTCTGCAGACACTGGAACCGCTGAGTCACACTCGCCTCGTCGTTGTGTCGTAGTAGGGTTCCCTTAATGTCTTATATTATATTTGTTGTGGTTGTACAGAGGTTTTATAGTATTTATACTTTGTTTATTATTCCAAGTATTATAATTCTATATATGAGACATAATTGACTCTATTTAGGGCCTTCATATTTTCAATTCACTAGGAGAGTTCTCATAGGCAACTATCTATGTATTTTCATTCAATGCATACTTGTAGGGGGAATAAAATAATTAAACAAACATCTTTCTTCTTTCTTATATTTTCTTTTGTGTAATTTCTGTCTTTTGGTGTACATTAAAGTGATATTCAATTCTATTCTATTATTTCAAGTAATTAGCACTTTGTTTAGCCGACGCCGACGCCGCAGTCACCGAGTCTTTCGCGAGAATTTAATTTGATTCTCAGTAGCGATCTCACTATAAACAAACTTCAAACTCAGCTGACGGCTAGAAAGAAGAGTTTATTGAACTACGGAACACGCCACGGATTGAGCCACTGACTCGAAACAGATAAAGGCAAGATACGGCAGTGCTGACGACGCGAGGGCGGCACGGGGAGTCATTTACCATGAACAACGCGTATTGTACGGGGGCAATTTACTGCAGGATTTAATTTCATGGGGTTCTACGACTTTTCATGTATTGAAACAGAGACGTGTTGTAAAAGAATGGGGAGTGTCAATATTGGTTTTGATAAAAAAAAAATATTGACTCTGACGCTTTTGAAGCAGGCAGGAAAATTAAGTTCTTGAAGATATCATGAATACATACAATAGTCCTTTCACAGAATACACGATGTGGGAATGATTTATTTGATCAAGTTTGGCTGGTTCGCAAATATTGCAAATTATCATGTAATTTACAAATATCTGGTTTACTTTACGCTGAAATTGCTTAAATATTTTCAAGATATTCTTATGAACTAAAAAATACTAAATTTATTTATAACTCCACATAACGATGCCCTGTAAATAATAATCACGTGTAGTAAAGTATGTCCATGTTCATAGCCTGACATTTTATGCTCCACGACTTCATAAAAGTGGGTGCTACGAGGCATTATGGAGGCTACAAAAGTTTACTCTTACGGCCAATTTCATGCTCGAGTTTGATATCAATTTGGCAGAATGCGCACATTTTTGTGGGATTTGCATGCCAACTGCCATGTCGTGGTGGATACAAGGTGTACTTATTCATGTCTATGTACATTATTTTATGTGCACAAACTAGAAAATAGAATAGTTTCTGTACTGTACACAAACTAATGTCAGAAATAATTGAAAAAACTTTCATCATAGCAATTAAATAACAAGGCGATATAATAATACAAACTATATATAACTGAGCACCATCAGTCAAGCACTTTTCTGTGGAAATTCCAAAAAAAAAAAACAGCTGCAATCGAGACTTGCATTATAAATGCTACGTAACTAGCCTAAATATAATGTATTTTTTAAAGTTATTTATTTATTAGGCACACAACACAATACATAGAATAGACATGAGTAACAGCAAAACACTTTAAAGGTTCATTCTGTTCATCAAACACATGCGTGCACAACATTATAAGTAAATACAGCGTTATATACAAAATATATACAATGAATCTTAACAATTAAGAATCGTCTCATGTTTCACTTGACATTCAATAACATGTGTAATTAACATTTACTAATTCAACCTATAAGCATTGCCATCCAGCGTGGTAATGCGGCCAGTATGCTGGGCACGCTGCCCTCTGGTAGTGGGCTGGAGCACTTAGATTATCTTTAGGCTTATCTAAAGATTTTCTAAGTGCCCCTTTTTTGTAGTAGTTAGTAGTAGTATGTTTTGCTTTTTTTCCCTTGTTTTTATATTTTATTATTGTAAATAAAGATATTTTACTAATTTATCTATGTAACACTAGTTGTGGGAGTACTCGAGCTTGTGAGTTGGAACTCATAACAAATGCACGCGTCAGCTGGTTCCAAGCGGCGCGAGTTTAGTTAAAGTTATAGTGTTGTTTTGCAACTCACGCAACTGATGAGGTTTTGTTGCTCACTAGCGTGAAGCTTAAACTATCGGTTTTGAAATTTTCATTTCTAAATCAGACAAATATTATATATTTTTTAAGCGATACCTCTTCATACAAAATCTTCTAGTTTTCATCTACTAAGAAAGAGTTTATTGACAATTTAGTAAGCGGATATTTTACTTACTTTTTATAAATAAAAGAAACATTGCATAAACAATTGATTGCCAAGGTATCTTTTCACAAAGTGCCTATCATCATCTTAAGAGGATGTCTATAAACAAAATATCAAACGCGAGGGCGTCCCGGTAATTTTCTTTTCCCTTTCTGATTGCTCAATGTAGGGCTCTGGAGTGAAGGGCCGGAATTAGGTTACATTTGATTATACAAACAAAGAATGATGGAATGGACGGAAAATACAGCTGAGATAATTTTATCTCGCTCGGAATGAACGCTTTACGAGATTTTTTGTTTACTTTGCGAGTTTAGTGTAGTGGAGGGTCTGCGCTTCGAGGTTCCACTTCAGTCTGGGGAAGGTTTAAATTGAACTAAGAAAAAAGAATTATGAGATAGAAAAATACTTGGCTAGTTTTGGCGGATTAGGTTTCAAACTCAAAGGCTACTTACCAGCATATACCTACTACAAGTCACATGACAAAATGGTGGTAAATAAGTTTTAGAACCAGGAATGCTTTATTTTGTTTTTTTGTGTTATTAATCACAAAAACCATAAATAAAATAAACCATAAAATATGTTAAATTTAAATACAGCAATCTGGCAATTAAAAGCTCCCATCAGTGAGGCATAATTAGCATAATTGCTGGTGGATTTCATTATAATCTCTGGATTTATGTTTCTTGCCAAATAATACCAGTATGCAATTTGATAGTTGTGTTGTTTTACTCATTATTTTAGGTATGCTGTGATATATATATATCTATCTTGTAGATTACGCCACTGTAATACTTAAGATAAGTCTTTTTATTAAACGCACAATTACTTAGATATTCTTAAATCTCTCTAAACACTAATCAAAACTCACCTACTAACGGTTCATATAAACCTACGAGATACGAGTATTCTGCGGCTAAACAAAGTATAAAATGTAAATCAAGATCTACGACGCGAGCTTACAAGAATGGAAAATGTACTGAAAAGTTGTAGGAAATTGCTCTGCCTCTTGCGGAAAAGCGGCTTTGCGCAATACAAATCACTTGGTCTGGATGGAATTTCCAATAAGCAGAGTTTTCTGCTTTTATTATAAGTTGATTGTAAATATTTTTGATGGATTACAGCGTTCTTGTTTCAGGAGTATTCCATGTATTAGCAGTGAAAGTTTTGTTGGAACAAGATTTCGCTTATTCGTATAAGAGATGAAAATGTTATTTATTTCCCATAATACGAACCAAACAATGCGAATAACACTAATGATAAATATTAATTACTGTTACACCAATTTGTTATTTTCACGGCCACTTTCTAACTTCAAAATACATAGTTAAAGCGAGTAGTATACTATATATGTATATATTTGTTTTAATCACTGGTGTATTAGGTAGTAAAAGATTGAAAACTCTGCAAACTGAGCGAGTTTAAATAAACAAAGCTTGAAAAACAATTATTATTTCAACATTTTATAAGATTTCCACACAACGGCGTGTCATATTGTTTTCTGCCAAGATATAATAATTCAGCCACGTTTTCAGGCGTCATTAGTATCGACAAGATGCCAGACGCCCCTACGGCGTACGTGCTGCCAAAATATGATAGCAAACATGCTCGGCCTGTCAGTTTGCAATTACTGTCAATAATACTTATAGTACTTTTTAGACTGTAGGCTATGTCTTTGATACTCCTACATGAATGGAGATGATGGTTACATATCAGTTTTCCAATTATTTGATGCTAATGTTTGATCTAACATTTTACAATACTTTATTTACAATAATAAAATATAAAAACAAGGGAAGAAAATCTAAACATATACTACTTCTAACTACTACCTGATCTAACATTGATTTTAAATATTATGTATAATTAGTTTTAGTAGAGATCGTACATAATTTCTAATAGACGCCTAATAGCATACACACTTATAGACACAGGACTTGAAATACATATAAACATGAAATATACATAAGAAATTGTATGAAAGTGGTCGTATGTAGGTAATAATAATTATCCAGTTTATTCACACTGAAATGTAATCTGGTTTATACATACTCTTAATTCTAAGAGAGACTGTTAAACAGTCTCTGTGTCTCAGATCCCAAATATAAATTATAGCGATCTTCAAAAATCACATCTGCTAGTTAGCTGTTGCCGATTTAATTATTCAACACATATTATTGATAGCTCGGGCGGCGTTCACTCGCTAAAAATAGCACTAGTTATATTTATAGCGCTCTAGACAGCTATATTGAATGCCTACTGAATATTATATGAAGCATAGCCAACATCATTGTGATTGCGGCTTTTACCTCTAAGCAACAATGTATGTTTTACCAGATGTTGTGATATTGTAAATTGTAACATTAGGGAATCAGTGTCGTTAATCAAGAATTAGAGTGGTCTACAGACTTTGTCATTGGTAATATTAACATATCAATGAATTGTCAATCTTTCTTGTCAAGAATTTTAATTTCGTAATTCGTATCGTAAGAATCAGCATAATAATGCAAAAAGTATTTTACGACTATCAAAAGCTTGTTAGTAAGTTAGTAAATTAGAAAATATTGGAAAGTCTGTTTTGCTGATTGCTACTTTACATTGATTTTTACACATTTGTGATACACAAGACCAAAAATAGTAGTTAATGAGTTAAAGATAGACATACTCTTTATTGGTGACACAAATACATTGATCACTTTTAATCAACTTATCAGAAATATACATAAAATTATTTTCATAAATATCTAAAAATGTAGGGAACGCATGTCATATTATTTACATTTCTATGATTAGCGTTGATTGTTGTAACGGTAAGATTGTTTTAATAGATACCAAACATCACTTAATTTTAAAGAGGATTTAAATTCCTAAAGAGGTAGTGAAACCTCAGCCTGGTTTCATTACCTTCAGTGGAACGAAGAAGTTCAACGTTTCATTACAAACTCAACACGAACCAAACTGTTAACTTCGTCCGCGCAAGTTATCCACTCAGGTTCACCTCACATGTACTTTATCTACTTCGGAAATTAACCTTATGTTTATAACTTTGCAATGTTTTAGACAATATTAACCTGTATTTTGAGTTTTTCACAATGCTAAAAAGCTCAGAAGGTATGTGTGGATGTGAAGTTATTTTTAAGCGTCTCCATATGTTACTGGGTCAATCAATTGTATCACATATGCTAACTTTCTTTTGTTCATTAATATTATTTAGCTAATTGTATTCGTAAAACTGTATAATTTATTTTATTTATTAATTTAATATTATAATTATTCAAGACACTCGTATTAGAGAGTGAACATTTTTATGACAAATCATATATGTTTCTACTACATAATATCTTGTAGACGGATTCCACTTCCTTTTCTTCAGGATTTGATATGAATAGTAGCAGATTAAGATGCCAATGGACAAGAT
The DNA here is from genome assembly GCA_927399415.1 of Macaria notata. Lineage (NCBI taxonomy): Eukaryota > Metazoa > Arthropoda > Insecta > Lepidoptera > Geometridae > Macaria > Macaria notata. Next base: position 11,275,954 of record OV656731.1, on the reverse strand, counting down.
ATACCAAGACATAGTGATGTATCTATATTGATCCTGAGGGAGAAAAGGCAGTGGTTTCGCCGCCGTAATAAGCACGATTGTTACGGATGCCAGATACAAGGGAACTGGGATATTGTCTCTGGAGAACTGAGATTATAATAGTGAGAGGCATAGTGATGTGAAACTAACAAGTGATGGAACGATTGAAGATTTATTGACATTGTAAGTGATATGAGTCGTAAAGATTTTCGTTTTTGTAGTGTGTGTCGGAAAACTTTGACATATGAGAACATTTCACGAAAAATTGTTCAGTGTCTCAGTTCTTTATTTCTACACAATTTCACTAAAACGTTCTTATCGTTACAAAAATAACATTGTTAACCGCCAGAAGCTATTCGATATGAAGTGAATTAATATGCCGTCGTCGTCCCATCTCAGCAAAAAAGCACAAAAAGGAATGGAAAGATAACAAGAAATCAGCGCAAAGATTGATGATGCCCTCACTTATCGCCGAGTGCTGACAATCACATATGGTGACCCTCGAATAACAAATAGCCACCTACAAAACGGAAAATGTGAAAGAAAATCTTAATTTTTTGCCCAGATTGGATAAATGCCTGCTTAAAGCTGATCTGAATGAAGATAACCCAAATTTTGAGAGCATTTTGCGTACAACCTGAATAAAAATACAAACTTACAGAGATTACTTTGGCTTCAGATAATCTGGAACAGTCGGCGGATTAAACTTTGAGTTCAGAAATACGGAACAGGAGTTGGGGACGTCTAGCTAAAGGGATTATGTTTGAAACGAATTCGCGTTAAAGGCTTAGATAACGTTGAATTCAAAATCTAAGTGCTCACAGAGACAGGCTAGTTGGCATTGTGTTTTCAAGGGTTTCTCATAATAAAATAGGATCAATATACTTAATATACATTATTTTATAACAACTTGAACATTTAACTAGATAAACGTATGAAACTTAAACAATAATTGTAGGTAGGTAAAGGAACGAGTATTAACATATGTCTTTACCAACAAGTCGTAAACAACTTCCTCCTTACATAAACTGTAAACAATACCCGACTTAGGTAAGATAAACAGATATATTGGAAACCTGTCGGATCCACACACAATCTGCAGCATACACGTCAAGAGGAGAGCTCTCGTATTGACGATATAATCCGCGGTGCGCCCCGCGCGTGATGCCGGTCACATCATGTACAAACATTCGTAGATATTGTTATGTATATAGTGAGGTGAGGGGACCTATGGATTACATAGCCGATTTAATGAGTTTTATTCACTTAGTAATTCATAATATTCATTTATTGATCATGATCACAAGGATAACGAATAGACATAATAAAATAAACAGTAAAAGTTATATTTTTTTTTAATAAAAAGTTATTATGTATTTATATAAAGACATCGAAATAGGCAATAGTTAAGGAAAAATTAAAATATATTTTTTTAAATAAAAAGTTACTTATTATGTTTTTAATATTAAAAAAAAACGAAAAAGTTAATCAAACTAACAAAAAAACAAATTCTTGTAAAAAAATGAACGTTCTACGAGACTAAAGTCACACTATGCAACAGTAACAAATGAATAAAGAGCATCAATAAATCTTCCAACACAAATGTACATTACGAGAATAAATGTCAATATATCCTGTGCAAATCCTTCATATTGCCGCCGTGAGCCCGTGAGCCTTCGTCGAGCCTCATTAGAGATATAAATAGACTTTATAATATATAGACACATATTTTGCATCATCACCCTAAGTAAAATTTGCACTAAACCTCTGCAAAAAATATTTTACTAATACTTATTTAATATATAGACTTTATAATATATAGACACCTATTTTGCATCATTACCCCAAGTAAAATTTGCAATAAAGCTTTGCAAAAAATATTTTACTATTACTTATTTACTTGTAGTATAGCCACAAAATATCTAAAAGAAATGCTCAAATATTCATAAACATAGCTAGCTATAATAAAGCGTATAAATTTGGAAAATAACATTATATTTTTTATTTACTGTATTCTTTAACGTAAGCATGCTGCAAGTATTAGAAAAGAAGTATTTCATCCTCTCACAAACTATTTCATATAAATAAATGCGTTACTTGAATCAATCAGCATACATTTACTCACGGCGACAGCGCAATCCACAACCAAATGTATCGTGTGATGTATGAAACCAACCTTATATTTTACACTTGATAGGCTCACGCTTGACTACAACTCGCCTGATGTCATCGGCGTAGTAATCTATGATCCTTTGCGCTTGCCTTATTAAATTGCCCTAATCATGAATTATGCGTAGTAATTATTTAAATTATATGTTATCATACTTTGGAAGTAGGCTAAAAAAATTAAGATTAAATACTGCATATATTTAGTTCAATTAAATAAATGAAAACTTAACAACAAAATAAAAGTTAAAACAACGAGGTAAGAGATGTTCCACTGGAAGATCTTGCTTTCTGCAACACAACAACTACAGCAGGAGGCAGAGCCCTAATTTCTATGTACCATACAATTTTTTGCAATAAAATATATTTCGGGACAGGAGGGCCGGTAGTATTAAAACTCGTCTTGTATACTGGTACATAATCGTTACTATAATGTGATTGGGCCTTATTTTACAATTTAAGTAACTCTAGCCAAATATAAAGCGATTCGTCGTGGCCGTGGTGCGCTGACACCGCTCTCCTGAAAAGAAGTTCCTTTTTAAAGATGGGTGCCCCGCTGTCATCGATACGACGCTCCGCCAGAACAACCATAGAGGTTATTCTTCGTATTAAGGTTCGTTTACTATTTTCCTCAACACGGCTGCGCCGTCATATATTTATATGTTCAAATTTTTGTATGGAATGCTAACTACTCAATAACCAGACAACTATAGAATATAATATCGTTGTATTTGAGGCCGAGTGTCCCCCGATACAGGCTTCGGTCAACCGCACACAATTTGTACGGATTTACGGAATGTCTCACATGTCTACAGCCTCCACATAGTTACATAGTTGCGATATTTTGTGAGATACTGTTATGTTGGTATTTTGGTATACCTACCTAGCTTACCTACACATGGTAAAAATCTACTCTCACTTTAACATTAAGTCTAGTTTATCATCTTACTTATTATCATCTTTATATATACATAACTAGTGGACGCCCGCGGCTTCGCTAGCATTATTTCATGATAAAAAGTAGCCTATGAACCTCATACTACCTACATACCAAAAATCATAATGATTCGTTCAGCTATTTCTGCGTGATGAGCGTTTAAATAAACAGACAAATAGAGACACAGAGAAACAGATAAACGGACAAAATTCTATAAATAGTTGGAACGTGTAATGTTATCAACTCTAACCGTCTTATTACAAAAAGCGGTTTAAATTGGGTTCTTGTTGTTCAAACATCACATACAAGCAATCAAAATGTCAACAAAAATTGGAACTTTAATTTAACATTTGTTCATTTTGACAGTTTGATAATTATCACAGTAGACAGACAATTTTCGAACTACTAAAACAGACTTGGTCTAGACTTATATTTAAACCACGTTTTGTAATAAGGCTCTTAGTATCGCCAAACATTTTTTTTATATATCTTCAATGTTCAAAATGTAAATGTATAAAAAATAAATGACTTGACATCTGTTGCCATTAATTAAGAAATTGTTTTCGGTTTTTTTTTTAGTTTAGCTAAAGTTCCTAGAAAACAAATTTTATTCAGGGAAACTTATTTTTATCTACATCGGCTACTAGCGCCATCTAGTGAATGATGCTAAAATCAGTAACCTCGGCAGGGTGCCAAAAAGTTTCACATTGAAGCTTTTAAAATAAGCTTTCAGATAGTTTCTTATATACTCGTTGATTCCATTGGAATGGCGCTTTCTATGCAATAGGCAACGCTTATGACTAAGAAAATACCTATATCATTTCCCAACAAATATAAAGTTGACTTCTTTGTAAAAAAAATAAGTAATTTGACTTATCCAACATATATAAATTTAACGTTAGTATTGACATAAACGCCATCTTGGATCTACAGTAGGAGCTTTTAATATTCAGCTATAAAGCGGAAAACTTTTCTAAAGCTTTCACTAAGCGTACTTCAAACTTACAGGGGCTTTTAGAGATGGCGCCACTAGTCAGATATTTGTTTAAATACTTGTCAAAATTGATATTTACTACAAGTACCTATCCATGGTCACATATATCATAATATCATAATATAGTTGATGCCGGCGGCTTCGATCGCTTTATATGAAATCCGAAATTCGAAAAAGATCTCATACTAGATATACTCCTTGTTTTTTACACAAAATATTGGTAGAAATACACAGAACAACTTATTCGACGTAAAATATATTATATGGAGATGAATTCATACAATAATTATTGTACAGAGGGTGCATCTCTTCAGGAATTTGCCTAAATATATAAAACACAAAGTGACTGACTGACTGACATATTGATCTATTAACGCACAGCCCAAACCACTGGACAGATCGGGCTGAAATTTGGCATGCAGGTTGATGTTATGACGTAGACATCCGCTAAGAAAGGACCTTTTGGAAATGCTACTTTTAAAGGGGTGAAATAGACGATGCAGTGTTTTACTTCTTAATGCAAGTGAAGCTGCGAGCACCCACTAGTAAGCCATATAAACAATATAATCTGTATATAAGCTTTTTACGAAGTTTTAAAATCGTTCATAAGTTCCTATTATCGACGAACCAAAGCTTTTTTTTTAATTACGCGATGTTTACGTTGCGTTAGCACACCTGATATGGGCACTTCATTAAGTACATATTTACGTTCAAGTAACCAAGTCCTATTATTTATAAATACTTATATGTTTTTAAATTTGAATCGAAATATTTCCCTATAGCTACATATGTTAACAGAGCTTACATCTTTTCATGATGATACTATTGCAGGATACTATTCGTCACTTAAATTAGTCCATCATGCGGTCAATTAACTTATATATCATAAGTAATATACATACCTAAAACCTAAGAAAAATATAATACAAACCTCCCTAGGCCAGAGCAATATTTCCTCTGCTTTCCCGGCTCTGCTGACAAGGTAAATTCTAGCTTACAAGGTAATCCAGCGCAAATGCAATTAAGTAGATCTAAAAATAGCTTGTTCCTAGCTGCTAGAGGGGGGGGGGTTACTGAGCTGGAGGGGGGTAGTGACGTCACGGAGTAGCTTGCGTGCACCTCTATCCGGGTCACCTATTTTCGGATGATGCAACTGACGTCAATTAATTATCCGTAAATTAACTTAATTTTAGAGCTTGAGTGGAATACAAGATCTTCCTAAGATAAGGAAATGGCAGTGTGTTCTCGCCTAGGTTATTAAATCCAAATAATAATCGAAATAATCTTAAGAGGCCACACAGCTCTTTCATAAATGTACTGTCTACGTTTTTCCTGATTTGGAATACAACTAATTTGAAACCAATGACCATTTTATTTTCACTTTGAGATAGGAATACTTACATCCGATTTTATAGTCAAACATCATTTTCGTACAATAATTCAGTCATAAAATTTAGATCACAGGTAGATATGTAAACAGTTCATCACATTATTTCAAGATTATTATTAATATATAGGTCGAATAGTCGCTTAGTTTAAAAATCAGTATATAAGTTGGTTGCGTCCTGAGAAACGTATTAGAGGACTAATAATCCTGACTGAATAAGATTCCTTTTACAGTGTTACAACTTAGCTTCTGAGGTAAGTTGTAAGAGGAACCAATAGGGGAGTAACAGCAGGCTTGGTCCAACACGCACCCACTATGAACTCTAGACAAGCCACGGCTTTCAAACTACGTTTAAGTGTTTGCCTTTACTAGGCGTTATCTCATTTGATTAGTTTTTGAACATTTTTAAATGATATAGTTCTAAGTTTGCGCTTTGACTTTAGCCCGCCTGATGTATGATACTCTGAAGTCCAGGTTGTAACACATATAACTAAAAAAAGAAGGTACAAAGAAGCTCAGAATGTAGCTTACTTATTATTGTATATTGTATCTACCACCGGTATGAAAAGGCAGTTTTTGATTACACATATGTATGTAATTGTATCGATAAATCTTTATCATTATTTCTAAGCAACGAGATTATCGAGGTGAAGTCAAAACCTTTTTTGTAGTTTTAAGGTCTGTCCTAGCAAGGTACTAAAATTAGCAGCAGTACTTCGCCAATAGCAATAATAATGATCAGTGTGTGTCGATAGGATGGCACCTCGCACCCCGCACCCCGCACTCCGCACCCCGCAAGGCCCAACCTGTTTCAGAATGAAACTGACCTAATTCCTGAGCTGCAATCCCCTTCCACATTTACTGGCGTCATACTTTACCATCAACTCCAAAGCAGCATATCCCAACTTCAAAATGCAAGAGAGACTAGCGCGTTCGTGTCACAGGTGAGAGCTGCGTGCGTTTTGGATTGTCGGTTGTGTCATTTCTGTTTTGTGTATGGAATCCAAAAGTGGGTCATCCAGGGTTGCAGGCCTCTATTCATGAATCGAAGCGGTGACGCGCGTTCATTCTTACTCGCGTTGTTAATCGAACAGTTGCGCAGCCTCCGCTGGCGACACGCCGACGCATGCTGCTGAGAGAGTCGGGAGCTAATTAATTAATAATCGATCAAATCGGATATTTAATGATTTTGAAAACAAAGAATAGGCACTATCAGTGTAGGAGGGGCTTTGATCAGACATCGATCATATTTGGTTTTTATTGGCTTCTGAAAATCGTCTCTTGAATTTTAATTTTAATATCAGTAGAGTATAAAAACTTTGCTGCAGAGCAGCGTTATCATTTTAAATAAAATCCACCTTTTTTTCTTATTGACGAAGAACTTAATGTTTCTTAACTGATTAGTTTTAGCACAGAGGGCAGTACGTTACACTAGGTACTGTTGAAAATATTTCTTATCAATTGAGAGTGGCCAACTCTGGTATCAAGAGTTTAGCAAGACTCCCCAAGAGTCCCTGACATGGCTTAACGACTGCAGCAACAAACAGGGACCATTACAGTCTAACATGTCATCCAACGGAAACGCTAAATGGAACCACTTAAGTAGACTTATGAGTTGTAGAAAAATGAAAATTCCCATAAAAAATCAGCTCCAAAAATAGTCTCAGACACACAACACCAGTAATGGGCACACCATTACCTCGTGGCCTAAATAGCTGATGTTCAAATAGTGTTCAATATGTTTAGTGAGAAACAGAAGGCCGGTCCGTCCTTGCGCCGTGACGCACGCCGCCACCTTGCTTGGGACCACCCTCTTTATTCAAACCACAAGCGAGGGCACAGCTCTTCCTGTGTTTTAAATTAGGAACACTAAATAAGGGTGGAAGCGTGTGTATTGTACACGTGATTCTAGTTTTAGGTTTTTGTCAGAACCAAATTAAAAGACTGGTTTTTGGATTGTAGTATTGACACTTCGTCAAAAGATTATTTTTATCTGAATGTGGCCAGTCCCTCTATCTTCAAACCATAAGCAACTATAAACCAGCTCTTCCCATGTCTTAAATTAGGAACACTAAATAAGGGTGAAAGCGTGTGTATTGTACACGTAATTATAATTATTAAATTTTAGGGTTTTGTCAGAACCAAATTAAAAGACTGGTTTTTGGAGTGCAGTATTGACACCTCGACAAAAGACGATTTTTATGGCCAGTCGCTCTAACTTTAAACCATAAGCACGGCTATAGCTCTCCCTGTGTCTTAAATAAGCACACTAAATAAGGGTGGAAGCGTGTGTCTTGTACACGCAATACCAGAACTTTGTAAGGGTCAAGTTGAGTTTTATTCGCCAGTTGAATTGCAGCCAATTTTATTCCATTTATTATAACTGGTCTTACCATCTTACCAATCGTTTATCCGGGCAAATAAAATATGTTAACCAAAATGGAATCCTAAGATGCATTTCTGGTCTACGGGTAATGGTTCATACGTTTTACTGATTACGCTGATAGTCATCAAATACTTTTAGCATGACCCAATAACCTTGTAGTTTTTTTTTATTTGTCATTACTGGGTAATTTTTTTACCCCGCTAAATTTGTTGTTTGTATATATTAATAAAGACTACTCTTAAGGTTAATACAATAATATCTAATTTGAATGCTACGGTTGCTACATGCTACGCAGCGTAGGGCATTTCTAAACGCGGCTTCACTTATACTTACAAAAATATAAATAAGTGAACAAGTCAAAAAGTATTTTTTATTGTAAATCTATATTACATATTTTATTCATACTAGATAAACGGGAAAAAATATTAAAAAACTGTGTGTTGTAATAGACCTGGAACAAACAATGCTGATGTCATCATCATGATACAAACATCGTCATGGTGATAGTCGAAATATTGTTTATACTACACCTGCTCGGAAAGCACCTAAAGTACTTTATCAAATTTACGGTAGAAAGTACGTCATTGCATATCGAACAAATATGCGGGGAGAAAACAAAAAACCACGTAAGAAATGGATTTTCATACACTTTTCTCTCCCGCTCAGATGCGTTTTCTCCCCGTATATTTGCTCGCAACATTTTCAATTTCAATTTCAATTAGTAAAGATTTAGTTTTTTATTTTCATCGTAGGTGTAGTATGTATCACTCGAGAGAAAGTGGGATTCCCGATCTCGGTAATCGGTCACTTTCTCCTCTCGGTGAACAATGTACTATTTATTTGCTAGTGATAGATACTTGAAGAGGTAGAGCTAGAAAGGTATCAGAATGTACCTGCCAGTCATACTTGCTCAGGATGAATAACTTAAAGTGTCCTCTGACGCACGAATTAAAAAAAAGACGATCTAGAAGTTGTTTTAAAGAGAGAATAAAAATATAATTATCAAGGAATTATTTTGATACATTGAAGTACTAAATTCTGTTGCACTAAATTTCCGCAATATCTCCGACTAGGGATGCAGCCGCGCTCCAACCACACCACCGAGGCCATTCCCGCTTATCATATTGAGCTCCTAAGGACTCGCGATATAAATAGCCGTGCAATAGATCAATAGGCAACAGCCTCGGGTGCAGCAAATGGCATAGGTAGTAGGTAAGGACTAGCTGTAAATGTCAAACGGCCAGTCGATATGCCTTCACTTGTTGATTGTGACCGGGTCAGAGCGGGGGTGAGGAAGCAGTGGGGGGTTGAGGGGGTTACTAGGGAAATTGTATGAGATAGTTTATTTTAACTAAAACATTGGTCGGTCGATTTTTGTGACTTATTAATACTATAATTTTTTAACGAAGTTTCTGTTAACGTGTTGCAGTCAAAACTAGTTAGTAAATCATACAAACATCTTTGGTTTCTTCAAAAACGAAAAAATAACCTGTTTTATTGTGTAAGCACGCTTCAACGTCCACTACAATTATTATTTACCAAAAGACAAAATGTTTTGAATTGCAACCCTTTTTCAGTTTTGCAACGGTCAACAGAAGTCCGTATATTACCATTTATTTAACAAAATTGGTTTTAAAGTATTTAAGGAAGGGAATCGAAAATCGGTATGCACATTTTATGCGTGTGTTTCTTTTGAAGTATGCATTTTACATTGCATAATTTCTTCGACTTCCTGAATCCCAAAGTTTGTGATCACTTGTTTTATCTGTGTGAGTGAAACTCGTTCGAGTTCCGAGCGTGCCACCGTGGTCGGTCGACGACCGGTGGCGGCGGCCGCAGCGCGGGCTATTTTTGGCTCCACTGCATAGGTAAAGCAAAGTTCGAAGGTCACTCACTGCCCGACTTCGCTTATCACACCGGGTTGACCCCATTCATAATCATCAGTTTGGTCTGGGACAAATGTTAACATGATTTGCTAAGTATGGGACAGTTTTAAAATTTTACTGTAATTTAAAAAAGCTTACTATAACTAGTATATAAGTGTTAATGTACGAATAATAACTTGAATGCGAATTTACTGAAATAAAACTGAATGTGTTATAACTGTTTCATCTTTGAAATAGAAATATTCGTTTACATGGTGTTACATGATACATGGTTGTAAGTACTCGTACTTACATGATTAATATTCTTATCTTCTGCATTTTTATTCTAATTCTTAGTTTATTTATACTTTCACAGATTTATTCCTGGTTGTTTAGATTTAACAACATTTATATATATATATATATATATATATATATATATGTATTGTCATTGTGTTTTTGTATACATAACAATATCTTATCATATACACAGATACGATTAACGTCACGAACATCGTTACACAAGCCAGGTGACTGGAATCGATACCAATTTCCCAAACAAAGGGCCCGATTATATCCAGCAAAGAGCCATTACGTCTACCTATATAAATAGTCAGGCCATAAATATCCGTCGTCGATCGCGGCCCTAAAATACTCGTAAGGCATTGCGCATACAAAGTTATTAATAAGGTCTCGCTTCTATTTCGGATGCTGAGTTGCATAATGGCGGCGTGACGTAGCGGCAGCGGGCGCGGCTGCCTGCCTCCATTCATGCAGCCTCGCACGCACACACCCACAGACCCACATCCCTGTGATTTTCGCCGTGACGTCACACCGCCTGACCAATCAGCGCGCAGATCCATTCAAGCCCAACTCCTGAAGGGAAATTCATCGCGCGGGATGAAGCCGCCAGTCGACGGACGCGCGCCTCCTCGGCCATACCCGGCCTCTTCCACCGCGCTACCTAGCTCACGATAACTATAGCACTCAACACAGTTTTTTAAAAAGTTTCAAAAGTTTATAACATGATTTGGAATTGGCATGAACTTTCTTACTTAGTTTTGGAGAACGGTTTGTTTATCGCTCAAGGTAAGTTCGGTGATGGTGGAAGAAATCTACTTGGGCACCTGTTCAGGTAAGCCTGAAAAATAAAGTAGCAAAACATTTTGCAAGTGTATATTTCGTAGCGAGTGCTACGCTCGTCTACGCTAAGTACTACGAAACGCCTACGCGCTGTCTGGCTCGTAGCTCCACAGACTCGCCCACGCTTTTAGACCTTCCTCACGAACAAAGTTTTTGTTAGGATTTAGGTAGCGTTTCTTATTCATGTCCTTGAACTTTGCTGGTATAAAAACGATCGCATTTTCAAGGTCTCAGCTGACAAAAATAAATTGATTATATAAATACTGACGCTTATAAATGTCGCTTCCATATTCAATTTTTTAATACAATTTGTGTACTCATAAAAACTCTGAAATCTTGTTTAATATGGATTTTTGAGCTAAACTTAAGGCAGTATATGAGCCGCAGATAAGTACTTCCAAGGTCAGATCGAAATTTCTAGAGCCCACATAGAACCCGTGGAAGCAAGGCTCACCTACATAGCCTTCCTTGTTGTTAATTAAATTCAAGAAAATCATTAAACTAGATTGATTTATCATAAAGAACCAAATCACCAAATGGTTCATGTCTTTTGAGATCGTAAAATAACAATGTCATTCACGCAATGCCAATATTTCAATGACTGTTACTGATAACAATGATATTCAGTATTATTAAGAAGAAATCTAAGTTAAGCTATAAACCAGTTATATAAGTGAAGTCTGTATGTTCAACAAAATGCTAATTTTATTTGGCTGGTACAATAACTAAACTACTTAAACGGTTTTGCGTTTTATTTTCTTATATCAACTTAAACTTGTAGACATAAAAATTAACAAAACAAACTAGGGTGGATTGGCTACAGATGATAATGATGTTTTGTACAAAAAGAGTGGACATCATTTGTTTAGCATGACGTGATACTTCTTGAAACTAATTTCAGTATTTTTATGAACCATATGACATGCTTCAAATACTTACAATATATTCATAGGTTTTGAAATTAATTCACAAGCCCACCCACTCCTAAAAACGTTCAAAAACTTTTGACTAAATTTATCTCCAGCGATATTATAATAAAAAACACTACATACATTGATTGGTAAATAAAAACTATAAATTTGTTCTACATGATCTGTTCAAAAATGAAAGTACTTATGTTAAGTAACATATGTGGAAAATTTGAACGCTTTAATCCACACTCAACGCCGACACAATCCATATCTCCGATTTTATAGAGATCTTTTTGATCAATTATTTTGTGTAACAATAGTGTAACCGTTGTTGTTATGCTCCCAGAAAAATAAAGTCAGTAAAATTATTTTATTTGACACTTAAATTTTAGTTTAGTTACTTTTGTTCATGTAGAGAAAAATACATATGTTTGCAACCAGATTATCGATGAGTCCTTTTAAGTATTTGGTGTTAAACGAAACCATCTGTGGTAAATAAACACAGCACAATAAAAAAAAACAGATTAAGTGAATCTTTTAATTTTTTTGCTCTACATTACTATAAAACCACTTTGATATAGTAATGTCGGTTCTTAACAAAGTACCTATTTGCCATTTTTTGCCAATTTCTTTATTAGTAATATTGTAGAAATTGGAAAAAATACTAACATCTGTAGTATGTTTATAGATTTCTCAGAAACTTAAAACATTAAGCATGCCGACATGATTCTGGAAGCTATGAGTCGATGAGGGGAGTGTGGGTTTCATGCAATGATTATTATAGTAAATACTAAAATTCTAAGTGGTACTAGAAGAGAGGCCTATGCTCAGAAGTGGACAATAACGGGCTGATGATGAAGTGACTTAAAGTAAAATTGCTTTAGTAAACAGCGGTTGAAATTATCCTTAGCTGGCTCCAGAGCTAAACCCAGGGGTCTTCAAATCCAGAGTAAAAAGGTTTCTTCTAGGCAAGTGTGCTACATCTTAGACTGTTGCTTAACATCAGCCAGGCTGTAGCCAAACGCAAGCCTATTCCGTGTTAAAAAATGCAGCTCGCAGATGTATTTTTGTTTTAACATTATTAGTATGCTATGTGATACACAATTATGCGTACCTATATACATATATTTTATTTTAATGGACCATAACATTGACCAGTTGGCTAACAGCATTTAATCCAACTCAAATATTGTTAGTATGTAAGTGCAAGCAAAATAAGTGTATATATTTCATTGTTTATATTTTTCCCCAAATCATAATACAAAGTGTTGTGTTGGCTTGGCAACCAAAGATAGAATATTTAATTCAAGTATATTTTTTTAACTAAAATCGGTTTGCACTTGAGCAAAGTTTGCCTGATAATAAGCAATTGTTATAAGAATGGTCTAAGATGGATCGAGCTCACCTAATAAGAACCGGTTCTCTCTCGCTTTAAAGATCTTAGGAATATAATTCGTGGGGAACAGGGATACAGATATAATTTTGATACAAAGTGCATATAATGAATTTTTTAATCATAAACAGCTGGTAATTTCCACTTTGGATTCATGTTTTGTCACCAAGCACCCAACAATATTTCCAGCATTTTCGTTTGAAAGCCAGTTTCATGCCAATAAAGGCCATAGCCTTTGCTTACCATCAGGCAAACTATGGCCATGTGTATACCCGTTTTCAGTTTAAAAAAATAGTGATTGCCCGCCTTCGTGTTCAGATAGTTATTTTATGGTTCTTGCTTTAGGCAAGCTGCTGGTCAAATTCATGTTTCTCAAGTATAAAAAAGAAGGATTTGCGTTTCTTTTTGGAGACAAAAGACTGTAAATCGAGCCTAGCAACAGCAGGCTCGGTGCAAGGGCCACAAAGAAACAATATCCATAAAATTGGTAGCAATTCGCTAGCGGGGGTGTGGTGCGGGCGGGGCGGGGGCTCGGCTTGACGTCAGAGCTCTCCCGTGACGTCATAGCACCCTGCCACACCCGCCTCTGACGTCACATAGGGACCTAGGCCAGTGGGGCGGAGGCACGGCCCGAACATACTCAACATAAAAACATTAAACTATCGTAGATATCAAAAAATTATTTAGTAAAAGACATAATTTTGTTACTCGATCACATAAGTTATATCTATAAAGACAAAAAAACCCCATTTCATTAATTTCACCCCCGTAAGTCTGAAAACAACCTCCAAGTCTAGAATAAACTTGTACATAGACCTAAATTACTAGAACCTTGCCCTGGAAGCACACTTTCATAGTTTCAAACAAAAGCCTTGGTTACAACTCCCACTGCACCACCGCTAAGCGTTCTCTTCTTCCTGTAAAATTCAATGAACGAGCCTTCCTACGTCACAGGCGCTGCAGGCTGCATCCGTCCTGCTCTGACTGGGCGCGTGCGATAGGGAAGGCTAATCTGACCTAGTTTTCGTGTGAGGTCGGGAGGGATCGGCTTCTATTTTTAATCTGAAGGTCGTTTATTTATAGCTCGGGGAGGGAACGCACGCGTCGCGGAGGGCACTTCCAGATAACGGAACATTATTTGATATTTATTCATATCGCTTGGATATTATGTTAAACGTCTGTTTGGCATTTCAGTTTGATGGATTTTAAGGTTTTGGAAATGAGACTAGAAGTTGTTTTAAAATATGAGATACAAATATATTGGATTTCAGGAAAATAAAATAAAAACATTTTAGGCTTTAATTTTTTTTTTAAATTAAGGGCTATTTTTCTATTATTCTAGTTCTCCTGAGATCTATGTAAATAGACCATCGTGGATAAAGGAAAATCTTCTTTGTTCTTAAACATGTCTTGCAGAATTAACTTTGTATATTACATGGGCTTTGTATATTGCATGGTAATATAGATTGCACTACGCTTGATGGGAAACGGCGGTCGTCATATAGCACGCTTGCCGAGAAGAAACCTATTCACTCGTTTTTTAAGAAATTCAGGTTATACTGGTATATACTGGGGTAATAGATAGATAAACTCTTTATTGTTGACACATTAAAAATGAACAGTACATAAAACAAATTTTTATCTTAACTAGTGCCACAAGCCGCGGCCTTATCGCTGAAAGCCAAGGGTAATACCGACTCTGGTATAACCTGGTCTGGTGGTGGTCCCGTACCGGGTTGTTTATTTTTAAAAAGTTAGTGCTATTACAATATCTACCACTACCAATGACAACTTTTTCTGGATCAACGTATCAGCATTGCCATCCAGCATGGTAATGCGGCCAGTATGCTGGGCACGCTGCCCTCTGGCAGTTTGCTGGAATACTTAGATTATCTGAAGGCTTTTCTTAAGATTTTAATGTTGTAGTAGTAGTAGTAGATTTAGTTTTTCTTCCCTTGTTTTTATGTTTCATTATTGTAAATAAAAACATAATTATATAGTTGTGTTATTTACATTGTAGATAGGATAGATAGAAAGAAGGCAATAATTCACAAATATAAATTTAATATTATAACAATGCAACCTAAACTTAAAACTAGTTAAATATAATATTAGAGCTTATTTAAAAGCTTCCTAAAGTCCACCATCAAAGGGCATTAACCCACCCATTGTCCGTAAAGCCTTACTGCGAGCCATATGGTCTCGCGTCCTGTAACTTGATAATGTAACGCACACTAGAGCATGCCGCTCTGTTAAGGATGGACTAAATTGAGGCGGATATTGGTGACCGCGCTTGAAAAAAATAATTGTGGCTTTAGAAATAAACGTAGTGTGTGTGGCTTTAGTAGTGAGAAAACATGATTTAGTGCTAGATCGTTATGAAAATGAAAATGAAAATGAAAATATTTATTGTGTACTACAAAATGTCTTAAGGCTATGTAACATAAAAAATTATAACTAGGTTCTTAAATAACTAACTTAGCCTTAGGTAAAACATAATACGTCGGACTCCAGACTGGGTTACCGTATCCTGGAGCCGACCTCTTCCCAATTAGGTATGTATACAAACAATTCCAAACACAATTACAAAGTATAATAAGTATAAGGTACCTATATAAATAAATTATCTTCGTTTTTGTTCCAATTTTTAGTATTCACAACTAGGTATGTACCTACTTAAACATGACAAATACGCGCGGCTCACTGAGTCACCGCGCGCGCATCGTGAAGTCACGATTTGTTACCTACCTACTCGGCGCAGCGCCTGAGCTACGGCTATACAGGTTGACTGGTTATAATTGTAAACTATGGATATATTACTAAATTCGTATTCTGAAGTGTTAAATAGGTTTAAAAAGAAAAAAAGCACTTTTTTTATCCGTATTACTTTATAACAATGGGGTCGATTTCGAAATGTAATATACATCACCACTGTTTAAGCCTTCTCCCACAAATACTTCTAGTGTTGTACTTATATTGTCCAGGTCAATCTTGTGATATCGTTTAGACACAGTTGCACAAATCTTCCTATATTTCTCCTTTAAAATACTTGCTCAGTGGTTCCAGTATCTGCTCTCATCCAGACGCACCCTGGTTCGAATCCGGCCCTATACCAATGACTTGTACTTTGAAGTTATGTGTAGATTTGCACTCGCTTAAGGGCAAAGGAAAACATCGTGAGGAAACTGACATGTTTAAGGACCACAATATTGGAGGACATGTGTCTTCCGTGGAAGGACCTGGGCGCCCACCATAATGTATGGCCAAGAGGACTTTCCTAACGAATTAATTCTGCGAGGGAGTCACGACCCTCAGCCATGAGGAAATACGACTCAAGAGAGGTTTCATTATTCAAATTAAATAGCAAAATTGATTAAAAAAATACGCGTATCTACGAGTACGTTATAGTGCGGTGTTGTCGAGTGCACTGGCACCGACAGTCATTCCGGGCGGGCGCGCCGTGTCGGGTGACCGGACGTCCGTGGGGCTTCCGACCTAATCTAGCCTGCTTTATGCTTTACCGCAACATTGTACCAATATATAACTCAAAATTTACATATGCCTTATCAAGTCGTGATAATTATGGTCATCAATATACCTAGCACAAATATAATGTGGCATAACATCATCACAGACCTTAAAATCAATTTAAAAAAAATCTTACAAAAAGAAATATATAATAAACATACATAATATTAGGTGCAGTTATTATCTTACCAGTACAAATAGTAGATACTTCTACGGTTTTAAAAAAGTAAGGAAACATCTAAAAAGTAGCTACATATAAAAACTATAATATGAATATATATTAAGTTGATAAGATCTCAATAATGGACTCATATAATCGACCCACAAAACCTAAAACGATATCTAGCACTACATAGAGGCTAGGTTTAATGTAAAATCTATGTAGCGGTGGGCAGTAAGTACCTAATCCGATAACAAGGTGGGCGCCGACCTCCTTCGTAGGGCTTCTCGGCCTCAACACGACATTCCAACTTAGTTTTAATACCGCAGATATCTGTGATGTAACGCTATTGTTGCTATCAAGGCAAGGTATCTATGATTCCACTTCTTCCTATACATTACTTGTCATTATCATATCATCATTACATCCAGT
Organism: Macaria notata; assembly: GCA_927399415.1. Classification (NCBI taxonomy): domain Eukaryota; kingdom Metazoa; phylum Arthropoda; class Insecta; order Lepidoptera; family Geometridae; genus Macaria; species Macaria notata. Next base: position 11,258,634 of record OV656731.1, on the reverse strand, counting down.
GCAATTGTTATACCTTACCTATAATTATCTAGCAATCTTCATAGCGAGAAAGAACCTGGAACCAATTCAAAGTTCTTGAGTAAGCACACTCCATATTAGGCCACAGCTAATTGCTTATCATCAAGCAAACTGTGGTCAAGTGCGAATCCGTTTTTAGCTAGAAAAGCCTTAGACCAGTGTCGATGTGCGGGTGTTATTACTGGCGACTTGTTGGTCAATTGCCTGGCTCTCCATAGTAAGGAAAGATGAAGAGATCTTTAAAGTTCGCTAGCACATAAAAAGAAAACAGCGATACATTGTTATGCATTGTGTAACTTTGCGGATACGTAGATCTTTTAGTGATTTCAAACTTAATACAATTAAAATAGACCAGTGTTTTAACACAATAAGCTAAGAGATTAGGTGCCTAATTAAAATGAACACCTAGACAGTAAAAACAGCGAAAAGAGATCGAATGACAAAGCACCAAGCTTAATAAAGCTTGTGGTACAAAACAAAGGCTGAACTAAACTCTACATTTGGTATAGGTTACATTATTTCTTATAATTGATGAACATTATATTTTGTAAATAAATCTCTTTTAATTATTTGTCACAAGATAAAAATTAAAAAAACAATCAAAGCGGAAAATTTATGATTGATGACGGGGCACACAAACCATACGTCGCAGTTACCAAAAGAAATGGAAAACTTAATTTAAAGAAAATTCATGAAATATTCTTGTAAAGGCTATACCTACCCGCTCCAAGCCTGTGTCTTGAACGGCGCCAGCTAATAAGGGTGACGGCGGATGCTCCACCAGGCGTAATGTGACAGGTTCGAAGAAGGCTTCAATGGCTCACTCTGTCCACGACTAGTACCGCGATAGCACGTCCAAGCATAGTACCTACATCCTATTACAACCTCTGCACACTATTACTTACTCTGTGACTCAGTGGTCGAACGTTCCCTGTTTGAAACCTTGATTTTCTTTTTAATTTAGTGGTTTGCGTTTCGTTTATCGCGTTCCTGTATTTTGTTTATGTGTTTATTTGACGAGTTTAAAAGTGTGATTTTTTAATTTTACCCCTTTGTGTTTTTGAGTGTAGTGTGAGTATTTTATGTTTGCTTTTTATTGGTTTGTTCGGTTATTTCCAAAATAGTTTCTAAAGAGAGCCGACCTACCCTACTATTAATTAATTATGGACCTAATCTTATTTAATCAAATTAAGGCTCTATGTTATATAATAAATCATTCTAAAGCTAAATAAAAAATAAACAAACTTCAGAATCAGTATGTTAGATAAAACATGATAAACTATATCATCTTCACATAGACATTAAAGAAAAAACACAAATTACAGTCATAAAACAAACACTACGAATTGTTTTTTTTTTATAATTGCAGTATTTCGTATTTCTTAAAAATTCCATAAATATTTTTTCTTGCGAAGACAAAACACAACTATTTAAAACAATTTAATATATTCAAAGTTAATAACTTCATAATGAATATTAAATGCTTATTACCCTTCACATTATTTTACTTCGATGATTCATAAAACTATTTTACCATCACATAAATATATCACCACCCTGTATATAAGGGTATACATAAGGTCCAGTGGGTATTAGTATCGTATGTTGCGAATTACTTGCGCCTGCTCGTTAAGCCGACAGTATGGTTTCCCATAATATGGCTTCGATACCCGACACCGAGACTTTTTTACGCCCCACCCGCGACAACCCTGCTTGTAATTAATATTTTATTTGTATCGCCTTATCACGGGACATTGCACATGGAGAGTACCAAAATAGGGACAAAAACAGAAATAACTTTGAAAAAACAGTAGATCAGCTACGTCAACAAAACAAAACTTTTTGCCTTGGTCGCTGCAAACCATGAAAAAAGCAATAGCCGCTGCGAACCAATCGTTTCTGCTAACGGTATTTTAAACGAAATCCTAATATTTTTTCAAAATTATATTTAACTAACTATTTGCTACAATTTATCAAAAAGTTACACACACAACATTCACTCCGCCCCAACCTCGTCATGTGTTAAACCTCCTTTTATTTTTATTTTATCTCCAGCCACTACTTTGTTTTTGTGCGCGGATCTCGTTTGACCGCAATGGATATACTCTGTCCGCTGAACGGAAGAGTTCTGCAAAGGTCCAGCCTTCTGGAAGTTTCCAAATGAAGTCCAAAACAGCTGCTGGCCACTGCACAAGATTAGTTGAAAGCATACTCTTGTGCGTGTGACAGCGGCTATTGCGGGCGTTTCATTGACGACGTGACGCTTCAGATACGAATTAACAAGAATTTCGTTATTTTTTTGAATACTTCGCATTATTTAAATACTGCAATGTTCTAGATGTAATACCGGGTTACTCGTAAGTAACGCATAGCCTCGTAAGAGCAGCGTCAGTACGTCAAAAGCAACAACGTGTGATTGTGATGCACTAATTTTAGGTAATCGCCAAAAAAGCAGTTCTCCGTACATTTTATCCGTACACACTGTCAGGGAGAGGACCTTTTTAATGGAACAAAAATTGTTGCGTTTGTCGTACAAATGCCACCTTTACGAAATTATGCGATAGTTACTAGTAAATTTGAATTAATTGTTTTGAGTACTATTCATCGGCGACTTAATTTTAAAACGTGCTATTTTTAATCAGTGAGCACGAGCTTTGAATAAAGAAAGCTTTACACAAAAACTGTAAAAGCAAGGTGAGTGACGGAAAATACCCAATTGGCTGAACTTTTGAACTTATCCAAAACGATCCTAAAATATCTTCCAAATTTACGTTTACCTTCGTGACGTCAAGAACCCACTCACTTTACTGTTTTCTTTTTTACTTTCGATATTATTTGGTACAATATATAGATAACTAATCAAATATTAAACTATAAAGATAAAGATAAAAAAAGATAAAGAATCTTTATTGATAATGTAAAGTTGCAACATAGGTATAAGTACTAATATTATAAAATATGCTACACAAATTACAATATCTCGTCAAATTGAATTTATAACATTTAGTTTTAATAAAATTTTAGAAATTATTACAATGTCAATTTTATTATTTTCATACTTAAATTTTTGTTATTAAAATCATGTCAAACATAATAATAGGTATGTAATCATACAATATGTCAACTTAAATAAATCTATATCTTTATGAACGCTGGTATGTTGCCGCTATCATCAAATTAGTTCGTATTATTTTAAAGATATGATTTGAAGAAAATTGAAAACACGAGTAGGAATTACAACGAAAACTTTTTCTTTTTGTAGAATATACTAACGAAAAAAGTTTTGAGATATCTGACCTTTAAAATGTTCAGACATATTTCTATGTGGGTGAAATGATTTGTTCTGTTATCATTTTGCTCCATTATTTTAGAATCACTTACGAGTATTTAGGCACCATAAAAAGGAATGTTTAATGGTGTTAAAAATTGATCTGTATTTTCTATTTATAACATTACGTGTGGTAGTTTTTCATGGTGACTATATATTATAAATTTGGATTGCGGATTTTTATACGTTATTTTTTTTCAAGACTTAGTTTCCAGCCAAAATAAAATTATTATTAAAAACATGTCATGACGCCTAGTTATTAGAACGGCTGTAAATCTGTACTTTACCACAATCAATCTTTCTTTATCACGGATTTAATTTTCATTTCCAATACTTAACTTGTTTTTGTCACTGGATAAATAACGAAACCATTGTTTCATCTAGCCTAATTTATTGTATTATGTTTGTACATAAAAGTACCTAATATTGTAGGTACTTTTATCTTAACTTTAATAAATGTTGAATTAATTGATTTGTGCAGCCATATAACCATTATGTGTATTTAACATAAAAAATAATTAATAAGGGTAGATACTTAGCTTAATTTACTTTCACAACTTTTGGTTTTTACTGTTTTATATACTATCTACATCTCTCTTAAATAAATTTATTCTCCTTATTTTATTTGTTTTCTTTTAAATTTAGTTATTTTTTGTTTTTTTCAGAGTAGCTGTCCAATACTCTATAATATGTCCTATGTCAAAGTTACGAATCATCATATCATTTCAGTAAGTAACTCTACAATTTAAAACTTACTACTTAGTCTTACGTTATTTTTTTCGTGTATTATTTATTTCTATTTTCCTTTTTTTTATTATAATTTTGAGCAAAATGATAGTAAAATGATATAAGATAATCATGGAGGCTAAGTCAAAACAAAAGTCAGTAATAGAAAATAAAAAAAGTAATTAAAATGTATATATTTTAGATATTCAATTGGACTTTGGATATTGATTTAGCTAAGCCGAGACGACATATGGTTAAAATTATTTGAAAGCAACCATCTATGATTTATTTAGCGGAATTACATAATTTAATTCCTGCAGCCCCATTTTACCATCGTACGAGTAGAGGTACGACAAGAAGGCACCGTTATACAGTTGAGGTTCCAAAGACTCGCACCAAGCGGTTTGCTTCCACTTTCATCGTGCGAACAGCCAAACTGTGGAACTCCTTGCCCGAATCTCTATTCCCCTTGAACTATAATTTGTCGGTCTTCAAGTCGAGAGTAAACCGGTTTCTTCTAGGCAAGCGCGCTAGATCGTAGATTACAACGTTGCTTAACATCAGGCAAGTTGTAGTCAAGCGTGAGTCTATCTAAAGTAAAAAAAAAAAATGTTCTTGTTTATAACGCATTTCAACTTTCCTTCAGATAACCCATTTTTGTGTTTTACCAATAACCATATACATCGTTTCTGTATTACGCCAAGTACTTCAGAGATGGTTTTAGAAAATATCAAACGAGAAACTTGTCCTGTGACTACCTAAGTCAAAATTAAGTTTAGGAAATTGAAATTCGATTGTATACTCATACTTTCCATGGTAGTGGTACACAGGAAATTTTGTGGTAGCAGAACGTACATCCTACAAATAAATCATATTCTAATTAATCTCCTCGAACATACCTAATGCCATTACAGTTAAATTAAAAGTTACATTTGGAAATCCTGGAATACCAGGGCACCGTAGGCAATGGTGACCACGTGTGCTTGTTATGAAAGCAAATGTTTTTAATTAACTAACTAACTTTAAAACAAAACTCAGAAATATCAAGAAGAAATTGCATAAGGTATGTCCGAGAACAAATTGTTTTTAATTATTTATCAAACAGATTTCAGAGAAAGAAGATTCGTGGAAAGATAAAGAAGCCCAAAACAACTATTGGTCACTGCACAGGACTAGTGACTTTGATATACTCTTGTGCGTGTTCCAATAGTTATTGTGGTCTTCAGAAACTACGAGCGAAGACTACGGACCAGCGTGACGTCATGGAGTTCAAATAAACGGTTTTATAAAGTGTCTTTTCAATCGACGAACGACGTTATTATGTACAAAATGTGCTTCTAATCAAGCTATACCAATTAATATTCAAATAAGTTTTGAGTGCCTATTATATATTAAGTCTTTACATATGAAATTGGCGTTTTTGGTACTGGTCACTTTAATCGCGAATTTCTCCTCTTTTGTGAGGAATTCGATGGGTACCTCACGAATTGACTGAAGCGACCCGGCAAACGCGCGTCGACTGCTGCGTTACATTACTGAACCGGCACAATAATGAAGGTATTTTAAACCGAATTATTACCTGTGATGAAAAATGATTCTTTACGATAATCGAAAGCGCTCAGCGCAATGGTTGGATCCTGGCCAGCCAGCCAAATCCTGCCCCAAGCTAAATTTAACCCCAAAAAAGTTACTTGTAAGCGTTTGGTGGACTAGGTTTGGTGCCGGTATTGTTCATTACAGTTTTCTCAAATCTGGCCAGACTATTACGGCTGATGTCTATTATCAGCAATTGCAAACCATGATGGAAAAGCTAGCGGCTAAACAACCTAGGCTGGTCAATCGCTCCACGCCACTGCTGCTTCACGACAACGATAGACCACACACTGCACTACAGACGGCTACCAAATTAGAAGAGCTTCAATTGGAATGTCTAAGACATCGTCCGTACTCTCGGACCTTGCTCCAACAGATTACCATTTTTTTTAAATTTAGATAACTTCTTGCAAGGGAAAATATTCAGCTCCGATGGGGCAGTCCTAATCGCCTTCAAAGATTTTATTAATTCCCGTCCGACTGTTTTTTTTTTTGTAAAGGGATCAATGTACTACCTATGAGATAACAAAAGTGCATAGAAAATAATGGTTCATAATTTGATTAATTAAAAAATATTCGACTTTTTGTTCCTCCCATACAAAACGCCAATTTCATATGTAAGGACCATTAGACACATTTTAAGCCAAATATGTAACTGATATTTTTTAAAGCACTCTTTATTATCTTACTTTCTACATATCTTGTAATCTATTTTAAAATTGGTATGTAACATCAAACAATGCTTCCAATAAATACCTGATGGCAACATATTTTTAACCGACTTCCAAAAAAGGAGGTTATCAAGTCTTCTGAAAGTTTTTTTTTGTGGGGATGTTTCGCGATTACTCCATTCGCGATATAATTTTTTTTTATTCCATGATTAAAGTTTCCGAGATGGTCCCATAAAAATTGGTTTTCATTCGGTTCAGTACTTTATGAGAAAAAACAATAAACCAACAAATTGATAAAGTTTATGCAAACCAATTTTACCCATATTTCCAAAACTACTAGTCGGATTTTGATACAGTTTTCTGTAATGTGTTGAGGTTTAATAGGTGCATCTTTTTAGTTATGTATTACAGTGACAACTCACCAGGGGGCGCTGCTGTATACACTATATCATCTGAATTATCAGCCCGATTTTGATGCGGCTTTCTCTGATAGGCTTAGATTTGTTTAGCAATTCATTGCTTCCAACCTTCATCCTACCAAAACTGCGCTGAAGGAATATTTTAGCCTTGGCTTTGGGCATACGAACCGTATAAGAAAGAATGATAGAATCATGGTGCGAAATAAGATCAGTCGCACACTGGCCGTGCTTCTGGACGTGCTGAGGGGAAGAAACTAGTATGACATCAAGAAGAGAAGTTAGGCTGGTTATGTGTAGCATTCAAAGGTAGGATGGAAAGATTGCACGCTTCAGCTAGATTCAACAGGTTTCTGGTTCTATGCCTCAGTTTATATAGAATATCATTGGTTCTATGATCTTGTTTCAGCAGGCATGTGTTAAAATCTCCCATCACGATAGTATGCTCAAAAGTATTTAATATATCTACGAGGAGATTCTCAAGCGAAGAAAAATAATTAAAGTTACTATCGTGAGGGTAATAGACTTCAAGAAGTATTTTAGAATGATGAAGAACGGCTTCGATGAAAAGATGTTCACCGGCATTAGTAGGAGGTTGCTGCGCTGACATACTTACAATAGTGAAAGGAATATAAGAACGTAGGTAAATAGCAACACCATCACCTCTCTGGCCGATCCTATAATTTCTTATCAGTTGAAAACCAGGCAAAGAAACACAATTAGAAGGGATATTTGACTTCAACCAAGACTCGGATACTAAAATAGGCTTAGTGGCCCTAAGCGAATCCGACGATTGCAACCCTGGCTATCTGCTTAACTTAACATTCTACTTCATTTATAATGAGAGCTGATGAGTGGATATTACTTGTACATACAGATATGGCAGTTATGATAAAACTCTCCACAACATGACGTTATGCTTATGATTCCACATCATATTAACCATAGCAGACCCACGGTAATCCCACAGAATACATGTAATACTGGTCATACCACTATTCTACTCTAAAAGACCCACCATACCGAGGCGTGGTACGAAGGGCTTCTATTTGTGATAATATGACATTTTATGGCTAAAAGTAATTAAGTAACTGATATTGTTTTGTATGTATGTAAGTTGATATAATTATCTAATATTTAAGTCCTCCTGATTATGGAAGCCTCAGTTTTCCGAAACTTGTTGAGCTAATTTTCGATATAATTACTGACGTAAGTGCTAGCCGGTTTTTACAACTAAAATTAATATATTTAAATCCACATTTTAGGTCTGGGACCGGTATGTTTCTGACAAATGCCGAATTCAACTTAGTCTACAAGCTCACACACAACAACCTGTGCTCTTATGTGCTGGGGCTCGCAGCTGGATACCTAGTACATGCACTGCAGACGAATAACTTTTCTATAGACAAATAGGTAGGAAGTTTGTATATTTATTTACTTATACTTCACTGCTGTAATGGATTGGACAGGCGTCATGTTTGCTTTCAATGTTTCAATCTCTAGCAGTGGAACTTAGATCTATATAGGAAGTCATATTAATTGTTTTTATCACAGCGCTGGCGCCCCCTATACTGGTTGCTGGTGTCGCTCTCTTCCTCGTGCCCGCGTGCTGTCAGGTGTTCTACCGCACCCCCCGCCTGCCGCTGCACTACCGCGTGCTCGCCGCGGCACTCATCAAACCTGTGTTTGGAGCACTCATCGGGGCCATCATTGTGGGCATGGTCTTCAAGATGGAGTGTAAGTTTCAAGTTACATCGTTTCAACCAACTTAATAGCGTTCGCGAATTAGTTTTCCATACAAACGTTTTCCGCTGTTTCCTCCTAGGAAAAAGAAACAAATGCAATGATTTTTAAATCTAAAATCCATTTAGGTATGTACATAATATCATTGTAGTTATTCCCTATAATATATGTAAGTACTTACATTAATTACCTACATGAAATATAAAATCCCCGTAATTTGTAGTCCTTTAAAGTCATTTATGATTACTTATATGACATTGTGTTCCATTCCAGCGTTGTACCGCGGCATCCTGTCCTGGCGCGGCTGGGTGCCTCTGAGCCGCGTGTCCTCCAGTACCTACTTGCTGCACATGATCTACATAATGCCCAGCTTTGGCTCCCTCCAGTACCCGTTACACATGTCCACGTATGGGAGAGGCCATATCTGGTGCCGAACTGGAGAAGGAGGACAAGGCTTTACGAGTGTCGTGACTAACCGCAAGGATCGTGACCCACGAAAGTGCCCAAAGTGGAAAACTACTATGTGGTCGCTTATTCAAGGACTGACCGTGTGGACTGTTACTTAACATGGACAATCGCAAGCCAATGGATAGACAGTCTTCGTTTGCTGAGCAACGGGCGTTTCATAATTTAATACTAATTAAGAATTAATTAAACGGTAATAAGTAGTATAAGCAACAATATTAAGTAGGTATTCCATAATCCAAAAATGAATTGCTCGAAGTTTTATTTTAATCTTTCGTTTAAGTACTCTACATGATGATCTCATGTAAGTAAGAATGTAATACTACTTAAGTGTGTTATCTAAAATAGCATGTCCTGTTATGTTATCCTTATTAAACAACTCTCAACAAAAAAAAGGTACGTTTAATTTTTCTTCCCTTGTTTATATGTATTATGTAAGTCCAAGTTTCTTGGAAAATAATAATTTACATAAATTAAATGATCACATTTATGGGGGTTGGAGTCTGGCTATATCTGGACATATATTTACGAGTATGTATTATCTTGTTTCAGATAGAGATAGTGGTATCAGCGATTGTGATTATAAATGTGTTGGCTGGCTTGTGCTGGCTGACGGTGGAGGCGCCACTGTCGCATGTCGTCAAATACTGCTTCAAAATACATACTCCACAACAAGCACAGAAGGAATCTATTGATTAAGAAGTAAACAAATATAGCAGGAAATATGGCCTGAAACATTTTTTTTATTTATTAATATTTTCTATGCCAAAAGTTCTAAATTAGGAATTTTAACGTAGGTACCTACAGTTTTTTGCGTCGTATTAGTGGTGGTAGAAGCTATTAAGTTTGAACTACTATTTGCATGCAGGCTTCACAGGACCATTTATTTTTATCACTTTTGTTGTAGGTAATATTTCTTTGTTGAAATCAATAATGAAACTTTGAGCGCCTCTGTAACCTAGTGCCCAATATTTTAAAATTAGCACGTAAAAACGGCTGAAAAGATTATCATGATTTTCGGTATGTCCTAACGAGGTATTTATATAGGTGTATGAGGTTGCGAGCTGTTACGCCCGAGCTCTGTGGGCGATACTGCTGACAGGCCGCCCTGCATCAGCAGTATAGCTTATCCAGGCTCAGTGTAACCGATGGCACGGCAGTTGAGTCTCATCCTCGAACCTGCTCGGTTGCCTAAGGGCTCTACTCACATTTTGATATCTTAAATTGTAATATCTATCCAAGTATCCAATAAATCCTTCCTTCGTTTAAAATTGTTTTTTTAAAAACAAATATTAAAGCCGCCGCGTAACAGTTTTGGTGGCAGCGGTGGGATCCGAACATTCCAGTGCCATAGTGTCGGCCAAGGCCAAGTGATTACAGTGAAAGAGCAAAGGTGAAAAAGAAAGCAAAAGTGAATAAGAGCAATGTGAATAAGTGTCACAACCAAGTGCCAAATAATTGAATCAATTCATCATCAACAAGGACGCACTAAGACCGCAGACTTATGCGCTATATGCAGCTCATCGGTTACGTCATCGCCGCCCACGCGTAGTAAGTCTGCATAATATAAACAATACATCGATATACACCTAGGGTTGTCGGACAATGTCAAAATCAGAAGATAAATTACTACTAGAAATGCCGTCGCCTGGAGGTCGAACTGCCACGCGGGCAACACCTGAGCTGCTGCCGCCGCCATCCTTGGACCTCAACACATTATTCAAATTCGTAAAACCTTACGACGGTAGTAGGGAAACCATAAATTCATTTATAGTTAATTGCAATAACGCCTATGACCTAGCTCAGGGTAACCAGAAACAAATATTGTTTAAGTACATTGTAAGCCAGCTCCAAGGTAAAGCAGAGGTAGCATGCTCTATCAAAGAATTCAGCTCTTGGGAACAACTCAAAGAGTTCTTGAGAACACAATTCAGTGAAAGGAAACATTACGCACATCTTCTCACGGAACTGCAAGAGAGTAAGCAAGGTCCGACCGACAACGTTAGCCAATTTGCGCTCAAGGTAGAAACACATTTATCGCAGCTGTTAGTAGAAATTTCCGCAGGTAATACCTTAAAAAAGGATCTCCCAGGGCGCACCGCGGCCATGGAAGACCTAGCTTTACACCATTTCTTAATGGGTTTACACCCTCGCATTTCCAATATTGTACGATGCAGATCCCCTAGGACCCTTAACGAGGCTATAAATTTGGCCGTATCAGAAGAACGAATTCAACAAACGCTTTACAGACGGGCCCAACCCGAACAGAAATTGAATACAAGGTTCAACACCAGACCGGGCCCATCACGCCAACCACCGAACACCCTTAGTTACCAGACGAGAAATCCAAACCAACAGGGGTCGTTCACACCCCATCACGCACAAAGGAACCAACCACAGGGATCATCCATGTTCTGCCGGTACTGCAAAACACCGGGACACGACATTTCCATGTGCAAAAAACGGGAGTTCAACAATAATAGATTCCGACAGAATACTTCCAACTTCAGTAACAGTCAGCAAGCGCGCGTACATTACATTGAGCCAGAAGACAATTTTGAGGACCCCCAAGAAGTAGAAAATTCCGAGGACGATTTAAACGACCAGATGTCTCGCTAAGGGGTCGCTCGAGACGGAGTATAAAAGTCGACACCCAAGTAATAAATAAACAATCAACAACCTCCAAACTAAAGGACGAGATCATAGCTACACGACAGGGTAACCAGCCCCAAAAAGGAAGCTATAACTATGACACAGCCGTCAGGGACGGACCAGTAGCTATACAACAGGGTAACCAGCCCCAAAAAGGAAGCTATAACTATAACTCAGCCGTCAGGGACGGAACAGTAGCTACACGACAGGGTAACCAGCCCCAAAAAGGAAGCTATAACTATAACGCAGCCGTCAGGGACGGACCAATAGTTACACGACAGGGTAACCAGCCCCAGAAAGGAAGCTATAACTGCGACACAGCCGTCAAGGACGGACCAGTAGCTACACAACAGGGTAATCAGCCCCAAATCGGAAGCTACAATCCTAACACAGCCACCAAGAGTGGACCAGTAGCTACACGACAGGGTAATCAGCCCCAAACCGGAAGCTACAATCGTAATACAACCACCAAGAGTGGACCATCAGCTACACAACAGGGTAATCAGCCCCAAACCGGAAGCTACAATCGTAATACAACCACCAAGAGTGGACCATCAGCTACACAACAGGGTAACCAGCCCCAAGTAGGAAGCTACAAATCTAGTACAGTCAGGAGGAATCCTGTTCCTATTACTGTGACATATCATGGCCCCAAGGTATCATCCAGTACCCCTATCTACGAAATCAACATCGACACGACGAATAGACGTCTTCCGCATATATTGGTGTACACACAAGTATCAAATACACCGCTAATTCTATTAGTGGATTCGGGATCAGCCGTATGCGTGCTCAAACAATCAAAGATAAAGAAATATCCAGCGTTAATCAAGGAAATAATCAAATTAAAAGGAATAGACCCAGGTGAGGAAGCTACACCAACTGAAGGTCACTTCCGATTACAACTCAAGGTCGATCAAACCAAAGATATAGCCTACAAATTCCATGTGATCAAGGATATTAACCTGCCATACGATGGCATAATAGGGTCCGACTTCCTTGAAGATCTAGGCTGCCAGATAGACTACTCATGCGACACGCTGACAATAAAGGATTACAAAATCAAACTGAACTTTTTCGACCCTTATTTTGTGGTGCCACCACGTTCAGAGGCTGTAATCGAGTGCCCGATAGCAAATACACAGCTAAAGGAAGGGATAATTGTTGACCAACACCTCTCTGAGAATGTACTTATATCCAACTGCATCGTAAGAGTCAAAAGAAACGGACGAGTTAACTTGACTGTTGCTAACACCTCTGAATTACCGATCAAAGTCGACCCAACCTTCAAGGTCACATTAGAGCCGCTACAAAATAGCGGAGTACGCGTAAATACAACAACATATAAAGCTGCCGATCGCACCAGCGACGTGATAAACCAGCTAAGAACGGGACACCTCAACCAAGAGGAGACAACCGCCCTCATAGAACTATGCTCGAAATACTCAGATATATTCCACCTGTCAGACGACGACCTTAGTATGACTACCGCCGCAGAACACGAAATCAAAACAAACTCGGACAGTGCCATCCATACTAAATCATACAGATTCCCGGAGTGTCACAAAAGGGAAGTTGAAGGACAAATAAACAAGATGCTAGACCAAGGAATTATAGAACCATCCACTTCGCCTTGGAGCTCACCAATATGGATAGTTCCTAAGAAAATCGACTCACAAGGCCAAAGAAAGTGGCGTATAGTTATCGACTACCGAAAATTAAATGACATCACCATCGGAGAAACGTATCCAATGCCGCAAATATCCGAAATCTTAGACCAGCTGGGAAATAGTAAATACTTCTCGACGTTGGACCTCGCATCAGGTTTCCACCAAATTCCAGTAGCCGAACGAGATGCTCCAAAAACAGCATTCTCGGTACCCCAAGGGCATTTTCAATTTAATCGCATGCCCTTCGGGCTCAAGAATGCACCCTCGACATTCCAGAAACTGATGAACAACTGTATATCTGGATTACAAGGATCTCGTTGTTTTGTCTATTTAGACGACATAGTCATCTACTCCTACGACCTTTCGACTCACATGGAAAACCTAGAAGCAGTATTCGATAGGTTACGGCGGTTCAACTTGAAGTTACAACCTGAAAAATGCGAATTCTTAAGAAAGGAAGTCGTCTACTTAGGTCATGTAATAGGAGAAGACGGCGTTAAACCGAACCCTGAAAAAACAAAGGCAGTGACCGACTACCCAACACCAAGCTCGCCTAAGGATATCAAATCCTTTTTAGGAATGGTGTCCTATTATCGCCGGTTTATTCAAGATTTCGCCAAGCTAGCGAAACCTTTAACTCAGCTATTGAGGAAAGACACGCCATTCCTGTGGAATAACGAACAACAGCTGGCCTTCGAAACTCTGAAGGCGAAATTAACCTCAGCACCAATATTAAGCTATCCGGACTTCACTCAACCGTTCCTACTCACTTGCGATGCATCCAATTACGCAATATCGGCTATCCTATCACAAGGTCAAATAGGCCAAGACCGGCCCATAGCATTTGCATCACGTACCCTCAACAAAGCGGAAAACAATTATAGCACCACCGAAAAGGAATGTTTGGCCATAATTTTCGGGACAAAGACCTTCCGACCCTACCTGTTCGGACACCGGTTCAAGATAATTACGGACCACAAGCCACTACAATGGCTATTTAACTGTAAAGATCCAGGGTCGAGATTAGTACGATGGCGTCTTAAGCTTGAGGAATACGATTACGATATACAATACAAGAAGGGTAAAATAAATGCCAATGCCGATGCCCTGTCAAGATTCCCAGTGAATCCCATACAGACAGTATCAACCCCCGGCGACCCGACTCCAAAGGACAATTCCCAAAGACTCGACGAGGACCTGATGGACCTATTAGTCGCACCACCGTCTTTCAACCCAGACGAAGATATGAATATCTCTCCAAACGGAGTCGACCCATTAGAGAGTCTCTTACCCCTACCTGAGGTCGATCCTGCGACCAACCCACCAGAAAGGGAAACAATCGACCAAGGCCGGCAGTCGCCAATGCCGTCTACGAGCCAAAGCATGAGTCCTAACGTCGCCCCGGACGATTACCCGACCTACCTAAAAGCTATGTCTAACAAGGATAAGGTTTACAACACCGTTATCCAGGAACATAACGAAAGCCTTATGAAATGCCAATCCAAGATAATACTCATCCCAACTTCGTTAGACCTTGATGAATCTAACCCCTATATTGAAGAGATTCTAGGAGAGTCCGAAATACATGCAATTGTAACCGGGGCAGAACGGGCATTGTTTTCAAACAAGAAAATAGAACATAATAATAAAACATATTATTTATTATATACAAAAGTACATCATTTCGACGAAAGCACATACCCCGAGATTTTCCAAACTCTCAAAACCATCAGGGACGAATTAGTAGTATTCCACGAACCAACTGAGATTGGTATATCCGACCTCAAGAACCCATTCGAAAAACACGCTTTCATCAAAATCTACAACATATTGATGTATCTATTCCACAATACTGGAATAAAAATCAATATTTACCACAATAACATAATATACCCTAGCCCAACGGAAATTAAGAAAATCTTATATGACAATCATGACATCCCTATAGCAGGACATTTGGGTTCCCTCCGAATGCACAACCGCATTAAACAAACATACTATTGGAAGGGCATGCGAGACGAAATCGAAACTTATGTCAAGCAATGCAAGTCATGTCAAGAGAATAAGGCACTTCGGAAGACTAACCGAGCCCCTATGCAGATCACCAGCACTTCTACGGCTCCAGGACAACGTATATCTTTAGACATCGTCGGCCCTCTTCCGGAGGCTGGGCCTGCCAAATTAAAGTATATACTGACCATCCAAGACGACCTCACGAAATATTCCTCGGCGTACCCTATCCGGACTACAACAGCTGAAGAAACTAGCGAATGCCTGATTCACTACATATCCATATTCGGTATACCTAAAACAATTCTAACTGATCAAGGCACAAACTTTACATCCGAACTCTTTAAGAAAACATGCGAATTCCTGAAAATTAAAAATTTGTGGTGTTCACCCTATCATCCCCAAACTCAAGGAGCACTCGAACGTAGCCATTCTACTCTGAAAGAGTACCTGAAATCCTACATCAATGAAGAACAAACAAATTGGCCTCGCTACATCTATACTGCCATGTTGGCATACAACACGTCAATCCACAGTACCACTCATTATTCACCATACGAATTAATGTTTGGAATTAAACCAATGATACCGAACTCTATTTACGATGAAGCGCCAGGAGCAACATACCCGGAATATGTCCGGATGCTACAGAACCGGATGAAATACTCCAGGGAGAAAGCTTTAGATTTTATGAGAAAATCCAAAGAATCGTCTAAAGCCTACTACGACACCCACACTCGTCTCCCGCATTACTCAACGGGTGACTACGTGTATCTTAAAAACCATTTAAGGATGAGAAAGGCTCTATCCCCGGTCTGGAAAGGACCATATAAAATCATCAAAATAAACGGAAACAACACTGTGACTCTCCTGATCAACAGGCGTCACGTAACTCACCACTATGACCAAATAAAATTAGCGACAGTAGGAGAATAGCTATAGATTAGAATGGGATAGAGTACATTAGGTTTAGTTAGAGATAGTATAGTACTTATCTACCGTTTCATTTTCCTCTCGCCAAGTAATGAGGTGACTTGGCAAGAGAAAATGACATTTTGTTTAGCAGTCGTGTGGAGAACGGTAACCTCTCTTTTACTCTTTCTTCTCTTCACTCTATTTGTTCCTATTATTACCTTAGCATTATTATTTTACATTATTTGCAGCTTAGTATGGGGTCAGTCTCACCAAGATTTCGTCCAGCCGATTACCTCAAGTCCAGGCGTGTTCTTCGACCACCTGGGCACTCTCCGCATAAGTAGCGAGCAGTTGAAGGTTGTTATACCAATAGACGTATCCGGCATCGGCCCACATATAGACAACTTAAAATCGATTTTCTCATTGACCATTCACTTGTGTAACCAAACTAGAGTTATAGAAATAATAGTTGACTGTCATAATCGCTTACAACCATTAACAGCTCGATATCAGGATGCAGTGTCGGAGTTCTCTTCCATAGCACATCTTATGGACAATAGAACTAAGAGAGGTGCTTGGATAGGCGGCATAGGTACATTGATTAAACATATCTTTGGAAATCTTGATGAGAATGATGGATTAAAATATAATAAAGCAATAGAATCAGTTCAGCAGAACGAGAACCAAATAAGCAATTTAATGAAAGAAAACACTCTAGTTACCTCCTCCATATTAACCTCATTTAATAAACAATAAAACAAATTCATGAAAATGAGGAAAACCTCAATGCTGCCATGGACAATCTACAAACCACTGTGAATAATATCTCAAGGATCTCGAATGGACTTCAAATAGCAAATAGTGTCAACAAATTAATGAACACATTAGAGACAGCCCTGCTTACCTTATCTTTCCAGTTAGAAGATGTAACTAATGCCATTCTCTTTAGTCAACAAGACATAATACACCCATACGTTATCACCCCGCGCCAGCTTTACCAGGAACTTGCCGGTAATTATCGCCACTTGCCTAATAACCTTGAACTACCGGTGACCCTGCAGCTAAGTTCTATACATACCATTTTAAGTCTGTCTAAATTATTGTGTTATTTTGTAAAAGATAAAATAATATTTGTGATACAAATCCCACTAGCCGACATAACTGAATACAACCTGTTGCATAGTATAGCGTTACCAATGATATATAATAAGACCACCCTAGATATGTTTAGTTTTATAATACCGACCAGTAAATATGTAGCCATCACCAAAGATGAGACTATACTGTTTAATAGATTCTGTACAAGAGTGTCTACATGTAGACCCTACCTCATACATTTGCAATGTAGATAATGTATTCCCAACAGATAGCAGACCCACATGTGAAACTGAACTAATGCGGAAACCAAATGTAATTTCTAACCTATGTAAAACACAACCTTTGTTTGGAAAACTTAGCGTAATCAAGTCAATAACCAACGATAGATGGATCTATGTACAATCTGAACCTACGAAGTTAAGGATACAATGTAAACATCAAACCATACACGAATATATGTTATCTGGTACAGGAATTATCTCCATCCACGAAGGGTGTATCGGGTACTGTAAAACCCACACCCTCACACCGAATTTAGATGTCTTAAGCTTGTCCATACCATCTCAATCTATACCAACATTCCAAATTAATACAACCGGATGTTGTAACTCCTCTATGTTACCTGTTTTTAATTATAGTCACTTGCTTAGCAACATTACAGACCTAGATAATATTGACATGCATAAACTAGCTATAACTTCCTTGTCTAAACAGTTACATGTAATTAAGACCTCGCAAAAGGAAACACACAAACCAAATGTAATGCTTGTAGTAGTAATAGTAACAATTAGTATCTATGTAGCATTTAAGATAGTTAAGGTACTTTATAAGCGTTCTTGTAAACCTGGCTGCAACCGAGATTCTGTCGGCAGCCCTCCGCCGCCGACCAATCATGTCCAAATTGAGATGCAGGACATACAGACCTCTGCTGCTCCCATCAGGACCCAGTTCTAACGGAAGACCTGGAGTCCCCATGTCTCCTCCAAAAGAGGGAGGTGTTACGCCCGAGCTCTGTGGGCGATACTGCTGACAGGCCGCCCTGCATCAGCAGTATAGCTTATCCAGGCTCAGTGTAACCGATGGCACGGCAGTTGAGTCTCATCCTCGAACCTGCTCGGTTGCCTAAGGGCTCTACTCACATTTTGATATCTTAAATTGTAATATCTATCCAAGTATCCAATAAATCCTTCCTTCGTTTAAAATTGTTTTTTTAAAAACAAATATTAAAGCCGCCGCGTAACAGAGCGAAGCTGGCGTCCACTTGTCTAGAAATAACGCATGTGATGGCGGTGGGCGTAGCGATAGTTACACACTGTTAAACTAAAAAATGCAAATAAATAATATACTCATAACCAATGTCGTTGCTCATAACCTGCCTTACGAAATATTTATTTATTTGACTTTCAAAACAATACACAACCATATAGGTATTTTACATGGTTACAAGCAAACATTCATCACTTACCAGAACACGATGCGACGAAAATATTCGCTTAGCAAAATGTGCCATTTGTCAAAGAATTCTTTTACACCAGTACGCCCCAGTTGACATAATCGTCGACAACTTGGTTGAGCCTCTCCTCGTATTTGTCGCCGAGAGGCAGGTCGGCGATGACTGCCATGGAGAATTCCTCGCCGAGGGCTGGTGTGGCTGCCTCCGGAGACAGGAATGGCGGGAGCACCAGCACGGACAGGTGCAAGCCCCAGGGCAGCTTCTGTACGTGGGATGATAATGTTAACACTTGGTCTTTGAAAATACTAAGTACCTACTAAGTACTTCAAAGACCACATACAAAAAATGTAGGTCAAGAACGAACTGAAATCTGTAGTCTTAAGTTAGTGCTACCATGCGGAAACTAAACGTCTCTTAGCAAAAAAAGATGAAATTACTTGCTTTACTTTTGACAGTCATTCATCAGCCTGTGCTATATTGGAAAGCATAGTGCCGAAAATGAACGATGCATATAGGCAAAGCCAAAGTCCACGAACGTTGAAATCATGTCTTTGGGCAAACCCTATTGATGACTATGACGCTGATGATAATACTGACTACTATACTAACCTGCTTCACTTCTCGTTCATAATCCTTCCTAGAGTACACGGTCTCGACGTCAATCCCGAGCCTGTCTAGCGCTGCCCCCAGCTCTGCGTGGTACAGATCCATCATGCCTTGGTAGTGCTTCGCCCTGAAAGGCCCGTCACTCGCCGAGAAGATGAAGTAGAGCAGGTCCTTCATCTGACTGCTGGCCTGGATCGTCTGGTAGTCTACTACCATTATCTTGACTGAGCCGTCCTGGAAAAGTCGGTCTTAACACTACAGCAGCTCTGTTAGAACTGATTTCCAGAGTCGGTATTTTCTCAGTGTTATTATCTGAATGTCTTCAAAGGAAGAGTGAATAGGTTTCTTCTGGACAAGCGTGCTACATCTTCCACTTCACCGTCGCTTCCCATCAGGCAGGGTGCAATTAAACGCAAGCCAGTTCATTGTTAAAAAGTGGGTTTAGTATGTTAGGCTCACGCTTGACTAAGACTTGCTTAGTGTTAAGCATCGTTGCAGACTACGATCTAGCGAGCTTGCTTTGAAGAAACCGATTTACTTTCGAGTTGAAGAGCTTACTATCAGGCATACAGTAGGTACAGTCAAAAGTGTAAACGTAATATGTATAATTACCTACAATTTTCATTTATCACAACTCTGGAGAAACTACCTAATTAGTCATTAATTTTTTATATAATATTAATTTCTTGCGATTAATTGCGCAACCTACATATTTAATTTTTTTTTAATATTCCGGGACGCACACAGCGCCATCTAGCCCCACACTAAGCAAACGCTTGTGTCGTGGGTACTAGATAACGGATATAATACTTATATACTTTTCTTTTGTAAATACATACTTATTATACATACAAACGACCAGACTCAACACAAGTAATTATAATTTTTTATAATGCATAAATACTTGTGTCACGCGGGAATCGAACCCGCAACCCCTAGATTAGAAGGCAGAGCCACTACCAACTAAGCTAACAGGCCAGTCAAGAAGGCAGAGCCACTACCAGCTAACAGGCCAGTCAAATCAATAATATATCAAATAAAAATATATCAAATATTAGGATCTCATAACTTAATTACCTAATCAGTCGTCAACATCAATTAAAATATACCATTGCATTAGGAATACTTATTTGTTTTATGAAAAAAAAACAACGATCTAATTTCAAAATTAATAAAGTACTTATGTCAATGGCGTACTTGGAATGCTTCAGGAGGTTATTGCGCTAAACATATTATATATATATATATATATATAATAATAATAATTATTAAATTAAATGATATCTCAAGGAATCCGGCCAGGATTTCCAAAGTTGGGTTTGTTTGGTTTAGATGAGTTACTTTAAAGCTTGGTAATTTGATCTAAATATCTACTATTTCTGTTGAGGGAAACTGTAGTGACTTACCTAAATGTAGAATGGATAAAAAAACAAGTTACTTGCGGAATTTCGTCATGAATTAACAACAGTTTAACTATCTATGACTAGGAAAAGTAGCCGCGACTTACAATTTAACGTGTTATACTTGTCTTAATGTATGTTAGTATGAAAGCGGATATAGATCTCCTATCTTTCTATACAATAGTTATAATAATAAAGCTGAAGAAGGTCGAAAGTCTGAACATTGAAGATATTAAAAAAAAATTGTTGATACTTAGAATTTATAAAAGAACACGTTCCAACAATTTATAAAATGTTTGCCTGTGTAAGCCAATCACGCTAAACGGCTGAACGGATCTTCATGATTTTTGGTATGAAGGTAGTATGAAGTCCCGGAAGTGTCACAGGCTACTTTTTATCCCGAAATAATGCGTGCGAAGCGGGCGTTCACTTATGTAAATTAACCCAAACCAAAGAATTTCAAAACATGATAAATGAACTTACGTAATTTTTTCGCCACATCATGTTGCCCGGCCTGTAATCAGCGTGTATAATGACAGGCGAAACGAGCGGCTCAAAACCTTCAGTGAAGGTAGCGATACTGAAATTGTCAAGGAATCTCTTCAGTTTTTCTTTGTTCTCAGGTCGGACCCAAGTGAGAGCAGATTGCTTGGAATTGTTAAAGAACTTGCGGTTTGCCTCGTGGTCCGAGAACAAGCCTCGAGGGAGCATGCCAGCGACTTGTTTAAATCTAGTTGGGTCATTGCGTTCAAACGCGATCGAGAGGGCGTGGGACCTGGCCATCTCTGTAATAGCAGCCACTGCAAACTCCCACGAAACAGGCTCCATCCTGTCGTGGAGCACGAACCCCTGGCAAGCTAGATCCTCCAGAACTATAATTTCTTGTAGATGAGTCGCTTCGGCGGCGTAAAATTTCGGAAGGCTCAGTTTTTTCTCTTTAGGGACATTACTCTTTTCTTCGAGGCCTCTGTAGATCTTCACAAGCTCGGAATAAAAAAAGCGCTCGCTGTCAAAAGGCTTCACAGCCGTCTGTTCGCGCATGTTCTCAAACAAGGCGGCAACTTTCGCAAATAAACGCAGGTCTTCTTTGCCATGACTCTTGATTTTATTCAGGTAAAGTTTAGAGCTGAAATTGGCCCCGCCGGTTGCGATAGGATTTATTTCAATGTCAGGGTTCGTGTAGTTATATTCCGCCGCTATATTTTCAAGCAGGCGCTTGAGGTTTGATAAGTCGTCACTCATGTTAGATTTCGTTATGCACAATGAGTTGTTGTATATGTCGCAATTATATACACCGGCGCAAGAGTACTTACTCCCCTCCAATATATTAATACCAAGTTACTGATAACAACATAGAAAAATACAGACAATTTTGTGTGTAATGATCAAGATTAAAATAACCTTTGATGGAGGAACTTGGGAACCTGCCAGCCAACGTACAACAGCAGAGCAGTTTATAAATACTTTCTTGCAGATATCCAAAAAGACAAAAATAAGTGCAATGGCATCCGAGAACGTGTCTTTCTTGGATATAGGCAGGACGTGCCTACTTATGTGTTTGCCTAAATCAACTTCCTTAATGAACCAATTCTTGAGGGGAGTCACGACCCTCAGTGATGAGGAAACACGACTCGAGGAGGAACTGGCTAGGTAGACTTATTCGAGGCACTCAGAATTCATGCAGTAAAGTACTAACAAGATTTTTGCGCGAATATTTTCATACTTCTTTGTTGCTCCTAAATATGAAAGCAAAAATTGACCCGCACCGAACCAACCCTGTTGCAGTTATTATTAATAACCCTGTAAAGCAATATGGAAAATCAGTGAGTCTGAGTCCCAAGGATGTCTACATTTATCTATTACAAGTGTGCGAGTGTTTGTGAAATTGTGAATCCAACGCAGTTATCTCGCTCACACGCAACAAGCAGATATACGAAATTTACATTTATCATGCAATTTATCTCTGTTTAAATACCTACGATCTGATAAATTGAGCACGTGTCTAATTTTTTTTTAAATAATTTATTCATGACCATGGATACAAAGTCCTTCAGTTGAAGTCTTACTTATATGATAAAAATTTACAAACATGGAAAACAAATAAAAATATTAAACTTAACTAAATTTTTTCAACAGTATTTAAAATATACTTATAAATTACTAAAAAGTGAAGTTTTTTGCACGTGTCTAAACACTGTTAGTGTGGCTAACGAATCGTGATACCTACTGGAATTTTTACGACAACATTATAATGTTTCTATCATCGGAAATTTACCTTACGATTGGGATATTATAGGAAGAAATTACTTGATGAACTTTATTCCAAAAAGGTATTTTATAACAAGCTTTTCTATTTATTATAAAAAAATACTAAAAATCAATCATTTTTTAAAATGTGAATATCATCTTATAAAACTACGACATATGTACCTACCTACGTGTTCGCGATTATACTAATAGTATCACTTTGCCACAAGTTGGTATAATTAATAGCTCAATAATGTATTTATTAGAGAAAACGTTGGCCAATATTTTGAGACGAAATTATATTTTGGGCGATTTTTCCAAAAAACTGGTAAAACCAGAATCAGTGTATGGTATCACTATCTATGACGCAACAAGATGGAGGTTTTGTTGTGGTTGGCCGGAGTATGATTTTGTAGTAAAATATCCTTCTTAACTATTTGTAAATGAGTAAATCTATTTAGAGTGTAGTTCGTGAATTATTGTTTTATATGATTTGTAAATACGAAGACGAAAAGCTTGCGAAACAAGCCGTATTTCATGAAAAATAGGATTGTTTACATCATAGAGTAATATAATATACCAAGAATAGAGACCCATCTAGTGCAATTTTAATGCCAATCAAATTAAAGCGCCCTCTGTATTTCTTGACCAAAAATAATATTGTATACATACCTTGTATAACTACGTATACGTATTTATATTTAAGACTAACTAGGATGTATACATACATCCTAAAGTCTAAAATATAATACAACACCTACCTAACCTACACCTTGCTCCTTACATATTTATATACTTACTAAACAAGATATGTATTTTTATCGATAGAATGATATAAGTTACCAAATGAATTTAAATCAGAAAAATATGATATGATAAAATTATGGATAGGTATGGTATGGTATTTCCCAATTCGGGAGAAAGATCTTCACGACTAACTGGATCAAATAATTATCAGTCTTGACTTACATACTTGACTTATGTTCCTAGGTCCCCTGAGTGGGGCAGAGGGCGTCCACAGTGATTCTCCATCTCGTCCTGTCTTGGGCTTCATGCTTCACTTCGGGCCAGGTCTTGTGAATGTACAATTATCAGTAGCTATATAAAAACATTGTCAATTAGCATTAATTCAAATAGCCATGCAGTGATGACTGCTAATTAGTAATTTATTTATAAGTATTAATGACAACAACAACACAGTAGAGTGGGATGGGTACACGACTATTCCGACACGAAGTCCCTACTGTAACAACGTCTTTACTTTAAATATTATTTGCATTTTACCTACTATACACTAATTCGTACTATTTTTGGAATAGATCCCTATTCCATTTACCTTGCCGATAAAAAGTAACGCATTTACAAACTTTTATTTTGAACGTGTACCTACATTGTCCAATATAGCAAGATAATATTGACATCTGTCACGTCCATCCAATTTTCCTTCGAGCATTTTTTCACATAGGTATTTGATTTATTTAAAGAGGTGTCAAACTGATCTTACTATATATAATACAAGGTGTAGTTGGCTTTAAACCATTTCAATGATATATTTATTTTCCCATACAAAACTTTTTTAATATTAAAACTTTCGTGAGACATTTTATCAAAAGATTAACTAAATGGTTTTCACTCACGTGTAAATCGCGTAAATCGTTTACGCGTTTCGGATGTTATGACATCCATCTTCAGAACGTTCGTTCTGGGCCGCAGCAATACGCAGACTGCGCGCCGCCGCGCGAGCGGCCCGCTGGGACACGGGCGCGGGGGCCTGTGGTGGTGGGGGTGGAGGCGAGACGATGTTACTACTCCCGGCCGCTTCGTCCTCGGGTCGCTCCACTGCTTCATCAGAGACAGCACCATCGACTGATGTACCGGCGCACACAAAACTGACCGTATCTTGATCCAAAGCTCCAACGATCCTTCTCTTCGTCATCGTATTAAGAGCTGGGACCCACGCCGGAGGAAGCGCCCATCCACGGTCTCGGTTGAAATTCGGGTGGCGGTTGATCTCTATAGCCTCTCGTACTTTCTGTGGAATAAAAGACTTCTCTCTCGCCAGCACAGAAGCTTGATCAAACCGAATGTAATGCTGTACATCCGAGAGCCGCGCATGTTCCGCTATTGCTGATCTGGCCGAAACGCGTAAACGATTTACGCGATTTACACGTGAGTGAAAACCGTTTAGTTAATCTTTTAATACAAAACTTATTATATTCTTATTGAAATCCGTCGAATTATATAGTAATAACTCGATGTTGAAATCGGTAATATTTGTTGTCGGTGCCAGTCACTGGTTAACGAAATCGACGCTTGTCAAAGTCGCAGATCCAGTCGGCTTTGGATTTGTTCCTAATGCTGATAGGTAGTTATTGTAGCGACTGGCACCGACTCCAAATATTTCTGATTTCAATAAGAATACTTATAGGATTGTAAGTTTCAATAATTTGATATATTCTTTACTCCCATCCCAATTCTAAATTTTGAAGTCGCAAAAATGAAAATAATTTATTTATTAACTTTTTAGTGACACATGAAGTCGGTTTCTGATTTTTTTAAATTATTTTTTACTATCTTATTTTTTATATAATATAATTTAGTTCAATAGGTACCTACTAGGTATGTTTTTTTTATAATTTCAAAGTCCATAATCCCTACCTAAATGCCATATTAATTTCAATACTCATCCCAGATATCTACAAATAAAACACAGTTTGAGCAAAGTAAATCAGTTTTAATATTTAAAACCGAGGAACAAGTCAGTCTTGGACATTAAGCATAGCGGGCAACAAATAAATATGCGAGATGTAACAAATTACAAGCCTCGGACAATCACAGACAGCTCAAAACAGTTGCAGATTCAACTACTCCCAGCGAACATTCTCACTAAGATAAGCTTTACATATACTTTTTCAAAATAATTTTAGACACACCGAACCTAAAAATGTCAAACATAAACTTGTATACAAGCATATATAATATCCAGCATAGTAAAAAAAAACATAAAAAACGTGACTTTTATATTAAAGGTTAACATTATATTTCAGGACAGGACATATCACACAGCGCCATCTAGCCCCACTACAAGATAACGGATAAATGATATTCCTACGATTAAAATAAGAACGGCCTTATCGCTCTTAACTTATCTTGGTGAAATTGTTCACTGTCTTTACAATTGGATCTTTTTGTCATCTTTAATTATACATAAAGTACAATATCAACTTTACGATTACTGCATATACTGTCTTGCATTCGAGCTGCAACTGCATTAAATGCGTTACTTAATTAAAATCAAACAAATCTTCAAAAAGCTTTGGTCGTATAATAGATCAACAGTATTTAACTATTTATAACATTTTAACTTAACATACAGGGCGACATAATTAACAGATCGATTAATAGCTCGTAGATATGATTATAAATAGTGGTGGTACAAATATATAATAATGTTAGGTAGGTAACAAAATGATTACTTATAGCAGAAACAGAATGTTTGTGTTGTGTTGTGTTGAATAAGAAATCTTTATGGAATCATTATTAAAATATCAACATAATTAGGATTCTTCGGGATTTAGCTAGCATACTTTGGCAATAATGCACAAGCGATGGAATTTACGTTAAATAACTTATTATATTAATTTATTTTTGATTTTAGAAGCGGAGAACAACTAAAACTTAGCATTTTTATTGAGGATTCTTAAAATATAATCAAAAATCGAGTTGTTCTTAATATTTATTCGAGAATAGATGATCCATATTATAAAGCAAAAAAAAACCAAAGTTATTGTAAAATGAGTATGAATATATCTTATTCATAGATATTTTCTATGTTATAGACTACGGTATTTCAATTTGGGTAAATGTACATTGTGTCCAACATTTATTGAGACTGGACATATTTATTGAGTGTTTTTTAGAGCATTTAATAGATACATAAGAAAGTATTTGAGGAGCTAGCGAGTATTAAAGCATTTTTGTTCACCAATATGCTATAAGATTTAAAAAGCTAAACCAACAAATTAATATTCATTGATGTATTTGTATTTTCAGACAATAATAAACATTTTAACACCCTGTAGAGGTAAGTCTCACCTACGCTTACAAATAAAATTACGACATTATATGCTTACAACATACTTTTATCTAAAAGATATTTAGATTACCAATTGTTCTTTTTTGTTTTTTTTTTTCTTATGCTGAGACATCAATTTATTATGTACTTACTCCACAAAAAATCACATTGCATTGTCCGTTTTTTTGCTATGACCATCAAAATGATTAAATGGTCAATTGACACTTGGTTCTTATGTTACAACATTTATTTGTTCGATAATGTAGTCCGTATATCGTTAACATAAGGTTCAAAATGCCATTTTCGTTAGCGTACGCCTAAAGTCAAGCTCTGTTTGTATTTGGAATGCATTGGTATAGTGGAGAGTAAGCCCACAGATTACCCCTATTTGGAAACCTATTAATAACATCCATGAAACTGAAAAATGTGACTTACTGTCACATTTTTCAGTATAGTATACTTATACCAACTTCTTCTATTTAATTAACGAATAGTTTTTAAAACTATAAAGCGGTTGTTCAGATCTAACTCAATATTCAGAATACTTACTTGTAAAAAAGGTAACATCCTAATTACAATAAAATTGAACATAAGTGTGGAACCAAAACTTACGTCAGAATAATTTCGTAACATAATTTTTGATTACAATTTTGATACCCAAACAATACTTCTCACTTCTATCTTCTCATCATTGTGGTTTAATCAAAAAACCCTTTATAATAATCAACTTTTCGTTATAACTTTTTCCAAACGGTTTTTTTTCTACAAAACACACATTAATCATCTACGTAGGTACTCCGTACACTCACTGTACACAGCAGTCTATGTAGTGTGGCGAGGTGTAAGCACGCAGTGGCCGGTACATACGTATAGTCCAGGAGAGCGCGTAGCATATTTTTTTTATACCTTTTTTCTTCAAGAGATACATTTATTCTTGACATCTAGGTGTAGGTAATCTATGCACTCACTAGTCTCGCAGCAGTCTATGTGGGAGTCTGGTGCTGTTTCTTAGTTAATTCCTTCCCGAAGGCGAGCTGGCACATGGCGCGGTGCAGGCACGCGGTGGCCGGCACGTATGAGTAGTCCAGGGAGAGCGCGTAGCGGTACATCCAGATAGCGTCGTCTATCTCTTGCTGGGAGGAACCAAAAACATATTTTAATGATGAAGGGAAAACGAGCAATTTTTCTCTATATAATTGATCTTGACATGAGATCCTGATACCAAAAAAAAATATAATCAAATGTTTCTCTGTTTACAATAAGACTTCATCGATGCTAACATGCCAACTAGGTACGAGTATACATATATAGTCAAACGTTAGCCTAAAAAATGTAAAGGCGCTTGTGCAATACAGTCACTATAATTTTACTAATGGCACCCTTACTTAATGCCTGTTTTAACCAAGGTTAGTTTACTTGCAAGCTATATCTAAACTCGTATCAAAATTGAACATTTTACGTGACCAGAATGGACAGACCAAAAATGACACATTTACCAACTTCATCTCCTTATCATTACTGAGACGTGATATACTATGTAAATTTAAAACTTTTCAAAATTAGAGCATTAGTTTTTTTACGAAATATCGATTCAAAATATATCAGATACTTACGTTGTAGTGATGAGAGAGTCCAACCAGGAAAGCCTCTTGTTTGCTTTTCGGCGCCATGTAGAATGCAAGGTACGCGATATCTGTCGCATCTCTGTTCTTATTTTGCCTGGAAATAGAATAGAACACAAAGAATAATAGCTTTAATGTAAAATATCAGCTGTACCGATCGAGAAATAGTCCACAGACTCTACTATTCTAAAACGTTGCTACTTTTTATCCTAGCGACCTAAAAGTTTTTGAGCGATGGGCAAAAAACGGTCAACATAACAAAAATAAATTCATCACTACACAGCGGCGTAAAAAAGAAACTAACAGAGACACACACGTTTTTTTTTATAATTGTACTATTTCCACTCACAGATGCAGCAGCGCGTGCAGCGGGCGCAGCGCGCGGTGCGCGCGGGCGGGCGGCGCGAGCGCGTGCGCGGCGGCCAGGCAGCGCACCGCGCACGCGCCGCGCCCCAGCGCGCCGCACCACCACCCCGCCGCCAGCGCGCCCCACCAGCAGCCTGCGTGCTGGACACATCAATACATACATAAATGTTAGCTACCTCTTTTTTTCACGCATATATAATGATTCTCGAATAAGATGTCCCCTAGAAGTTACTACTAAGCTCCCCTCTTCGAATCATATTCCTCATGGCAGTCGTGACTCTCTTGCAGAATTAATTGGGAAAGTTCTCTTGGGCAAGTATATCGTGGTGGGTACCAGTGCCAGTACCAGGCTCCTTCCACGGATAAAAGATGTTCTCGCATTTTGTGGTCAAAAATGTTCTCCCAAAGTATTCCTTCACGCGAGCGAGTGCAAATCCACACATAACCCGAAAAAGGGCTTTGGTGTAGGTAGGTAGGATCGGCTTTGAACGGGGGTGCGATAGTTTACGCAGGCGCTTTGCTTAAGAGTTTTATGATATTAGAGTTTAGCAAGCGGTCCATAAATGTTAGTTTAAATCTGAGACATAGTTTTTGTTTTTGTTTCAGCCTACCGTGTCCACGTATCTGGCGAGCTTGGCGCCCAGCACCCCGTAGTCGTGCTGCGTGTAGTGCTCCGCCAGCTGCTGCATGAGCGCCAGCAGCGCGCCCCACTGCGCCGTGTCCACTGCCAGCATGCGCGACAAGAAGAAGTCCGACGCGGCGTCCGCCGGCACGCGGCACTCCGGGATGCGCTTGTGAGAGGGGGTTATAGAGGCGAGCTCGTCGGACAGACTGCGGGAAAAGATTAAATATTGTGTTTTTTGTAGTTATGTGTCTCATTTTTATGTCTATTGTATTGTATAGCATGTAAGGGTAGCGTTTACTTTAGGATAATATAAAGCATTTTTTTTAGTAAGAACTGTCGAACTTACATACTTTGCAATACAATTTACATACATGCATACCAACGCACGTTTCAGTACGTTAAAAGTACCGCCCTTAAGGCCGAGTAGTCACACACTACCGTCACCAGCCAGACGTGCGTAAGTACTTAAGTAAGAGTGTTCATACTTAATAGTGATTAAATAATTTACAATAATAGCTTATTATATTAATTTAAATATTGAGTCTCATACGATCTAAAGGCCAGCTAATATCCAGGAATTAAGTAATTTATAAGTTTACGGGTACATAAACGAATACATTTAATCTAATTGCTTTGAAACATTTTACATACCCATTAGGTATTCAAACGTTGTATGAATATTCTTGTATCACAGACTAATAGACCATAATATCATCAACTATGTACATAAAGGTATAAGATATTATTTCCCAAATTGCACCAAATACCTTAAGCACACTCAGTAGCAAGAATGATTGTCCAAGTTATACTAACTTGATCTGCGACTCGCTGAGCTCCACCTGGAAGCTGACGTAGTGCAGCCAGTAGTGCGACTCGAACATGTTGTAGGCGCACTCCTCGCGCTTCATGTCCAGCGCCTCGGGACTCACTGCACGGGAAAATTGTTGGAAAACCACAATTTATTAATCATCATGAATACATACATTTATCAAACTGACATAACCACCTTTAATAGTTATTGGTCAGTAAGCTTCTAAAATAATGTGACGCCCGATCTTTCCAACCAAATATTGGTCATCCCTTCAGGGTTGCGGAGGGCTAATAGGAGTCGGTCTAAGTAAAAAGCAGTATTCTGTATGTCTGTCAGAATCTGGTAGATTGGAGTCGACTTCCAAATTGGGTATAAAGGAACTCACATCTTTATCAAATAGGGAAATGGCATTGTTGGTTTGATGTAAAATGTGTTCTTTCACGATGCAACAAAAAGAAAACGGATAACTGAGATATATTTTAAATTTTATCCAAATCCAAATTTAACATCAGAGTGCCTTTTCCGTGTGCTAGACTATATTGGAAAAATTGTTTCTGTCCTGATAGACAACGCACAAATATGCTACATTTCTCTCCCATAGTTCGCATGTGTAACACTTATGATAAAGACAACTTTAGATTAAAATTTGATATATTCTCCAATAAGTCACTACCAGCTGTTAAAAATGAACTGTCTAAATTAGTAGATTGATGATATTGTAAATGTTTATTTAGTTAATGTGCCTTGTTCCCCTCTGTTCTTCGTTAGATTGCATGTTTAGTTTTTAAGTAAGTATTAATTGTTAGGAAGGTTATATGTGATAGATTATATGTGAAAGTTAGGTTTACTGTCTAAGGTGATGTACACACTGTAATTTATTGTTATTTTTAAGAGTGAATATATAACTGTACGTCACTGTTTGTAAACTAATAAAAAAAAAAAAAAAAAAAAAAAAAAAAAAAAAAAAAAAAATATTATGAAAGATGAAAACATGTAGAGTCGGAGATGTTGTCCAACAAACACTGATCACATCAAAAAATATTTGTAAAATTAAAAGAAAAGGTCTTCAAGCTAGCTTAACTAACATAGCGCAAGAAAACTAAAGGCAAGCAGCGGGCATCAATCAAGCAATCAATCATTATAGCTTTATTATACACCAGATAACAAAAATACAGAACAATTTACGGAAATATTACTAAACCTAGGCACATTGGGCGGCCTTATCGCGTAGAGTGATCTCTTCCAGGCAACCTAAGTAATGATCGCTAGGAAAGAAACATGTAATAGTCGGTGGAATATAAACTTAGTGGAGATGAGAAGCACAAAATGGCGTGCCTTGGGAGAGGCCTATGTCCAGAAATGGACGACTGTGGGCTGATGATGATATAAACTTACACCCGCACCCGTTGATCTTGCACCACGCCATCTGTTCAGCGACGGGTCGCATCATGAGGTCGTAGCTGCGCAGGTGGCCGGGCCGGTCGTGGCGCGCGCTGGGCCGCGACTGCAGCACCTTGTTGAACGTGGCCGCCAGCACGCGGTGCGTCAACAGCGCGGCCTGAGGGGTTTCTTCTTTATCTTCCAGCATGCGGACTAGGGTGCTGCTCTCTGTGGAGATAATGAACATTGGAAGAATACTATAAGTTGAATAAAGTCATTGGTTTTCTTACTAAATGACCATAATATGTATTTTACACTCTGCCCTAAAATATCCCAATTATGTGTATGGTCAGACTCTTTTATACCAGATTAACATGGCTAAAATGAGTTTGTCAGCAGTCAGGCTTCCCAAGTTCCCACTTTCTTTTCTACCGAATTAGTCACCAATTAAAAAATAACTGTTGGAGCATCATTATTTATAACATAAGTATAGTTAAGGTATGATTGTACTGACATGCTAGTATTGGCCAAAGCCCCAATAAATAAAATTATGAAATAAAAAAACCACAATTCAAACTCAAGTTGCCATCATAACTACGGTCAACTAAGCGGGGGCGTACATGCAGCCAGCGAATACAGATCAAATCCATTTCCCAACCACATCGTAGATGGCATGTCTTACTTACAGTCTTCGATATATTCAAGATTCATTGTGTCCGTTTTTTTGGCATGCACTTGCATAAACGTTAGGCAGGCTATACATAGATACTTACAGAACTGATATTTTAACTAAACGGTTTTCACTCTAAACACTCGAGCGAAAACCGTTTAGTTATTATATTGATAAAATGTCTCACGAAAGTTTTAATACTTAGAGAGCTGATCAACCAGATGTTGTATCTTGAAATACAAGCTCTCACCTTTGCTGCTCCCCGGGGTGCAGTGTGTGTTGGCGAGGCGGCAGTTAGTGCCGTCTCTCTCGCACACCATGCTGACTCCCTCCTCCGTCTCCGCGCAGATATCCTTGTCTCCGTCTATGTCTGCTGACAGCACTGTAAACGACAACACAATGTCAACAATAGATAGATAGATATACACTTATTAAAAAACACCAGCACAAAACATACATTGACATAAAACATGAAACTTAAGCCTAGTGCCTAATTGGCGACCTTATCGCTAAGAGCGATCTCTTCCAGGGAACCAATCTGGCAGGGATAAGACGCAAGTATAAAGGTAGACGAGATGTTTTAAATGTATGTGAAATTACATGAAATAAAGGATAGTATAAACGATAAGAATGTTTTGTGCTCATAAGAAACCCTATTTTTTATGCCCATAAGACTTGAAATCAAATATGTTAGACGTATATCGTAACTCAGTGCCATCTAGTCGCTATGTAGGGAACTAACACATAATGGATTTACTGCTACCCAGATTCCATGGTAGTGATTTCGAGCAGCGACTTTTTGGAGTGCTAAGTTCCGCAGCGATGACCGCCCAAGAACAGACGTTCTGCTTGAAATGTTTATTTAGGTGATGAACTATTTCGTTCTCTAGTTTTATTATATAGTTCCATCTAGCAATCTTAATTTGAACTATTACCTACATATCACCCAGCTCCCTCAAGGTGTTAACTTGCTTGGCGATACAAGCCCAGCAGTTTAGCAAGCATCTTACCTGTTGTTATAACGCTTGCATTAGGATTAGACTTACGCTGTACTGTGTTTGTAATCTAGATTGATTGTTATTTAGCGCCATCTAGTAGCTTCAACTGGAACTATTACATACCTCCCAGTTCCCTCAAGGTGTTGACTTGCTTGGCAATACAAGCCCAGCAGTTGAGCAGCGACCGTGCCCGACCTCGCAAATACTGCGGGTCTACTCGTAACGCTTGCTTCAGATGGAAGAATTGAGCCTTTTGCATCTTCTTCACCATGTGGAGCTGGGCTAGGAGGAAGTTTGTTGGTGGCTGTAAAAAAAGTTGAAAGACAATAGTTTATGCCATATTGTGTATGTTCATCGCACTAATCTAAATATATAAAACTCGAAGGTGACTCGACTGACTGACTGACTGATATAGTGATCTATCAACGCACATCTCAAACCACTGGACGGATCGGGCTGAAATTCGGAATAAAGGTAGATGTTATGACGTAGACATCCACTAAGAAAGGATTTTTGGAAATGCAACTTTTAAAGGGGTGAAATAGGGGATGCAAGTTTTCCTTTTTAATGCGAGCGAAGCCGCGAGCACCCACTAGTATTATATAAAGCGATAGTTTGTGAAAATGTGAGTATGGAGTATGTGTTCCTTCACCGCGCGAAATCTGATTCGGATGATGATTGATTCACCCTTGGAAATACATACCAGGATACTTTTTACCGGTTTAACGCGACTCATGACAATCTAATCTAAATGTATTTAATAAATAATAAAAAGTAGCATAAAAGGGTAAAAGGTTAGACATTATAAAAACATATATTATGGACTTTTTTATAACAAAATTAACGCGCAAAATTAAAACATGCGTCTTCAGTTTCAGTGTAAAAATATATTATCCTAAATTTCCCTTACCTCATAAGAATTCAATCTATACGCCTCCTCAGCGTTGACCATAGCGTCGTCCCACAGCCCCATCTCCAACAACACTGACGCCAGGGACACCAGCACTACGTCCTGGTACTTGGCGTCTACACTTCTATGCGCCGCGAGGAGGCAGTTCAATGCGTTAGCGTTGTTGCCTCGAACTCGCCAGTAGAGGGAGGCGAGTGTGTAGAGGAGCCATTTTGATGCTAATTTCTGGAATTAGAAAAAATTATCCTTAAACATAAGTACAAAATTCGGTTTGTAATAAGTAGACAATGTGTCAGAAATGCAATCTTTTATAATATAAAAATGAATCGCAAAATGTGTTGGTAAGCGCATAACTCAACAACGCCTGGACCGATTTGGCCAATTCTTTTTTTTTAATATTCGTTGAAGTTCAAGGATGGTTTTCAGGGCGAGAAAAAATCGATTAATGCTGGAAAACCCGTAAAAACAGCCCTTTTTATTTCCCATACAAGCGTTTTCTAACTAACTAAAGAGTAAAAGAGTCAACAGACAGGACGAAGTCTGTCGGGTCCGCTTATAGAAAGATAAAACAGTATTAGACTGTTTTTTCGTTAGTTGCATTCAGGTCTTTCTAAATTTGTTGTCTTGTGCATTCAAAATTAAGAAAAAGTTAAAAGTTAAAATCATTTGTTTACGAAGATACAATATACTTAGTTATAAACTACGAACAAACGATACAAAGAAAATGTAACTGAGCTACAAAAATACATCTACGTGAAGGTTAATCGCAGTTGAATAATAGGACGGATTTGCGATTAAGTGCTGATTAGTGTGTGCGAGAGAGATGAAAGATGGAAACATTTTCAAAGCGATAAACACGGAGTTACGTTTTTAGGTATCGTTTATAATTAATAAACTTAATTGGTAATTTATCGTATTGTATTCGTTAGCATTTAGTTGTAATACTAGGTCAAAATAATATGTTTACCTTCTGCATAGCAGTATGTATCCTCTGGCCTATTTCTGCGTCCTGCATGCTCTTGATGACGTCATAGTGCTCGCGGCTGACGTACGCGAGCAGCTTGAAGCGGAGATAGTCCTCCGCCGCGTTTGCCACGTGCACCCTGCACACACACACTGTAAGGGGACGGGGAGGTGTGGCACATGCAATATTGTGAATACGGTAATACTATGGGACTAATCAAGTATAAATAAAAGTATAATAATAATATGTATCGTTATTATTGTGTGAATTATCCTTGAATATTATTTTGAAACCACAAAGTTAGTAACGTTACCATTAGCTGCCAACGCTACAACGATATACCAGTTGTAGGTGACTCAACATTTATTTATCACTACTATGTACTATATTTTACTATACATATTTTATTCTTAACATTTTCAATGTAAAATATTTATTTCTATATTTATTTACATAGTATATTGACACTCCACATTCATTACTCACTTACATTCCATATCGTTCTCTCTCGCCATTTTATATTTGTGTTTAATTGTTCTCATATTTATTGTGGATATTTAAATAGTTATTTGGTGTTTACTTATTTCACCCACACCACACCAAACCACTAAACCAGTTACTTGTGATAAATTAAATAGTAGATTTCCGTGTTGTTTTTCGTTGGCACCATACAAATATAACCAACACTATACGGATTGGTATAACATGTAGTGCTCTTTTTTAACCGATTTAATAGATAAAATAAGGTCATAAATTCATCCTGTAATCTTGTAGAATAGTCTAGATTTAGTCCATGAGCAGATACTGTACTGTTGTTACTACAGTAGTGTTGTTGCGCACATGTGAGAAAAGAAGTAACTTTAGAGTTCCTAAGTAAAGTGCAAACTAGTACTAATCGCATCGTATTTATAGAACCGTCCGCTAAATTTCGCAAATCAGACCGCAGCACTTAGAACTACCGGAGCGGTCGACCGGCAGCTGCATCGAAGTGCGAATAGAAACAACTTTCCCATACAAATGATTATTGGTTGCGGTCAGCCGCATAGGTAATCTTACTTGAGTCCCTTCTTGCCGGAATAGAGCGAGGCGTCCCTGTCGGCGGGGCACAGCGGCGGGTGCCACGGCAGCTCGTGCTCCTCCAGCGCAGACACGCCGATCTGGTCCGTCAGGAGACTCTGCAGGCTGGGAACGGACATGACATTTGATGAATAAAACAAGATGTTGCTTTGATAACAAATTTCTAAATATACATAATAATCGCGTCTTAGAGTGTTTGAGCCCACGTTTCTTACCCTTAACGCTTTGACTGCTCATAGCGTGTCTTTGCGTTTTCGGAAAATTAACGACATGCCCGGAACGCAAGAAAGCGGTCACGAATTCAGGTGCAAAAATTCTATTTTAATTAGTTATCATTCAGAACTTTTGAGGGTGTCACTTTTGATTGCGATTCTGTTGCGCTTACAGCTTAATATGCAGTCGCCTGCCGCTATTTCTATACAAACTGTTGAATCTCTCTCTCTCTCTTGAGTCGCATTTCCTCATGACTGAGGGTCGTGACTCCCCCGCAGAATTAATTCGTTTGGGGAGTTAGTTGTATAGTTAGGCTCAAAAACTTATAAAGATAGACTGATGGTTTATATCTCAAATTGTAGCTATTCCTAAATTGCCTTTATAAAACCAAAGACATAGGTTTTGTAGTTTTGAAGATTTCGTCACATACCTGAGCCCCTTATGTTCGAACGGCATAAACACGGGGTATATAGTATCTATGCTGTCCGGGAAGTCTTTCTTGGCTTCCTGACAGAACTTGTTGGTGGGCCAGTCTGGGTCTGTGTCGAAGTCTTGCTTCTGACGGCTGACTTTGAAGTTTGGAGGATATCTGTGAAATGTTTGTGAATAATTAGAACATAAGCACGAAAGTTGTTAACGTTATTTAGGTAAGTGTTACAGTATAGAAAATGCCTGTCAAGCGCTCTACTTATATTAGGTGGAAAATATTTAG
Organism: Macaria notata; assembly: GCA_927399415.1. NCBI lineage: Eukaryota > Metazoa > Arthropoda > Insecta > Lepidoptera > Geometridae > Macaria > Macaria notata. Next base: position 11,221,200 of record OV656731.1, on the reverse strand, counting down.
CCATATTTTTCATTAGTCAGATTTTTTAACATTTTGATAGGGGACTGTGTTCCATTACAAAATCATTTGGTACAAGCGTTTATCCGTCCTTTTTTACGTGGGGCAGGTTTACGACTGACTACAGCCTGCCTGATTTGATGCTACAACTAACTTTGTTTTCATTACCAAGTAATCACGAGATATTAGTTTCTGATTATAAAATTACATAACATATTGAATCAGGCGTTACTTTGCGGAAATCCATTGTAAATGAAACTCTAGAGAAATATGTAGTGTTTTTCGCAGCGGAAAAACACATATTTCTCCAGAGTTTCATTTATAAAATTACAATTCATGTGTCCAACATCGGCTTTAAGGTCAGCTTGCACAAAGACCTTTAAACATATTTAGTCATCTTCGCCGCTAAATGCATTTAAGGATCTTTGTGCAAGTGATCTAAGACTTGTTTAACGAAATAGTATTGAACAACTCACAGCACTTTCCCATCGTCCTGCTTGAGCGTGACTAACTCTAAATGGTCAGTCAGAGTCAGCTCCGGCACACCAAAAGGCATCTTCCCATTATTGTCAGAATCTGACAGCTTATCTGAAACTAAATATATATTATTTCATCATCGGCCTGTTATCGCCTACTACTGGACATATGCCTCTCGTATGGTATGTTACATGTCTCGACGGTTCGACTTCCTGTGGTTTTCCATACGTCTTCGTTCCATTGCATTGCTATAATAGCCTATCTTTGATCTCCAGTCTCTAATATTTTTTATTTTATTTATTTATTTATAACGGTACACATAACAGAATGAGTTCATATATAAGCCAAATACACATTCAAAACTGGTTTTGAACCAGAACAAATTCCTCAGGTGAGTGTACACAGCTTGAACAATATGAATTTGATTATTATTTTCAAAAACCTGTGTTGGACAGAGAATACAGTACCTAACTGGTACTGTATTCTCTGTCTAACAAACAACAACAATTTTGTCCACCTTATCTGCCTTAAGACATGTAAGTACCGCAACATCACACAAACTATATCCATCATGATAATTTTACTTACATTTCATAGTTTCTCGGAACATATCTGGGAATGTCGGCATTGGTCCCATTTCCTTTGTGATGACAGTTTTGTTCCTGTCTACTTGATGTCCCACGTAATTCTTATCCGGTGGTCCCAACTGTTTCACTGTTCTTTTCACAGCTCTTTCCAACTCGTACGCAAACTCTATTGCATATACACCCTTCTCTCTCTGCCAGTCCTCAGTATATTGTGGATTACTAACTAAGTACTGGATGACAGTATTTCTGTCTCTCTCTTTTAGCAAGTCTTTTATTTTGAGCTGAGTCAACTCTTCCATTTTTATGCAGTTTTGCTCTACGTTTTTGAAATCTGAAATTGATGAGATTTAATTAGAATAATAAAACAGTTAATAAGTATTATAACACAAAGGCTTTTAAATGTTTGTGATACCTATATTTATATTCTCCACAAACAATAATCTATTTTTTTATACAAACGTTCGTGAGTCATTTTTATCAATATGAAACGCGTAAAAAACAGGCGAATTACATGTGAGTGAAAACCGTTTTCGTTATATAGGTATATAGACAACAAAAATCTAGCGATCTTTAACAGCGTACAGGATCTTCTTGGGTAAATACACTCCATTTTAGACCAAAATCACAATGTACCGTCAGGCAAATTTGAACTAAAAATATATCTTTTTAAACTGCAAATATCTTGAATTTATGAAACTGTTCTTTGTATTTTTGTTATAATCATTTTAGGGATAACTTGTTTGGCACGGGAAGAACCGACAGATAAAAAGTTGAACTTCTCACAATGCCACACTTACTGTATTCCTTATTATGATGCATGGTCTTCAAGAGCGCTGCGTGTATCTGGAACCATTCTACCTCCAACGTGCGATAGTCTTCCAGCTCTGCTTTTAGCTTGTTCAATGTTCTGGAATCATATTTTACATTTAATTAGACTAAATTGAAAAACTAAATACTAACAATAGAATAAAAACTCAAACAATTTCATACTTAAAACTTAATCTATAATGCCTGAAGGGTCTCCAAAATGCTGACGGCATTTCAGCGTCGTATGGCAGTGCCTACCTTTTGAGCAAAGTAGCAGCCAGCAATCTGGAGACCTGTCACTTCCAACATACGTTTGACCAGGTCCCAGTACAAGTCCAGCTCAGCTGGACCCCACGGACCCAATGTCTCCACAATATATATTTTTTTTTTTTTTTTTCATTTTTTTCATTAAACAACTAGCGCCGCCCCTCGGCGTCATCCGCGTTAATAAAAGACAAAATATAGTCTACAGGGCAATTGAGGCTGTAAATTATTTGCCAACTTCCATTTAAAGGATAAACATGAATAGGGAACAAAGAAACATGCAAACAAACTTTCACATTTATATTATTATTAGTACTGAAATGTACCTTATATTTTTAAGGCAAGATATTTCTGAGAGATGAGAGCTTTTCTAAGTTTTGGCATGTATGTAGCTACAAAAGTATATAAGATGTATGTATGTATGTATGTATCAAAATGGGTGCAGCCAAACCTTACCTCTGAGCATACTGCATCTTAGTAAACATGTCTCCATGACACATCACAGCGTTTCTAAACTTCAGCACTTGAGAAGTTGGGGTCCTTAGCTTAATAGAAGTGTTGAAATGTTTTATAGAATTATTGAAGTCGCCAGCCACAGCATAGGCCTCGCCGAGGGCGAAATGTGTGAGGGCCAGAGTGGGTGCATGATCTACTGATGCACCTAGAACTATTATTGCATCTTCTGGCTTTTTGCTTCTGTGAAGAATTGAACCCATACACAGCAGTGGAATTGTTTTGTAATATCTGGAAAATACAAAGGTGCAACTTTAGAAACAAGTATTGTATGGTACATGGCATATACTTTTTGTTTCATGTGGAAATAGTTTTTTTTATTATATTTAACTTGCTTTTGTGTAATTGATTTTGAATAAATACATGTTTTGTATGTTAAATAAAGTAATATTTAGATCAAATAATTAAATCTGTAGTTATACTCAAATCCTATTGGCTATTTTATTTAATTTACAAATAGTTTTGTTTTTGGTGAAATTGTGAAGCTAGTTTTTTGTAACTATTATTACTACATTGGTATATATTTTGGAAAACAAAGATTCCATTATTTGAACTATTTCAAATTAATGTAATACAGAAAAAATGATAGTGCTCAGTACTTTGTATTACATCTGGAACAGGAAGCATTGATAAGAGCTGAGGTCAAAGATAACAGAAAATACTACACAAGCAATTCTTTGCATGTCCTTAGGTAATGTTTAATTTGCTATTAGACTGGTATCCAAATATTTGATGCCTTTCTTTGACTATCAAACATAAATACCTAATCATAGATGCATTACCGTTTTTTATGCATCTCATTTAACTCTGTCAAACAATACGGTTTTACTTCTTGATTCATCTTCAAATTTGAGCTGTCATAACAGATAAGGAAGTTTATTTCATCAAGCAGGATAATGGTCAAGCATAAATCCAAAAAGTAAATTAAAAAGAAACACTAGCATACAATAATTATTCAAAGTAAGGATGTAAGGGCAGCAAAACTATTCAACTATTCAACCAGAGACCATACTTCCTGATAAAAACAATCCCTTGAAGTCACAAACATAATAGTTAATACAGTTGCAATCAACATCATTTGGATAGTAGTCCAACTCAAACTAATAAGTAAAATAAATAAATAAAAATAATAGAAGGATAGATCAATGATAGCTGATAGTATCATTGTTTTTTTGAGACAGAAACGGCCCATAATAAATCTTGTGTGCAAACTGAAATCATCAGGATACAAGACTTTAGTTACGAAGAAGAATCAAATATGAACATCAATATACATACCTAGGAGCATAATGCACAGCTCGTCGGCTGCACTCCAATGCCTTAGGGACATTTCCCTTAATCCTCCAATAGAGAGCAGCTAAGTTGTAATGCAGCCAAGATGTGGTGTTCCTTCGTAACACCTCTGACAGCCAGTGGCCATATTGGTTCACTGTACGGACTGATGAGAATATGCTGGGGAGGCTTGGCTCTGCTGTAGCATTGAGGTGGCCACGGTTTATCATGCCCTGGAATAGCATTAACAGATAATTTGAATAAAAAACTGTACATGTAATCATGGCACAAGTTTTGTACTACAACAGGTAATTCTATAATGTCATCATATAAACAATATAAATTTCATTTATTCTATAGCAATTCACTTACAATTTACACCACCATAATTTAATTCAGTTCATATAATATAAATCTACAAAAAATTAAAACATGAAGATCATCCTCGATAAGTGTGTAAAGATTCCCTATAAAAATAATACTCTTACACATACCTCTAAATGCTCAAAAGTAGCCATACTGAATGTCAATGAGGATATCTTCTTACAATCTGGTACATCTGAGTTACCAAACTCCTCAATAGCATACAGCATGAACTCTCTTTCATAAATCCCCACACTTTTACCATCTTCCATGATAGCTGCAAACCAATCTATATTTTCTATACCACCTGCAGCCTTACAGTTATCATTCTCCGCTACATGGGTAGTAATATCAGATTGTTCCTCTAATTCCGCCCAAAGGCTGTTTATAATCTTCTGACGAATTATCAAGTCATCATAAATGTTAAATGTGTTCTTCCAACGAGTCTCTTGGTTTAGGAAGGATATAAGATCAAAGGATTTAGCCAGATGAAAGGGTGAATCTTCCTAAAAAAATAAATATTATTTAGTAAGCACTTAATTAACTTGTTATGTATTAGCAAACTGATGTTTTACAAAGATATATGACTTACTGTTTTTTTGAGTAATTTACATACAAAGTAACATTAGCATTCAGTTTTTAAACATATTGTTAAATATTTTCAAGTAACAGTCATTACCATAAGGACCCCATTTATTTCTGTTTTAACTAAGATAGTAACTTATTCAGATTGCCAGATTAGAGAATATGAATAATCTAGAGGTTTGTACGTATTTAAAATGCGGTTAGATGCAGAAGGTCATGTAAATAATACAACATTTGGTATGCAAGTGAGTACTTCAAGCTAATATTATTTAGCATTTTTTTTCAAAAAGTTTAGTCAATGAATTAAATTTGTCAGACTACGACATTTATAACAAGTGCACACTAATTTAGATATTAAATTACTGCTGTTTTTACCTTTGATTGAATAAGTCCAGTCTCAGTAACCATCCAATGACTGGAAGCTCGTATATTGGCGGTGAAAATACAAAGTAAGCATAAAACTCTTAGGAACAACATTTTGCTTAGTTCATAGATCACTTTGCGATTTAATGAACATCTTATTCATTTATAAATTCACAAATTTCAGCCTGAAAATACTTTTTCGGAAATCGGTTAGTTTTACTTGCAGCAATTTCAGAAAAACAATTGAGAGGTTGCCAGGCTATAAGAATTAAAAGTAGCCACAAATAAGAAAGGACGCGTGAGTACAGTCATGTAGTGGTTATACATGTATCATGTATCAAGTATATTCTTTCATTCTGCACTAAAAATAATGATGCAAGCAAGTGGTAACAACTTTATTGCTTTTTTTTTTACATTAGATAGACTCACGCTTGACTACAACTTGCCTGATGTTAAGCAACGTTGTAATCTACGATCTAGCGCGCTTGCCTAGAAGAAACCGGTTTACTCTCGACTTGAAGACCGACAAATTATAGTTCAAGGGGAATAGAGATTCGGGCAAGGAGTTCCACAGTTTGACTGTTCGCACGATGAAAGTCGAAGCAAACCGCTTGGTGCGAGTCTTTGGAACCTCAACTGTATAACGGTGCCTTCTTGTCGTACCTCTACTCGTACGATGGTAAAATGCGGCTGCAGGAATTAAATTATGCAATTCCTCCGCACACTCTCCGAAATGCAACCTGTAAAAAACCGAAAGACTGGCCACCTTACGGCGGTGCTCAAGGCTTTGTAATTTTGAGCTACAGAGTGAGCTTTTTAGCCCGCTTCTCAATTAACTCCAACGCCTCAAGCTGGTACTTGGCAGATCCATCCCAAAGGTGCGAACAATACTCCATACACGACCGGACTTGCGCTTGATACAAAGTCAGCAGCTGCTCCGGAGTGAAATATCGTCGCACCTTGGAGAGAATACCCAGCTTCTTGGCTGCAAGTTGAGCTTTAGACTCAATATAGGAGCCAAAGTTGAGGGTCGGAGTCAAAGTGACACCTAGCAACTCTAGATGGTCGGTGATGGGCACGGTTACATTTCGGAAAGAAGGCGCCATTACAAATGGCCTTCTCTTTGCAGAGAAAAGACACGCTTGTGTTTTTGAGGCATTAAACTTGACCAGATTGGCATCGCCCCAATCGGAGACTGCCGTGAGGGAAAAGTTTAAGCGTTCAATCATGGCTTCTCTGCAAGACTGTATCTCGGCCGCACTAGCTTTCTTCTTCTTAGTCGTATCCCTCACTGCTGAGGATCGTGACTCCTTCTGATTTTGTGTACTAGTTGTCGCCATTTGTTGCGTTTTGTTGCTTGGTGCATTGCCACATTTATAGGTATCTCCAGCTCTTTTGTTACTTGGTCAGACCACCGTATGGGACTCCGGCCTCTCGGTCTTTTCCCTTCTACTTTCCCAGTAACTATTAAGCGCTCCAGATTATCGGCATCTCTGCGAGCAATGTGGCCAAAAAACTGCAAAATCCTTTGCAAGCAGACTGTGGACAGGCGCTGAGTATTTTCTATTTTTAGTTCTTTAAGTATAGAAATGTTTGTGCGGTAGGCTGTCCATGGTATCCTCAGCATCCTGCGCCACTAGCTTTAGCGGTGGACATATAGCTCTCTACAACAGTGCTGTCGTCTGCATACCCAAAAATACCAGGCTTTAACAGATCGTTAATATGCAGCAAAAAAAGTGTTGCAGAAAGCACTGATCCCTGGGGTACTCCGGCATTAATCGCCATTAGATCTGACGAGCAGCCATCAACGACTACCCGGATAGATCTATCCTCAGGAAATCCGATATCCACACGCAAAAACCAGCAGGCAGTCCAAACGATGAAAGCTGTCCAAATTTTCAATTTCATAAATTACAGAAAATATATTTTTAAATTTTTATGTGTTTATTTGATAACATGGTAAATGTTAAGATACCTATTCAGTCAGGCGTTACTTTGCGGAAATCCATTTTAACTGAAACTCTGGAGAAATATGTAGGGTTTTAGTGTTATGGTAAATGTTTATTATGTTCATTTCATGGCAATTTCGGCTACGGCGACCGTTCTGCTTTTTTATTTAAAACCTAAGTATTCTAAGTACGATTCTTCTTCTTCTTCCAGTGCCTCTCCTTAATGGAGGTTGGCCGTCAGCTCAGCGAAGTTGTCCCTATCTTGTGCCAAGCGAAAAAGTTCTTCTACGCTGGCAATACTCGTCCATTCTCGTATATTTTTCAGCCACGATTTCTTTCTTCTTCCAACGCGTCTTTTGCCTGCGATTTTGCCCATCATTATGAGTTGGAGGAGGTCATATTTCTCGTGTCGCAAGACATGTCCTAAATAGGCGACTTTTCTCTTTTTGATGGTCTGCAAAAGCTCGCGGCTCTTGCCGACGCGTCGGAGCACTCGTTCATTGGAAACCTTCTGTGTCCAGCTAATGCGTAGCATTCTACGGTAACACCACATCTCGAAAGCTTCAAGAAATTTTTGTGTGTTAGCTTTCAAAGTCCAGGCTTCACTACCATACAATACTACAGGCCACACATAACACTGGAGTAGTCTTACTCTGAGCTTTATGGACAATTGACGACTGCATAAGACTTTACCCATTCTTTTTAAGGTGGCTTGGGCAATTCCAATCCGGGTTCGTATTTCATGTTCGCTATCCCATTCTTCATTGACCCAAGCACCGAGGTATTTATACTTCTGCACCCGTTCCAGATCTGCTCCTGCAACGGTGATTCTGGGATTCATTTGGTTTCTCGATACAACCAGAAATTTAGTCTTGGATACGTTCATGCTCAACCCTGCTTTCAAACTGCACTCGTGTACCCTGTCCAGTAATTTCTGTAGGTCTCCTTCGGATGACGCTATGAGTACGGTATCATCGGCGTACCGCAGATTATTAACTACCTTTCCGTTTACTTTGACACCAACCTCTAGCCCCTCCAACGCTTCAGATATTATAGCTTCCGAGTACAAGTTGAACAACAGGGGTGACAAGATACATCCTTGTCTAACGCCACGGCGAATCTCAAGGGAATCCGTTTCTGTATTCTCTACGCGGATTGTAGCTCTTTGGTTCCAGTACAGATTTTTTATAATCCTGATGTCCTTGCCATCTAAGCCTACGTCGATCAAGCGTTGCAACAGGATATCGTGCTTAACGCGATCAAACGCTTTTTCATAATCGATGAAACAAAGAATGACGTCAGTCTGCATATCCCTGCACTTCTGCACCAAAACATTCAAAGCAAATAGTGCCTCACGCGTACCCATACCAGAACGAAAACCGAATTGACTCTCCCCAAGTTGGTCATCACTTTGTGGTCGTATCCTGTTGTGGATGATAGCCAGGAATACCTTGAGTACATGGCTCATCAGACTTATCAGACTTACTTAAGTACGATTAGTGGTCGTAATCTTTATGCTTGAATGTGCCTAAAATTGCCAATTTTGCCACATACACCTACCAGATAGCGCAAAATAAGTGCCAATTAAGGCCCGGGCATAAGAGTTAGCATAAAATTACGATAGAAAAGCTATACGCCATTTGGCTTAAATCTGTCGACATAATTACGTTTTGTTACAGTTAATTTGACGACAAGAATAAGTCGTCAAAGCGTACATCAAAACTTTTTGTATAAGTCTTTGAATGTTGTTTGTGGTAAAATTTGAACAATAAAATATTTTTTTCGATTAATTTGTTATCCTTGCTAGCTTGTTTATTGTGTAGCTGGTATCACTCAAATATTTATGACATTGACATTCATAAACAATTTGGCATCGTACTTTTTTCATTTTAGAGATGTGATTGAAATAATCGACTATTTTCTAATCCGGAAATAGATTTTTTATTGTGGCGGTAATGTTTTGAAAATTTGAGTCACCATCATTTTATGTGTAGCTAGGTTTAGACGCAGCTATTAAGCTATTGAATACTTTGGTGAAAACTAGGCTACCACTATGATCGCACTACATATAAGTATTGAAGTGCGTTCTGCCTCGGATGAAAATAGATGAAAACTTATTTTTATTTAGTATATATATTAGAAAGCCATTCACAATGTATGTATTTAGGTACCTACGATGAACAGCATTTGTCTGAACTAAAACCACCAAGACAAAAGATGTGCAGTAGGTTCAACAAAAGCTTGTGCGCTGAATTGCATTCTTTCTAAGCCCTAGAGACACAATGCGCATGACCGAATAACCTCGTTGAATCCACGCCTCGGGTCATCCACACGCGTTATAACATCGCACTTTTGCATCATAAAACGTACAGAAGCACAAGGAAACCCTCTAATTACCGTGCCAGCCGATTCCATAGCGAGCGAAGATAAGATCGATGCAATTCTAAGCCGATCTAAATGGAAGTGCAAGCGTGCATCCCCGAAATATGTCGAATCGTAACCACTGCTAAATCAAAGAACGTTTTGTCTCGAATAATGTGAGGATTACATGAGCCCGTGTTAAAAGTGTAGAGTGAGTAAGAAAATGGTAATTGACGCACAAGAGGTACAGTCGCCGCCAAATTTGGATGTGCGTAGCAACGAGAATTGCACAAACGAGTCTCCAAATAATTTAGGTAGTGGTGTTAAAGTCTTAGAATACAAGGTGAGTGATCAGTATTACGCACTATTACTTAATATTTACTGTCACATTAATTACTAGCACCGATACACAAATTAATATAAAATTCTATAGCATCAATATGGATAAATATTTTTCCCAGTAAAATTTAAAAAGACAGCCAATTTTACGTAACATTTATCCAGCATTTCCTTTGTTCCAGGGAGTCCTGTGGACATGCAGTCTACGGGACATATGCCTAACTGCCCTCTGGCTTCCATTAGGTGCTTTAATATTTTGTTACGTGACAGCAAACATATTCCAGTCAGATGATATACATGAAACGCACTGTAGGGTGAGTACATTTTAGTTTTAATGTATTTTTGTGAATTTTTTTGGTGCATAAACTTCTTTGTACAACTACAACATATTACGGACTGTTGCGTAATAATTGTTACCTAAGTACTTACAGTTGCCGCGAAAGTCTACGTCAAGTTTCAAAGAGAAGACTATGATTTTAAATTAGATTCTTTTTAATACTTTTGCTAATATTTTAGTGCCGATTGTACTTACATGTTGGCTGAGCGCTATTTAGATACTTAGTTAATTTTCATACAATTTCATTCCCATGCCACTAATGTTCGGTATAAAGACGTATGTATGTTTGTAACTTCTTCAAGCAAAAACGGCTGAACTAATTTTAATACAAATTTGAAAGTCGGTAGATAACTTGGATGAATACGTATTACCACTATAATAAGGCTACTTTTATTTATTTATTTATATATGCTGTACACAATACAAAATTACATTTTAGAACTTATTCTAAAAAAATTGGATTGTGTGACCCTGTTGCTTGTTTAGTTTAGGGCATTGCACTTTACAATATTAACTTAAACACTATTTTTCTTAATACTAATGTAGTTACATGCCTAAGTACTTAATAATATCCTTTAAAATTTTTAAACCTTATGTACATAGTTCTATGATAAATATAAATAATTAAATATGTATGAGATCTGTGACATATATTGCGATATTCTTACATGCGATATTACATTCTTACATTATAGGTACCTATATAATTTTATTGCATAGTACTTACATTGTAATTATTCTCTTTGAGATCAGTTACTTACATTATTAGGATCTTTAAATGGAATCGTCTTGTAGGAATTCATCTATTGAGTAGTAACTTTTTTTTATAAGGAGCTTTTTTAATTTGGCTTTGAATGTTCTTTCTGAGGGTTCATTACGGATTTCATGTGGGAGTTTATTGTGTATTATAATAGTCACGGATTGAATAACAAAATTCATTCAAAATTTATTTATTCGTTAAGAATATAATTGATACCAGGTGATCTTAAGAAGTACTGTAGTTGTTAGTGTTTATTTATGATAGACGTGTTGTTGCAGGTATACAACGTAGTGCCATCAATCAGTGCCATCACGGGCATCAGTCCGCAGCGCTACGTGTGGCGGATATGCATCGCCTTCCACTTAGGACCAAGGTTGTTGATAGGCTGCCTCTACTACAACTACCACAACGAACGCACTGCGCATATCACTGATGAAAAGGTACCAAAAAAGGGCCAGTTCATTAAAGAGGACTTTTAAAAGGACCTAAATCATTCCACCCTTTCCTAACAAAGACCCTCAAAAAGGATGGAATGATTTTATCCGTCAATGAAATTAACTTTAGTAAGCCACGTTCTTTTATTAATCAATACCAAGAAATGTAGTTTTATCAGTTTTTAAATATGACGAAAGTTAAATCACTTATTTCTCACAAAAAGTTGTAAGTTTGGAAAATGTAAAGCTACTACAAGTGTCAACTAAGAAAAGTCGTAAAACAAATGTTTTGGATAGTAACAAATACCTAAGTAAGCTGTAATAGGTAATGCTTGGTAATAACCCTATATTTTAAGATCATACACCTTTTGCCGCGTTTTAAATGTACATATGTGAATGTATCACCTTTATCATGATCCCTCTATCAAATGTCAACACAATCAATTAGAATATCAGTAAAGCAATCAAATCGCAACTGAAACGTTAAGTACAGTGTCCACTTGCCATTAAAAGCTCTACTTATTTAGAGCGTGTTTGTCAAATGTCACATTCCATTATTTAACGACAGAACAATTTTCAGCCTTCAGCAATTAACTTTTCTTCAAGAACCTGTCAAGACCGTATGCGTGAATTGTTAAGATTTTTTAACGTTTTTGGATTTTGACTAAATTGTATTGTAATCTTGCAGGCTCGCACGCTAGCTGTTAAATTAGGCGACGCCTGTTACTGGCTGAACTTCGTGGAGTTGTTCGCGCTCACCGGCGTCACCTATGTCTCCAATAGGGAAAACTATTGTGAGTATCTACAATTTATATGACTGTACGCATTTTTGTAACTCTTAAGAAAAATCTGTACTTTAACACATCCTGATATTTGCCTTTCAGCTATAATAAAAAAAAGTAGAAAAGTTGTTTAAATTCAAATCATTTATTTCAGACAGATGTCCATTACCATAATATCAATCCCAACTTAAAACAATACAAAATGTCAAATAACGTACGAAATAAAAAAATATACATAAAAAAGAGAAAACAAACACACAAATTAATAGAATTATTGAAAATAAAACAATAAAAAACCTTATTTTGTATCTTAACATTTTTTAAATAAAAATGTTGACAAGCGTCTTGGGTGCTACTACCTACCAAAAAGTTTCACAGATTACACGTTTAAGGTTATTAACTCTGTAGACCTTTGTCAAATGCACGAAAAGGTGTTAAGATCTTATGTGGAGCCTAGATTCTTGATCTACGCGCCCTAATTCTACCAAGAATAGCCCCAGAATGTAGATTCTCTAAAAAAGATTCATTTTCTGGCTTGAAACCCCAATGTGAATCCCACTCCTACAGATAAATAACCGATAGGTGTATCTATTTCCAGTCATTCACGAGAAGATATTCATAGTGTTCATGGTGACATCTCTCCTGCACATGCTGTGCCGCGCCCGAGTGGGCTGCATCGCTAGCGACGTGGTGGCGCCGCTCAGAACTAACAAGATGGTGTGGATGCTGTTTGCTGTTGCTATAACAGCTACTTTCGGGCTGGTTGTGTTTTTCCTGAGGCATAGACTGCTCTGCAGGCCTTTAGGTGAGTAGAAATCTTAACAAAAACTTTTTAGTAACCACGTGCTACATGCGCGACACAAGCATAGTTGATCCACGAATTAATTAATGGAAACCGACAAATATATGAAATATAGCACTAGTGTAAAGCTACATTACCAGTTACAAAATAAAATTAATTTACAATGTAGGTTCGGTAGATCGCATAGAAACAGTCCTGAAAACATGTCCAAGGCTTCTAGGGTAGTTCAAAAATGTTAACACCAGAGTTTTATCTCAAATTAATTTACTAACACAATTTAAAATGATGTTACCGTAGAGCACGTCAAGTGTGTCTGTGCGTAGACAGCCACGCGTTGAAGTCTTCCGTACCGCGTAGCACTCTCGTAGCAATATAAACTTCGTAGCATTATGTAGTAATCTCGCATTAACTTTTGTTTTATTTTGAACAATTTTTTTTTCTGTATCTGGCTTTGGCATACAATTTTATGAGTGCTTTTTATGTTACCCTACAGTTTCCTGCATATAAAGAACACATAAAATAAATATGGTCACGAAAAGGGTATAATATACTCGTAATAATCATTCTTCAGGCTTGTTTTTGATTAAGTTATTTCTTAAATATAATTCTATATATAAACGGAGCTTAAACCCTAGGTATATCCAGATAAAAATATCACTACTACGTTGAATGATAATAATAATAACAAAACGATGATAAAGAAACGCGGTATTGATTCAACCGCGAAAGCAATAACTATTTGTTCATTTAAAAAACAACGTTTTACATGTTAACAGTATATCCAAAAGGTTGCCTGGAAGAAATCGCCTAAGGCTATAAGGCCGCCAAATGTGCAGCACTTTAATATATTTAAGTTAATTTCCTGTTTTGTAATTTCTATGTTTTATGGTGTACATTAAAGCAATATTCTATTCTATTTTATTCTATATTTATCTTTTTACATTCCAGCCTTCACCTGGTTCTCCGTGTGTGAATACATCCTGGCGACAGCCAACATGGCGTTCCACGCCGTGGTGGTGCGAGACCTGCCCCTGCACCGGCTGCAGGTCGTCAGTGCGCCGGACAAACATGACTAAACACTCACATACATACCAAGTTACAAACTACCACATCGTTAAACCACATCAACATGACTAAAACTGATCATTTAACATTGTTAGTTGTCTAAAAATCATTAGTTACCTAAAAGGCAATTTGAAATTTAGTACCAAAATCGTGTCATGTGCTTACGAAATGATAGAAATAAACATGTCAATATTATATGCTAGTGACGTTTAACAGTTTTCGACAATAGACGATCTCTAAATGACTGAAACTTTCTGTTTCTTAATTTTTAGTAGGTAATCTAGATACGGGAGGGAGTTTTATTTTTTTTTTTCGTCAGGGAGTTAGGCCGAAGAATTAACGAGAAGACGGGAGACACCCGCTCTGGATCATTTTTGGTGCAAAGGTTAGCCATCGCGATTCAACGTGGCAACGCGGCGAGCGTAATGGGAACCTTTGCGCCGGGAGCGATCCGGTCTTTGATTAATTTTTGTTTGTTTTATTTTACTTCATATTTTATTTTAGGTATATTATATATTTTAATATTATGTTTAGGACTTGTAAATATTAGTCAGTTACTTTATGTTTTATAAGTTATCTATCTTTTGTTTGTCTTCTTGTAATTTTGTACCTAACTGAAATAAACTGATTTTATCTAGATACTGTTGGTTGTAAGTAAACAACTGTCATACAAAATAAAATAACTTAAACCGAGATGCAGATTACCTTCTAACGCAACTGATAATTAACTAGCTGATATATATGTTATATTTTTATTAGTAATTTAAAACTAGCAATATCAGGAAAAACAAAACTAGCATTTCAACTATTTTTTCCTTTGATTCAGCTTTTGAGTTAAATGGTGAGAGATTCAAGGAAATACAGTCTCTATAACTCATAAACGCATTTACTCTTTCCAAACGCTAAGAGGTTTTATGTCTTGTCCTGGAGTTAATATTCACTATTTATTTTCTCTACAGAGATTGTCTAAAAATCTTAGGATCACTTTGACAAAGTACTTATTTTTTTTGTATTTGTTAGCTTCCTGCCTCCTTTCTCCGTAGTTTAATTAGCATACACCTCATCAGTTTTCGTCATGATAAGGACGCAGGATTTGTCTTAATGTCTGACTGGCTTGAAATGCTAACGGCCAATATCTTCCTTTTAAATTGCTTTTTACGAGAAAAATAGTTGTACAGCTTCCATAATCCTTATATTTCCTTCCATGTTTTGTCAAGTTTATATTTACCTACTTTAAACGAGCTTCCTTCGTTTTCACATTTAATCGTTAATTGATAATTCTCTTTACGATTTATTGCTTACCAAACGAACATTTTATATGCATATTTTATTTAAAGTACTTATAACAGGCGATAGAGTAAAAATTAGGATAATTTTTGTTTTAAGTTATTTACCATTCATAGTACCATTGACATCTCAAAATTACTTATAAAAAAAAGAAATTTTCTAAAAAAAAATTCAATACGTACACGTTATATAAAAAAAATATAGAAAACAAATACAGTTAATCAAGGTCAATACGCAGTTTTCATTTTTCATGCTTTCAATTCAAACAAAAAATTCTAGGTGATATTGAAGTTCTATTGTTAAGATATTATAAATAGTGAAAATATGCTTTAGCATAGAAATTTATACGGGACACGGCTATTTTTGCAGTCGTTTAAATATTTAAAACTAAGAAATCTGCTGAAATGGTCCTGTCTAGTATTCTATAGTGTAACTTGTCAAACTTTGCTAATTTAGTGCAAGTTTTCAATTGGGCATTGAGCTTGCCAAATATATTTAGCTACGTAAGAAATATTAATTACTAAGGTAAGTATCAGTCAAGATGATGATTCATCCATGAAAAAATCCAGAGCAAATATGTGTTTTAAAATGTTTTAATTTACCTATGCCTTTATAGATCTTACGATATTATTTTTCATTTAAATTTCAGATCAAATAATGCAATATATTTTTTAACACATATATTGTATGTATATTTATATTTCAAATCTTACTTTGTACTATCCATTCTGGCAAGGTTTAGTAAAGTTTATGGATTCAAACACAATTGACATTTTGGAAACACACGTTTACGGTAGTTTAACAACAAATTGTTTCTCGAAAATAAAAAAACCTACTCTAAAAGTGTATTAAAATAATCTATTAATATTAATGGCATATTTGATGTTTTGTCTATTAAGTAACAACGTAAGTTAATTAACGTAAGTTTTAGTTTAGTTAAAAAATAATTTATAAATAAAATATTTGGAAGCTTTGAAGGACCAATGTTGAAGTTAAAGACATACTGAATAGGGCTGCATCGTACCTGTTGTAAGATTAAACAATATGCATATCTTCCAAATTTACATAAATAAAATTAACTGTCAAGATTTTCTTGATTCACAGAATTGGCTGCTAAATACTTATAAAAACTTGGTTTGAATACACGTTTTTTTCTTCATAAATGTGAACTAAATAATTAAAATAATTACTTAAAAAAAACTTAATACGACCGGTATCTGACGAATTCCTTTAAGTTTCTAAGAAATGGTGGTACCATTCTTTTTATATATTATATATATACCGCCCTGATATGATATTTGTATAACAAAACTGCTACTTAGTGGACTGAAAATGTTTGTGTTATTCACCGAAAATACTTTAAAGTTGATGATAATGAAGTATTAAAATAAAATAATATTAATTTTCATTCTCTCTTCATAGGTATAAAAATTTGTCAATTTTTTTTAAATAATAATAGGTACATTTATTTCAAATCTTTGAGAATCACTTTTAAACGAAATACCATCATAATAATATATTTATTTTAGGCAACCTATAATTTATTCAATAATAATAAACAATATATAACACATAAAGAGAATGTAACTAAACTAAAAAAGAAACTTCATATAAACCTTATTTATATTAAGACTTATACTTAATAAAAAAGAAATAATTAATATTTATTGAGTAGGTAATCATTTTACCTACCAAGTCATTACTATAGGTTTATTATATCTTAAGTACTGTTAAAATTGTATTTTCTTGTTATGTAGTACTTAAGAATGCTTGTTTTAGCTTACATAGAAATCCTAGGTCTTATTGGAACGTTAGTTTTAAACAGTTTATTTTATTATTGATGACATTCATAATTTTAGTCACCATCGCCTGGATTTTTTGACATAATATAATTACAATAATTTATGAATAAAATGTAAAACTTTAGGATTCACTTTTTAATTATTAATTACCCAATATTACTTTCGCACAAACATGGTAACTAATAGATATTGCTAAATCGTATCTGAAAGAATTTGAAAATATGTATCGAGTCTTGGTCATAGGTTTGAGTATGTAATCTCACTAACTAACTATGTAAACTAACTATAACACTAAGGAATCCGTGCTATTAAAGCAATTTAAAAATATATATTCAATTGAAAAAATACTTGCTGTAAAAATTCGAAAATAGTGATGTTGATGCATGTTTATACTAAATAAATTATTTTATAAAAATACTGTGCAAAAATTGTATTCTTGAAATCAATTTTACTTAAAATGTGTGAAACTCAGATCAGCTGTCATGTAAATCTATTTAAAGATAAGCATTAAGCATTCGTTTCCAATTGGCTATTGCAACCAAGTGACTATGTATAATTTAATTGTTATATGCATGTATCATTATGACTTTAATTTAATGTTTACACAAGTATTATAATCAATTTGTAATCCTGTTTAAAAAGAACCTCAAATTATTTGAGTGTACACAATACACACACAAACTCATGTGGAGAATATGACATGGCATGGTATGTACCTATTATAATTACAAAACAATACGGTTTTAATCATATTGCAGTATGATTATAAAAACACTCAATTAATACTGTCAGTCTAATAGTTAAGTTATACTGATAAGAGAATTACAAAAAAAAAACTAAATAATAAACTGCCATCAAACATCTAGATGCTATTGTTACATGATAAGTTCATAATTATTATGTACATTAATAAAATTAACGAACACTAGATCTTGGTGTATTATTGGATATCCACAAACCTTCTTCGGAGAGTAATATTGTCAGAAATATTTCGAATCCCAATGTGAACAGTCAAATAAAAATAAAGCATAAGGTATGTAAGGCTAAATAAATTCATAAGTTAAGCTCCACCTATCAAAACCACTAAAACAACGTTTCCAGATCGAATAACTAGATGGCGTTAGCTTCCCTAGAGAAACGAAATAGAAATACAGATTTCCTTTCTCTTTCTTCAACAAAGATGGCGGCAAACAGGAGCTAGGGCAGGTATAAATCTGTACATGTGTTAGTGTATACGTGAACGAAATTTCACGTTTGACCACTCTGAGCGTGCACACAAGCACAGCGAGGGGGCGCGCGCGGGGCGAGGGGGGTAACGTCCGTGAAGTTGTGTCAGCATATGCGCAAACGAGGTGCGCATTCGTCGCGTGCGTTGTCGGGATTCTTTGTGCCATTCTTTGCATACCAATAAGAGTATATTCTTTATATTAACTCTAAAATTGATATCTAATCAAAATTCGTCCCTTCACCTCTTCTTCGAACGCCGTTATAGGTAAGTCGAATTAATTTTTTGAGTGATTTTCATACAACTAACACAAGTTTTTGGGATTTTTATTCGGGAATGTCAACAATGCGATCGCGATCCTGCAATATTTTACATAGTTGTCGTGTTTGCTTCGCAGCTACTTCCGGTCGTTGGGGTGTCGGCATTTCGCGATGTAAACATTATCTAGTTCTAGGATTCATCTGCGTTTAGGCGAGCTGTCGGGAATGAAGTGTGCTCAAGGTGCTTTTGTGTTGTTAAATTCGCCTGAGTGTGCTTATGCTTACTGTGATGGCGCAATTTTCGAAAGACGCGGTATGGTATCGTTCGCCCGCGATCCACTTCAGTCGCGTTGTTGGCTGCATGCGATTTGACGTATTCTGCGCGCTGTGATGTCACTTGTCAGCCTATTTTATGAAATGTCAAACGTTTTACATGTAATGTAAATCGTGAGTGGAATTATAAACTTATTAATAGTGTAATTAATATTTGTGACTATTTTCTATTATAATGGACTGTTATTATTCCAAGTTTTATCCAAGGCGTGAGTATTTACAGACATTTCTAGACATAAACATTCGCATTCCAGACATATTTTCACGGATTCCTGAAATATTTCACGGGTTACTTGAATATTTTGCACGGGCAAAAAGTTTAAAATACGCGTTTTGAACATTTTACTACATAGAAAAATATTAAATTATTCAGAGCTTTTATTAATTAACTTGCATCACCATAAAATTATTATAAAACAATTTTTAATCAATTGTTTTTATTTTAAATTTTGTAAATGGAAACTGTAAAAAGTGACACTCAACATTTAACTGTTAATTCTGTAAATTATATATTTTTTTATAAATTTTAGCGCGGCATTGTGCATATTCATTCCATTGTGTTACCGAAACTAATAAGAAAATTTCTTCGTTTTATTAATTACTAATTGAAATATTTCGACTGAATACTTTTTTTTGTGGGGTCTAAGTTAATATTAGTTATATCATATTATTAAATCACTTTAAACCAAATGCAACCGTAAATTCAATAATTAATGACTATTTATTTATTAAACACTACAAAATTATAAAAGGTATTTTTATATGACAAAAATAATTTACATTCCTTTTTAGGGTTCCGTACCCAAAGGGTACTAAAATGGTACCCTATTATTTAAATTTATTTCCAATTTGTAATAAAAAGGCTCTTTATGTTACTTACTGATTTTAATAATTTTTTACCTACTAGGCATTAAGTTTTTTATTTTTTTATCAGTAAAAATTAAAGCGTAGGTAATTGAGTATGTCGGTATTAATATTATTGATTACAATCAAGTAATAGTTTTGTAAGTCAGCCAAAAAGCCACTAATCACTAGAATAATTTGTGGGCTGCTAATAATGATAAGGTAAAATACCTAATCACAACTTCAATTTACAATTGCTTACAATTTATTACATTCATTGCATTCGAGAACTATCACGTATACATCGCACCCACTTTATTTTAATGTCTTTTATATATAATGGTATTTTCCCACTATATTTTACCGGTTTTTAAGACTTGTAAATAAATTACTATTTAAGTTGATAAATATTTAAAAAATGGATACAATACAATTCATCTGTTGTACTTTGTTGACCATCTGTTCCCATTATTTTTGCTCATATAACGTTTATGATTAATCTTTTATCATTGTTGTTTTATTTTATTTTAGTGGCATTGCATTTTTACCGGTTGTGAAGGCAGTATATTAATACCCAACTTTTCCATATTAAATTATTTCAATAAAATATCGGCTTATGTTTATTTTGCCGCGTCGCGTCGGATGATTCGTAGTTTTTATTTAATAGGTGGCATAAAGTGACAACCATAGGTTTTTAGACATCGTGAAGATTCACTTACAGTATCTGTCAGAGTGTCGAGAGGATGCCAAGAGTTATTTTGGTCAATACAGTTGATGTTTTTATTGCGAGACGCGACGGCCGCCCGCTGCCCGCCGCCAGCCGCCCGCTCGCGCGACAACCAATAAGAAGTACAAACTGCTGACGCTTCAAGCCCTCACATCTAATGCCCGATTCACGACGATTTATCACGTATTCCGTCTTAGGGAAATTGAATTTAGAACCGTTTCCTTCCAAGGAGAAGGTTATTACTTTCCTTGATTAAACCCTTTTTATCACGCTTGCTCTTTCGCCGCCTTTCTCTTGAAAATTAGGGCGCGACAATGGACTGGATATTACCTTTACAACTTCGGCGTAATTAGTGCGTTTGTGCGTTTTGAAATAACATTACAAACAATAAAGAAAGGCTCCTATAAAACACGTAACTGTGGAGACATGTCTAATTTGCATAGCGCATACACACAAGTTACAATCTCGGTGCAAACAAAAAACAGATTGAATACAAGTTAAGTGGCAGTTGGAAGCACGCAGATGAAGCAGACAACTAATTTGAGGTTGTTGGAGCTCTCCGGATGCTGTAATCGTAGAGCCTGCCAAACACTTACACGGATCTTGTAACGGTTTTCAATAAAATCTTATCTCAGATAAACGAATGTTATGTCCAAAATTAATCAATTGTTAAAATGGATTACATAATCAAATTAATAATAAATGCTATCATTATGAGTTGCCAGAGGAAACTATAAAAAGGTTGCCACATGATATTTTATTCACAACAAAATGTACGATTATTAAGATAATTTTATTCAAAGTTATGCTCATTAAACGTGGAATTGGATAATTGCGATTGTGTATTCGCCTAATTAATGAGACAGGAATGTGGGGCGCTTATCTCTTGCCTACACTAATTTTTCTCAGGCATATTTGGCTAGATATTCAAGTATTTTTCTCATAAAAGTACTGCTAAAGAATAGCTTGTGTTGTCTGAATGAAAGCGGCGCCGAGCGCGCGCTACCTGCTCCTTTATTGACCTGCGTAGGGTCCTTTAATCCGTAAACCGGCGTCCCGACCACGAATCAAATTCATTCAATATTAACTGTTACACCCTCACAAATCATGTGTGTTGTGGCTTTTATACTACCAAATCGTTATTGCTTCTCTATTATGCTACTTCGCTTTAATACTTTGACTATCTTTGAGCCAAAAGTTTGGCGCCGTTATCGAACAATTTATGGAAATACTTATCTTTTCATATCTAGACGTGCTACCGTAAAAAAATCCAAATCATGTATTTATTTAGAACACGATAGTTTTATGAATCACGTTAAACGAAAATGTGTCACGTTAAAATGTATCTAATATACAAATGTTGGTAAAACTAACATGTAATGTATACCAAAATATGTTTAACTAGTGGGTGCTCGCGCCTTCGCTCGCATTAAGAAGTAAAACTTGCATCCCTTATTTCACCCCTTTAAAAGTGGCATTTCCAAAAATCCTTTCTTAGCGGATGCCTACGTCATAACATCTACCTTCATTCCAAATTTCAGCCCAATCCGTCCAGTGGTTTGGGCTGTGCGTTGATAAAAGATCGACTTTTAATTCAATGTTATGGGCATCATCAATAAACTATCCCCCTATGACTCATAAAGCGGCAAAAATCCGCATCGCGACTGGAAAATACAGGAGATATAATTTCTACGAGTGTCCAGTCCAGTAGCCTCGCTCTATTCTCGGACTCCTATTTGTGGACTACTCTTGTGTGAAGCTCCAACACACGGTTAATAAAATATACCTTATCGTCTAATACACAGGGTTTAGATTTAACTAGCATACCTCCCGTCATCCGACCTTCTGAGTTGCCGAGGAGATTGGAGCGAAAGGACCCACTCCTTGTCTCTTATTTATCTTAATTTTGCTCTCCAAAGAAGTGACAAATGAGGATTATGTGTGTGAAAACGATGTCGCGCGCACTTTGCAGCCACGCTGCTCGCTTGTTTACACTCGTAATTATTACATACGTGATCATAAATTGCTGATGAATGGTCTCGACGAAAATATTTATTTGTTAACGTAAGCTCAAAAGTGAATGATTACTCTTCCTTCAAAAACTCATTTATAAAACCGCTTACAAACGCTGGCCGCTGATGTTTTGTGTCAGCAAGGTGATATTGTACGTGCCCGTGTTTACACAGTTTTAATTATACATCTTAACACATTTTAACAATTTTGGTTTGATCCTAAGTAATTACAAAATTAAGACCATAATCTTATTTTCAAATAATTAACTAATAATTTTAAATTTAAAATAAAAAATACACAAACAAACGGACAGAGCAACGAACAAAACACTACGCGCGGGAAACTCAATATCCCCAGAACACTGGCAGCGTTTCCTCGCTGAATAGCGATGGAAACGCAATTTTAAACTTGAATATGTACTTATAAAGAATATATCAACTACCTTCAACCACAACTGCATACAAAGTAAAAGTTAACTTGCAAATAATTCTCTCAGTCTAATATACTGGCGGCGTTACCTCGCTTCATTTAGTCACTCCAATTGGTACCTAAAATTATACATACTCTGTAGATATTTACAGCTCGATAGGAAAATTTTAGCGATTGGTAGAATATATATTTTATAGTCGACAATTCGAATCGATTATAAATCAGCAAACCTGAGGAACCAGTTTCAGTATGTTTCGTGGTCCAACTGACTCATACAATTGTGTAATTTTGTATCCGACTGTGTGCTTTTATTGTTATTGTTTTATCGATAACAATTCACTCTCGACCCAGTAATCTGGTAATAGTTTGTACCCAGTTGAAACTTGTAGTACATTCATTAATAGTTGCACTAATATGTGCAGGTGTGAAATAAATTTGCATAATTTTGTTATACAAGAATATATTAACATCTAAATTAAGAAGATCTATAAAAACAAGGGAAGAAAAACTAAACATACTACTTCTAACTACTGCAAAAAAGGGGCACTTAGAAAATCATTAGAAAAGCCTAAAGATAATCTATGAAGATCTATATGAGCGTGTTACTGAGAAAAGTCTCTACAGACAGTCCACAGCGGCCAAGGAATGAAATGGAAATACCTAGTGTTTGATCACAACAACGCGATATTTGAAAACAAAATCACAGCATCAGTTTACAAATAATTTCCCCGATTGAGTGCACGCGCGTGCAGGTAGAATTCGATATGAAGCTCACTTTGAGTTCACTTGTTAAACTATCGTTATAGTTGGAATTGTTCCGGGAGCCCGCCGGTGGGCCGCGCCGGGCGCTCTTGGCGATTTAATTAAACTTGTTATTTGTACGTTTTATTTCGCAATTGCCTCGTGTTCTCTTTGACTGTCTGTCGGCTCGTAGATACCAAGCAACAGCACTTTGTGCCTCGTACTTCCCTCTTGTAACAAACGCAGCTGTAATCGACAACTCGCCGCTTTATATCTGCCACCTAGCGTCGAGGTGTTCGACTGATGGTAGAATAAGCATTCGATGCGGACTCATTAGTATGTATCATCGGCTTCCTGGCCGAATTCTCGGAACGAAACCGTGCGAATTTATTATTAAATTGTAAGTTGATTTGGCAGAATATAACCGCGTAATATTACGTCAGACAAAATATTAAAATAATACCTAGTTCGAATCAAATTGTTTTATTTGCTTCGCTTCACACGTAGGACTCACCCACCATTATATATAGATAGATATAGATCTTAAAATTTACGTTCATTTCGTTAATTTACTGGACGATAGCAAAACAAAAGAACCAAAATTAAAACATCACTAAAAGTTTGCTCCGCTTTTTTCCCCAAAGCGTGTCGTTTCACAGTCAAACTTTGGAGAAAAATGTCCAGTGGCAAATTGCTTCAGTCATTTAATGGAAACATTAGAATAAGGGCGCTTTGATTGTTTGTTATTTACTGTCTAGCGTTTATTTTTATATAGATGACTGATGTCTTTTTCCTTCAAAATTCTTGCATTAATATTTCGTTAGTAGTCAAATTATCCCTGGGTATGATTGTATAAATCCGTAGATATTTATTGTGGCGCGCGGGCGCTGCTCTCGGCCCCAAGATTGATGTCGTGCTCCCGACTACGGAACCCGGCTGTCGCACGATAAATTAAAACCTACTCGCATTAGGTGCGTCATGATAAAACTCTATCATCCTGCTTCTTCCTTCTCCGAGATCCTGTGGCAGACAAGGATGCAAACATCGAACAAGCAACACGACTAGTTTTTTGTTACTCCACGAGTCACTAACCGTTAACAGCGACTTAGTTCCTGTAATGTTGACTAACCGAAGACGATGCAACCTCGCCTTGTATTTTCCACTGTCCATACTTACAATGAAAACTATTTCAAACATTCATTGTCAAGCCTCGACTATTTCCTTATCTGTTAGAATTACCTTTATAGATTTCCATAAACAGGCTCGGTTAATTAAAGTCAAGTGAATCGAGTCCGTTTCGATCATTAAAACCCCATGAAAACGAGAATTTCTTACGTATTTGGGTTAAAAATAATGTGTAACAACAAGTATGCGAGCGAAGCGATCTGCCCAGATTGCTCGCAGCGGCCATCGCGTATCTGCAATCGGTAAATGGTTACTTTAAGTCTCGATATGCGGAGTATTTCCCATGGAATGTCACCGTCGCCATGCTGCACTTATATGTGCTCGCCGTTCTGAATTTTTTCTTATCGGCAATGCATTTTCTGCAAGTTTTCAATGCGAGCGACGTGGACGCTGCCAGCTAGTCGTTCGACTCGTTTTACATTTCTAACTTCTTCGAGTCGGTCGCTAATTAATATTGTGGCATTTGCGTCATATCGTATATCATTTTTATTCGGATCGCAAAAAGTGGAGTTCTCGTTGCCAACTTCTAACGCGTTATTTTTTTAATAGTGACATGTGTGATAACCTTACGTAATTCGGTTTGATTACCTGTGAGCGCTACAGGGCCTGAATGAGCCGCTGAGAGGCGCGGGCGGCGGCGGGTAATGGGCGCGCGTCTCCCGCCATCCATCAAGCAGTCGGTGCAATCCTCCCGCTGTCACTCTATTCCGGGATGCTCCGTTTTCGCTAATGATTCCCGACGCCGCCGACCTGAGATCACGCGACATTTACCAAGCTCCATTGCACAGACAGTTTGCGGGACAAAACGATATCCTTCGTCTTTCATCTTTTGTTGCACACATCTGTGTGTCAATTATAGAAACTGTAAGCTAATTAAGCGTGTATCGTGTTAATATAAACCATAGGACTATAGTCAACACAAAAATTGGTCCCTACATTTTTATCTACTGTACACTTCTTGTGCGTCTATCTACCAAAACAACCGCGTAGATAAAGTTTCAACGTAATGAAATGAAAGTACAAACACCTAGATACTTGCTCTGAAGCACCGTTTTTCAGTCACTCGTTTTGTCCCGTGCAAATAGTTGCAGTTTTTAACAAAGCGTTTATGCGTTCGCAAAGCGGCCGCGTGTTCCACCGAAGTGGTGTGTTTATAATTTATTTGTGTCGCAGTTTTCTGGCGACGATTTTCCCACAGGGCCGTCGCGGGGCCGAGGGGGGAGCAGGTCTCAAACGAGCCGCGCCCGCCCTTTATGCGGTTTTTTGTGGCGGCACAGAATGCCCCTGTGGAAAACATTCAGTGATAACTGGTAACAATCGCAGCCGGCGGATGGCCCTCTCATTCCGCACATACCGCGCTGCCTGGGATGCTTTTTCACCTCGCGACCAGACCGCGCCGCTCCCTGCCCCGCGCGCCCGCTATTAATTACGTATTATTAACATTAAGCGTCGTTAAAGTTTATTTAACCATTGTTAATTTATGGTCTTATCTCTTCGACTTTGTCTCTTTACGACTCCGAGAAAACTGTACGATTATCTTAACTAAACATGTAAACGAAAGACGCGGTAAAAAGAATAAGTATCCATCTGAGTACCACATCAATAAGTCAATTTAAAATGGACGGTTTACGAAGTTTGATCATTATCGGCTTTAAATAGGTAAACCTCGCTCATACGGAATGTTCTAGGCGGCGTAGTTGCTCACATTCTTAAAATAATAGAAATCTTCAAATTGGGCAACTAACAACCTTAAGAAATCATAAACATTTTTGTAGATCAAGTTAACAATCAACGGTGCATTAAAATAAGAATTTAACCCACATTAACTACGGAATACTTCAAGTTTATGGTCTTTACATGAGGAACATTCTTCGAAAGCCGTGAATAGTATAGAGGCTAAAACAAAATTTGAGTGATCTGTATTATTTTCCGCTATGAAGAACATAAGAATGGTTGTATCGATAAGCATCGACGTGACTAATGGTGGTCTAATGGCGAGGTGACGGCGCTGCAAGAGCCGCCGGTTCATTAGGAGAGGCGCGACTCACTCCGCGCCGTATTTCATTGTTCCATTGTTTTGTTTGTCTGTCCACTGCTCGAGAGATATACAGCCTCCGCACTCGCTGACACCTGTAACTAACTCTACTTATCTTTTTACCGCAAAAAGACTAAAAAAGCCTACATTAACCACGTAGCATTACTGGCGTTCCTAGCGTGTCGTTACCGGCCGAATTCATAGAAACGGAACGTTTCATGCCTCGCTCCGCTACAATTTTAATAATGTCCTATTGTTTCTTAATCGCCCGCTCCCGATTTGATATCGCGATAAGTTTCCGTTAAAAGCATAAGTTTAGTAAAGCGGCATGGTAAGGTTGTCGGTAGTTTTCTCGGCCGAAAAGAGCCTGTCGGATATTTGGTCTGATCGGTGTTATCTGTCGGTCGGATCTCGCGCCGACTCGGGCTCTACACTCTACTGACGTGAGCGTCGCCGCGCTCAGACTTGATGTCGATTTTTCAAACCTTAACCAGCTTTATTGACATACGGCTGTAAATAAAGATAACGCCTACTCGCTTCACTTCATTAAGGTATCGCAGAGGTCTAGTTCTGTCCAGAAAGTGAAATATAAAGTACTCGAAAGTTAATCTTTTGACGGTTGTACACCAACCATGCAATTCAAGTACCACTCGCAACTAAGTACGAGTAGTAGTTACTTATGTATGTTTTAGGCGATGCATTCACCGCGGAGTGAGTCGGCGCACAAATCTCACGCTAGATGTATTGCCGTTCCAGTTTGCTGACAATAAATCGTATGTTTAGCGACGCGGAGACTTGTATAATTAACAATAGCGGCATTATATGCGATTTCCAAACTAAACGTCGCAGCGCTGATCGTTTGTCACGACGCAAATTGCTATTTATGAGGATTATCCATACTTACTTCATACTTACTTAAATACCATGAATTGTTCCGTGTGACTAGGGTTAGGAAAAGCAATTATTAAATCTGTGTGCATTGTACATCACTTGGTTTATCCTTGATTCTGAAAATTTTGATTCTTTAAATACTTCTAATTAGAATAGTTACCATTCCCACGGGTTCTATAACTTATATTATTATTATATTTTGTAATTGAAAAATATAAAGTCGCATAAGAAATATCTTATTTTCCTTATCAACACAATATCTCAAGTTGGCACTGATGTGTAGCTTAAAAGCTAACCTCTCACCTAAAGCCGACGCTTTCTAGCAGACCGAGCTCATAAATAAGCCATTGCTATTTAGCTAACAATCGACCGATGGGCATTTGGTGAGATTCCTGGGCAGGCAGTCCTGGTAGTCACGTGTGCTCGCCACTGCATGCCTCCGACGGAATATGCGGACCTTGCAACGTGAATTTTGGCCCCTATGCCGAATATTCCCTGCACATTGGACGCAAATAATGTACCAAATAATGCAATACACTGGAAATGTCGATTACCATTTCACATCCGAGTTATGTGAACAAATATCGGAGCACAAATGCCAAAAATGTTTGCTGTTGCAGATTTAATCTGTAATTAATACCGGTCTCGTATTGTGTGGCGGTCTGATAACTGATTACTGCTAACTTACATATATTGGCAAGGTATATACTTATATTTGAGTTGAGTGTCTACCAAATAAGTACAATATACCTACTCATGATAAAAGAAGAGACACGAAAAGGAAGATACTATATGCAACATAATTAGACATGTGGTATATTAATGTAAATACAACTACTATAAGATTGATTAAGTATAGGAAAAAGATGTAAAATTAAATACAGCTTGTATTTGTATTATACTGACGTCAATTATAAATACTTAAACCACTTTTTTATCACGACACGACACGGTCGAAACCATAGGCTTCCGCTAGTACAAAATAAATATATCTTATCTAAATTCACATTCTGAAGTCTAGAAAATGTAATTATCAAATATGAGCTTGTGTATAATCTTAATGAGTACATATCAGTAGAGATACGAGCCTAAGTTGCAGGTTCTAGATGATTGGATAGATTGCACGGCAATCATATTCATACATAAAATATACACGTTTTACGAATCAATCATTAAGATTATTATAAGAATTTAAATACCTATTCAATATTACATCAACACAAAGTTGTATAATTTAAAAGTGGCTGTGTTTACTGTTTACCTAGTAAATAGCAAATAAGCAAATCGCAAGAATTACATAATCCACAAACAAGAAACTTATTTATCCGCCATCAATTATATTATAAAAACCATTTTATTTCTAGCAGTACATCACTGTTACCATAAAGTTGTGTTTGTTTAACATAATTTTAT
Organism: Macaria notata; assembly: GCA_927399415.1. Lineage (NCBI taxonomy): Eukaryota > Metazoa > Arthropoda > Insecta > Lepidoptera > Geometridae > Macaria > Macaria notata. Next base: position 11,191,959 of record OV656731.1, on the reverse strand, counting down.
CCTAATCGGTTCAGCCGTAAGAAAAAACATACAGACAATAAAAAAACAAACAAACAGCCTGAACTTTATACAATTGGAAATCTTCTTCTTATCGAATGAGCGTGGCCAACTCTGGTGTCGATAGTTTTCAATTAGAGAGATACAAATAAATAGTATTTAAATGCTTATATAAAAGTTAGGATTTCCTTTAATAAGTATAATATAATTATTTAGACGTTGTTTTTGTTCGTTTTAGGTAAGTGACAAATGGAAGTAGTTTGGTGATTACAACACTCATGATGCATCCGGCAGGGTACTACGCTAACTTGGGTAAGATTTATCTTATCTTACTTAATTATCAAATACATATAATATAAAGACAAATAAAGTTAATAGTTACATAAACCAATATATTAAAATAATTTCAAAAATATCACAGCATCCAGAAAGCTAAGATTTGGAATGTTTTGGTGTTTTTTTTTTACTATTTTACGGTGATGGTTCGAACAATTTTGAATGTTGCAAAACCATTTTATCAATATCGGCCTTTTAAAAAAATATATCACTAAATTGTGCACCAAAACATTGTAACTACACGCAAACAAAACGTTTTATGAAAACGCGTGACCTAATTACATCTACAACATAATGATCTCAGAATATGCGAGTGCGAGGTAATGACAGGAAATCTACACAAATTCATTCATGAATGTGCAGCGACGACCAAGTAACAGTTTTCCTTCTGAATACCAATTCTTGTGAAGCACCTAATCATGTCCTAGGCGACCACTAACATAGAGCTTTGCTGAATGACAATAGCAAATGAATGGTTGTCGAGTTGTTGTCTTCACCTTGTGTACTTTGCTAATAAGAAAATGCAGATGTAGAATAGTAGAATTAAGAAAATTCATACTGGAGCATGATAATTATATACAGTAAAAAGATACTACGCGAATTAGCATTTCAAAATCTGTTTATAGTCACAGTTATTGATTTATTTTATTATTTTTAAACCAAAACTGCTTTAAAATACTTCGTGATTGTAAAAATACTGAAATAATACTGCATAAATGAATGCAAATCATTTCGAACATGTACAATAAGTTAATAAATTAGATTGTCAACAGTTAAGGTAGGGACAATAAAATTTCAAGGTTGATACATACCTACTGTAATAATACCTAATTGTAAAATAAAATCAGGTTATTTTTCAAGTATCAAGTTACTGTGCATTACAATACATACAAAATAAAACTTTTCAAAAGTATCGAGGCATGAAAAGTAGCATTGAGCTAAAGATTAATTGATTAAAAAGCCAGCCTAAAAATAATAATACCTTATAAATATTTCTCAATCAGTCACGCACAGCTCCTATCAGCAAATTAGTGTGAGTCATAAAACATATGTATTATCAAATTATAAAACAAGTTAAATATAGTCTGGTAGTGGGCTGGAGCACTTAGATTATCTTTAGGCTTTTCTAAAGATTTTCTAAGTGCCCCTTTTTGTAGTAGTTAGAAGTAGTATGTTTAGTTTTCCTTCACTTGTTTTTATATTTTATTATTGTAAATAAAAATCAATCATACTCAAAAAAAAAAGTTAAATATAGGTATTGCTAATATGTCTGCAATAAGGACCGCTCGGCTGTTGTTCAAGCTAATTACAATCACATCGCTAATCTCGATAGGAATTATCAACAAAATGTATCAATGAAAGATGATAAAGAATGTACACTTTACACAACATTTTTTTCATTTTTAAGTTATCATTATCAGTCAGAACTGAAATAGTCAAGTTTTTTTAGTAAAAAAAAAAACAAAAAAATCATAACTCATGAATTTCAGTGTGAACAATGGAGGAGTTAGAAGTACTGGTAAGCCCAGATTTCTTCAATATTTTCAGGCAGTCCTGAACTTTTTAGCCTAAATAAACTATCAATATAAATTCATGAATATCGTATTGCCAAAAAATAACAAATAAATATGGTATACACGTGTTTATATATGACTAATGCGCTTCCAGAAATATATATTTAAGCTACCAGTCTCCGACAAGACTCCGTATCAATTATCTAATTGGTCATTAAGTATAAGTACCTACTTAAAGTGTTTTTATCGCTATTATCTTTACTAAGAAATCACCTGATGTTTTCTTTCTGACGTAATGATAAAAAGGTAATGTTTTTGTTAAACTCCTACAATAAAATTTAAGAAATTATAGATAAGTCCAATTCGTACATTTATGCATTTTTACGAAACATTTACTCATATTACATGTTAATAAAATTACTAAATAACGATTTTTATCACTGTATTATCTAATGCAGACATAATGTTTTTTTTTTAATAAAATACAGGCATCATATATTTTACGGCAATTACCACCTTTCGTTAAGATTATTTTATTTCCATAAGTAAAATAATTAATAAAAAATATAAAAGTAATTTCAGCACACCAGTGACTTAAAACGATTCAAAAATAAGGTATCGTTTTCCTCATTCTCGGGATTTTATCTAGTTTTTGATAATTATAATGCGTCTTTCAATCATTTTTGATAAAATTGTGTACGTTTAGGTATATGGTTTATTGTAGAGATATTTGATGTTTCGATTCCTGTATTTACCAGCTTTTAACTGACTCGTTAAGCCGTTAATACTGTCTTCAAAGTAATGACCACGCTCTGGCGTCTGGCCTTCTCAATGCGTATTATTAGGACGTCAGTTACCTTCAAACAATTATTTTGTCTTCACAAGAAAAAGTCAATATTTCTCTTAGAAAACATATGCGACTAAAATATATTTTAATATTAATGTTCAACATTGAAAAACTGTTCTTTTTTGTGTTCAGCCACCAGACATAACTTTACTTTTTTGTATAAGCTTTTATTAAAGTTAAGTTCCCAATAAACGGCAATATACGGCGTTTGCTTTTTCCTTAATTGTAGCTCTCAGGTTGTTTGTAGAGAACCGGGAGCTTCGATTGATTGGCCAATTATACACCACTAATGCCTCCTCGGTGCTCGAAACAATTTTGCTCACTAACGGCTATAGGTCTGTTCAACTTAAATAAACGTTTAGGTACCTATTCATTCTTTACTTTTTACGTAACAGTGAATTAAAAAGTTTGATTTTTGTCTAACTACAGAGTGATTACAAGCATATTACCAGCTAATAAATTAACACTTTCACGTCTAATTGAATGTAAACGAGTGATTGCGTCTCTTACCTACGTCGATAAATGTAAACAGGTTGGCGGCATTATTCGACCAATGATTATACCAATAATAGTGACCAAGTTTTGAATGCCTAAACTTGCAGTGACGGTAGCAGGTGATATAATAAAAAACGTAATACTTTATTGAGTATACGTATTCATAGTTGAATTCATTGATATTTAAATGTTGGTTTTACGTTATTTACTCGGGAGCGCAGTTTGAAGAAATGCAAAGCAGCGTATTATATCGGCTCCAGTTGCCCCCAGGCGTTCACTTCTGCCTTAGAATCATCAAGTTTATCGCAAAGAATAACCATAAAAGTATGATTTATAAACGTCGCCTAACCATCCACTGGTGTAATAAAATCGACAGCATTGTGGCATGCATGTGCGGTCGGATCGTGCGTTTCTATTCTAATCGAGGCTATTTTTGTTCAAACAACCGTTCCGGAATTATGTACGTTTGATGTCGCCCATAATTCATGAAAGTTCAAAACCAACCTCATTATACTTTGCTCTACTTATTATTGTAATCAATTTTCAATGAACCAATAACGATTTCTTCGTTCTTTCAACGTTTCAACAACGAGTGTATTTAAAGCAAGTGACGCGTTGAACGCATACTGACGGCCAGTGGCAGCACTAACAAGTGGTAAGTAAGTCGTATTATCGACTATCGCTGACCTGTAATGAGCTTAATGAGTACAAGTCGGGAAGTGTGTCGGATGCAGCGAGTGCAGGCCGGCGCGGGCTCGCTTCAGACGCCTCCACTCCATAACCCGCGTGACATAACACGACTCGCCCCGCCCCCGCCCTCTCGCTCCCTCGCCCCGAGTGCGAGCGGGACGCACGCACTCCCTCCGTCGAAGCCTTCGCGCCGTACTGTTTCTAAGAAAAGCCTACTGTTATTATCGGCGTCGGATTGTTCTCGAGCTGAGCCCGCTTCATTCCGTCCGCTCTCATGAATGAGCGTCCGCGGCCGCAGGTGCTCACCCCGGAGCGCTATATTTTGGCGGCGATTACCCAATCTTAAATGCGTATAGTTGCTCGCCAATTTTCAGCACGCTACATGGTAATTTACAGTGGCCGATGCAGTTACGCTTTCGGATAATTTAGGATGCTTCACAGGAAGTCGAGATTTGGGAGCGCTTTCGCCTTATTTTGATTATCTTGAGTTTAGTAGAGATTGTTGCTATTTTGGCTGTCAATCCAGCATCTATCAGCTCCGGCCGTCAATCAGCCCGCTATTGGCACCGATGCACGCGATCAGTTCAGCATGTGATAGGTGGCGGCTGCCAATACTTGTATAATGTTGTTGTATTCCAATTATATCGACGCTATTTCAATGTATGCTATTACAATCCATTGCTACAATAGTTGGTTATTGTTGCAATAAAACATTCACTAAGAATCATTTCACCCATGCATATGTCTAACTATCGATATTTTATGACAACAAATCCAAAAGATAGTATCGCCAAACGTCTTAATTAGATCTATGTATTGAATTCGGCTTTATGCACAAACATACTTTTTAGAGTGGCTATTACAAGCCAACTATAAAACTAAAACACATTGTTTTGGGTGTGTGACAAATTTATAGGTATCTGAATGTAAGAGCCACTAAAAGCTCCGTCGGGGCTTGGCACTCGCTTCGGAAACAATCAATTGTTTAACACTTCGGAATTAACGGTTTTATTGAATTAATTATTTTATAGTGTTGTTGAGAAACTTGCGCCTCTGGTTCAGGGAACTCAATAAGGATTGATTGTTCGAGAAACGTTTAGTTTATGTGTTATTATTATAGGTTTATTACAATATTGTAACTTCATATATACTACATACTTACACAAGGGCCTTGCCCTTTAATTTTCTTTGATTGATACTATTTAATATCATATTAGTCTAGTGCAAGCAGGGAACTTTTTAAAAGATAGTCCCATCTCATTGTTATCGAGCAAAATAATATGTCTATCATAACGTGATACACACCAATGTTAAATTAAAAAATATTATGACATAATTTAATGTGGATAATGAATAATTAGTCATTTATTTAAAAATTATCACTTTGTAATATGATTAAATGAAATTAATCTATGGATCTAGTTTTTATATCTGACATAGCGGATTATTGAAATGTAAAGATCAATGAACTTTATAAAATGTTATAACAACGTAAAATAGACAATAGTTGTGCCTCCTTAGCTAAACAACTAACTTTGATCCAGTTCATAATCCAGCAACTGGCGCGTTAGCTGGGCTGGGATTGAAGAACATAGGCAGAGTAACCTAGAGACTCATATCTACAAACATATCCTGGACACTATAAAATCTGTTCCGCAAAACACATTTTATAAGCGGACCAAACAGCACAACAGCAATTCAAGCGCCTATAGCGTCAGTACAGTCAGAATTGAGACATCGTGTGGTATTTACGTTTGAATATGTATCTATGTTTTACTGAAATTTTCTCTATCAAAATTCTATACTACTCCAAGCACATAAAAACACGATGATCGGTCGTTCCGCTTCGGCGTGAAAGAGGAAGAAATCATAGCAACAAGCAAATGAAGTTTATGCTTTACGTAATGGAAAATATGAATCATAATAATAAAGCCACCCAACGTTCAAATTAAATTTGCTTATTTACCTGTATTTTATATGCATTTTAGATAAATATATATGTATACGATTATTATATATTTAGAATTTATGTTTATTTGATTATAATTCATGTGACATGCAATTCGAAAAAACTATTAATAAAATGTTTATGCATTTACTATTGATTGACTCATGCTATGATTTGAAGTCTAAAAGGTTTAAAGTCGTTGCTGGCGCCGTTTGGGCAGTGTAAGCGGCAGGACCGGTTCCCGGCACGGTAGCTGCGATACTTGGCCACGATACTAGGTCTATAATAATAGCTTTTTATAGAATCGCTTTATTGGATATCATTGATAAATCATTCGAAAGGTTTGAGGATAAAATAGTATGAATAATTAGTTATAAGCAAAAACTTAATAGTTCAATTTGTATAAAAATGTATTACTAACTAGTAAATAGAGCAAAGTTCGCACTAAACTTGCCCTATTAATACCCTATTAACTTATCTATACTATATAATATTATAAAGCTGAAGAGTTTGTTTGTTTGTTTGTTTGAACACGCTAATCTCAGGAAGTACTGGTGCGTATTGAAAAATATTTTTGTGTTGGATATACCAGTTATCGAGGAAGGCTTTGGGCTATATAACATCACGCTGCAACTAATAGGAGCGAAGAAACAATGGAAAACATGGAAAAAACGGGGAAAATTATTCATCTTTGAGGGTTTCCGTTGCGTGCGCTGCGAAAACGCTTCAAGATATCAAAAAATATGTATGAAAGAATTAATGTACAAAATAACTTTTCCTCGCGGACGAAGTCGCAGGCACAGCTAGTTTATTATAATTTCCATTTTAACATTAAGGAAGAAAGCAATATCAGTAAAGCAACATCAATAATAGTCCAACAAATAGAAGGTTCAGAATAATTGGATATGCTTAGTGTAAATCAGCGTGGATGTTTAATTTCATGAACATGTAAGAATAGCTAGTTTTCTCCGCGCTGCAAAAAACACGTAATGACTCATCGAGACGCGATCGTTTCCACCGACTCGGAAAATTCCTGTAATCTTTGCGGACGTTGTGAGACTTTCTTTCATGCAACACATGTTTGGCGAACACACGACCAACAACACACTCTACTAACTACAAGAGAATGGACGGGGCATTATTTGATTATGGTTAATGTGTAGTCTACTCTCTTGTTGGTGGTTGAGTGGGCTGTTTGTTATTTGTTTGCCTAGCATGTGCATTCGCCAGTCGGCAGTGCTCGCACTCGTGAAACTTGTGTTTTGCGCGGGTAATGTTACACGGTACCGGCCGCGAGAGCTGTTTACTTCACTCCATGAGACTAGCCTCTATTCACATGCAAAATAACCAAAATATTTTGATAGAACTCACAGAGCCTTCTAAATTACAACAACAACGTCAGTAAGACAAATAAACCAAACCATCATAAACCTCTTTGAAGAATTAAGATGAAGCATGATAAACTCAGTAGGTAGAGTTCTCAGTACACTTCATTGGCTAGCCAATGTCTGTTGAACATTCCTAACAACGTTTTATCACCGACAAGATAAGGGCACCGAAGCAACGGTGACATCACCGGGCACAGACCACGGATTGATAAAGAAAGTGCTCAGTAGGTAACCTTTAACTGATAAGATTAAACACTTTGCTAATACATACAAACTAACGCATCATACGAATATTATCGAAACAACAGCGGCCAGAAAATAACTAGACTACGAGGAAGTGAACCAAACTTAATAAACGCTCAGTTAGTAACTGAAGAAAGCAACAAGAACAAGTGACGAAATAGGGTCTCAAAAAGCGAAACAAAAAGCGTGTGCTCTACAGCTTCTTGGAGTATCGAGCTCCACTCGAGCGTTGTCGACTTGGCACAGACAGGAGAGTATTGGATCGAAACTCGAAATCTCAAACCTGTTTTCTGACATTTCGTGTCCTTATCTCGTAAACGGTTGTGCATATATTCGGTCTCTGTCTGTGAGTCACTGATTCTACGTACCACACCGCTCTACGCACTTCATGGCCACTCGACTCGGGCTCGACTTCGTCACGCTTTGCCACCAGGCACTGGGCTTAATGCGACAATAAATTAATGTCCGAACTAATAAGTAAATAGATTTCTGACAAAAAACTGAGCCCCAGCAGTAACCGGTACGGTGTTTCGAAATCGTAGTTAAAACTAAGAACGAACTTTTATTTTTATTTTGGCAGCTTTACGTCGACCGACATTTTGTTGGAATTGATAAAAACCAACGAATGTTTAGAGTCCTACACATATACAATATAAAAATCTCGAACACGATAACTTCACTTTACTTTAAGATATTTTTAACTCTTATTTTAAACCTCGCATCGTCTCCCAGGTGAAAGGACGTTTTATCTGTCATCGTGACATCGAGATTAAGTGAAAAATTTACAGTACTTAAAGCGTTTATGTGCCATTTGGCAAGTTCTCGTATAAACACTGAGAATTCTCAGTACGAATCAGAATTAAAAACTTTCGCAAAAGCTCATAACTGACTCAAATGACCAATGATATGTATAGCAACAAATGGTTGAGAGTATTTCTGGCAAGATGACCTTAGTCATACATTTTTTATTTATTAAAAACAATGTTGACGGTAAATAGCGATCTACACTTAATTTGATTTCATCTCAGAATCGTAGCGTAATAATTTTGTTAGACAAATGTCAAACTATACATCATGATAACAATCCTTCAGTTTTGTCCAGCTTAGTAATTCCGTATGTTACGTGACGTCGTTCCGATGGGCCACGGTCAAAGTCAAATTAGTTTCTCGCTGGCCACTAACTGGTAGAGTTCGTTGCTGCTTGTCGATATGTTAAACGGATGGCGCCGAACTTGTAACACGCTCCGAGGTGTAGAAAGAGAAAGGGATCTTATTCAAAAGTAGGTAATGTTTTTGCCGTTGTGTGTGTTGTTGCGCTCGCGGCAAGCGGCGCGGGCGCATGATTCATCGCGCGTGGGCCGAGCTTATTGTACGAGCTTGCTCCATCTATTCACACTGGATTAACTACTCACTCGTTTTCTTTTATTTTGATCGTCTTTTTACCCACTTAATGTACCAACAATACCAACATGCTAATCGCTGACAAGACCCGCAGCCGCTAATAGTTGTGCAAATGACAAACCTCGATGCAGTTGCAATAGAAAATCAAGAGAGTAAATTCTTGCTCCTAAACAATGCAATTGCGCAAAAGTATAGTTGGTAGAATTCGAAACAGGCAGTTCATTAAGACTTCATTGTTGTACCTCATGCTGTTGTTTACCTTTCACTGCGTCAACGTCGCCGTCGCGTTTTCTTGATCTGTCTGAGCTCTGCGGGTTCTTTTATATGTAACCTAAATATCCTTTCGTTTTACCTGCCTTGTGTACAAAGGTGTTCCTGAACGTTAATACAATTAAACTATCCGATTGTGAAGTTTATCTCTTTTTCTTGTTTAACTTTTTCTTATCGCGAGTTCGTTGTGAAAGGGAGACATTAAATACGTTATAGCTGTAAACAATGCTCAAACGCTATCCCAAGACTTACTCTGGAAGATGTCGTTGGCAACGATAACGATACTGTTCCGATTATTAGAAATGTAAAGCAAAATGGTTTCATGATTCATAATTTAGAAATGTTTGGTATTGAGACGGCAAGTGTAGCTAAACGTGTAGTTGTGTCTAGTGACCTTTTATAGATCGCTCGACGTCGCTTGGTGTCGCAAACGTGAGCATTGTACCGGCGCCCGCGCACACCACGCCGAGCTTTCTCACCGCATTAACATTATAAGATTTACTATACATATAGCACCCTATTTTACGACTTCAGGCTTGTAGTAGGTTGCCTCTCACATCATTTAATTTTTATTAAACGCTCTTATATTACTACCACGCTATTAGTGGTTAATGATAAACCCAGTTAAATTAAGATTGTCAAGCATTTTACATGAAAACATGACTTAGCATGAATATCTATCCTGAAAGTGCTCTGACTTAATTTTCCTCAGAATTCTCTGTTGTAGTTTAACTACTGCTTCTCAACTTTTTATAACTCATATCCGAAGGTAATCAACTTGAATGTTACGAAGTTTTTACGTCAGTTTTATTATTGTACATAAATTTAAACTTTTATTAAGCTTTCAGCTCCAATTAGACATAGTCGAGTGAAACTGTTTGTAAAGAATATATGTAGGTAGGTCTTCCTTCAGTTTACTAAAATGTTGTGTTACGATTCTAATAAGATAAGACGAAATTTAAATGCTACATTTTTAATTCGACATACTCATATCATAGACTAACTTCTCGCGTAAATCGTTTCGTTTTCGCGTTTCATAAATAATAAGCATTCTTTGTGGTTTCAGCACCTGTCGTAAAAATATTATTAGTCAGATAGATAAATATGTACTTTATTAAAACACCACATATAAAAAACAATACAAAAAAACATAGAAATTAAAATTAGCGTCTTAATTGGCGGCAATATCGCTAAGAGCGATCTCTTCCAGGCAGGGATATAATCTTCAAATTAAGTGAGTAGGACGAGGTGTTTAAGATATTTAATAAAAATAATGAAAAAATAAAATCAAAAGGTTTATACTTCTTATATATGAATAAACATAAACAAATATTACAATAATATATACATACATAATAATAGCTTAATACAAGAGACAAAATAAAAAACATATATACTTAGCAATTTATGTCAGAACCAAAGAAGATAAACAATGTTATGAAATACAATTTCTTAACATTGTTTTGTCAGTTTATTCATAGAAGAAAATACAGTCTCTTTGAAATTCGATATATTTCAAAAACCGGGCATATTTGAGATACTTATTTTATATATATCACATAAATCCCTTATAATAATAAACTTATGCTTTCAAGTAAAAAAGGTAGTTAACAGAGTTTTAGTACATATTATTTTGCTTTCATTCGATAAGTCTACGATACGACCTACATGCATACATTATGCTTAGCTTTCATAATATCAGTTTATGAATACTAGTCTGAAAGCCTTAAGCAATTAGCACCTTTGATTAGAGACAGTAATAGGACTCTAGCCAGCCTTAGAGAGAGTATGTTATAAAACTTCTGAATGCGTTTAATTCACTCTACGGGTAGCACATGCAGGCAAAGTTTTTTTTAGTATCACTTAGAAAATAAATTGAGTTTCTACCATGGAAAAAAGATATAGCTTACCATGGTATTTACCAAGAAATGTTTTTTGCCTATTGCGGACTATATATGCCAGTTTATAAGATATTATTTTGCTTTTTAGTGTGGTAGTCCATTGATCATGTTTTATTTACATTTTAATTAATTAATACCAGAATATTGTTTATTGCATTTGTAATTTTTATTTTTAAACATACTGGAACATTATACTCTGTATTTGCTAGCTTATCAAGCTACAATGTTGAAAACGTTTTTTTATAACCACAAAAAAGGCTAGCTGGTAGAAATTCTATGCTAGCGTGGTTTCCGAGGCAGAGCTACAGCCACAAATGGTTGCTCCATGTGCATGCGTCGATGCAGTCAGTACCGTTACTTCTATGTACGTACAGTACTTGCAGCCCTACACTACGTCTGTTGGACATTTCAACCAGACAACTTGATGTACGAATAACAATGGCTACTTATTGATTTCGCGGAACTAAATATTTCATTGGAACATTGCCATTCGTATAAATAACGTCTTGTGTGTTTATTTCAGCTTGATTTTGCATTTTACTCATTTATTAAGTCTAACAAAATAAATATGAGTATACCTACATGTACTTTGTAAGTTGGAACACGAATCGGAAGGCACAGGAAGTGAAACGAGCCTTCGGTGGCTTGACCTACTCGCAGCGCTAAGATTTCACAAGCTCACAACCTAGGCTTTGATATTACACTGCATATAAATATTCCATTAACAATTACCTCCATTATTCAAATAAATAAGTGTTTCTGTCACCCATGCCGTCATCCCCATGGTGAATTGTTTGTTTATGTTTATTGTATAATTACATACGGCTAACTTTACGTATTCATGTTATTCGCAAGTGGCTCTACTGTGACTCACTCGACTTTTGTTTACATATCGTTTGACGTGTTATCGCGGCGGGTTATTATATCATTGTTCTTGTGAGTGGAGATGCGATAGGCGAGGGACACACAGACCACGTGAGTGCGGAATCGTATGTCTGCGTTATCAGCTTACGTAAGTGGTGTGTTATTTTGGTTAGTGTCTTCCGTGCCACCTGTGCGTTTGTTGCAATGTTGGTTGCAACAAATCAGTCGGAGCCGGCGGGCGGCGGGGGGCGGCACACATGCATTATTCAAGGCTCATTTCTATTCAACGGCGACAGGCCGCCCGATAAAAACTTCTCGTTTGACAACTTGGACGCCTGCACCCTTTGTACTTACGTCATGTCCCTTCGCTAATACATACGGTGTTTAAGTACTCGAGTATTTGTCACTCGCGTATTTATGAGTTCGTACCCTTCTACTTTTTGAGTACACGTGCGCTCTCATTGTTACTACACGGGGCTTCTTTTCATTTATAAAACGTCTTTCATTACTTGTATGTTGTTATTTAGTTGTTAATGAATGAGCGAACAACAACTTTGCTTATTATCCCTGTCGTTGCAATAACAGGACAAATATCATAACAACAGAAAATATTAACATAATTATTGTTGCCCACTCAGACCACACTAAACTAAATACAGAACCAATAAAAACATATCGAGAAAGTGTCGATAGCAAAGATGAAGTAGTTGAGGCCATTAAAAAGCAAAAGTTTCCATTACGCTTAATGTGTATGTGTCTAATTAACGTAATTTCAATTGTAATTATAATGTAGTAACGAGCCGGTGTTAGAGACTGACGTCATAGTTTATGAACGGACAAGTCTACGCAAGTGACACACAAAGGAAAAATATATGTATGGATTTATTGACGTACGGAATTATGATGGAAGTTCCAGCCCTGTAGGTATTTTGGCTGTAAAGTCTTTTACAAGTTACAGGCTTGAATACAATGAATACACAATTTTTTACGTATGTTTTAGACTCTTGTAGTCGAAGCTGCCGGAACAATTCTCTATGAACTTCGGTATTATCCATAAGTACGATAGTACGATATGACTAATACCTTCTTTCCACATTTTTTTTACTTGAGATAGGCTCAAGCTTGACCAAAACTTGCCTGATGTTAAGCGACTACTGCTTTAAATCAAAACTCTTGTTTATAAACAGAATCATATAACATGTTTGTGTATATGTATAGTATCAATATTTCAATGACTCAGGTCAGAAAGTACCGTGATTGTAGCAAGAAGGGCTGATGAGTGTCCGATATAAGCGTGGTGCGGAAGCAGCGAGCACCGTTGTGGCACACTGCCCGTGACCGACGCACTCACATGAGAGCATGTCATCTGCATGCTCTCTCCTTCATCCCGACTTTTGGCAATTATTACGCATTTTACAAACAAAAAAAATTAAGTAGAGTAAGGATCAATTTTAGTGCCTATAATTTTACAACATACATTAAATTCGAGGAAAACGTGGAGTAGGTAAAGAAGTATAAATAAATATTGCGCGTCATCAGTGCGGTTACATATACGCGTACCTACATAATTATGTTATGTACTAGTGTATGTGGCATGCCTATGCTTTGTTATTATGGTGCGCCGGCAATCTGCAATAATAAGTTTCCGCCGCGAGCCCCATCCCATGTAACCACAATAAACTTGTGACGTCCGTCTACTCTCCCGAGTGAGAGCTTTTTATTGTCATCATTAAGAGGAGCTTTTCATCCTACATTCGTTTTTATACGACTCGTGATGAAATAGTAGCCACAGGTGTTATGATTCGACACGAGCTCCCGACTCACTAATATCGTGAATCATTCGGACCAGTGAGAGTAGATAATCGTAGCGGAGTTGTATTTATATCGTGTTGGACACGTTAGCTACCGTGACAAAGAAAAAGCGGTTGTAAAACAGTGTATGGTAAAACTGCAAATAGTTCCAGCAGTACCTACGAATGCAAGTGCAATAATAACCCGCATTGTGTGCGCGCCGCTGATTGCTTGTGTCGAAACCCCATAGATCGCTCGCTGAGTCGCATTCGTTCCTTCTATAATTACCGCTATCAATTCTATTAGCCTTACATTTAGCAACATGGCAGCGGGTAATCATTATCAATTTACACAATCATACTGCTCCGGACAGCCTCTGAGTGATGTCAGCCATTTATAATTACGATTCTTGGTAAATATAAAAGTTAAGGCAACTGCCATTATCTCACTGAGCGGTAGGTGCTCGCATCGCCGCGGAATGAGATCGTAAATGGCAAATCAACACAACGACTGCCCTATAGGTACATATATGTACGTACGCCGTCATTATGTACATATGTGTGTCGCGAGGACCTCGCTTTTTTAGCGTTTATATGTTCTATTGCGGCCGAGGAATTCTGCTAATCGTCGCTAGCAGCATTTTGTACATGCCACGGACGCTGTTGCAGCTTACAGAGCTAAATGAGTGTAATTTAACTGCAGTCGGGTCCGCTCGTTTGGCCTTATGCGAAAAATTCTTTTAGAAATCGAATTGATACGAGTACATATACACTGGTAAGTTCAAAGGTACAGCCCACGTAGGCTCCAGTAAATCAATGAAAGCGGCCCGAGCCCCGTCCGTGGCGACGGCGTCGAGCCTCTACAATCTATGCAAATCGCCGGCTCAAACTTATTGCTCTCGCCTCCACTCCTTTTCAAATGAATACTAAACAGCACACCGGCCGCCAGGCCTTTGTTCTAAGTTTTTCACTTAACCTCAGATGCTAGTTTAATTTTCAGGACTAAGTACTCTTTTACTTCCATGTTGTTAATTGAAATTACTGTTTAAAATAACTCTGATTTGTGTAAACTGCCTAATAAATAAAAATGTACTTTTTTTTTTTTTTTTTTTTTTTTTTATAAAAAAAAAGTGGCAAAAAGGCAGACGATCTGCCTGATGGTAAGCAATCATCGTCGCCTATGGACACTTGCAACTCCAGAGGTGCTGCAGGACTTTGCCAGCTTAGAGAGGTGTTTGTGAATACCCTTTTTAAGTCTCCCTATATTGTAGCTCCGTGGAAAGACCTCAGGGGGAAGATCGTTCCACATCTTGCAAGTTCGCGGAAGAAACGAGCGCATGAAACGGACTGTGTGGGAGCTCCAATTTTGCAAGATGTGAGGATGAGCTCTTTCACGGTGCCGAGCAGTCCGGTGATGAAAATGATTTGCCGGAATTAAATTAAAAAGCTCTTTAGAACACTCCCCAAAAAAGAGCCTATAAAAGATACAGAGGGATCCCACATCCCTACGGAGACTCAACGGCTCCAACTTTTTTGTCAGCTTGGGATCATGGACAATTCGGACGGCTCTCCGCTGCATAGAATCTAGGGGATCTAGTTGATATTTCGGTGCACCATTCCACAAGTGCGAACAGTACTCCACGTGAGGGCGCACTTGTGCTTTATAAAGTAGAAGCCGTTGACCCGACGTGAAGTAACGTTTCGCCTTGTTAAGTACACCGAGTTTTTTAGAGGCTAATTTTGCCTTAGCCTCGATGTGTCCCCTAAATTGGACCTCGCTCGATATATCCATCCCAAGGATTTCCAAGTTCTTGGATACCGTGAGGGAAACACCTTGAAAACGTGGCGCTACAACAAAAGGTGTTTTCTTAGCGGTGAATGCACACACTTGTGTCTTAGATGGGTTAAAATTGACTAAGTTTATATCACCCCAGTGAGAGACTTACTTATCCATCAATATGCACCTTTGCCTATGCGTATTTTGAATTTTGAAATATATTGTTATAACACATATTTAAGTGATCTTTAGGTACTTATAAAAAGCAGTGCAGCAATTAACACATTTCACGTGCAAATACCAGCCGGTATTCCCATGGTGTTCTCGGAATAAGACACAGAATGTAACAAGAGATGTCGCTCCCATTCTTCCGCATACGAGCTCTACTCACACTGATACAATTATACCTGATACTACATACATTATTGCATACCTGGCATCATATATCTCAGTTTCTAAACAATAATTTACTATATATTTTTATAAATTACGTTTACATAATAGATGTTAGATAAAGAGACGCAATCTTGTCCAAGTATGGGATTAATGCACACGCATTATGCTCTTGAATTTCCTGTATTCATAAAATTGTTGTGGGTTATTTTTTATGTTTGTTATTAATTATTAAACGGTGCAATACTGTCCGTTATTTATTATTTAACATCGATTTTTAAACATTCTAATAAAGGAACTTTATTGAACTACTTTCCAACATAAGTATTCCTCTCATAACTGAAGTAGCCTCACAATGTATCGCCGTATCACGGTGATGCATCAGGGTGTAGAAAGTTAGTAGTTGATAACGATCGAGCTGTGCGTCTTGCGTCCGAGTGGTCATTGAACCCTCGCGAATTGTCGGCTGCGATTGTCTGTCGCCATCGCGACGCAGCTGCGGCTATGCATTAACCGTTACTACTTCTAATTGCATCCACTGCATCTCTTTATAGCCCTTCACCGTGCATCCGCAAAATTACACTCAACACCACGTATCCAAATACAGAAGCTATTGTACGCGTGAATGGCTCAATAAGGCTTAGCCAATTTGAAAGCACTCAAGACGTTCGCAACAAACTTGTTGCACGCCGGGAGCGTACATAGTCATAAACTTAGTTAACCCTCTGTCGGCAACATTGCCGGCTTCGGTGCAGTCGAAATTAATTCGATTATCAGCGCACCTTGATCTCTAAAGCTCCGAGATTCCCTTCATTAGGTACCCACACGGAGGCGTGTGCCGGTATAATGGAACAAACACGATCTAACGTCACTCCACACTAACTAATATTTGTTAAGCTCCGGAGTACACATTTTGAAGTTGGAGAGTTTCGAGCTAATAATATGTAAGTACATTAGTGTTACTCAATATTCAGGAGAGGCTCAGCTCGGTGGAACTTGGTCATGAAGTCATTGTTTTGGACGCGCTCGCGGCCGTGTGATATTGAACCACAATAGGAAAGAGTTCAGGTCACGTTTCAACTCTATACGATCCGAGAATAATAAAAATACCTTTTATTCTATGAAAGGTAAAGGAAATTATTTCTTGAAGCTACATTTAGATTTATGACTCGTTACTAATATCCTACATTGAACTTAGAAACAGTAAGTGGGTAGGTATATTATGTACAATATTTCATCTTACGATGCCTATAATTTTATTTATTTATTTATTTTACTAAAGCACACAAAACAGAATATGTTCTTAAATTAACTTCATATACATTTTAAGTTATTCGTTTTAAAGAAAAATATGATTCTCTATGGATTATAATTAATTAAAAATTGTACCTTCATTTAGGAGATAATATTGCAATAAAATTTACCGATAGCATTAGTGTAGAATCGCCGGCGTCCAAACCTACATAACCAGTGTACTGTATCTACTGGCCATCTTGATTACGTCAGCTAGCTGTGCTCACCAACCACTGGGTAATCTCAATCCATTCATAAATTAAAGTATTATAAAGTTTCTATAAACCCATCCACTATTAAGATATTGGTTCATCATTTGAGTTTGAAGCAATAGTGTTAATTTAACGAGTATATAGGTATATCCGCGTGCAATCACAAGCACTATTGAACAAAACAGAAAAAATATTCAAGTGTCAAAATGTAGTGCTTCAATCAAGATTTTTATCGATCGTAGGGAAATTGGGAACCGCGGCCACCTCTGGAATAAATGGAATTGGTGCGAATGTCCAGCTTGCAGATGTGGAGCTCCCGAGCATGACTGTCCAGCACGTAGTATTTGACTGTCCTCTAACCATTAACCAAGTATGACGGACAAATAGAGGATTTTAAAACCTTAACTGCAGATGCAATTGCGTATAAACAATAAATTTATGAAGTAGAGATTTAAAAAAAATGCCATTCGAGAAATAAATAATCGATAAAGAGTCAATTGTAATAAAACATGACTAAATTGACATGTAAAGGTTAGTATCTTACACATTAATGTAGGTACCTAATACTCATTTGATTGCAGTTATGGTTGTCTGATCATCACACGGGGCAGGTTCTTATCTCATGTTGCGACGGCAACGTTCCGCGCTGTCGCTTCCACTTTACACCATTACGAAAGTAATCTAAACGTCCGTTTTGCAAAACCCTTTTGCACATGAAAGTGGCTAGTTACAAGCGTGTCTCAGCATATGCTAGCGCTATTAGCACTCGATCAAGTGCGTGTAATGTCCTGTGACATATTACTTGATATTCCGGCGAGAGGACGCGGCCGCCGGGCGTCGGCGTACGATCATATTTACATACAAGTCGTTGTTCCTACTCATTCATAGCGAGCGAGCTACCTCGCTGATTTATCGCTTTAATTTCATAAGTATCTCTTTGTTGGCTCGCCATCTATATCATATTTGAGTAATATCACGGCTTTATTGGAGAGACGCTCTGAAAGGGTCAAATTCGGAGCACCCGAAACCGATTAGCGCATGCATGGATGCTATAATATAGTATACATACCTATATATGTAGATGAAGGAATCAGAGGCATTGTTAGTAGAATTAATATGATCTCTGCCTGGCTCCGAGAACTAATCGAACCTATGAATAATCAGAGTACTGTTGCTTTTTATACGTAATTTAATAGCCGCATTTATACAAAACATATAACATAAACAAAGTAACTTTGTAATGAAAAAATATTGTTATTGTGTTTGAAATATTGAAATTAATATAGGTACAACAAAGACCGAAATGATTAAATAATAAGTGAAATACCAAAAGTTGCATTAAGCTATCAAGTACTTAGACTACTCTCGGCAATCTGTTGATTATTTTTCTTCGAAAACTAAGAAAGAGTGTAATTCAAGCCGCGACATTTGCTAAGAACTTGCAATCTGAATCTCAATTCACAGCTGCAAACCAGCGGTGATGATTCATTAACTCTACATTATAGTATAGCCAGTGTAATCTATTCCTTACTACGATGCAGATAGTGGTGATATTAGCACGGCTGGAGTTATGAAGATGCTTCTTTTTGTGTTACAATTTAGAAGTTGGCAGGCGTGTCAGTGAGTCAGAGGTGTAGTCCCAAGATCATACTTTCAATACGGTTCAGGCGACGTTCTATTACTAGGTGATTTGTTAGCTAAACTTACGTAATTTGGCTGTTTCAAATAAAGTATTGACGGGGCATAGAACATAATAAGTGAATATTATTTTTATCCGTAGAGGGGCGTGCGTTCAAGTCTTCTGTGAGCCGTAGCACTTTCGTAGATGCTCAAAATTTCGTAGCGCCATATTGCATAATTTCTTCTTCCATTTTCATAGTCATAGTCATATCATTTATTTGCAAATTGCAAAGATATAAACACTTAACAATGACCCTGATAGGGTATGCAAATATGTACATATGTATATGTAACTCTGAGTGAGAAGCGGCCCGATTCATATCTCGATTTAAAATTTATCTCGATTTTTCAATTTCTCATTTAAAAATTCGTCGACGGAGTAAAAACATTTCGTAGTCAAATATATTTTCAAGTTACGGGCAAAACGTTCTAAGTTTAATTTATTTTTTTTGTCACCTTATAAGCATTTAATCAAGACATTAGAGATGTTGATATTCAATTTAGATTACCTACTTTTTTTGTCCTGTATATCAACATTGTTTAATCATAACATGATATAATCACGTTTTACGCTCGAGAAAACGCGTATGTGACAAATAAACAATGGCTTTTGTGAACTTGTAGAGTAGTAGGTACCTAATGTGGTATATGAAACGAGGGTATTAGTATTATGTATGGGTATTACGTAGGTACGTATTTGGGTAGATAATATTAGTCACACGAAGATGGAGGTTCCTGTCAACTGGCCGACATGGCGACTGTATAACGTCCTTGTATATCAAGGTAGCAATAGCAAGTGGCATTCTGTGGCGAGCTCTTAGCTGTGAAAACCGATCGGAGACAGTCATCTCAGTATGTACCTAGTGTAGTTAAACATGTTGGCAATGCCTTTTCACAGGTGCGACACGTGGAAAATTTAGGCATTCTTATCATTCCTTTGCAATGAATGGTAAACATAACACCTTCCACTTATCGACAGATAAAATGATATCGCTTTGCAACTCGTATATAACAGTAGCGTTGATGTTTACTGCACTTGATCTCCGCCCGAGTCGCAGCTACTCCAATGTTTGCTAAACATCGGCCGCGCAAGATAAACATCTTCAAGAATCGATTCCGAGAGCGCACGTGCAGATGCCAATAAATATTATTATTAAGATAGCCCGTTAATTATCTCGCTTTAATATTCCGATGGGGAATTATTAAAAACCTATTGCCCTATTTCCTAGCGAATAAACGAGAAGCGAGTTCCGTCTGTTGAATAATTAATCGAACAGGGTCGACGAAATTAAAATCGACGGCCACATGACATTGTTATTGGTTTTCATTTATTCGCCTGGTTAGGTACGTATTTATATTTAGTCAAATGCCGTCTACAATATTGTTGTTATTAAACAGTTACATCGCTCGTGAAGCCGTCTTCTTTATCGCAAACCTAGTTGGGTCTGAAACGCATAAAATTTTTTGATTAGCGAAGTTGTTTTGTGTCGTTTATTACTTGTTACCTTACATGCCGATAACGCATTATGGTGAAGTTTAATGAGCGGTTACATAACTGACCTTTCGATATGAAAACAAAATACACGAAAACCGCACGGTGGGCCGATTTGAGCAAACCTATGTAGCAGTGGACGGTCCGACCGAAAATTAATTAACATACTTTGGAGCGCAACCCTCGCTCGGCGCACAGGTGGCCGCCACCCCCCTCTGGAGAGCGCGGTGCCACCCCTGCACCAGGGCTGCCTCTGTCACACATTCAACACATCATTTCCACTCTTTTGTTTTTTCATACACGCATCGATTTTTGATAGCAGCTGCCGTGTTTTACCTACGCTCCTCAAACCACGCATGTACGTTTATTACCGTTTGTTACGTGCGCATTTTTAGTAGGTTATACAGATATCAACATGCCAGAGCTCGTTCATTGAGGCGACCCTAACGTGGAAATGAGATTGATTTTGCCAATCCACACTCTATTAATATCATTGGGCTTCTCGTTCGAAACGCGGAGAATTTCAATGAAAGCGAATATTATTTGACATAGAGCAAATTAACACTTGCAAATAATATGGAATAGTGTTTACATTTATATGTGTTTAATAATACTTGTGACTTGAATAGTAGAAGTACTTAAGCCTACTTTCATCATATTTTATCAGTCGTAATGAGGTGTTTACAAATTAGAAAGAAATGAAAGCCACTTCGTATCGTATGCACACTTATAGATTTTCAAGGAACACGCGACATAGAGGGGCCGCATAGCATTAAATTACCGGAATTTTCCGTTGTTGATGTTAAATGCATTCCTGTTTCTGGAATCGCGTGCGACCCACCTATGTGCACAACTTTTACCTGCCAAACCAAACTACAACTTTTCCAATGCTTTACGGTCTCTACAATATGTATGTTAGTTATTGTGTTTGAACGCCAGCACCTAGCACAGTTTGTTAGCTCTAGTTAGACAATCACCTAAGTTTTACAATAATTATTAAATAAGTAAGAAGTAACCACACTCATATAGCCATTGAATCGGCCTTATTTAATGTTTATTGATAGTTGAAGGTTTTATATCTTATTGCAACCAAAAGTTGTATGTATACAGGGTACGGTTAAAATGATACGTTAAGATTCGACCATAATTCACTCATATCAAAGGCGGTTTACGAATGTTTTCCAGAGCTTACCCTATTTCTATTTTCGTTTCGTGCTATGGCGTTGCTAATATTAGTTCACCAATCGCGATTTATTCCCTTACCAACTCTCAAAAGTAGGTTTAAAATAATCTTCCGGTGAGCATATTTTTTTTGTCTTATTATTGACAAACATTTATTCATACATCATTACATACTTGACAACGATATTGCATTATTACTCACACATACATAGATATCTCCCAAATCGAATTCAAATTTAATATTTCCTCGTTATCACAGAGATATGGCTGAACTCCTGCCAAATTCTCCCTATTACAGGCACATATAAAATAGCTGATGTCGCCGGAGCGAGCCGAGCGACCCCACGGAGGGTCCTACTTATTGCGAACACTTGTCATATCAGCACAATGAGTGCGGGCATAAAGAGATGCTTTATTATTTTAATTATTGCACGGCCACGATGCCCCTTTGTCATCCCACCACGGCACTGCCTGAATTACTCCCCGCCGAATAACAATTGCTGTAATTGACGATCTTCCGTACGATCTCAGTTGTCATTCCATGTGTTTGTTGTTAAACCCGTGTCATTTTAAATGGTAAACTCTTTTCATATTTACAAATGTTTCATAATGAACTGAAGTGTTTGACACTGCTGGGTTTGGTGAATGCTGGGATAGATGAAATGAATATGTATTATAAAGTACACGTTGTAAATATAATGTTATGAATGCATACTCGTTGTTGCTACTAAACGACTGAACCAGTTCCGATAAAAATAGTGGAAAAATAGCTAACACCATGAATTTAAAAATACCTACTTTGGTCAGTTTTTATCAGTTTCAGCAGCCCGGTATGCCAGTTGTGTTTAAAATAGCATTAAAGCAAGTTAGCTTAAGCAATGGTTTATGAAGTGAAAATAAAGAAAGGTTGTTGAAAATCGGATTTTATAAAGTAGCTGTCGCGGCACAGAACGTCGCGAGGCGCATACTTTACTCTCTCGACTCTCGATCCGATCTTCATAAAGAAATTCTCCGTTTTTGATATTATATTTATATTGTAAATGCTTCGTACCTGCATATTTGTTACGGTAAATATGAAAATTTCCGGAATGCCTACCAGTTCGCCTCTTGTATCTTGAGGGAATAAGAATTTTTCGTTGTTATGAAATGTTTAATTCGACAAGGCTCTGTTGTCTTACGGTTTTTGTGATTATACTTGTCCTCTAGAAATCCTTGGGAAATTCTTTACAATGATACCAATTCACTACACATTTTGCAGAGTTGTATAAAACTAAAGTACTCAGATTTTAGCAGTAGTATACAATGATGCATTATCGTATCGCGTTATGATTGGAAGTTTACTCGCTCGCATCCTAGGCGGTAAACAAACAGACCGACTGACGTCACACGCTCGCTGATCACTTCTAGCTAACACCACTAACATTACTATTTAACATTATCTCTACACAATGTACATATCAACAACTAATGCATGGAAACATGCGGAGATAAAACGGCTGGTCGGATTCGTATCAATTAATTTCCTAAGGTTATCTACAAATTCAATCAAAGATCGAAGGTGTATGATCATGATATATTACATGCAAAAGACGTGTTTGATTAATGAATTTAAGGCGATAAGATAAATCCTAAGGAAATGACAAAAAGAAATACTTCCTTTTGTACAACGGCAGTTTATTATCAAATCAAATAAGATGTTAGGCATTCATATTTTTACATCAATATTCTCAGAATGGACTGCTAATTCGTCTGAAAGATGTAAAAAGTAAAGAAGAAAATAAAAAAAAACACAGTTTCCTTTTTTCATCAAACCTTTTTCATTGAACTTTATCTCTCGTTATAACAAACTAGAATTGGTATAACTAATTGCTCAAGTCCTGCCTGCATTGTTCCAGCGAGCGGCGCGCTCGCAGCCGGCACCATTGCGTCTCCGTGGAGCACGGCGGCCGGCGCGCCCGACACCAACGGCGCCGCCGCCGACGGCAAGCACCTCGACGTTGGAGACCCTAGCGATGATGAAAAGGTATTTTTTCTACGTCTGGTTGCGTTGCTGCAGCCTAGGGACACATCACACTTGTTGTACCAGTACCTACACTTACATTGGTATATATAAAAACATAAAGAATCTTTATTGATACTGTAAAGTTGTAACATACATAGGTATAAGTACTAATATCATAGAATATGCTACACAAATTACAATATCTCGTCAAATTGAATTTATTGCATTTAGCTTTAATAAAATTTTAGAAGGTAAATGTCCGGTTTTATTAATAAAATAATGTAAATTTTTGTTATATCATTTGATATACCAATCTCTAAAAAGTTAAGGAGGACAATAAAAACTTTTTGCCGTGATCAGATATTTTTTTGGAACTCGGCTGCTAGTAGTAATGAACAAAACTAAGATATAGCTAATCCAAAAATCCATCCACCTCCATCCAAAAAATTAAATTAACTTTAGTGTTTCTCTGGACGTTGTGAAAATGTTTATTATTTTATTGAGGAAACCTAACAATTCACAGAAAAATTTGTTTTGTTGTTTCATGTTTGTTGTCTTTATATTAGCAAATAGGAACTTGCTTCAGTTTAGAACAAAAACTTAGTGAACATTATTTATTTAGTCCATGAGTAGCCACTATGTTAACACGAGTGCATGTTTTGTGAGCAATTATAGTAAATATTGACTGTATTTTACAGAAAACCAGAAACACGCTTCGATCGCTTTCAGAGAATCATGATTCACGTTGTTTTTCATATGCGGCATCCGTTGGAGCAGTGCAAGCCGACGCGATATTCTTATTTTCTTTTGAGAATAGATGGAAGTCTATTAATTGTAGTGACGCACGACGCGATAGCGGCGCTTGTAGCCAGCGTCTTCAACACAACACCTGTTTAATATCACTGGGTTTCCCATTAAATTTACCTCATTGTGTAGCCAACATATTATGCTATAATACGTAGATACTCATGTAAACCGTATACGAATTGACGTTGATATTAATATCAAACTGTAGAAATGAAAAATTTTATTTCTAAATCCTAAGAATCAAATAAACGTAGTAACTGGTTGTTGATGATATTAATATATATTTTTCCAGGATTTATCGGCAGCCGATGCGGAGGGAGTATGGAGCCCCGATATCGAGCAGAGCTTCCAAGAAGCGCTAGCCATCTACCCCCCTTGCGGGAGGCGGAAGATCATCCTCTCTGACGAAGGCAAGATGTACGGTGAGTCCGAACATGACAGAACATCGCAATAAGGTTATACAACTAGACTACAAAAAATCATATTTGTGGGCATAAGTGTGAATATATTTCTGCCAAAAAGTCCTTATTTCACAACGTTCTCAATTTAATTAAGGTTTATAGGTAGTTAATAATTTTCAATAATAAAGCAATATGAAGGTCACATCGCCGAAATGAACAATGGCTGTGGCACGAGACAAAAGCCGATGTAGATATGTATTGATGGCGGCCGACAAAGCGGTTTGCGCAATAGGATTCCATGGAAAGACGTGAACCGGCAATTATTATCTCTGATCACCATGTCGCCAGTTCGGAGAAGGAACGGAGTGAGGCTTTGTTCGTACTCGACACTTGCAACACGCTGACGTAGGTATAACAGAAAGGTAGTCATGTGCCCTTCCAATACATTTCAGCCTCCAATGTATCGCGTAAATCAAATTGTACAAAACCGAGCGGATTTATTAAAACAAAAGCTATTATTTAAAGCTCGCCGAGACTCGTAGGGAGAGCGAATATTTTCACGTTACAATGTTAACTTGGGAAGCTCGTTAACGCGTACGTGACGATTGCTACTTAAAGCATTTTTTGTAATGAATCTGAAATCAGCTCGTGTTACTTTACAGTTATTAAGATTGTTGTCATTAAGAGGAGTCGTTTAATTCGCGGGACGTGCCGGTGCGAGCATTCGGAGAAAATTTGACGGAGAGGAACTATTAGAGAGAGCAATAGCCATTACAGCGCCGGACACACATTAAGTTTACGTGAAGCGCCGACATTATACGTCCCGGTTTTAATTAAAGGACTGGCCCGAGCCCGTCCTGATGCCAAATGGAATTGCTAAACAAATTTACCACAGAGGCTATGTGTCCACCTTAAGTGATTTAATAGGCGTGGAGAAATGCGATGTTTAAATTGCTTCAATCTACAATGTTCTTCCGAGACTGAAAACGGATGTTATTTTGGAATTACAGGCTATTCATTATTCTTCTTATTTACAAGCATTTTAACTAGCAAATTCGGTTTTGAGTCGACTTGTTTGTATAGTAGTAAAGTTTAGTTGATAACATTTTTGTGTAATACTCTCCAAGCGAAATTCCTCGTGTTCCGAACAATGAATATAAAAGACATCGGTCCAGCAATAATTGAGGGCATGCGTTGAGAGCCGGATAATATATATGAGCACATTAGGTCCGGACGTGTCCTCCCGCGCTTAATCTACACACTCGAGTACGTCACCCTCGTCCGGCCGCGCGTCTACCCTCACCCTCACTCTACCGTTTTGGAACACACTCTATGCACTATTTTTCTTATTTCCTTACATTTTATCTTGTCAATGGTAAGGGCTTGCTTTTGTTTATTGCGGTTACATGCGTGTAAACTATATTTATTAGATAACTTAAATATTTCTGAGAAATTATTAATAAACGAGTTTATTATTGGATACAAAACTAGTACTTAGTTTAAAAGCTAAAACTCCGTCGAAAATTTTATACCGCATGAGAAGATGTGACATAGTTAAAAAGCGGAAAATATGAAACTTGAATGACGCTACCAAGATTACTGTAAACCTTGAAATATAGTGTGTCTCTGGGACTCGGGCGGGCGCGGGCGCGGGCGGCGGTAGTTGCAAGTTGAGGTGCACGTGAGTGGAGTTGCTCACACGTTGCGGTGTAGTTGCAAGCAGTTCGCCAACAAGCTAGTGCTGCGGCTGCAGTGCCGCCGGCACGTTCGTGAGTTAAGACATTCAAAACCGCTCAATATCCAGGGAGTATGAAAGTTTCGACGGCGCACGGCTTCACGTGGTCCGGGGGAGGCGAGGGGTTAGCCGGGAGGGCTAAACTATGCGAAGAATGCGCAATTAGTGAGCGAGCGAGCGTGTAAGGGGCCCGGCCGCGCCGCTAGGCGGCGAACGCAGTAAGAAAATATAAAGAAGGGGCGGGCCGCCCGCGCCCGTTGTTTAGCGCCCCGCCCGCCTCCAGCATAACTCCCGATTGTCTCCCGAGAAATCTCCTTAGACCTGTCGCTACAACCCTTTCCGCGAGGACTCGCCTCGCATAGCGCGCGTTTGGGTCAGCGTGAAATTCTAAGATCCGAATTACAACACAAGTTTAATATCCTTTATAGCACCTTATGCTCTTTGACGAATCGAATCTTTATCCGTTTTTCTGCGTCCATTCCTGGGAAAGACAAAACTTATAAACAACCGATACGATCGAAGAATAAGATGCCGTAAAATCGCATATTTTCAAGAAAATGCCCCATTTGTTTGCAAAAACAGTCCTTGGGCCATGACTCAAATTGATGAGCGCTAATGTGTTTCTGATGGATCCCCAATATAACTTCCAGTTCGGTCGAATAAATAGACCTGTAAACATGTTCATCTCATAAATGCTGCAAACCTATAATTTCAGCGACGTTACGATGTTGACATGTTCGAGAAGTAATGATCTAATTTAAAATACAATTTAGCCATGTTGAAGCGAATACTTAGGAAAGAAATCAGTAAATATTCATGTATCTGCGCGCGGCAAGCGGCGCACACGCACAATTTCCTCGGCGAGTGCGCGAGAGCGTGGCGTCGTACTGGCACTGGACCAAATTAGCCAACTAACGAACTAATAAATAATGATCTCTTGTTTTTCTATCCACTGTGGAATAGAAACGTTTGCAGCCGATCCTTCTCAGCCGCGCTATATTTAGCCGATGCACGCCGAGGAGACGATTCGGGTGAAAGCACTCTTAATGCCCGATTCGCGGCCGCCGATGTCACACATGGAACTCACAACATACGGCTCTTATACTCTCTTCACTAATTCGTGCTAACAGCAATTTGTTAGAGTGGTCGCACTCACTAATTTTAGCTTAACACCCGCCGTGAAAAGTTTACGGCAGTGCCATAATTTCGGAGCAATTTCAGGAATGTTTGACTTTCGAGACTTTGTTTCCCAACTTCTCGGCTTTTCATCTAAATTAATAAGAAAAGAAGTAATAACATCTTGAAGATTTTGTATCCGCTTAAAAGTTTTCAGCTAGAGCAATTCTTGATAGGTACTTTGGTTATAAATAAAATCTTTTTTATTCAAATCACTGAAAACGCAGTATAGTACAATTTCAATTTATAATATAGAGATGATAATTACATGGCTGTCGCTTTAGATTTGTTTACCTCCCAACATAATGCGATAACGTATGTAGCTATAGTTTGAAACAGTTTAATTAGGCAGCGTAGGCAGAAGTTAGGTACATGGACTATATTATGCAATGTATGTGAGTGAATAGTTCGGTCAGAACATACATCTGCGCCTCAACGAGCAGCCAAGGGGTTAATTAAATTCGCACCAGCCGCTCTCGTCGCCGACACATTCCCCGAATTCAATGAGATTTCAATTTACTTTGCTGTGATCGAGCCCTCTTCTACCGTTCACCAATTAATACACTATTGCGTACTGTTAGTCTGTTACCTACTTAAATTAAACATCACCACAAGGTCAATTAGATCTTTTGTACGAGTCACTTTACTATCTTGTACTATATGCGTCATGATTGGCTCACATGTAAACTAGTCCTAACTTACATGCCTATGTACTAGCGAGGATTGATGTACCTTTTTGTTTGGTTACTGCGAGTGGTTTATTTCTCCATTTTGTGTTAGTACAAACAGAATATTGTTTGATAATACAAAACAGCGCAGTGTATTTACTTGGGGCGGTCCACCCCGCATTCCAGCCGGGCTGCTGTTTCAATGATTGAAAATAGCTATTCAAAATATTTTGAAAATTGTTTCATAACAGCATCGGCAGCGAATCTGTGCCGGCGTTGCATTGTGAAGCGCGCGTTTGTCTGGAACAACAATGCCAAATATTCGCGTGTTATGTCAATTGCCTCTCGGTTTTACATATTTTAATTACACTGCACGAGTTACCGCGCAACAGATCGTACTGAACGTATAATATTTTCTATTTCAGGCAGAAATGAGTTGATAGCGAGGTATATAAAGCTCAGGACGGGCAAGACACGGACGAGAAAACAAGTCTCATCTCACATACAGGTGCTGGCGAGGCGGAAACTGCGAGAGATCCAGGCCAAACTTAAAGTGGTTAGTATGAGTTTCATGTCGCTTGATGAGACAGAGTTGGAGAGCGGAAAGTTTTAAATGATCTAATGCATCTTAGGATGGTGGAGTGATGAAAGAGAAGGCGATGCAGTCAATGAGCACGTTGTCTAGCGCACAGATCGTGGCGGGCCTGCCGCACCCCGCGTACCACCACACGGTACCGTCGCAGGCATGCTGTGTGTTGTACTCGTACTGAACACAACTAAACGCCTCGACCGTGTTGCTTCTCTATAGGCATGTTGCCAAATGCACGTAACATAAGAATAGACCAGCAAATACTAATCGATGATTGAATTCGCTTTACTCACGTTTGAATCGATGTTATTTTTAGGTTCAGATCGAACTATCTCGATATGATAAATGTTTGAAATCAATTTGGACAGCTTTACAGTTATTGAAGGTTTTACAGCTTTTACAGTTCAGAAAAGAACGTTATTTTAGAAAAGATCATTCAAAGGTCGCAAATATATGCCTTACACATTGTTTGAAACTAAACTCAACAAATTCTGCTTCATTGTGGTATATTAAAGTTACTTTAGAGTGTGTAGATTCTGTGAGCATTTAACAACATAAGCTTAATTACTGTAATGGCAGCTAATGAAGAAATACTAATTATATTTTTTATTTACAGCAATTTTGGCAACCTGGACTACAAGCAGGCACTTCACAAGAGTGAGTACATTTTCTTTTGCACATTTATTTTTACATGAAAAATAAGTAGAGATAACCAGCAAAACACCCGTTCAAAATGTATTTAAGCTATAAAAATATCGACATTCAATGACAAATGCGAAAGAAATCATCATACTAAGTTTTTTTTTAATCAAGACCTAGGGCCCAGATTACCTGTAATCATTGTCGTCTTTTGGTGTTTGTATTAAACTTTCGAGCAATTTTACAACCCTAATACTTAATTCAATAGGGAATATGCATGGAAATGGAATTTGATTTTTGTAAATAAACTATAAAAATATACCAAAATACTAAACGAGCTGTGCAAACCGCATTTATATCCACTGAAAAATAAAGAAGCTATGACCAATTAAAGATTTCATTCCATGGGTATCTTTCTTTCAAAACAGAATTTTCTATGTATTTTGTATGGCGTTAGTGTCATGTGACGTCACATGACATGTCGGTTCTCTCTGTCTAATCGTAAACTAAAAACGTGTATAACTGCCTTATTGTTAAAGCTATTTGAAAAATAATTTCACTATGCTGATTGTCTATTCAAAAGCTTTCATTGAAGTAATAATAAAAAAAGTTGTGCATATTCCCTATTGACTATATGATAAGTTTGGAAATATGTTTAGCGTTGCTCCGCTGCGACTTCTCACCGGTTTTAAACAGGCTTTCGGCACAGAATAAATAATACCTTTCGGTTTATTCCTCCACCACCACCAGAACTCACTAACACACCTCAAACTGTCACAGCGGAAATACTCTACGCACCTGTCCAAAGATAGAGGGCAGGATCCTCGTTCAGTGAGGAAACGCTGCCAGTGTACTAGTTCCGAAATAGCATTTGTTCGTTGGTCTGTTGGTGTGTGTATTTTATTTTTATTGTGTAAATTTCGGTTTCTTAATTAATTTGACATAAATGTAATGAATTGCAGCGTGAAACCGTTCCCCGGCACTGGCTACAAGGGCGTGCCCGGTGTCGGCGTGCCCGCCGGCACGGACGTGGCGCCGCCGCCGCCCTGGGAGGGTCGCGCCATCGCCACGCACAAGCTGCGCCTCGTCGAGTTCTCCGCCTTCGTGGAACATCCCCGGGACCCTGAGACGGTAAGCTGAAGCCAGCACATTCTTCGCTAACCAACTTCATTTCATTTACTTATCAATATACATAGGTACATAAAAGTACACTTATTATAGTCAATTCAGTACAGCCAGTACAGTGCAGTATTATAAAATACCGGTTTTATAAAGATGAGGGCTGTACTGAGTTCTGAATTTTCTGCAAAATCAAGATAAGACCCATGAAAAATGGTTAAGAGCAACCAAAGTATCGGACCCCTACTCCCTTAATTTTATCTAGTTACGACGCGACGTAGGTACTCATTGTGTTTGCCACGATTTACCTACATATACGAGCACTGACCGGTCCCGAAATCATAGTCAAATGTTATTGAAATCTGTTTCAGATACACCTATAGGCTTTTATCATTTAAAGCGCGGTGTATTTATAGAAATCGAAACCAAAAAGTAATACAATAAAAACAGTGACATTTTAAAAGTGAAATCCATCAGTGTAAGCTTGAATAATTGAAAGTAACTTACCTTGAACTTTGCATGCGTTGACTTCGGATCTGATTGAATTGGTTCGTAGGACTGAGAGGAATGTAATATAGGCTACATAACACAAATGGATAGGCAAAAATTTAAAAACTCAACAATTTAGATTGAAATAGTATGAAACTACAAATCCGCAATACTACTAAAATATTTCATATGCTACGTTTTATGTCTAACAAATTAATTTGTGAGTCATTTTTGATACTCGATGTACTTTAGTTGTAATAACCGGCTAGCACTTATGTCTCTTTGAGTCGTATTTCCTCATGACTGAGGGTCGTGACTCTCCCGCAGAATTAATTCGTTAGGGGAGTTTTCTTGGGCAGATACATCGTGGTGGGCGCCCAGGTCCTTCCACGGAAGACGCATGTCCTCGGATATTGTGGTCCTCAAACATGTCGGTTTCCTCACGATGTTTTCCTTCACCGCTAAGCGAGTGCAAATCTACACATAACTTGAAAATACAAGTCATTGGTGTAGGGCGGATTCGAACCAGGGTGCGTCTGGATGAAAAGCAGACACTGGAACCGCTGAGCCACACTCGCTTATAGCACTTATGTACGTCAATAATAATGTCGAAAATTAGCTCGACATGTTTCGGAACACTGAGGGTTCCATCATCAGGAGGAGGAGTCAGCACGCGGGTCCTGGTTGATGAGGGAACCCTCAGAGTTCCGAAACATGTCGAGCTAATTTATGATCGATGTACTTAGTAAGGATACTCGAGGTGTTCATAAAACTCGTCAAATGTTACCCAATAGATACCAATAGATGTTAATTAATGTTGTTATGTTGTATTTCAGTATCCCCCCAGTACGGCGCCAGCACAACATCTATTCGTACACATAGGCGGCACGGTCACATACGCAGATCCTTTATTAGAAGTAAGTAATGAAATACAATCAATTATAAATACTACAAATAAAAATACAACTACAAATATTTTTATTTATCAAAAAAACAGTGACAGAACATAAGTTATTGAATACTCTAAAATATGGCTTACTTTCTATATGTTCATTTACAATCAATAGTTTTATTATTTACTTGTAAACGCCCGCGGCATCGCTCGCATTATTTCAAAATAAAAAGTAGCCTGTGACACTCCAAAGACCTCATACTGATTATATACCAAAAATCATGATGATTCGTTTAGCCGTATTTGCGTGATGAGCGTTTAAATAAACAGAGACACAGATAAACAGACAAAACTTCTAGAAATTGTTGGAACGTGTTCTGCTATCAATTCGAACAATCACCATTTTTTTTTAAATATCCTTAATGTTGAGACTTTCGATCCTCTCCAGCTTTATTATATGTATAGGTAAAACCTGCGCTAACGGTAGCACCATATATAAAAATATACCCATAGAAAAGTATGTTTGGCAACATCTGGACAAAACAAATGCAGAAATGCGATTATAAAAGCAGATACGTGTAGCTTATAGCCGATTAAAAATTGCTAGTGAAAATAATAGGTAAAAGATATGGACCTTGATTTTTTATTACCTATACCAAATGAGACAAACAGAGAACACCTGCAAACTAATTTAATATATTTTGCCTGATGTTTTTTGGACAAGCTGTAGGTTTGAAAGATATCTTAACGGTTAAAAGTAACAAAAGTTACAAAAAAATCGTGTGTTTAAATATTGAATAATACTTTTTCTTATCGAATGAGACTGGCCAACTCTGGTGTAGGGAGTTTATCATTATCAGTTATAGTATAGTTTAGTTTTTTTTTTATATTACTGTAATTGATTAACGTTGTTTCATCATATTTCCAGTCAGTAGACGTACAACAGATAAACGACAAGTTCCCGGAGAAGAAGGGCGGCCTCAAAGAGCTGTACGAGAAAGGCCCCAGAAATGCCTTCTTCCTCGTCAAGTTCTGGGCGGATCTCAACACCAACAACCTGGACGACCCAGGAGCCTTCTACGGGGTTACCAGCGTGTGAGTATTCATATTCATTCTATAGCTTTTTTAGGCTGGATAGTCGGTCACTTACTTTTTTTTTTTAAACTTACTTGATTACCAAGTCACAAAAAAAAGAAACAAGAAAATAAATGATCTCCACATCAAAAGAAATTAGATTGCTTCTAAATAAGGGTGTACCTATAGCCTGTAGAATGTGTGTCTATATCCTAGAACAACAGAAGGCAGGATGTTTCCAATGGGTTTTTTAACAGGGTCAACTAACTCAAAATATTTGAGAGCAGCATAATTAATTTAATATCAACTACTTTTATTTTAATTACTTTTACATATTCGTAAAAAAAAGTTGTTTAAAATTTACTTAAGTCATCTTTAAAATCTTTGTCTTTAATTAAGCAGCAACATGTAGGTATACTTACTCAAGTCTAAAATAAAGTATTTACTATTGATTACCATAAAACACTAGCAGTATCCCAAGTTAGGTGCCTGTATCCTAATTTAGGAAGCAATTTAAGTTTTTGCGTGTGCCATAGGGGCCAGCTGGAGAACTAGTATTACAAGTCTCTAGAGCAGTTTTACCAGACATTAAAACTATAGTATTGTTGGTTTTTACTCGTAATTACAATTTGATCTTAAAATAACAGTAATTGTAAATGTGTAAAAACGTAGTAGTATTTTTTACTCTGTTTGTATGCTTCTTAATTGGTGACATGTGTTTATAGATACCGTGCTGTTACTAGCTTGCAAAATTAATCCATTTAAAGGGTTGATTACCAGTTTTAATCTACGATATCATATATAGATATTTTACATTAATACCTACATCGTTTAATAACAACAAATTGTTATATTGATGGACTGAAGCCACACTTTACAGGTTTTACTGTTACTAGTACCTAATCTTATTCAACCACCGTAATAGATGAAAAATAATGCATTACCTATACTTTCGAATCCACAAGTGTCTGTTTAAAATCTACTTTGTCATGTATACAACGTAATACTTATAAATTTTTCTCAATTTCAGCTACGAGAGCAACGAAAACATGACGATAACGTGCAGTACAAAAGTATGTTCGTTCGGCAAGCAAGTGGTGGAGAAGGTGGAGACGGAGTACGCGCGGTTCGAGGGCGGTCGCTTCGTGTACCGCATCCACCGCTCGCCCATGTGCGAGTACATGGTCAACTTCATACACAAGCTGAAACACCTGCCCGAGAAGTATATGATGAACAGCGTCCTAGAGAACTTCACCATATTACAGGTGAGATAAATTTTGATTGCCTTATTATTATTGAAATAATTGTTTGAACTTAAACTTGAACTTAATATGAAAGTGGAACAACTTTGATGCATTTTGTTGAAGAAAATCCGGATCAGCACAAAATAAAAATACTTGCCGAATTAACATGCGTAAAGCCCTTTGCCGTCTTAAGTCAAAAGCTTTGATGGTTTCTATAAGATTTTGTTATTAGCTTCACGTCAATATGGTTTAGATTTTAGAAACCTCATTTTTAAAAAGGGTAATAGTATTCTTTGAACCTCATTATACATTGGGGCACGTTTTGCACATGCCTTTCACATGTAAAAATTCATTTCCTAACTTAATACAGACATTCACTGTAAGATAGCACCTCTTATAGCATAGGCTGGTGAAAGTATTGAATGAACGAATGGTGCTAAGGTGATAAAGTAGATTTTATTACAACTAGACAAAACAAAAATATCCATCGGAAAGGTTACGACATAATTATACTAATATGGCACATTTTTCCTGCAGGTGGTGTCCAACAGAGATACTCAAGAAACGTTATTATGTGCGGCGTTCGTGTTCGAAGTGTCTAACAGTGAGCACGGAGCGCAGCATCACATCTACAGGCTAGTTAAAGACTGAACGAGCCCGGACTCTCTGAACCATTCCTTACAACTCACTGGCGGGCGGAATAAGTGTGGCAAATACCTTGTTATATGTTTTATACAAGGTTAATGATGCTTGGGGAAGTGACTTGTGATTCACATCTCGTATATCTAATACGAATTTCCAAGTCGACTTCTCATCGGGAACAGTGTCAGCTGATCAATTTCTGGTCATTTGTAATGAGAACTTTTACCTACTGGGTATAATAACGTGACTAACACTCGATCCCAAACAGCTCAGTAAGCCGTCCTTATTTCAGCTCGACAGTACCTTAATCGGGTTACAAACAAAACAAGATAATTTTACGGTGAAGTCAGCAGAATGTGATCTGAAATTAGCGCTGCTCATATTTTTGTAAATGGGTGTTTTGTATAGCTCAATTTTCAATATCTTTAGTACCTATTCTAATACCTTCGTTGTTAAATATTTGCACCGACTCTTCATTCTACAATACTTTCCATTTCGTGTAATCGACTCACTAATCTGTTACTTTTTCCTTCATATAACTTTAACACATGCAGATTAAGTGAAGCCGTTTGTAACAATTTAAATTTGGATTAAATAACTGTTCAATAAATACATTGTCGCGTGTATAAAGATAATAAATTAATATCAAGATATAGAATTGATGAATACACACAGTGCCTCTATAATTATGTTACATTAACATAAATTACTTGAGCGGTTTATTCTTTTCACTGATCTGGTGTTAACGTAGCAGTGAAAAGATTAAAAATTTAGTATTTAGTGTACCGTGGAGAGTTAGATAAGTAAGCATAGAGATATAAGGAGAGTCTAATACTTATCTTTACAAGTTGTTAAGTCCTCGTGGTACAATTTTATTCATCATTTAGTTTTGTCTCATGAACCAGTCCAATCGATTTTCTATTATTTTGGCATCTACTCGTATGTTTACTTGTTACTTGTACTTTACGTTTTCTTTTTAGTAATTAGGTCTTTTTGAGACGTAGCATTTCGCTTTAATTTAAGTAGTTCGTATATTTGCCAGATAATTTATCATTGCGGTCTTTGCCACTTCTAAATACTGTTTAAGGAAGGAGTATTTGTACAGTAAAATGTACATAATTTTAATGTTACGTAATTCTAAAGTAAATAGTGTTCATGTGTTCACATGGTTTGTCGGGTTTAAGGATTTGTTAGAGATAACTGTATCATACTGACGGAAGATAAGTCTATGCATCTCAAGTACCTAATTCTGTACATATCTTACTCCACGGGGTGCGATGCCTGCCTGCCAGCGCGCGAGGGACAAGGCAGCTTGTGTGGCGTTCTCTGATTGGTTCCTCAGTCTCGGCCTCTGTTCTCTGCACCGACTAGGGCCTCAGTTCCCTGCACCGACTATATAGTGACTCCCGCTTCGATTTCAAAGTACAAAGCGAGTATGCGAACACTCGGAGCCTGCCTTCTATTACATTAAGTGTTTACGTGGCAATGATTTGATCTCTCTTTTAGTCAAATATTTTTTAGGGTCCCCCGTATGTAGCGCGCCGGCGCACGTTTAGTTTACGCAGTTAAGTTGATGTGCATTAAACTAGCGCTTAGTTTCAAGACATGAGGTAGGAAAATATTATCTTAGATAATAATAAATTTAAGAGATTTTTTTGTATTTATTTGATAGAGTTATATTAGGTAAATTGTAAAATGGATAGCTTTAAGGTTATCTTTTTCAAGTATGGCGATGGTCGTTTGTTAAAATAGGTAAAGTTGTCGTAGTACTTAAGTGAGAGAACTTAATTTTTGTTGCGATTGCGATTATTGTGAAGCAATTTAGTATTGGGAGAAAACTTAATGAAAATTGATGTATCGCGGTCCAATGTTAAGGACCCATGATTGGCAATACGACTTTATGTCACTTGTAAAGCAAAAGAGATCTGTTTCTGTTGTGATTTTTTTATAATTTTATTGTATAGTTCTTATGTACTCAGATGAGATTAAATCAATTTCTACTCTTTTGCAAGTAAGTAGGTTACACTTACATTACGACATTATAGAGAATCGTTTAAAGAATGACTTAAATTTATTGACTCACTTGAATTTATTTTCAGACTTACCAGACTTTGCTATTATTGCATTATGGTTGAACTTATAAAACATTTGTTTCCGTTTACACGTTTCATATCGACAATCTGCCATATCAATATGAAAATCAAGAGAAATTAGTCGGCATGTATTACAGATCAGCATTTGTACGGGAATACAGTATTGTAATATTATATTCCTGTTATTGAGAGCAATATGAATATTTTCCTAAATTAAAGGCAAATCAACGATCCCACGATACATGTCGACGTGTGTACAGTATTTTAATTATAAATTACGTTAAAGATTTGTATGAAAATTTAATTATATTGTCTTCATAATATCGAATGTGTTATCATTTCTATCTTGGTAAGCTGTTAGTGATATCAGATTTTTTTAATCACCCCTGCGAACAATATCTAACACCACAGTTTTGCTTCGTTGATACCTACAATTAATAGTTTGAGAGAAATTAGAGTATAACACAGCGATATTA
This sequence comes from Macaria notata, assembly GCA_927399415.1. Lineage (NCBI taxonomy): Eukaryota > Metazoa > Arthropoda > Insecta > Lepidoptera > Geometridae > Macaria > Macaria notata. Next base: position 11,154,200 of record OV656731.1, on the reverse strand, counting down.
TTTACAACATGGGTGTGGGAGACAGTACCTAATAATCACACATTTTTATTGAGGTCTACTAAGTTAACTTTTGCAGTACCTACTTACAACATACGTTAGTTTTCTAATAGATTTTTGCATGGTAATGTTTAACAACACAGAGGTCTTCAAATCAAGAGTAAATAGGTTTCTTCTAGGCAAGCGTGCTAAATCTTAGACTACACTGGTGCTTAACATCAGGCAAGCTGTAGGTACACGTAAGCCTATTCCGTGTTAAAAAGTCGATTTTACATTGATGAGTTACATTTTCCTATAAATTGGTGTTTATATTCAGAGTTATATTCTTAGACTACAGTGGTGCTTCGTGGTGCAGTACATCGGGCAGGCTGAAGTCAAACGAAAGCCTGATCCATGTTAAAAAAGTCGACTTTACATTTATTAGTTAGGTATATTTTCCTTTAAATTTAAATAAAATTATGTGTAATGTAGGCTGAGCTGGGGTATGCATGCGGGCGCTTATCTGGTTAAACAATACAAAGTTTCTAAACAAGTTTCAAGTTGAATAAATGAGTGTTACCTAATATTTTATTAGTCCTTGCAACATATACAGACAAGATCGTTTACAACCCTATAATATTAAAATAAAAAATTAAAATACATTTATTGGGACACGAAACAAGAGATACAGAATGCAAGATATAAACAAGTAGGTACACACGTTTCATGTCACAATCCGGCCCCAACTCAGCATGTGCTGGATGCAAGCATCCAACGCTGGTCTTCCGTTGGAACCGGCAGGTGACGTATATTAGAATTATTATAAATACATAAGTTTGTGCGTGTAGGTGTATATTTGTTACTTCTTCCCGTTCAAACGGCTATACCGATTTGATTGAAATTTGGTATGAAGAATGGTAGATTAGAACCTGGATCCTAGATTAACGCGGGTAGGTATACCCATAAGGCGCCGCTAGTGTATAATATACAAATATACCACGCGTCCAGTGAAAATTGTGTGTTTGTCTTCTTATCGAATGAGAGTGGGCACCACTGGTGTCGAGAGTTTATCAAGCCGCCCTAAGAGCCTCTGACATGACTAAATGCTTTGTGTGTTTGTAAAAATTGTATATTTTATTATGTACGTATTAGAAAATTAAATTCATAATTAAATTGCTTAATTACTTAAAATTAAATTTGCTTCCACAAGACCTGCATTAAGTGTCCAATTTAGCGCCCCCAAGCGACGCTAAGATTAAACCACTATCTTTCTTAAAAAGATTAACAAAGCACTTGGTAATTATATCGATAACTAATCACATAATGTATCATTATCTCCGTTATCAAAGTATTTAATTAGATAACATTCCGGCCAATAATAATTACTATATCTATGCACACAAACATGTAATTTGTCCCTCAAGGTCCACGTTATTTATGTAACTTTATGGAATAAGGATGGGGCTGAAAAGCTTCGTTGTGTTAGTAACACTGTCCTTGGCTGCTTTGGGGAACTCTGGTAAGTCAAATTACTTTTTCAAGTACATAGGTACATAGTATTTATTCGAGTCTAAGGTACCATATGCTGAAAGCTTATACCCAGCAGCGGGTCAATAAGAGATAATATTTAAATGAATAAAATATTTTTTTCAGTACATGAGTGATCATTGTTTTGCTGGATTGTTAGCAGTAATTTTATGGTCTAAGAGGTGGATGGATTTTTACTCAATATTACTGCTATACTGTAGATAGGTTTCACACCTACAAAATAGCTTAAACGATTTGCATGAAATTTTTATTTAACTTAGATATTGGATTCACACAAAAGACTACCTATTATAAACATATCTTTATTTTGCATAATAAACAGTGTTTTTACGCAATTGTAACTGTCCTCTGCACTAGGCGCGCCTGTGTCGCGGAGGGTAGTTGCTATATCCCAGAATAATGATAAAAAACTACTACAAACTGTAAAACGGGTCTCTTATATCTTGCCTTTCCTCTCGTACGATATGGGGCAGCCGCTTATGATGATGATGATGCATTCCAAGCCGATTTCGGGCTACGGCGAACGTATTTCCTACGGGTAAGTTACTGATGCGTCCTCACATGACTAATTAAATAATACCCACCTAAATGGTTGCAGAAGAGGACCTGCCTTGCCGCGCTCGAGATGTGGGCATTGAGGGGCGCTCTATCGTGTGCGTGTGTGACGCCACCTACTGCGACACCATCACTAGAGAGGCGCCCGAGCCGGGGACCTACGTTGCGTATACCAGCACTAATGTAAGTAACCAGGCAAACTATGGTCAAGAGTAAACCCGTTTCAGTCACAAAAGTTGCTAGGTGTTTAAAATTTCTACTAGTAGAAGGTGTTGTATATTGATGTATTTTTAAAATAAAAAAAGAAACGTTTGTATTCATAACTAGTTTGTGGTGGTAATCAAAATATATCTAAATGCCACAATAGATACCATAACAAGCGCATCTATATTATTATTGTTTATTAGTTATGTCTCAGGTCAGAAGATTTAAACACTTGCTTTAATAAAGTCTATTTTCATCATCTAGTCCGGAAAACGATTCGAGAAAAGCTATGGAATAATCCAAGTAGATCAAGGCGAAGAATCCGAGGAATACTCAGAAGAATCTTCTTCTTCCGAAGAGGAGATTGGCGGAATCATCACCCAGCCACCACTGGTGGTGACTCCTCCGAGTGTACCTGATGATGAAGGAGTAGAGGTGCAGGATGAGCAGGAATATTCCATGGAGGAGGAGGAAGACTTGCCTGATTCTGCTTACGAAGACGAGGATATACCCGAAGATGCTGACCGTAAGTTCTCAATAATCTAAGAATTCAGTGTGTCTGTTTATGTTAACATAACCTGTTCCAATGTTTGAAAGAGAACCAAGATTGTTATTTTTGTCGTATGAGAATCCAATTCTAATGCAGTTTTCCAATTGACCTTAGGGCTAAAATGTTAAATTTTCTATGCAGATGAGGAGTTAGTACAAACAGTTATGTTCCGACATTGATCACAGTGCATACTTAGCTAATGTGGTTGTTGGTTAAGACAACCTGGTATTCAAAAAAACTAGTGCATTAATAATGTGTAGTAGTACCTAGTATATAAGCTGACGAAATTTGTAGTATTTTTAAACAGATTTAGGTATTCTCTATGAGAATTTGCACATTTTTCAGCATCAATCTGGAACAGAGTGGCTATGCGAGTATTCACCAATGTACGAAGCCAATATATTGAAGGATTCGGAGGATCAGTTACTGATGCTGCTTCAATCAACTGGAGGAAATTGTCCGATGGAGCTCAAACCCAGTTCATCAAGTAAGTCATTTTTTACTCCTTGAAAATGCATAATATATTTAACCAAAAAGGGTTTAGGGATGACTGTTTTATGTAAATAATATACAACGTATTTAAGTAGGTCACAGAAAAATGATCAGATTTAGTAGTGTTGTAATATTTGTCATGATGAAAAAAAAAGTCGTAGCTGTTTTTACTTGCGAGAAAATGGATTCGGTACATATACTCGTATTTGAGTTTGGTATAAATAGGATGTGTGTGTGTTTGTGCAAAAAATGTACTTACTATTTGTATTAAATTAAATTTCATTGATATTGTTAAAATTTATCTTCTATTACCTACTATTCCAGCACCTACTTCGGGCCTAAGGGTATCGAATACAACTTGATCCGGGTCCCGATCGCCGGCTGCGACTTCTCGACGCACCCCTACACTTACAACGAGTACCCGTGGCACGACGCGCAGCTCTCCAACTACTCGCTCACCGAGGAGGATTTGTTTTACAAGGTTTGTGTTTATCTCTCTCTTTAAGTCTTATTTCCTCATGACTGAGGGTCGTGACTCCCCGGCTGAATAAATTCGTTAGGGGAGTTTTCTTGGGCAGATACATCGTGGTGGGCGCCCAGGTCCTTCCACGGAAGTTTTTATGATATGTTTATGTTTGTGTTTATAATATACACTATTATATATCCATGGAGAGATAAGTATTCAAGTCATCATCATCATGTCAGCCAGTGTTCACCCACTGCTGAGTATAGGCCTCCTCTCCAACGTGCCACACAGTACGGTCTCCAGCTTGTCTGATCAATCTCCTACCAACGTGCTTGGATATGTCATCCTACCATCGGGCTGGTGGTCTGCCTAGTATTCAAGTATAAATAGCAAAATCTTTAAAAAAGTTATTTTAAACCGGTAAATGTATGTATATTAGATATGTAGACATAGATAGATTCACGAAAAATCTCCTAAAAGCTATATTTGGGACAAGACAAAATAAACACATAATATAGAGCTATTTTTGGCAAGCATCCTAAGTGGTCAGTAATTTTTCAAAGTATTTTTTCTGTATACTTATTTTATTATGGAAACGGCTTACATTTAGCTACACCCCGCCTGATGTTAAGCACCGCTGTAGTCTAAGATAATATATAAATATACAAGTAAAACTCGGCAAAAATCTATCAAACAACTATTCAATGTTTATATTCCAGTTGCCCATGATTAAAAGAAGTCAGATGCTAGCTACAGACGAGATCAAGATCACCGCCAGTACCTGGTCGCCCCCCGTGTGGATGAAGACCAACGAAAGGATCACCGGCTTCGGACAACTTAGGCCCGAGTACTACCAGGCTTACGCTGATTATCATGTCAAGTACGTTTACTGATCAATTAAATGATTTAAAAAATGAAGTCAGATCTCTTGTATGTTTTTTGAGAAGATCTACTTAGTTTATCTATACTTCTATACTATTCTATACTAATCTTATAAAGCTGAAGAATTTGTTTGTTTGTTTGTTTGTTTGAACGCGCTAATCTCAGGAACTAATGGTGCGAATTGAAAAAATATTTTTGTGTTGAATAGACCATTTATCGAGGAAGGTTTTAGGCTATATAACATCACGCTGCAACTAATAGAAGCGAAGAAACAATGGAAAATGTGGAAAAACGGGGAAAATTATTCATCTTTGAGGGCTTTCGTTGCGTGCGCTGCGAAAACGGTTCAAGATATGAAAAAATATGTATGAAAGAATTATTCCTCTTAAAATGATTTAACAAAATGTCAGCGACAGTATATGTCTATCTTTTAAGATTAACTCACTAGAACCGTTTTAATGGTAATAACTATTCCACGCGAACGAAGTCGCAGGCACGGCTAGTATAAAAATATTTTGATACAGTTCACAGTTCCCACAGACACAGCGACATATAGACCACTACTAAGTTATCTATCAAAAACAATATACAGTGTTCTATTCATTGCTTCAGAAATATCCCCGAATTTTTATTTATAAGAATAAATAGAATTTAATTTTGAGTATGGTATTGTATACTAGCCATTACTTGAGAAGAGATTCATAGTATCGCTCATAGCATAGCTGAACATAGGCCTCTCTTTATATACCTAGTCAGCACAGAACCTTCCAGGTTAACACTTTATTTTATGATTTCAGATTTATGGAAGAGTATGAAAAGGCTGAAGTGAAAATTTGGGCCATCACGACAACTAACGAGCCTTTGAACGGCATTATACCGATCGTCCAGTTCAACTCGCTGGGATGGACTCCTGCGCAACTGGTAAAGATGCAAATATACCACGATCTATATATGTATTTTATTTACTAGGAATGGGTTTGCACTTGACCGTATTTCACCTGATGGTAAGCAATCATTACGGTCGAGGAATCAATAAATATAATCCGACAAGAATGTGAATTTAGCACTCTTTTAGTATTGGTAGATGCCAGTGGTTTTATTCCTGCAGGTAGTTACGGGATAAAAAGAACCCTATGCCCTTAGGAAACCTTTACTACGGCCATGCCAAAATTACGATGATCAGTCGCACGACTTGATATTAGTCTTAAATTAATTTACTTCTATACATGTTTCATTAAAATATCTATTATGTTTATGTTATTCATTCCAGGGTCGCTGGGTAGCTAACAACTTGGGGCCGACGATCAGAAATTCTCGTTTCAACAGCACTAAGATTCTGGCAGTCGATGATCAACGCTACATTCTTCCCATTTGGATGCTTGGGGTAAGAAATCAGACTGTTTAATGGCTGTTGGTATGTAAAAGATACGCGCGAACTTGGTATTATTAGGCAAGCGGTTACCGGTAAATCTAAGAGCTACATACTTTATTCTATTTTGTTTATTCATCCCGAAGCGAAAATTTTCAGATTCCCGACCCGTGTCGAAAAGATAGGCGGAACATGTGAACTTACAGCTAACTATATAAAAATGTGAAGCTATCTATAAATCGAATACAAATAAGAAACACAGACGGCTTTAGATCTCTATCGGAACGAGGATTTCTAATAAAGCTTTATTTTCTTCCAGATGGAAAGAGAAGAACCCAGATCAATAGAGTACCTGGACGGCATAGCCATCCATTATTACGGCAACTTCTTCCCTGCCTCGATCCTGTCGACACTGCAGCGACGCTACCCAGGCAAGATCCTCCTGTCGACGGAGGCCTGTGAGGGACCCATGCCTTGGGATCTGCTGAAGGTGGAGATTGGATCTTGGAGGCGCGCACGGAGATATACCACTAGCATTATGCAGGTACGAAGAAAAAATGTGAATATTTATGTCTCTTGCTGTCAACTACCTTTATTAGTTGCATCTCAATATGTTTCTATTTATATAATCTCAATAGTTCTACGACAATTGGAATTGCCCCAAAAATTATAATAATCAAAATGTATGTAACTGCTATATAAACTTCAAGCTATAATAATATGAGTTTTCTTTTCCAGGACCTAAACCACTATGTAGTAGGTTGGATTGACTGGAACCTCTGCTTAGACCCCGGCGGCGGCCCCAACTGGGCTAACAACTTCGTCGATGCACCAATCTTAGTCTATGGAGACCAAGATGAATTCATCAAACAACCCATGTTCTATGCCATGGGACATTTCTCAAAATTCATCCCAAGAGGCTCCAGAAAGATTCGGATTTCGAGAAGAAGTCTGATTAGTGTGGAGAATGTTGGTTTCTTAAAACCAGACGGAAATTATGTGCTGGTTTTACAGAACAGGTTTGTATTAATGTATGACTAACTTTTGTAGGTAGTTAAGTTAGTACTGATTTAAAGCTCAACAGCTCTGATTTAAAGATGGTTAAGACACTGATCAAATATTGATCTTCATTGAGTTAGTGGTTGATAGTAAATTCAAAATTGATCAATTACATTAGTCATAGAAAAAGAAATAAAGATCTAGATAGGCCAAGATAATAATATAACAATAAAATCACAAAAAATACACCAGACTACGTAAAGACTACATTATGACAACATAATAATAGATATCTCCTTTCATATGTGAAACAACATAATACATAATGTACTTAGTACTTACCAATCCAAATACTCAAATACTCATTTATTGGTAATGTAAAATTATTACAGGTCGTTTACTACTTATTGTAGTTATTCATTATACTAATTATTATAATTAAATATTAAAATAGAATTACAGGAAATGTCACAATTTAAACATTTAAATTATATATAACATTTTATACATTAAGTCATATCAACGTTTTTTAACGTTTTTTTGGCATATTTTAAGTCACAAAATTGTTTGAAACTATAGAATGATTGCTCAATAAGCCAGCGCTTGAGGCGCAACTTGAATATGGCTAGCGACGGTGCTTCTGTGACCTGGTCAGGAAGTCTGTTATAGACGGTAGGTGCCATCACGTGCGTGGAATTAGCGTTCCGCGCCAGACTGCGGGGCTCCTCCGCGAGCTTGCCCCTCCTGCTTGTGGGGTACGAGTGGCCACCACCCACGAGTACATATGAGGCTAGATTTCCCCGAGCGTATACGGCAACCGGGTATATCACCAGGGACGGTAATGTTAATATTCTCAGCCGCTTGAAATACGGACGTGCAGTTTCATCCTGTGGAACTTTGGCAATAGCTCGTATCGCGCGCTTCTGGATCCTAAACGCTCGCTCCCACTCCGCAGCCCTGCCGTATAGTTCCGCGCCGTACTGTAGTATGGAGTGCACGGTCAATGTAATCAGACATTAAGAATGCGCCTAATGCTAGAAAATAATCAGATTTCACCCGCGCGTCGCACATACCCCGCTCTAGTGCCAACAACTGCCACCAGGGCGGCGCTGTAGATACGAGCCCGGCTAACTCAAAATTGTCGCGGCGCTTATGCGTTTTATGTTCAGATAAATCACATAATTATACTTCATAATTAGAAACGAACGTGTTTAGACATATTATTATATAAGGTGTACCTGTTTTATTTTTGCACAGTAAACAGTTTATTCAATTAAATTCAGAATGAAGATTGATTTCATTGATATTTTTAAAATGTTAGTAAGATAAGAATCTTAATAACTAAACTAAATTTTAACGATATTAACTACTGTGTACTGCTTGATGAATTACATATTTATTCATTTGTTGTTCCTTCCTACTTATGAAACTTTCAGTATGTATTTGTTTGTTCAAATTGCTTACTTCCTTTTTCAGGAGGACTCGAGAACTGAATGTCAGGATTCGCTTTACAAGAACAACCTTCATTGAATTCAAGATGGAGCCACAATCTATCAAAACCATTGAACTCAATCATAACTTTTGAGGAATAAAAATGTTTATTTATTTATTGTAACAATTTATTAACTTATTTACAAAACAAAAAACTAATAATCTATGCATATTATTGGTAAAATTTCATAATTACATAGATTATAAAAATATAGGTACCAATAATAAAAGCTACTATGAATTGCTTAGACAGCTTTAGTTTTTCTTACTTTAGAGATGTTACATTTATGGCAAGTTTCATATCATTAGTTTAGTAGGAGACAGCAGATACAATTTTCATTGCTTCGTTACAGGGCTTAATAGAATATTTTAGGACTGTTCCATTTAATTGATTGCAACCAACTAGGTAATTTAACTTTGTTAAATAACCTAGTCACTAGTCAGTGATAACATCTTTTTTTACAATAGAAAAATATTGCCTTCATTCAGTATCTAACTTGTTAAATAAAAATCAACTCTAGCCAGTATGTACTAACATTCATCAGACAGCGAGGTAATTTTATCAAATGGCCATACTCGACATACTACCCTGCTACGAATGAGCCCGGCAGGCACTGGGCCATATATCCTAGAATCAGCAGAGTTGCTAGAGTTATCACCTTCTAACCATACATGGCCTCTAGGCACTACTTGACTACGACTAGGAAAAAACCCTTTGACTTTGTCGCCGGGCAAACCTCGTATCCTCTTGCAAATGTTTTGTTTGGGGTTAGTAGGGCTCTTAGCAATCACTATGTCTCCACGTTTCAACCGGTGCAGCCGAGGTGTGATGTGTTCTGTTAACAAGATATTGTTTGACTCCAGAGTTGGTTCCATTGAAGGGCCAGAGCACTGGAACAATGATAAATACTCATAAAGTAACCTTCACATTAAAGGTTATTTTTCTTACACCATTCAATTTGTTTTGAAACTTACCATGACAAAATCTCCAACATATTCAAATGTACAATGAGTAAGACATGCATATTGTAATGCATATCCCATAAAACCAACAGTTTTACCAATGATCTTGTAAAAGGTCATTTTTAACCCGAATTTTCATCACCATTGACTAGACTGACAACTTAAGAAGCAGACTTTCAAGGTATTACAACATTCTAGAGTATAATTAGTTAGTCCAATATGAAAATGCTTCTTTTTTCTTAATAAAATAAGCAATTATAATTCAGATTTCCATTCAAAATTTTCAATTGATTTGAATTGAAAACAAAATCCTAATATATTTTCCAAAACTTTTTGTAATTATTGTCATTGTCGATCAAATAATGCTTAAAAAAGTAAAAAATATTCTGGAACAGAACCCATAATCGAACTCGGATTTACAGAATAGTCGATTATTTTGGTAGCATTTCTATTTTTAAAAAACATAGCTGTCAAACTTTGTCAAGTTAATGTCATTGTCAAATCTCTGCAATACTGACATTTTGTGTGGACTTCATTCGTCTTGAGTAGATCGAAATAATTAAATTCGTCACAAAATCTATTTTAACATCACATTATCAAATCAAATCGAAAACAGTACGCTAAACGTTCTGTTACATCTTGGTACTCTAGTCGAGAGATAAAATTTTACTAAATAATTTAGTCAACCAAAATTTCATCAGAGCTCATTCCATTTTTGTTTTTGAATCGGTTTTGGAGTGTTAAATGTTTACCTTATCAAGTATTTGTGTTGTGTTTGTGCATGGACTCCATTGAATCGACATTAGCATTGTACCACTGTGAAATGATAATGCATAATCCTCGGGGTTTCTGACACACAGACCCTTTGGTCATTGGACGCTGAAGAAATACATTGAAACAAATACAGGAATTCTGTACCAAGTAAGTATGCGTGATGTACTTTCTGATATCAAAAACAGTTACAATGTTACACTGAGTCACATTGTTCAGACTGCTCAGTAGACTGAGCACCCTTGCAATATATCTACTTACGCTAGTCTCATAATATTTATTCAATTTACCTGCTTAATAAGAACAAAGGAAGTTGAAGTAGGTATTGGATGTTTGAGAGTGATTAGGAAACAAAATATACCTACATATTTGTTCATCAGATAAGTCAGTTATTTGAAAAACTGTATGCTAAGTTTTAAGTGTGATATTTAACCATATCTGTCCATAAAATGTTTGTTTTTGGACAGGATAGTACTAGATATAAAAGTGTGAAATACAGCAAGATAGATCACATAGCTAGTTAAACATAATGAAAAAGCCTTTACTGAATAACAGAGTTAAATATATAAAAGCAATAAACCCATCTCATTATTTTAAAATGCTTGGAATGCAAAATGAGTCATGGTTGCCAAGTTAAAAAAAACTAACCTTTCAACTAAAGTACAATGTATGAAAACATGTAATGCATTGATTCCTAATATATACAAGTGTATAATAGTAGTTTATGCAACTGTCATATAATGAAGACACTCGTTACTATTATGAAACTCGCTGCGCTCGTTTCATAAACTCACACTCGTGTTTTAATACCCGTGTTATATGCAATTGCATACACTACTTTATCTTCACTAATGCAATTAATCAAACAACAAGAGTAAAAGCTGACAATAGTAAATTTTTCATATAATTTTCTAGATTTTTCTGGCAAAAGATTGTGAGTTACTTTTGTTGCCAATTCTAGAATATCCGGAGGCGTACAAATATCATCGTCGCTATCCATTTTTAACTTTTAATTTATATTTAAAAAACAAAACACATTGCGAAACATTACATTCACTCGTACCTGTATTGTCACAGTGATTTTGCCGCCATTAAAATCTAACCAACGAGAGCGCAGCGCGACCAACCTGATTGGCCCTGCAATCAGGTTGGTCACACTTTTCGATGTTATAATGAGCTATTAAGATATCGATGTGGATATTATAACATCATGTGAAATTGCTTAAATTGAGTGTTTTGTTGTCTGTGCTATAACAGTAGTAATTATAGGTCAAGTATTGGAAACATAAGTAGAATGTTACAACATTAGTGTAGATAAACATATTTTTACTCTTGTCAGTTAAATGTAAGATATATGTAGATATGTAGCCTGGTAGTGCAATAAAACTGAAAGTACAACCTAGGTGTTATATTTATGATCTAACAAAGGTAAATAAAGCACTAGATAATTATGTTACTTTGTCTTGTGTCAATTACCTTACATTAATGTTAGTTGTTCCTGGCAGCTTTATGGCATAGAAAGTAAGATAAAACCAATAGAAAGTAGTGGTGTTAACTACTTATGGAAAAAGATAAATAACAAAGATACACACTTGTGCATAGTAAAAAAATAATAATAACTAAATAGTGTTTAGCCTCATTATAAGTCAACTAGATGCTTACAAGTAATATAGTGAGGTCATTTATTAACAAGTACTTTAGTAATATAAAAAATCAACTAAATTCAAAGCCAATGCATAAAAAAAATTGGCAGATTCTGATGAAACTCAGACTTGTTTCCTGAATATTACATACCTGAACTACTTAATTCAGACACAAATTATAAAATCAAGCACACTTTATTGCCTTAGAATGTGGAGTATTAAATTAACAATTGATTTCTCAATTGTTCATATTAATTTACCCTTAATAGTTCACTCATCAAACTGGCTTACTCTTATCATATTCAGATGTTCTGTAGGTAAATACTCATACATAAGTAGGTATACACTTTCGATCAATTATTGATCGAAGGTATATACCTAGTCAGGTCATAAATTCTGTCACATGTTTAATATAAAATAATTGAAACAACTTTATTCTTTATGTAACCATTTATATACCAAAATGAACTTAACAAAACATAGATTCTTATGACAATAAAGTTTATTCAAAATGACCTCCGTGATTTTGAATACAGGCCTTCAATCTGTGTGGCCAGTCGTCTATCGCTGCACGAACAAGGTCCATGTCAATATCAGCGGCTGCCTTAATCAAGGATGTCTTGAGTGACTCCAAATTGGGATGAGGCTTTGAGCACGCCTTTTTCTCCAAGTGTTGCCATATCTTGTAATCTAACGGATTCAAATCTGGACTGGAGGAGGGCCAGTCTTCATGCCGGATGAAGTCGATTTCACGCGCCGCCAGCCAGTCTTGTGTGCTCTTCGCTCTATGAGCTGGCGCCGAATCTTGTTGGAATACCCAGTGCTTGTTATTGAACATGATATGAGAAACAGGTTCCACAAGGTTCGTCAGGACTGTATTTTGATACACAACTGCATTCGTTTTTACACCTTTCTCACAAAAATGTAGGTACCTCTGTTAAGCCCCAATAAGAAACTCCCAACCATACCATGAGCGAGGATGGAAAATGACCTCGTTGGACACGCGGAATACGTTTGCTCGCTTCTTCACTACTGTGTGCGTACACCTTATCATTTTGTTTGTTGTAGCTCTCTTCTACGGTAAAAAAATTTTCATCCGAAAAAAGAATTTCGCGATATTTTTTTCCCGCGTACCGCTTCAAAAAAGCGCGACATCTCTTCAGTCTCAGGTCCATTAGACGAGCATTCAAACGATGTCCTGTTTTTCTTCGATATGCCCGAAGCCCTAATTCTTCATTTAACACCCTTTTCACCGTGGTTCTGCTTAACCCCATCTGAAAGGCCAACAGTTTCTGCTTACGTTTGGGATTTCTTTGAATTCGCGCCTTCACAGCTTTTATCACTGCTGGAGTCCTAACAGACCGAGGGTGACCACTTCTTGACCTGTCATCTACACTAGAGTCTTCATTGTATCGTTTGATGGTACGATAAACAAATCTTTTGGTTATATTCAAATTTTTCAGTATGTCAAAAATTTGAATTGGCGCGTAACCGCAACGATGCAATGCAATAACTGCATCATGGTCTTCTTTAAGCGTCCACTCCATATTTAAAAATTAGTAAAATTCTAAAAAGTATACATTTTTATTTTCATGAACAATTCGAAATTCGAATTCAATAAACTTTTTTGTGGCCAGCATTCTAAAAGAAAAAGGCTCTTTGACAATGCGAAAAATAAAGTGTCAATTGCTGACATCAGTATATAATATGAGTGTAAAAGTGGTTATTTATTACCGTTATGTAGTTGAAAATAATAATTAATATATTAAAAAATCAACAAATTAAAATGCATATTTTTAAACGCTTGTCACGTGACACAAAACGCTCCTGATTGGTCGTGTTTATAATGACGTCACTAGCTTGTAAACATTGTTTGCCTACATGTGTATTATTATATTTCGAAACATATTTGATAAGATTTCATTATTTTGTGTGATTTGTTAGCGAAATTTTACAAATTCCATCAAGAACTTTTATCATGGACCACGATTTTGTAAAAACAGACAGCGGAAACCTGCTCCAAGTAGACGCAATCATGGTCGGATTATATTTCATAAATAATTACGATTTTTATGGTTCGGAGCTAAAAATATTATAAACAGCAAAGTAAGTAATACCACCTGAATGGTAACTTAAATTATTTCATAAGGAAGTTAAATGATGATAAACTTCTTGCTAAAACGCTTTTTGTACTGATAGTAATTAATCATGTCATTTTCCATCTGTAAAAAACAAACAAGTTAGTCTGGAACCTTTAGTGCAATGCTTATTGAAATCATAAGACTGTATGTAGCTACAATTTTTAAATAATATTATGGAAAACAGCGGAATAGAAATGAATAGAAATGTTCGAAGTGATTTGAGTGAGACATTATGTAAACAACATATAAGTACATATTATAACCTCAAATCCATAAAAAAGATTAACATTCTAAGTGTAATACAGCATTTCAAAAGTACCTATCAATATTACGTTTACTTATGTACATCGAAATGGTCTTCATAGAAGAAAATATTTGTACTGTTCGCTATGTCATTGTTATCCCTCCGAGAAAGTTGCAGCCACTTTCGGCGCACTTGGACATTCTTTTGAACACTTAGAAATAGTTTGTTCGGAGTTTTTATTGACGTATCTGTACATTTTGGAACTGCACACCATTTGTAACTAATTTTATAGCACATTAATCACTAAATTCAATCACACTTTCGTCATTTGTTTGCATATTGTATGTGGATGATATGTGCCACAGATCTCAATACAGGCTAGTGACGTCACCGATTCGATTGCAGCGCCATATTGACAAAGTAGCGTTTTGGCGAACTATTTGAATATATAATTTTTAATTCGATATTTTTCCGAAAATATGTACCAGAATTTAAAAATACACTTTAGACTAGGTTTCTTAACCCCTAAATAAAAATATAAAATAGATTTTAAAACCAGTCAAGGAGCGTATACTTATGACCTGACTAGGTATATAGTTTGTGTTGAAGCAAGGATTTTAACAAAATCATGTCTCACACTTTTAGTCACAATACCTATTGCCAAAAAAAGCAAGTACATAAGTTGTAACTTACTTATTACATACACAGGCAAAAATTTGAGGGTGAAATGAGTGTGTGTATGTTCCTTCCTCACACTCAAACAGCTTATCTGATTTGAGTGAAATTTTGTATGGTGATAAGTTAGACTTTGGATTAACTCATGGGCTTACTATTTACTATGGAACAACTTGGGTTTGAAATACTTCCAGTTGTCGCCAGTTATTGATAATAAATTTGAGCCTTATAATAAACAAATATTCTGGGACAATGTACACAGCGCCATCTAGCCCCACACTAAGCAAACATGTTGTGGGTACTAAATGACGGATATAATACTCATAATAAGGTTATTTTTTTGTATTAATGATATATCTTGTATGTATTCTATTTCTTTTGTTAATAAATATAGATTTGATTTGAATTTCACTAAATTACCATAATATTTGTCCACAGAAACCATGGGGCGTTACACAGGGAAGAAGTGTCGACTGCTGTCGATGCTGTGGCTGACGGGAGGGTTCTTCTTTGTAGAGCTGATTGTGGGATACATCACCAACTCAATGGCGCTAGTTGCAGACTCGTTTCATATGCTGAGTGACGTTGCGGCACTTGTGATAGCATTTTTATCTGTTAAAGTGAGTATTTTGTTTTACCATTTTAGTACAAGTATGCTCAATCAAAGGTGGTCAAATGTGTGACTGTCTATTTGAACTAATAGACTTTTTAGAACTATCTTGCATTTATTAAAAAAATACTGTAAAATATCTTTTAATTAAGTACTTAGTTTAGTGTGAAATCTTTAATTAAGTATGTCAACGACATACTTAGTTACTCGGTTTTCAGTTTATTGTATCTGAAAAATTACCACAATCATATTCTAACTTATGCTATGTACAAAATGTGTAAAGGTCCTCGATAGGAATAAATTAATCTTTTAATTTCTATTTAATATCTATCTATTTAATCACCTCAGCTTTGTTATTATACATATTTTTCCTCATACAGAAATGATTAAAATAACATTTTGCCATACCATAGTATTTATTGCATCATCAGATGAGTCATCAAAATTACAGGAAGCCAGCTCGGGGATATCCTTGTAATCATTAAATACATTCTCAGAATAACATTCATCTAAAACAGGTATTTCAAAATACCCATATAGTTTTATTTTGCTTCACATTAGAATTGAAATCATTTGATTATGCAAATGATGTTATTGAAGCTCCAGTGTGGTCTATCCAGTTTTCCGTTCTTCCTAGTATACAAGCTGTTAATACTTACTTAACCGAGTACACTGTAGATACGTGGATCACCTTGATGTCATAGTGTGGCTGTATTTTAACAACAAGACCCTTGAAATGAGTGGGGGCGATGAGTCCTGCACTGACAACTTGCCTGGGGCGTATTGTGCCTTGGAAATGAGTCTCTATTACCTATTAGAATATCATTTGTTTTTTTTTAGATTGTGCTTATAGTTTTTTTCTTTCAAAATATTAAAAGTATAGCAAAACTATGTTTCTCCTGTAGCCGTAAGCAAGTAGCAACATTTAGAATTTATTTGATAGAACATAAGTACTAATGTTATCAATGAATTTATTAATTCATGAGCAAATTAGGTAAAGAGAATACATAGATACGCCAGTACTACACATTATGTGTATCTATTCACTTGTTTGAACAATCTACTTTTGATTCACACTTGTGCTATCTCCACCAGTCATAGATAGGCACCAAGCGTTTATTTATTGTAATACTAGTGGTTGCCAGTGGCTTTACTTCTTTTCTTTCGGGATACCTAAGAAGTAAATAAATAAATAGGCCATATATTATCTTTAATACCTTATTTATAACTCACGGTCGCTGTCACTAAGAAACAAAAACTGAACAAACCAACATATTTAGGACCAAAAATTGCATTTATGTCTATGTCAAGACGCTTTACTATCAGCTTACAAAAAATCATAATTTTTCATCACTTCGTTGCATTTTTCAAAATCGAACAAATTGATTTTAGAGACCCAACATAAAAAAAAACAAACAATTAACTTATGCGTACATTATAATGGTATGACGATATGATAGAACAGGTACTTGCACGCGTCTAGTGACAATAGAGGTTATCAGAATTATTATCAGTAAACATATGCACCGTGTTAGTAAGCATGTATATGTAGGTACATATGCAGGTGTAAGTTGGTGCACCGATTGTGCTGTTTCGTCAGCTATCAAAGTGGCAACGGTTGATATTGCATAGTTTTTTTTTTTTTTTTTTTTAACATGTAATAGGCTTACGCTTGACTACAACTTGCCTGATGTTAAGCAACGTTATAGTCTACGATGTAGCGCGCTTGCCTAGAAGAAACCGGTTTACTCTCGACTTGAAGACCGACAAATTATAGTTCAAGGGGAATAGAGATTCGGGCAAGGAGTTCCACAGTTTGGCTGTTCGCACGATGAAAGTCGAAGCAAAACGCTTGGTGCGAGTCTTTGGAACCTCAACTGTATATCGGTGCCTCCTTGCCGTGCCTCTACTCGTGCGATGGTGAAATGGGGCTGCAGGAATTAAATTATGCAATTCCTCCGCACACTCTCCGAAATGCAACCTGTAAAAAACCGAAAGACTGGCCATCTTACGGCGGTGCTCAAGGCTTTGTAATTTTGAGCTACAGAGTGAGTCTTTCGCGATGAGATTTTTTGCCCGCTTCTCAATTAACTCTAACGCCTCAAGCTGGTACTTGGCAGATCCATCCCAAAGGTGCGAACAATACTCCATACATGATATATTGCATTGCAAAGTGCCGTCCCGTTTTTGTCATTCGGTGCAAATACACTCTTATGGCTGATCTTAATCATGAAGTAGATATTGAAATGGAGAAACGAGGCAGCAGGCAGATTACATATCAAATGTTATCACGATAACCTATTATGCAATCTCAGTTTCAAAACAGGTACCGAAACGTTTTGTAGGTTCTTTCATATTAATTTCTTACCCAAGTTTTTTCAATTTAGTATCATAGCAAAACACACTACACTATTTACTAACGGAAAAAACGCACTACATTCTTCATAATCATTCTATTAGACCTGTTCCATGCAATGGTTGCCATGAAAATTGCTCTTTGCGATAGAATAAATCTTTCTGTTGTGTGTTACAAAATCTATCATTCAAAACGTTTAACGAGTTGTGTTTGTCCGCCAGATGTCACCAAAGAAATGGTCAAAGAACACATTCGGGTGGGCGCGCGCGGAGGTGCTGGGCGCGCTGGTGAACGCGGTGTTCCTCGTGGCGCTGTGCTTCAGCATCACCGTGGAGGCGGTGAAGAGGTTCATTGAGATCGAGATGATCCACGACGCGAGGCTGCTGGTCGCCGTCGGCACGCTCGGCCTGCTGCTCAACATCATTGGACTGTTCCTGTTTCATGGTAAGCATAATAAATAATAATAAATATTCCGGGACATTGCACACATCCCCATCTAGCCCTACACTAAGCAAACGCTTATGTCGGGGGTACTAGATAAAATATATAATACTTATATACTTTTCTATTGTAAATACATACATATTATACATACAAACGACCAGACTCAACACAAGTACATAATTATAAATTTTAAAATGCTATACTTGTGTCACGCGGGAATCGAACCCGCATCCCCTAGATTAGAAGGCGTCCACCTACTACTCCACTACCAACTAAGCTAACAGGTCAGTCAGGTAATGAAACCAAATGATTTATTTGCGAACGTAGGTAATGGTTGTGGGAATATTGTTCATATACCGTTACTCCAACTTTCGGCACGCATAAGTCTATCTATCCAAAGGTATACTTAACAAAACTTATTTGGATTGGAAATGAGCGAAAATAGTCACGGCTATTTACGACCTACAGGAAACAAACCTGCATTTTGTTGTTTTTTTTTTCATTTATTACATAATACATATTACAATTATAAATAGACGAACTTTGCTTACTCATAATGCACTCGATATATATCTTCGTAACGGTTACATAGATAGCATCAACACTACCAAGTATTGGCCAGTAAATCGATGATGATTACCATCAGTTGATTGGCAACAATCAGATTTTAATTGATTTTTGTTTGTAGTTTTTAATTACAAATAAATTATGTATGTACCTATATGTTTGCCCAAGATTAGATAGGCTCTCTTTAGGCTTGACTACAATACTTCTGGTCGGGGCAAAGTTCTAGCCTAGAAGATACCGGTTATTTCTTGTGTTGAGGACTGATAAATTGTAGTGCAAATTGTTGAACGATCAAAGTTACGTATATATTCTTAACTATTGTTGATATCGCAGGTGAATCCACTAAGCTCGACTAGTTATCAATAACCAGTATCCATCCATTGAGCCGTAGCATATAGATGTAGTTTGTAATTAGAGTGCATACTCTGTGACCTAGATACTGGATACCTAGCCATTATCCGAGACCTAGTTTGTGAATCAATCGTGCGTGTGAGCCCTATAGGCTTCGACTATTAATACTAACATAAGTACCTATATGAGCGGCCAGCTGTGATTCCACTGCTGAGAGCTTTCTCTCACAAAAGTAATTTACTAAGTTGGTTTGAGAGTAACAAACTCTGATATCATCCTATTATATTATCTAAATACACATTATGCAATGATCCCTGGGTAACAATGATGATTATAGTATTTGAAAAAGTTAAGAATAAGAAGGTCATGCATCAACTTCGGCCTTTGTTGACCGCCTGCTGGATATAAAAGCCTTCTTTATTCAGTGCAATATTTGGTTATATTGCTTTTTTACTCCGGAGATTCCCTGGATGTCATCGGCCCATCTTGGCTAAAATCTCGCAAAGACGTTTAAACAAGTTAACATTAAAATTATTCACAAAATCTACATAAGCCAAATAACATTACTCTAATTTGTAAAACTGAAAAACAGAGCATCATCATCATAAACAAATACTCTTAAGCAGAGAGTTTCAAAGTTTTTTAGTACCTTTTTTAAAGGCTCCAAATAAATCACACACATTGATCTGATTTAAATACATATTAACTTAAGAAACTTCATACATACTTACGCAATATTAGGTACAATATGCCATTGAAAATGTCTCCACTGCCGATCAATAACTTGAGTGGCCATGATAAATAAAATGCATAACTTTATTGGCTACTTGAAGCAAATCACATACACCAGTAGAAGACAGGACTTGCCGATGCATTTCTCTGAAATATAGTATGTCAACACAGTTAAATTAACAATATCGGTAAAAGGATACTGAATAAAGTACGAATGTGATAAAAACTCAATTCATCACACTCTACCAGACACTCTTTCCGGATTCAGGGTTGAGGTTCTTATATGATTACTTACTTACGTCTTTGTCGTAGGACGGGCTGTAGTCAAATGTAAACCTAGTAAGTCGTTGAAAAAATTAAAACTGAGATAGCTTAAGCCGTTCCATTACTATTGTATGTCGATCCTTGAAGCCTGCAAATTGTAATAAGTTATAGCGGTATAGAGGGTAAGGTCAGAACTTATCCAAGTATACGAGCAAGTATTTGTAAAGTTCAATAACTCAACGGTATTATCGATTTGCCTTTGTTTTTGTGTAAACTTGAATGTTTACAAAAAAGGTTTTGTAAATAAATGTGTAGTGTATCCTCTATTCTAAACTCTGTAGGACCGTTTTTGAACTGCCATGAATGGGCTCAAATGTAGTTTGTTATTTTCTATTGTATTTATGTATATAATAGACCACATTGAAGTTTGACTGCTTCACTTTAAGCATGTAGTCATTAAGAGTAATTTTTTTAAGTAGTTCGTATCTACACAATGTACATATTTGGTACATTTATTCTTCTATTTCTCTAATTTGGATTGAATAAGCTACATATTTTGTGTGTTAAGTTGGTCAAGGTCTTCCCAATGAAAAACAAATAACATTTTTATTTCAAACGCACAGTGCATGCTCAAGATACTTAAAAATAAAATTTATCTAAAGTTATCTCAGAACCAGACTGAAGAAAATCTAGACCACGTTGAAAACAATTTAAAAATACATCACCTACATAGGCTGCCTACTGGATCAGTAATCTCGTGTGACCTCGTCACTAAAAACATCGTAATTGTAAATCATTTTGTTGTTATTAATTCTTCGAATGAATGACGCTATCGGGATTCAATGACTTACTTGTACCCACCTATACCACAACATGAGTGTTAGTTAATAAAATTACAATACAACTACATACAACACCTAGTAGTAGCCTTGCGTTCGTGCCCTTTTATATTGATTGTATAGGTACTTATAACTTGTCTGGGCGAAAAGTTAGAGATGACATTCGATTCTGTACTGGCTTCCTAAAGAGAGAAAGAATTCTCAAAACCAACTATATGTAACACTATCGGCGCCCCGCGGCGTTCCCCGAATTAGTCCAGAACATAATTATATACCTCTTGAAGTGACAAAATGTACAAACATGGATATTTATTTATTTATTCATAATAGACAGAAAACAACTTACAAACTAAAACTTACTTTACTTAATAAAATGTAAACATGATCTAATAAGATATGTGAAACAATTGTAAATTTATAAGTCAACTATTGTGTACAACTTTCTTTGCATTAAAATGTTATACTCTTAAAGTTTATAGAGAACGTCACTATTATTACTGGTAACTATGGTACTTGTATATGTAGTACACACAACCTTTTTTTGGAAAGCCCTTTGTCTCCTTTATACAACTTCTAATCCTACCTTCCATTGTTGCAGACCACGGTCACGGGCACTCGCACGGGGGCGTACCACCGCCTTCCAACGTGCGCCACCTCACCGAGATAGTCAACAGCAACGCGGACATGGCCCTCGGACACAACGCCACCGACACGGAGGAGACGGACGAGATGATGGTACCGCCCATCTCGAACAAGACGCCCAACAACAACAAGCAGCCGTGCCGCTCCGGCACCGACCCCGGACATATGAACATGAAGGGAGTGTTTCTACACGTCCTCTCTGATGCTCTAGGTAAGAAACTTTATGAAACACACTCTTCATTGAGCTATGACTCCCAAGTACTAAGGATTGTGCCTCTGCAAAATTGATTCGTTAGCGATGTTATCTAGTTCTCTTGGACAAAGTTCAAAGCCTCAGTACAGTAGTAGTAAGACTGCGTGTCCTATCCTGACTCTTCTGCAAAATTAATACTTTAGGATAGTATTCATGGTCAGATACAGCGCAGTGGGCGCCCTTTCACAGAAGATATTAATGGACAGATGGGGCTTGACATGAAAGGCACCATTAATGAAGTCCTGGTAGGTCATTGGCCTCCAATACAAATGAGCCCGGTCTTGTACCCCCTCTCGCAAGTCACCTACTATTGTGTCTTGATATGTAATTGACGATTCATGCTGTGTATTGTATATATAGGTATATTTTGCAAGCTATGCTTATCACCAAAAATACTGTTGTCAACCTTTAAACCAATTATGAATATTAAAGTTATTAACGTAAAATCTAAGATATCAATATGGACCAATACCGTTCCATAAATTGTAAACATATTAACAACACATTTATTTTCTCTGAAAAATATTGTACCTAACTCCATTGCAATCTAAAGGGCACCAGAATACTGAACCGTGCACATATTATGTAGTTGTGGGAATTCCTATACATTCCAGTTTCCACCCTGTTTGTGTGTCCAACCTACTTTGATAACGTGTTCTTATCGCCTTTTCAATCGACCATCCTGTAGGTATACCAAATATTGGCAAAACGTCACTCAAACATACAAAGTAATAGGTCGCAGCGCAACTGAATTCATACATAAGTACACGTAATATACTTTACCTATAAAATATTTACTAATGATTAAATTAATCATAATCTTAAGTTGAATCGAGTTGTGTGTTTTTCGTTCGTTATCAAAAATAATATGAAGACAAAATAAACAACGTCCAACATAACAATTAAGAAAAAAGCAGCTTTGTAATACCTAAGGCGGTAAATGCAACAACAATACGAATTCTGTAGCGTACATTGTATATGTGGCATTTTAGCTTTAAATCACTGAGTCACAATGAAAGCTACCAAAAGTAATTTTCCTTATATTTCTAACCTTTTAATAATATATCTACTCCGCTACACTTTTGTTCAGTATCTCGTAAGTCCCTAGTGACGATGTTGCCTTGTAATTTGGTCAGCTCGAGCGGTCATTGATCAAACGTAAATAAAACTCGACAGGTTGGTACGAAGTAATTAACTTGCTAGCCTTGACATTGACGGTACTTTCCACAAGGAAGCTCGGTGGCCATTCAATCGATTCAAATAGTGCTTGAAAATAAACTAAACTTGACATAATATAATAGGTTTAGATTTTGTATAAATAACAACCACATTTTTAACAAATCGTTATGATCCTACCAAAAATGTTCAACATTAAAACCACATGGCTCGCACTGACAAAAAGTTATGACAAGAGCCTAGTTTCTAACTTTACAAACTCAGCACTTGCGTACATTAAAATGACTTGGCTGTTTCGCTATCCATAAAAAGCCTGCAAGATTGTTTTTGTTTTAAATTTTTCTCTGTTGTACCTGATTACAGTTAATTTAATCAAAAATATGTCTGCCACATCACGTTTAAAATACTGATCAAATCAATGGAACATAATGTCAGCCTCAATGATTCAAAATGCAATCAAATTGACCTCCCAACATAAATAAAGTGCTGACTAAGAAATTGCTTACCAAGAATTGTACGTCATGTTTTCGTGACTGTAATATACTTAGCCAGGTCAATGTCTAGGCAATTGTAGCATATTTGATCGTCTCAAGGCAGGTACTATTGTATTGTTTTTATTTTGCAATCGCTTTGAATCACCAATGAAGGTTTGAACGGAGCAAAGTATTAGAATGTTACCCTTAAATATCATTTAAACAAACCACTCAACTGAAATTTGTAAATTAATACTGACCAATCTAAGATATTTGCATAATTGTTTTAACTGACCAATTCATTGAATATCTCACCTAACGTACATATTTACAACGGCTAGGTCACCCACTTATGTTATTCAACAACTATCGGTCTTACATCGCGAGTTACTTATTTTATTGCCTTTAAATAGTTTTTAAAACATGACTAGATTTATAATTGCGTTGTTTGTGTAAAGGTGTTAGACGTGCGCACATTTGCCGCCATTGAGTGTCATTGACATTATTTTCGTGTTCACAACACACGGGGCCTTGTGCCACTTTCCTAAAGGAATCTTATCGTTATATCGTTCAAATCGATTTGATCAATTGCATCGAACCTAACGGGGTTTAATTTATCAATTAAAGTACTTATGTTCAATAGATAACATATGTCTGGTGAATAAGTTCTTTTGCATCTACAAAACAGCCTACACACTAGTCATATCTGTAACACTTTCCGAATAATCCGTGAACAAACACACACATGCGTAATTTGGCACACGTTTTTGAAAGCCTAAATAGGTCATCAACTCTGTACAAATTTATTACATACAAGTCGAATTGGTAAACTTTTTTTTATGAAGTCTGCTTAAAACAGACAATAATCTAAAACATACAATAATACATCTACGTCTTCACAGTCAGACTTCCTCATAAATTAAAATTAAACCTTTGACGAGTCTGGGTCAGGAGCGTATGAATATTCTATGGCATATTTTTGACTGGACATCTGCATATTCAAGTGGCAGCGTAATCGTCAGAAGGGCGAAGCAAAACGTGTCATTTAATCATTTTATGCTAATATCAACCAGGTTCACTCCACATACGACCACGGTTAGTTTCATGGTACATATTTAAATACGCGGTTTAACCATGAAATTGGGGTTTCTTGAATACTGCGTAGTTACAGTTAACTTTGGTTTAAAACATAATGAAAAATGTAATAGTTTGAATGAATGAAACAAAGAAATCAATTATTTTTCGACACATAGAATACGAACCAAACCTAAAAGAAAACACTCTACTCATATAATAAACTAATTGATTGAACTCAACTTAATAGCTAAAATAAAACACAATATACTCGTATGTACTACTTTTTATTGCTTCATTACTGTAAAACGTTTATCAAAGTGCGGTGCAGTTATCAAACATCTATCAAGGTTATATTTACAAACAGATTTTGATGATTTAGGTGTAAATGTGTCGGGCGCGCCGGTTTATTATTGCAAAACTTGTGTATTTAATTGATAAAGCACGAGTAATCGTTTAAATATCACATGGATGTCTTTAATGACCTTCCGACGGTGATAATTTCATAATGATGGCCTTGACACAATGGCTCTTTGCTCTATAAATGTGGACGGACACTAAACATGGGTTTTATTTCCTAAGAAATTAATATTTTGGTATTTCTTAACATAGTATGTATTTGAAAATGATGAGCGTGCGTAAGTACGTGGAGCACCCATGATACTAGTTTGAAAATACTTGGAATAAAAAACTGCAATCATACAAAATTTTTAGTTTTTTAATTCCAAATACTCTCAAGACTCTATTGTAAAAATTAAAGATAAAAGATAAAGATATATTTATTTGCAAGATGTAGTTTGATAATACAGATGTTGTGTGAGTGCTAAAAATTTGGAATCATACATCTTAACCATTACTGGTATGCAAAAAATTATGTCTGGAACAAAAATACTTAGATGTCAATTGAGATAATATTAATGAATGTTATAAATTAGTAATTTTATCATTGAAAAATAGCTTAATAGAATAATAACATTTAGACACTAAATGAATGAATGAATTTGACGGATTGATTTCGGCAGATGATTAAAAATTAAGTTTCTACATGTACCAAGCAAAGCCAATGCAGCAGAATACCATCTGCTGCTTAGTAAATTTACTTAGTAGGTACTTGTTCTAATGGTGCTAATGCTTTATATTCACACGCCTTTACTGCGAACCTATTAATTTCATAAAAGCTTACCTATGGCGGCAGCATTTTCCACGATTCATTAATAAAACTACAGTGTTCCAGGTAAAAAAAACATGTTTTACCCACATTGCAATTATTTAAATCGATTTCGTGTGAATGTAGCTGAATTAGGTCTGCAATTGTAGATTTGTTGTTTTATGTTTACAAAGAAATTAGTTTAAATGTTGGAGAAAGATTGGAAACGAAAACATGATAAGAGTAGAACTTTATTTCAACTGAACATCTTATCACTCATTTAATTTATTTGCTATTTTACACGAATTATTGCTCTTCAAATAAGATAACCTACAAAGAAACTGTGTTTATTACATGTACATTAGCTACTTAGTTAACGGTCGGTTTACTATTTTATTATAGTGTTTCTTAAGAAATAATTGCCAGCTGTGAGAGATGGAAAAATAGAGAAACAATATCTGACTGCGCTATGCTATATTTTATTATGGAACTAGTGGATGCCCGCGGCTTAGCTCTCATTATTTTGAAATAAAAAGCAGCTTTTGACACTTCTAAGACCTCATACTACCTACAAATTATGTACATACCAAAAATCATGATGATCCGTTGAGCCGTTTTTGCGTTATGAGCGTTTAATTAACCAGACAAATAAATAAACAGACATCTAAGAACTGCTGAAACGTGTTCCGTTATGGATTTAAAGTATACCCAAACCATTTCTTTTTCTATTATCTTTTATGTTCAGATTTTTGACCCTCTTTAGATTTATTATATGTATAGACCTCAACTCTCCTCCTCTCTCTCTCCTAACCTCTGTTTTCAACCTTTGCAACTTTGTTGCAGGTTCCCTAATCGTGGTGGGCTCGGCGCTGGTGGTGTGGCTGACGGACTGGGAGTACAAGTACTACATCGACCCGGCGCTCAGCATAGTGCTGGTCATCCTCATCCTGGTGTCGGTGTGGCCGCTGCTGCGGGAGTCCTCGCTCATACTGCTGCAGACCGTGCCCACGCACATACAGGTAATAACGAATAACTAGTACAGTCGTTAAGCCATGTCAGAGGCCCTTAGGGCGGTTTCAAAACTCTCGACAACAGAGTTTGCCTCGACTCTCATTCGATAAGAAAAAGACTAGTACAGTTAAAAAAAGTCACTGATTTCAATACGAAAACAATATTGATTTTAATAGAACACCTAAACCTTCATCATCATCATCTACAGCCGGTTTAATCCCAATGTTGGGTAATAGGCCTCTCTCATAGTATAACATTGGCTTCGATCGTTAGCCAGCCTCATCCAGGCTTGACCCGCGACAGATATTATGTCGTCGACCCACCTTACAGCAGGACGCCCGACGTTACAGTGACCAGTCCTTAGCCACCACTCGGTTACTACCTTACTTCACCTGGCGTCTACTCATCTAGCAAAGTTTTAAATTAACTAAATTGAAACAAACACTGACATGCAGACCACCAGTCAGATGGATCAATGACATCCGATCCATGAGGGGTCTCTGGACAAGAAAGGCACAAGACCGACACCGATGGCGCCTAGGGGAGGAGGCCTATACCCAGCAGTGGGTCGACAAGGGCTGACGACGATGATGATGATAAAATTAAAACTTTATTTCATTTTCTTTTAGATTGACAATCAGTTCAACACACTTTTGAAAAAATGCATAAAACCGCTACTCCGAATAGTGAACTTTATAGCGAATAATAGATTTTTAACTTAACAGTTATTTGCGCCCATTCCGTGTTTAAAGTTTTACTTCGCAAAGTCTTGTACTATAGGTACTATTTTGCGGGGGAGTCACGACCCTCAGTGATGAGAAAATACGACTCAAGGGAGAGAGAGAAGAAGAGAGAGAGAGAGAATTATTGTACTTCCTACACTAACAATTACTTTGTGTGATCTTCTTGAGAATGAGAGTGGCCAACTCTGGTGTCGAGAGTTCATCAAGCCGCCCTAAGGGCCTCTGACATGGCTTAACGACTGCCGTACTAGACAAATAGCCGGGATGTGGTAGGACAAATGGTCCACTTGTATTTCTATTCTCAATGATCTTCTTCTTTTTATTTATTTGAGAGTGGCCAACTCTGGTGTCGAGAGTTTTCAAACCGCCGTAAGGGCCTCTGACATGACTTAACGACTGCCGAACTAGACAAACAGCCGGGACCTATAATTTAACCAAAATGAAATGCCATTTTTCGGTCACCCATCCAAGGACTGACCGCGTCGACCTTTGCTTAACATACAATCGCATGCGATTGCCTCTGCTAGCTGAGCTACGGGCGCTTCACTTTGTGTGATGACAAATTGCTAACGTCTCTATGTTCTATATACTTCGAGTAAACTTCCTACATACTCGAATGAAACTGTTACTCTACCTACGATTTTATATATAACATTTTAGTTTGTAAGAAATTGCATCACAGACAACATTGCAGAGGTATTTTTATTAAAATGCTATTGTGATACGAAGTTTGCTTATCTAGTTAGTACCTAATTGCAAATGTGTTACATTTTCAAGATATGTTTGCATAACTATGCTCATTGTATGGTATAAAAATGTACCAAAAGCAAAGGTTACATATACTATAAACTTATTTTTTTAACGTGGTAAGTATCAAATATTTTAGTGGCTTTTGTTATTATATCAAAATACAAAATGCACCCTTATCCAGTGTAATCACAGGTGTTGTATTGATAATTAAAAAAAAACATTTTATAAGAGCTGTTTATTAGTCAGATGGTTCCGAACAAACGTTACAGAACGGAGCGACGTATCATCGCTTTTTTTTATATGGTAATAGTATAGGATCCCGAGTCTGACACACATCATTCAATTATTACAATCTCTCAACAATACAAGTATATCAGTGTATCCATGGGCTACCAGTAATTGTATAGATATATTTTTGTGCGCTGCTTAGAGCAGGGGTTCTCAATTTATTTTTGGCAAGGAACCATAATCGACCATACTTCCTAGCGGAACCCTACGTTGATAACTGGGAATTTGCCTACCTTATAAATGTATACATGAAAAACAATTATTATTTTATGAAATATTTCTTGTAAATTTACTGTAAATATGTAGGTTTTTATCATGGCATTTTATTTTATTATTTTTTACGTAACCCTTGCGGCCTTTCCACGGAACCTCAGGTTTCCGCGGACCACCTTTCGGGAACCGCTGGCTTAGAGAACATCCCGGCTACATGGAAACTAACTAAACCCGGCTAAATGTATACTAACTAACAAACTATTAGTTATGTAAACAACCTAAATCATCTAGTTTCCGGATAATAAATGCATTTCATTTTGAATAATGGCTGGATGTCCGCGTGCAGGTGGACGCGATCCAGCGCCGGCTGCTGGAGAAGGTGGACGGCGTGCTGGCCGTGCACGAGTTCCACGTGTGGCAGCTGGCTGGAGACAGGATCATCGCCAGCGCGCACATCAGGTGAGCCACTTACTTCCTGGATCTCAGTGACCAGTGATGTTTCTGTCCTAGAGAACTTCCTAACGAATGAACTCTGCAGGAGAGTAACAACCACCAGTCATAAGGAACCACTACTCAAAGAGATATTTTGTACTTCATACTTGCACAGTGTTAATTAGGCTCGTACCCGAAAAAAAAGTATGATGAGATGAGGTTTAAGTCTGTAGCGAGTGACATATAACATTATACATTTATGTATCGGTCTGATGTTTCGGATCGGTGTTGATGGTCTTCTGCCTTCTACCACGGCGTCTCTACCTTGTATAAAGAATGAATCGTTACGCCAATTTGTAAATTAGTGCATGACTTATAAACTACTAAAACTGGGTAACTGAGAAATCTTTACTTTCCATTAACTGGCGGTTCTTTTGATTAAATTTATTCTTCATTTTCCTTCCGATTCTACATTTGTTTATGATTTGGTAGGTGAGTTTAACGTTATCAAGCCGTACCTACGGCAAGCTATTGATATTACACCCATCATATAATTGCCTCAGATATAAAGCAAGATATCGCTCTATTTATTGTACACAGTCTGTAAGGAGTTGATGTCCTAGCGTCGGTTTTGGCAACACAGAGCGTCATTCATGTGAATGATAAATGCAGTTGCACGTATGTAGATACTATGTGATAACGAGCGCACAGAGTGCAACCCCAGCATCAACAACAATGCTAGGGTACTGATATATATATAGTCAATGTTTTATAAATAGTATTTTACTGGCTGATCTAGTGCATTTGATACTTATTTATTCATCAATATTCACACATTATATAAGTCGTCAAACATTATATAAGTATAAGTATAACCAGGGGGGTGAAACTTAGAACAAAATGCAAATATAGAAACACAGTGCTGCTAATCTTTATTTCTTGACCGCAAATGAAATAGAAGATGTCGCTTTAGTAAAAAAAAACACACAAAGTTAAAGCCAAAGAAGAAAAAAAGTCAATCACAAGAGACACTGACTGACGTTTGAAAAAATAATTTTTGAAAACTTCAGTTGAAAAATCCAAGATTTTGTGCGAATTTGTTTGTGTTTTATTTTGTGATTTCTTCATATTCATATCAACAACTAGTGTGCTACAGTATATTTTAATGTAATAATATACAGTTGGTGTCCAATGTTAGCCGGGAAAATACTATAATGTGATGGTGACGATACAATCAAAATGTCGGTGCAAAGTTATCTAATACTAAAGACATAATTATTAATATTACACGATAGTAAAATAATATTCTGCGTTTTATTGTAACTCCTTACATATACATATGTATGTAAGGAGCAAGATGTAGGTAGGTGTTGTATTTATATTTTAGGTTATAGGATATATACGTTAGTATTACTAGGTATATATTATGTATGCATACAATATTGTTTTTGGTCAAGAAATACAGAGGGCGCTTCAATTTGATTGGCATTAAAATTGCACGAGATTACTCTATGAGTATAACTATAATATTTTGAGAAGTGATATGAATAGTCAGATTGGCAATTTACACATCGTTATACCTACTTACGTTAATACATCAAAATATTCAATATATCGACAAATTGCTAATAAAATTCACAAGAAAAAAATCATATTGACCAGGTTCCGAACACAATCATTGAGTTGCGTTATTCAGAAAAACCACAAATATTGCTTATAAAAAACCACTTAAGACATTTCCTAGCGTAGCTCAAGAATTCATTAAGTAGGAACATCGTGATAATTAAAATTTCTGGCCATGTGCCAATCACGGAAGAAACACCGGTAGTAGCTGCATAGTGCCGGCACTTAGCAGCTTCCCGTAGCAATCAGTACCTAGACGTAGGTATTCTATACAGGACTAGGTACATAAATCTTATTGTGTACTATACGAAATACATTCAAATATAAAAGAACTAAATGTAAAAAATATTAAAAAAATATATTATAAAAGAACTAAAAACCTGCAGTGGCCGGACTAGACAGGCCTTATAACATTATGTGATATTTTTCATACAAGCCTGGTAACAAATAATGTTAAAGAGATCAATATGATGTTGCATATAGTGTCTAGTGTCACATTTAAATAATAAAGGCGATAGTTTAAAAAAAAGTCGTTTATTTATGTAAAAACTTATGTCTACGTACATACCTACATACATACATATTTACAGAGTTTATGTTCGTTTGTAGCGGTGCTACACTTAGTAGGTTTTACTGGGCTTGATCCTGGGATCCTGTGTTGCAAGTTGTGAGTGTGGATGTGTGGGGAAGTAAGCTTATTTCTTCTTCATGCTTTAATGGCTAAACTGATTGAGATGCAATCAAACTACCGCCTTTAGATTTTTATAAATGTTGGATAAGCTTTTACATGGGCTTAAGCAGAATTTTGACTAAGCGCACCGTGTCACTGATAATAATGTAGTAGCTAGCTAAAGATAAAGTAATAGTTGCTTGTACCGAAAGCTAAGTCTTTGTATAAATAAATTTATTTCTAGTGTTGGCTCTTCTTACTGTTTAACCCTGTATTTATACCTAGTGTTTATAAGCGAGTCAAATAATTTGGCGCGTGTCTTCCGGCAATAGAATTTGGATTGGCTAAGGTCGGGAAATCTATGTCAACTGTGCTTAGTGCCTACAACTATATGTCAATGTCACCGAGACGGTACCACAGATTAAATAAGAGTACTAAATCTACTAATATGTTATCAGTGGATGTAGGTCGATTCGATAATTATGTTATATTATATCGTAACTAATGGGAGCCCTTTTAAAAATTAAGATATATTTTATAGATTGAAATTAAAATATTAAGGATGTATCTTGTTCAATGCCACATTAGAGCATCCAAGGAGATGGCCTTGCAATATATCATAAGAATCATTAGAAACGAATAATTTAAACATTGTTTCAAGCTGTAAATTTTGGCCCTAGTGGGTACGTAAATGCCCTAAAATTTTAATCGATGGTACACAGAGAATATCAAATTAATGTGTAATTACATACCTTTACGTTCTTATTCAGAAATACATGCCAAAGCGCTGAGAACCAATAGACAAGAAAAAATTTACAAAAGATAAAAAAACACTGTTTGTGGTATCTTTGTACTGCCAAAAATTGTTTGTAAAGATGAATAATTATGAAACTATCGAGTCACGAAAATTGCAATTAGTATCGTTCAATTCGTACTTTATGGAGCTTAAGCTACTATATTATGTATCTGCATTTGACGTCAAAGATTAGGGCTGTGCAATAAACAGAAGATTATTATAATTTCTCAGGTATTTTCAATACTAATGGCCTTGGACGAAAACATGTGCTTTGGTCAATGACCTAAAAATTGTAAACAACATGATACATGAGGTATTCAGAACCGGTATATATTTTTCAGTAAATATATTTTATCGCTGCATATAACATGACAGATAGGCGACTTATCATTAAAATCCATGTTATTGTAATAAGCTTTGATGTCAACAAAACAGACTAAAAAATAAATAAGCCCTAACATAAAAAAGCCTGAATATGCACTGCTACACTTTTTAATTTTATTTAATATCGTTTACTCTATTATCCTCTTATTTTTTAATAATTTATCAATACTTTCTGATACTCCTCGTATTGTCAACGCAATATCTGTATTATCCGTTCTATTACTGTTCTGTGTTGCATAACCTACAAATCTAGCACAAAAAAACATGTAGAAAGTCATAAACGCTGTCGTATTTGTAAAAATAAATCGTGAAACACGAAAGTGGGTGTTTACCATTAAGCTTACCGGTATGAGAGAAGTTACCTAAAATACGTCTACAGAAAGAGTACTTATCGGAAGGCAAATAAGCTAATTGCTGTTCTTAGAATTAGGCTGTTTTATAAATGTTTCTGATAGCTTATCGCAATTATATATTATACTTACATCTACTAATGATTTTTTGACCAGTGTTTTGTATTTTTCACTCGTTTTCACACTCATTTTGTGAGAAAGCAACAAGAGACTGACCAACTAATAATTCTTTATCTTCTGTATTATAAGCTATACGATTACAACTAACATACAATGTGTTTGTCTACCCGTGTCGGAGCCTGAAATATATATATGTCGTAGGATAATTCGATACTTCGAATCTTCGCGGAAATCCTAGGGGTTTTGCGAAAACGCGGATGATTAGACATAGGCGAAAAATTATCTAATCTTACTGGACAAAGTCAGGATTTTTGCCCCACCACTTGCACTACAACAGGACTTGGCTCCTCCTCGCTTCGCTCGTCGTCGCATGTGCGTGGTAGAAAGCAACCTAACGAACCTAATCTACCTTCTGTCACAGACAAGTGACTTCGAGTCCAACACTAGCACTACAACAGGACAGATAATTTTTCGCCTATGTCTAATTATCCGCGTTTTCGCAAAACCCCTAGGATTTCCGCGAAGATTCGAAGTATCGAATTATCCTACGACATATATATGACAAATCAAGCTCTAATATTTTTTTTCCACCTCATTGTGGAATGGCAGCCATTTTGTTATTTTTGACACCAACCCTTGCGCGCTAGTATTATTTTTTTTTAAATTTTTGATTCAAATCTTGTTTTGTTACTTTGCGTTCGCAAAGTTGTTATTTCTGTAAGTAGCGTAGGCGAGTGAAATGCTAAGGGCAATCATATCTCTTGTAGATAATGAAAAGATATCTTCCAACACTCATATAGAAGCGAAAGCGAATTTGTTTACTTGTTACTATTTTATACCTGTTCCACATGGTAACAGAGCAACGGATATTCATGATTTTGACTTTTGGAAATTGCATAGGTACGTAATATTTGCTTGAGCTAGGTTTTATTTTACAGAACGCGGAAGAATCTATGAATAACTATTCGCATATAAAAATAAAATCTGGCTACAACGGTCACGATGAGAGTGTGACTCTATCATTTCAATTGTATAATTTGCTCGACACGCCTCGTCTACTGGGTGTCTGATATTTGCCACGTATCATTCATACAACAGATAAGGGAAGCCTCACGATAAAAAATTCGCGTTCAAATACAAATACCTACCAGAGCTCTAAACGAGGTTGTTCCATGTAAGGAATTACGATTTTTTTTTTGCGCTATGCCGCTTTTTTATGTGATGTGAGAATATGATCAAAATTAACCATAATGTTGAATTGTTTTCAGCACTACGGTTGACTTCCAGTTATATATAAGAATTATTAGTTGTTCAGTCTTTTGTTGCTTTCTCACATAGAGATTGTGAAAACGAGTGAAAAAGACAAAACACTGATCTACAAATCATCACTAGTAGATTTAAGTACCTATACAAGTCTTCAGAAGTCGTCCAAACAGCCCGTCACAATCACTTGCAGAAACTTATATTTTCGCCAAGTCCCACGCATCCACACCTTCCCTGCAATTTATTGGAATTTCTTCAAATTTATCCTCCACAAAAATATGTTTTAGTTCAAATGTAATGTTGTTTTCAAACGTGAATATCGCCTTGGCACGCTCCCAATTTCAGTCTTTGTCCCAGAATCAATGTCAATGAACCAATGTTGAGACTGCCTTTTTTCATGGATTAGCCGGTACTTTGCGAGAGAGATTCTTTTGTGAGGATAACACTTTCACAGCAAAGGTGGCCTACATTTTGTTGAATTGTAACGTTTACTACTATACCGTGTAGATAATTTTTTTAAATAAGTACTAACTCCATTATTACTCCATTGTTTGAATATACACGACCTGTAATGTTATATTCATTTAGTTAAAAAAAGAAGAACATTTAATACGTCATTCCTCTATCTTCCTAGTATGTATATTAGGAGGAGTAGTATTAGTATGGGCTGAGCAATCGTAAGTACGCCAAATATGCTGATTAGTTGTTCTTGTGAAATGCTCGAACTGAGTCGAGTGGACGTTGCGTAAGAGACCTCTCAGATTCATGTTCAGAAAAAACATAACCAAAAAAGCCAGTTGAAGTTGAACGCTCTCGTCGCTGAGCCGCGGCAAAAACAACAGAACACAATCGAAAAATAAAAGTTTTCCAAACCTCTCTGCTTGGTGTTTTTGCAATCTTGATTAGGCGCTCTCTGCTTTATTACATTCCGCGCCGTCTACATTCAAAATTCAATTTAGTTGATGATTGTAAAATAACGCAAAACAAAGTCCCCTTAATGATATGATTCTATTATTAGCACCTAATTAGATACAGCAACTTTTGGGTTGATCTTTATCAGTAGGCAAGTTGCGATTTTCCTGATAAATAAGTTGCGATGTTATTTTCCTGTAGCTTCTGACTTTTGACGTTCCCCAGAAACGATTAGAACAAGAACCAATTTGTTCAAAGCAAAACAGAATTCATCAGTTCGGACCACCTCCGGGCGTGGATAAATCGCATCAAATCGTCATATAACGGCACCCCATTGTGTTAAGACGTACTTGCAGCTAAGCCAACCACTTTCGCTCACTTTTTCTTGATGAATTGTATTTGTAAACAACATCTGAATCATCGCTTTGACTAAATTGCAGATCGAAAAACTCAATGAGGCAGTTGTAGGAAATGTATTTTTAGAAATAATATTCTCTTTTTCCTTTGAGTTAGCAAAAAGTTTGTTATATTGAACATAATAATAGTTTCTTTGTTTTGATCTCGAATAAACCACACAAATTAAATGCGCATGTGGATGAAATGCGCTTTTGTGAATCAGTTGACATCTCTTTATGTTCAACACAACACAAATGATAATTATATTCGTGTATTACTATTTATGAATCGCCTGGCGATATTCGGGATAAGAAAATAGCCTTTGTGCAACATATCACTAATTTGTACTCTCTAACACACTCTCTGATAGTAATTGAAAGCGGTGCAATTTAGGAAGGTAGATGCTATACGTATCGATTTATCTCCGTCCATTGTATAAGTTAGTACCGGCGGCGCTGTTGTAATAACAATGAAAGATAAACGCTCGCTTTGTTTACGGAAAACGTGCGAGATTATTGTCCACTCGTATCATAATATTTTATATTTAATTTGTACAAACATAGCGGATGACAATGTGAGTGTGTGTGTGAGTGTGCATGTATTTAGTGGTTCATTGTTTCACAAGTGTATCCTTGTGTTGTTATTGTGACGACTCATCCTTGTAGACTACACGTTACTTTCATGAGCAATGCGGTTATCTATGACCGCAATAGATACAAGAGTTATAGATCCTGTAGTCATTTAAAGCAACAAAGATTAATATTATTTATATACGAGTTGATGCCCACGGTATTTCTCCATGATGTCAGGTTATATGGACGTACATACCTACATATATTATTCCCAGGACTATGTTCTATCACCATATCAAATATCACGATAAACCTGTGTGACGTGAACGCGAAGCAAACCTTTTAACAAGACTTTAAGAAAGTATACAGTGTGTTTGTACTTGCACTAGCGTTATTTGACAGGCGTGTAGAACAGTCAATTCTGTCATAAATCACCCCCTTGGTTCGCAACCCTTAAGGGAATATATTTTTCCTCTACATTAACTAAAAGCTCTATTTTTTTGTAGAAGTTCAATTCATGAAAAAATACTTGTTTGAAGAGAAATTGTATTTATTACCTATTAATAAAAATAAGAAAAAAGCATTTTATTTTAAACTGTGAAGCAAAAAAAATGATGAAATGAAATGAATGAAATTTTACTTGTTATTTATTTGAACTTGGTTAAAAAGCATAATTTTTGTCTGGTTTCCTAACCAACTCTTCCTGGTGTTGTTCCAGATGCAGGAACCTGTCGGAGTACATGAAGATAGCTGAGAAGGTGAAGGAGTTCTTCCACAACGAGGGCATCCATTCCACCACCATCCAGCCAGAGTTCGTCGAGCTGCCGCTAGGGGGCAATGAGGTAGGCTTGCTAATCATTATGGTTCTCTGCTGTTCGAATGTAACATTATATTCTTGTATTTGACTACCCTGTTAGCTTAGTTCTAATCTAGTGATGCGGTTCGATTCCCGCATAACACAATTATTCATGAGAAATGAATTTCATAAATGTGTAAGTAATAAGTATATATGAATTATATCCGTTACCTAGTAATTTATTTTCCATGCATGATATAAGCGTAAGCTTAGTATGGGGCTAGATGGCGCTGTGTTATATGTCCTTTAAAAAAATGCAGCGCCATCTAGACCAAAACGGCCTCTGACATTGTTTAGAAACTGCCATGTCATACCCAACGGCCGGGACCTACAATTTAATGGTAACCATGTTACATTAAATTCTTTGTTACTAGACCTTTATCAAAGATCTAACCGTGTACTTTTGGAGCGTTCCCGAGGAACTGAAATAAAGCTTATATCATTCATATTTTAATGATAATTTGTTAGGCTATAAATGACATCACCATTATTACCATATTTTATAATACTTACCTATTTAAAAAAATCCCAGGTATTAAGTTCCTATATTTAAATAGTTTCAAACTGTGTTATCGCAATGGCGACTTATAGCAATGCAATACAGATTAATTTTATTGTTTTGCTTCACAACTATTTACTGTATAAGTATTTAGATAGTACATATTTTATTGGATGGCCTATTTGTTAACAGAGCCGATAAAAATACGTAAAGAAAATATTCTTTTCACTGGAGGTCACCATTGATCGCTAGGCACAATATTTTAAGAGTTATTTTAAAGTACAAGCATAAAACTGATGCCCCTATCTTCGTCTCATTTTCGCTTGTGAGGGCGATCTGGTGATCCAATCGTAATTATCTTGTATGAAAAAGAAAATAATTTGATGATAGATTCAATGAAAATTCGTGGTTTTTTATTTATTTTCATCTAGGTGGGTCGATGTTTAAACAACAAATTATACGTCAGTACGGACCGTTTTAACTTATTTGATGGATATGTTATAAAGATATATATTCTTGGTTTAGACAAGCGTGTACGTCATAGACTACAGTGTTACTTATTATTAAATTAAATAGGCTGTCGTCAGGCGGTTAAGAGAAACGTACCAGCAGCTGACAAGTATGAGGTACTAGAATTATAATTATTCCGTATTTTATCAGTTGTAAATGACGTCACATGTACCCATACCAATAAATCAGGATACAAACAAAAATAAAATTATACGTTTCCTACCAGTTGAGCTCAATTATTATATAGCCCTCAAGATAAGAAAGACCGTCGGCATTTCTATGTGATTATAAACGTTATAATAATATATAATACTCTTCCATTATAATAATTGTCTCGATTTCACAATAAAATTAATTTAATCAGTAAGTGTAACAGAAGTACTTATGAAATTAGTTCCGCGGTATTATGTTGAAAATGCGATTAGGTACAGTTTTGCTACGTCTACCTATATTATGCTGTTGAATGTTTTTTTTTTCGTTAAAGAAAGCACTGCTTGCTGATTATATTTAGACATATTGTGCCTTATTACAAAACGTGGTTTAACTTTTAGTCCAGAACTTTGAAAATATACAGTCTGTTCTTGTTGTTCCAAATTTGTTTTCTTCCGTGTCATAATAATCTAACTGTCAAAATGTTACCAATGATAAATCATATTTCTAATTTGAAGTTGACATTTTTATTGTTTGTATAATAATAATATTATGTGATGTGTGAACAACAAAAACCGACTTTTTATTTTTAAAGTCCTCAGCAGATATTTAAACCGCGTTTTGTAATAAGACGATTTTTGACGATTTGTATCTACAGACTCTTCGCACGTTGATGTTAATGTACATAATCTAGTTTAAACGTATCCAAGATTATCTATTAATTATAAGGATCAAATCAATGCATTATAAATGCATGATTCACTAAAATGAATAATCTTTTTTACAATAATACATAAAAACAAGGGAAGAAAAACTAAACATACTACTTCCACGACAACATAAAAACGGAAGGGCACTTAGACAGTCTTTAGAGAAGCCTAAACATAGTCAGATGATTCGCTTGTACATTATGCAGTGATTAAATAGAATATGTAATGTAGATATGTATTGCATGTGTGTTTGTTTAGAATGAGCCTCTGATGATACTTGAGATATATGTCTTACGCATGTTTCGATGACATAACGTTAGATGCCGCCTACAAATAGTAAATAAGAACATAGGTATTAGAAACACGTGTAGGCATGATTACCGAAACATGACAGTCTAGGCTTTACTAACAAATAGGCAGACCTTAGTATTTACTCCTAGGACCTAGTCTTTCGATTGAATTCAATACGTTATTTTTTATTTTATTTATTTTGGCTCAACATTTTTAATGGATTACATGTATACATTCATGTTATACTAGATTTTTATGTACTAAATGTATTACTTAGTAAACCTAAGCACAACATGTACAAATGTATCATATTACTACAATCAATAAATATAAAGAAATATTATTTGTACCACAGGTTGTACTTGAACTAGTAAGATGTCAAAACTTCCCTTCTGTAGGTTTTTATATACTGCATAGTATGCATGTAGATCTATATTGGCATTTAAGATCGAAATGTGATAAAATCCGAATTAAAAAACTGCGACACAAAAATATATCCAATTATTGGACTTTCAGGCCGAACTCTCCCTTGTGTCTTGAAAGAAGAACAGACAAACCAATAAATCAACATACACACGTTTCGTTTTCACATGAATGTATGCTTGCATGTGTATTTGTTGGGAATGCCCCTAAGATAAATTATAATATAATGTTATTCTTGCGAGATAACCGTCTCACGCATGTTTCGGTGACAACGTTACATGCCGCTTGTAAATAGTAAACACTAACGTACCAAGAACACGTGTATGGAAATACAAGCACTAATAGTCTAGACTTGATTA
This sequence comes from Macaria notata, assembly GCA_927399415.1. Taxonomy (NCBI): domain Eukaryota; kingdom Metazoa; phylum Arthropoda; class Insecta; order Lepidoptera; family Geometridae; genus Macaria; species Macaria notata. Next base: position 11,113,982 of record OV656731.1, on the reverse strand, counting down.
ATTCATCATGAAAACTAATGTATAGGTATTACATTTAAAAAAAAACCTAATTAACTCCTAATTTCTTAATCTATAAATTTACCAACTCAAAATTTTTCACCAAGATCAATTTGCCAATCAAGGCATTATACTTTTTTGCCATGTACCAAATTGCGTTGTCCATATCAAAATTAATTAGTCTTTTATTTTCCTATACCTAATCTTATTTTGCTATAAAAATATCTTTTCAGATCGGTAGAAAGCCGGACTTTAGATCTTAATAGAGTCGTATGCTAATTATGATAAATATTTTGTTAATCTTTATAAAGTAGCATTTTTCCATATAGCAACAAGAATGGCACTACCATTTTATTGCGATTAGATAACGAACTAACATAATGACAAAGTTTCTTTATTATATCGAATGATAACGGGAGCAAGTCACATGTTTGATGGAAAGTAATTTGCTTACCAAAAGAGGTATTAGGATAACTTCTACCTAAACATTACATATTTACAAAACTTGGAATACTTGTGTTTCGTCTATAAAAGCATGATAAATTGTAGGTTGCTATGATACTTAACTTTAGGCAACTGATACAAATACAAACTAAATTACAATGTACATTGGCGTAATAAAAGGTTACATCGTCTTATGCAGCCTTGACTTAAACTGAACTCATACACTTTCGTAATCCATCGACAAAAGCCAGAGTATATTTAAAAAAAAAAGTAAAAAAAAGCTTTCACCAAATTTTCCAGCAAATTAACTTAAACATTTTAAGAAATTTGCTTTAATGTGTAAGTAAACCATCAACTGACTATTTGCCCTTATATTCTCCCCAGCCAATAAGCGCGTCGGCGGAGGCTCCGTGCGCGTTGCACTGCCCGCCCAACGACCTCTGCCACAACGCCACGTGCTGCGGGCCCAACCAGCAGGTAAGCAACGCTTACCTCTCAGATACGGCTGCTTGAATAACTCGCTTTCACTCACCTTTTTTAACCGACTTCAAAAAAAGAAGTTATCAAGTCTTCTAAAAGTTTTTTTTCTCTCTTTTGGGATTGATATTGCGTCCAGCTAAGACAAGCGATAGTGACATTAGACATAACGGAAAGAATTATGATATGAGCACAAGATCGATTTTCTCAAAATTTTCGATCCCTTATTTTCTTTCTGTCTCAAAAGATTTTACAGCTTAATTGAAAATAAATAGTATGTAGAAATGGTACAGTAATTTCAATAAAGCAACCAATAATTATGGTTTGCATTTTCTTCAGTATTAGCACTTACATACATGAATAAGAAAGTCGTCAGAAGAGGCCGACAATTATCCATATTTAGTATAAAAGAAGTGAATTTGAGTTCTTCAGGCAGCCATTGCTTTAGCAAAGTGTGTTAACTCATATTAGTGTAAGTGATTCTTACCAGAAATTAAGCGATTGCACTATGCAATAGATCAGTCAATCAAGGTCAATCTTTATTTTATAATTTAATTCATTAGTTAGCTTAGTTTCTGGTAAACACTGAGCACGCAGATAGTTTTACGATCTTTTCCTATATCTTTCATATTTCTTTGTTCGCTTCTAACGTCTGGTGTATGTATGATGTATATTTATATACTCTTGCTACAAAATAATCCCAGGCTATATATATTTTAATTCCGAAAGACCCAATAATAATTATATTAATGCGTGTGTTGTGTTGCTAGCTTTTTAAGTTCATCAATACAATCGAATAAGCTCTAGTACAGAGGGGCATGCTACTTTGTAATCAGCGTGTTTACAAGCCATAGCTTAGTCATGTTTAGTTAAATTGTCATGCGTACAACATCATCAATAGCTTTTATGTTATTTTTGTAATTTTTTAGTAGCGTTCTGTTTTTATTTCAATTGCAGTTTTACACTTTAGAAACGATAAGGGTTCGGTAAATATTTTTCAAGCAGATGCGATCCAAAAAGCGAGACAATTTACCACCACAGGGACCGCAGAAGTTCAACATTTTGAAGATATTATAATGAAAATAAGACGAGAAATTAAGTCGTTATATTATACATACATACCTATATTTTGTGAAAATATTGTTCTAGTGTTTGTTTAGTTTATTTTATTGTTAAAACGTTTGTGCCAAATTTTTATGTCAACAGAGGCTGTGTTATTGTGTATAAAGAAAAGTTTATAAAAATAGTAAATTTTTACAAAACTGTCTAATTGACTTTAATTTATTTTCAACCTCAGATAGACCAGCATAAACACATAGATATACGACTTTTAGACAAGATAATGCACACAAGTAATAATGCAGGTGATAAATTAAACGTACTATAGGTTACATATATTTATACATAAGATACAATATATTATAATAGGAGCCTCACATTAAATATTTTATGAAGAAAAAAAACAATGACGCACGCTATTTCTCGAACAAAAACTATGCAAAACAGTGTCACTCACCTTCGCATACAACTAACATATATGGAATAAGTTACTGGATGGTAGAAGGACAGAACTAGATATTTTTCATCATGTCGTATATCGATAGATTTCTATTGATATACGACATATGTACCTACATATTATAAACCAACTGTATTTAAATATATTGACTATTAACGCTTTGACTGCTCATAGCGTGTCTGCGTTTTCGGAGAATTAACGACATGCCTGAAACGCAAGAATGCATTTTCAATACGCTGTTTAAATTAAAATTCAAAAAGGGGGCATGCATAAATAGACGTACAAAATAAGAGGGCAGCGAATGCGTTAAATAGATATAGGCATGTATCTTACCCACTGCACTGTTATTACATGTGATATGAATCACATATTTAGATTGCCTTTAATTGCATTTTCACTTTCGATATAATTTAGTTTATGACTTTGGTTTACATTTGAACACATACATTATAAACACCATAAAAATATAGTCTGTAACAACTTCACAAAAACTAAGTAATTTACTTAATAATTTACATTACAAATGAGTGAATCGTTAATACAGTTTACAGCTATTTTTAAGACTATTCCCACTTTTCTTACACTATTTCTTTTATCCATATAGAATATTAGTAGACGAAATAATGTAGGTAATTCACTACATTACAAGGAACGCCAATTTTTAAGCATACTTTATTCAGCGAGCAATGGGAAATGATCACAAATTACAAAATTGGAGAGACCTTTGAAAATAGCTGACTTCAAAAGGGCCTATTGATTTGCTTGCAAATGTCAACATGTTCAGGTAAACATGGAATTATAATGTTGTTTTCAAAGTAGATGTAGCCAATACAAAGGTTTATGTTATAACTAGTAAAAGCAAATTGTGTTTGTTGTTTTAAAGTTTACTAAGAACTATTGAAGTCGAGGTATATTTTGTTTTATGAATAGTTTGTACAATGGACAGCTTTGAGTATTTAGCTAATGCAAATGTTGTTTAGGTATAGTTTGAACTTGGTTGCTTTGATAGGTTTCCTTATTAGTAAAACTACTTAAGTATGTACTAGCAGTAATCAGAGGTGAATAATGAACTGAATATTCATATTAAACAAGATTTAAATTGCCCACATTTTATTAAAGTATTTATGTAATATGACATAAAGAAATAAGAGTAGTAGGAATGTAAAATAGTGTTTTGATACAAACATACATTCTGGTTGTAGGGGACAGCTACAATATATTTATATTTCCCTAGTTTATATATGTATAATACTTGTACTCTAACATAATAACTAACATTTCCGTACCTATCTGAATAATTTGATTTGATATAAATATTGTATAAATGTATTTGACCCCTTTTCCAAAACATTCCTGTCAAATCAAAATAATATTATTATATCTCTTTTTATGTGTATTTAATTATATTTGGATAAGTAACAAATATATTTACTAATTTAGTTGATATAGATACTATCCAAATTATGGTTTTTTATTAATTTAATATGTACCACTTTCTCTCTCTTTCTCACTTACTCAATATTCTTCCTGCAAACAGTTCACTGTCCACTCCTTCCAAGCACCACTACGCAGCTACTCTGATCCCACCGTCTCCGTCTCGTTGCAGGAGCCCAGCCCGCCGTCCCCCGCCGTGACGCCGTACCTGTGCCGCCAGCGCGTCATGGGCTCGAGGTCAGACTCCTTGTGTTCTAACACCCAGAGGCCTGTCGGCTGGAATCTGGAGGCTTTAGAGTGCGGGTTAGTAGAGTAGACCCTAGCACTCGTGCCAATCGTAGACAGCCTTGCACTTACACTGTCATCTATAGACAACGCTTGTCAATGTCACATATAGACAAACTTTGTACGTGTGTGTCATCCGTAGACAAGCTTTGGACTCGTAACACTGTCATCTGTAGACAAGCCTTGTTCGTGTGTAATCAATAGACAAGCATAATGTTATGTTTATGTTCACCTGTAGACCAGGAATTTTGTTAGTATGATACGTAGACAAGCATAAAAGTTATGTTCAATGTCTTCTATGGACTAGCACAGCTGTTCTGTTTGTGTCACCCATAGGCAACTAGACAAACCGAGCATAGCACAGTTGGGTTGTAGAATTGTAGCTAAAAACCTCACGAACATCTAGAAGTGCATCATGAAGTAAAATATCAACCTTTTCAACTCACCCGCTAGAATCCATCTTGGTCTTCAAACCATACTGCTTGATATAACCGCAGATGATGGTAAAATGGTTCCAAGAATCGATACTAGAGTACGCCACTTACACGGCATAAAATAAGAAGCATGTTATTTCAATCGCTTAATCAATCGATATCGATATCAAAATCGAATGTTATAATTTGTACAATAAATCTATCACTACATGCATGATATCTGTAAGTACCTATCACATGACCTTGTCCGATAAAATAAAAACGTGAGTCCTACTCAAATAGCATGATTATCAAAGTAGGTTGTAAAATTCAGAACCTATGTTAATCTGTGTATTCACACATAAATGTAACACGCATGAAAAGTTTCAGTTTAATCACAGGCACATATTTTAATTTTTTCTTCATTGTATTACCATTGAATGCGATTAGTGATGTCATAACATACATTTGAGTGACAATTAGTGATGTCCTAATTCTAGAATCGATTGATCGACTAAAATGCAAACAGGGTTAATAAGTTTTTAATGTTGTTATAGTTCACTGCTTCCGTCGCCAATGCAAGACGGGCGGTTGGCCGTCTGACAGGTTTCCATAGTCGAATGGACTTACCAACGCGCTCTTGCAACTTACTAGTTGTAAACCTCTTTAGAGTGCCGCTATTTTGTCTACACGGGGTGGTTCTCTACACAGATATTGTTACGTATCAACGTACTCAAAAATTCCAACAACTTTTACTGCATAATCATGAAATTGCGAAAACTTTGCTCTGCAAATGTCTTCCGTGTCATGTGGTAACAACAACACACATAATCTGGTTTTGGTATAATATCGTTCATACTTGGTTCAAATGTAAAAGTTGGTCTTATTGAAAGGAGCAATGATTATTCCAAGTATTGACAACCACCCCCGTGTACGTTGCCATATCTAGTGGTCAAGAAAATAGTTTCCATTATACCAAAGAGGGACTAAAGGCACTTGAAAGTGTGTGCGTGAAAATTTCTTATGACTCAAGTGAACGATATCAAGGAATGTGCTTCTATGATAACCAAAAAATCTTTACACTAAGAAAACTAAAATATGTGATAAGTATTGTCCTTTCAAATATTTAAAGTTTAAAATTTAGGTACGGGTTCGAAAATCATGTAAACTGAAGTTGTATAAAATCAACCTCTGTTTTCTCATGTGAAATCTGCAAATATTATAAATGAATTAATGTAGCATAGATAATAAAATTTAAAAATATGAAGTTAGCATAGCTGGGTACTTATAAATTGTTGAGGGATAAACGATTAAGTTAAGTTTTGAAAGAGTGTTGTGTGTGTAAGTTAAATTGCCATTGAGAACTACACGCAGTAAAGACAGTCTGTTCTGTTGCAAATTTTGTTTGTATAAAGAAACCGCATCTGTATGTGGCATTTCGTCATAGATTTTTATCTCCCTGATTGTATCTAGCCAAACTAAACGGTAACCTGATTCTGACCTCTTTTGTATTCATTTTGAAACCTATATCAAGTTTATTTATGTCACAAAATTTACAATTAAATTGTACAACGTTTGTATATAAAAAGTTCAGCCAAAAAGCGTGTGAGATGTATTAAAAATATGGCAACGTGTGTTTGCGATAGGTCTATAATGGTCTAAATTTGTTGAATGTTTATTTTGTAAGTTAAAGTAATCATGTTAAAGTGAAACAGAATGTTATATAAGGATTTAAAAATAATAATGTTTTTATAATAACATTACAATTTACATGTGTGACTTGATGCGATTCCGTGTGAAGTATAAACATTTTATTTATTTAAATATATATAAAAATGCAACAGATGTTGTCTGTAAGTGATGAGTATGGATACAAAATTTAAGTTTTCGTATATTAATCATAGCTTCTTTCTCTAATTTTAAATAGTAACATAATTAATTCATATCTCTACCAATCACTAATTATTTCTATAATTTCCTTAATTTTGTAACTGGCTACTTCGAAATTCAATATTCGTTCAAAGAAAAACCTTAATTACTTGTATTCAATTTTATAAAGTACAATGCCCATCTTCTGCCATAATATGAATAAATACTTGCCTTTAACTTTACACCTTAGGAAAAATACCGAGAATCGAGGTCAATAACCTGATAAATAAATAGTATAATTCGACACGTGTGTGACGAGGTTATATCTACATACGAGAATATAAATAAATACATTTATCTTATCAATATCTCAGTAGGTAATTATGTTAAGTGCTTCGAAACCTATTGTGCCGGCCCGAAGTAAGTATCTAATATATAATTAACAAGTGCATATTATGTATATATATTAGTAATATTTCTTATTTCCTTTTTGTTAAACACTAGATTCTTCTTTTTTTCTTTTTGCTTATTTCTCTCCAGCCGAAGGTTGCCTGGATAAGATCGCTTTCAGCGATAAGGCCGCCGCTTGTGGCACTAGTTTAAATACAATTTGATTTTTTAATATGTGTTAACAATAAAGAGTTAATCTATCTATCTATGTACTCAGGTTCTATATTTACGTGAAATTATTAATGGAATAACCCTTTGAAAACATACCTGTCACAAAAAATCATATGAATTTACTATAGGTGTCCTATGTAAAAGATTTGAAATATTCTCAAACAGATTCATGTTTTCCACAATTAATTATAATTTTCCGAATTTCCCAAGATGCAGGTTTGAATCTTGCATGTCAAAATTATTATCGATCAATCAAATAACAAACGCAGAGATGACATGTTTTAATTCTTTGTAGTTGCAAACTAGAACTCAGGTTTTGGAACGCATAATACAACAATCTATTAATTTTGTGTAACTTTCATAACGGATGCATAAAATTGCACACTTGCAAATATGCCCATTACTGTCCTTGAAAATGCATGCTAAGAATACACATTCTGTAAAAGCATAATGATCAATATTTTTGTGAAGTTTTATAAAAGATTTTTTGCTATGTTTAATTTTAATAGATAGTTGAATGTCACACGCAAACTTCAATCACACGCCCAATTAGAATTTATGTGTGATAATTAGGCATTTTATTTATTCTTATAAAAATAAACTCGGATAAAACTGTTTTAAAATGTATAAAAAATCAAATTGATAAGCTATCATTAAAAGTTGACGTACTCTTAAAAACAGTGGCTTATAAGCTTGGAAGGTTATCGTTAGATAGTTCTAAAACAAAAAATCTTATGATACGATTGTGAATTAATAAGTTTTAACTGTGTAGAGTGATTCTATTTCAAGTTAGCTTAATGTTTAGTATACATTTGAAACAAATTGTTGCACACAAAATATGTAATTTAGTACTTTGTAAATGAAAATTACTTTGAAAATTTTAATGCACTGGTATTGAATTGTGGTAGGATATAATTATTAAACACCGATTTAATAAAGTTGTTTTGCTTTTTTACTTTTTTGATTTATATTACAAAGTACAACTGCGGCTATGAAACTTATATGCATGCTACATGGTTCAGGGCTTCCTAAAACTAATTTAAAAATAAATTTATAAATAATTCTCATGTGTCTGTAGTACATCAAATTCATACGATTTTTGAAATGCGACTATTATTTACCACACATAGATGCTATGTATATGGAAAAGATGGAATTTTCTAAAACTTACAAAAGTTGTTTATCTGATTCTGAATGTGATGTGAGCTCATTAACCAATGTGGTATCCCGATATAAGCCAGTGCACTTTTCTAAAATTCAATCACAACATATACCGACTTTTTAAGAATTTTCTTGTATGTAATCGTATATTCTAAATTAAGTACCGATGTTTTCGACAGAAAGTTCGACTGATGTGTGGAATCTGCCACAGCTCAATACAAAGTTGTATCTTTACTATACAAATTGTATTTATATGTACAGTTGTAAGTTACAGTATATTCATGTTTTCGGGCTGTTATTTGCATTTTATTTATAACAAAGATGAAAAATAAGCGTTATACTGAACTAAGTAATTTAGAACTGTATTAATGTTAAGTAGTTAATGAATTTTCATTCTTTTTTTTTCTCTGAGTTCTTATGTCTACCTTGATGACCTGTTTTATATTAGAGCCATAGCTAAACTTTACTGGACATAATGATTCTCTTTAGGGGTCATTCAGCCAATGACAGTCGAGTACTGTATTGTGCTTTGTTGTGATTGGCTGAGGGATCGCTGAACACAATTGGAGACCGAGCAAGACAGTATTGTGATACTGGCGGCAGCACTTGAGCCACAAATTAACATTCATTTTTAAGATAAATACTGATGGGAATATATAGGTAGTTACAATTAAATCCACGCGCAGAGCCTATTCTTGCTCAGGCTCTAGTCATAGTACCAACCTCACAGAATAGATAAATCAATGTAAGCCCATCTAGTTTAATTTTATTTGTAAAAATGTTTTTTTAGATGTTGTTTTTATATTTATTTGACAAAGCAATACCTGTTGGAGATGTTTGAATGTTAGTGCAATCAAATTGTGGAAATACATTTTCACAGCCAATAAAAATATGTATTGAAACACGTTGTTGTTATTTCATAACATTTATTAAGTTCTGCCCAAAATTATAGCTATATTGCGATGTGGTTTTGTTCACAAGTGCAGTCTTAAACTAAGTTATAGTCTATAGTTCTTATTAATTAGGCTTAAAGTTACACAATAGGACTACAAAACACTTCTAAAAATAATGTGCTGGTCATTTCAAATGCTCAAAAAAAGAGCTCTTCCCTGCGTAGATAGTAAATCAGATACTCAAATCCATAGCTGACAACCATAGCTTCCTGAGTGATAAAATATTTATGGCTAACACAACTAATGGAGACTAACGCTTGTGACATTTGATAATGTAGGCCTTACGCTGTATTTGAGATCTTTGTAAGTTAAACCCATTGGCGATTTCAAAGAGTCATTGCAGTGAATCCACAAACGGGAGTCCCCCAAAACTACAACTATTGTAATAGGAACCAAGGTATTTTTCACGTGTTTTTCTTTACTTCTTCAATAATATAAGAAGGCAGACGGCGCTCGAACTGGGATCAACCTGACATCACCACTACTTGAAGTATATTCGTAATACTCTCTTCCATTCACGATCTTCCTCTTAGAATTTTCATTGAGGTTGTATCTGGCATTGCCAAAGAGAGAGTCGTAAGGAGGAGGTCGGCCTCCATCGTCGTCGAAACGAAGTCGCTTAGACCTATTCTTGCTTGCTTTTGTCTTCGGTTTGACGACCTCTTCTTTACCCATCTTGTTTTGAATGTACCTTCTGAATACGACCTATAAAACACAATATATATGAATAGGTGCATAATGCAGGTCTGGTCAATCGCGTATTCATAGAAAATTTATTCGATCCGTAACCACCGTAACGTAGATCTAGTGACTGCGTGTAATTTGAAATAAGCAGCTTATCCTATTAATAAAAGATACTAGATTGTATTTTGTTTGCGTAAAAGACTACGATATCTATAAAAGGTGTTCTAACACGTTCTCTTTCATCCTACTTTTGAACGTGGTTTGCGTTTGACTTTATAGCCCGCCTGATGCAGGAGCTTATAACTTCAACTTCACATAACTATCTAAAATCAAATGTATATTATTTACTTTAAATTTTAATATATCTGTGAAAATTATTTGCAACATGACAAGACTATACCTCTCCAAGGAAGACAGCTGCAGCAGCGCAGAGCCCCACCACCATGATCATGTACGTCATGAGCAGGTCGCTGTTCCGGAGCTGGCGGTCCTTGGACTGCAGGTCCAGGGGACAGATCTTGGTGCTGGGCAGGTCCTTCGTCTGGAGGTAGTCTATTATACCCGCCTGTACTATGTGGATAAAGCTGGAATGGAAATGCAGTTGTTTTTTTTTGTGGTATAATATGCTTACTATATAGATAGTAAGCATATTTTACAACAAAAAAAACACCTGCTTTTGAGGTGTAGGTATACATTCTATGATGTATACCTACACGTGAAAGGCAGGTGAGTTTTGATGCTTATTTTTACCCAAGGAGTAGCATTGAAATATCAATGTAATACTAAGTGATTTGATGTGGCTCCTTAATCTACTCTAAATTTTAAGACGAAGAAAATTAAAAAAATAGGTAAGTTACAAGTAGAGTTTTATGTTTTTAAAGTCTGAACTGAACATAAAACTCCTGTGCATATTATGGTTGCTTGCATTAAGCAAATTCTGAAGTAGGCGAAATTGTGTCATGACACTTTTAGGCGTATTTATTGATGTTGTGTTAATTTTTACCATAATTCAATCTTTCTTAATTTTTATTTTCATGACCTATGAATCGTAAAGCAACATCTAATTCTGTGTCATACTTACACGGTATCAAACAGGTACTTCAAGGGGCTGCCTCGCGGGAACGCAAACGCTCGTGGCTTCGTCATGAACGCTTTCGGAGCCACCACATACGTACACCTATACATAGATAGGAAAATCTTTATTGTAAGACACGGTACCCAAATAAATTACAAAGTATGAAATAAAACAGAACTTATACTAGGGTCACAATTACAAATGTCATTTGAATTATTAAGTAAGAAATTAATCTTAACCTATTCTAGTGCCACAAATGACGGCCTTATTGCTAAATGCGATCTTTTCTATAGCCATTAAATGGAGATCAATGTACGTGGTATACAACAGAAGCAGAAAAGAAAATCTTAAAAATACAACACATGATACTATGACCTGTCTGCCTCGTTCACGCCTTCCCTGGCCTTCCTCAGGTAGTCTCCGTACATGAGGTTGTCTATAGCGGTGACTTCCTTCACCAGGACAGCCCCGCCGTCCACGAGAGGGAGGTAGTCAATGTTATTGGGGAAGTTGCGGAACTCGGCACGACCTGACGTCACCATCTTGTTTAAGAAGTACAGCTCTTCCATTGGCTGAAAGGTGTTATGAGGTTGGAAATTTGTGGCGAAACTGAACATGGTTTTGATAATAAGAACTTCATTTGATAGAAATAGCATCACTGAAGTGATATGATATGATAAATAAGAGATTAAATGATGAGTTACAGGAACAAACTTCAAGTTATAATGTCAAACTTAATTAATGGTTTTATTAGTCGATTTAAATATTAATATATTGATATTTAAATCGACTAGGCTAAGTAACAAAAACTAGATAACTTTAATTTTAACTAAAAAAATCGAAGGTTTTTCCTACTTACTCTACTAACCGAATTATTATTATAGTAGGTAGTTTACATTCAATGTACATACATTTTTGATAATAAACTGCACGGAGCCGCCGTCAGCGCTCACCCATCTGTAGTTCTTCTTGTACAGGTCCTCCGGAGTCTCGATGTCCAGCGTGAACTTGGACAGTGTGAGGAAGGCGGTCAGGTTGGCCGTGTAGAACGCGGACAGCAGGATTATGAACATCCACCACGTCGCGAACAGGATCCGGGTAGTATCTGATAAAGAAAATATATGAGTACCCTAAACAATTATATCTCACAACACAAGTCTGCCCTAGTGTGGAGTGCAGTGCAGTGTATAAAATTGTTAAATGGTACAATTGCTACAGATAAAGAATGGTATTTTTACGGTATATAGCACTATATATTAATAGTACCTATGTAGGTATTACTTAATAATTATGTTACAGCTATAGTTCGGTTTTATTCACTCATTTCTCAAGAAGTTACCTTACAACCTATTAGAGATAATGAGATTTCTGTACCAATAGATTCTTGATCTAAGTGCTGCATTTTGTTTAAATATTAAATTCTACAGAACTTTGTCACGTCAACGGCAATTGTAATGTAAGTAACCCTTCATAATTATCATAAAAATACCAACTCAATATTTTTATTATTTCTACTCTACAATGTAAGTATATATTTACATAGTCTTGTATCTACTATTTACATACACAGTATTTACCCACAAACCTTCCCCAATTTCGTTAATGGCCGACCTCTATGACATATTGTACAAAATCACATCAACCTCACTTTAATAATACGCTTGACGTTAATTTATCAAAATGTGATTGGTAAAAAGTAGTGAAAACATTGATTATGGACGACATAAACTAAAACGAAGTCGGTTAAAAATGGACTGTCCATTAGTTGCATTCTCAGTTTTAAAGAAATTGAGAGTGGATGCTTTACACAGCTCCTGCTCATTATATTATTTACATAAGTAAGTTATTATTTACAATTATATTATACATAATTAATTATAGTAAAGGCTACACGCTGGACTTTACAGTAGGCTACCCTGTCGTTTCTTCTTCCGATAGTGCTAATAAACAAGCTTAGATAGGATTTTTTTCTGGTCAATATGTAGTTATTGTACGGCCCAACTACTGTATTATGTCTACGATAAAAAGTAGTGAAAACATTGATTATGGCACCCCATTGTGACCTACTAGTGATAGACGACGTAAGCCATTAGTTCTTTTATACCATCGAATGGGACACAGATTACTTTAAAGTTGCTACGTCATTATAAATGTCACTTTTAGTTAACATCCATGACTTACCTGCCTGTTACATGTTTGCACTACACGTTGATGGCTTAATTAAATCGGTAAACAGCGCAGGTCAAATGTAGTATTAAAGTAGGAATCGAAGGCCTAGAAAAAGTGGAGGAAATTGGAGGAACCCTTAGCGCAGGAGTGGGATGCTACATAAAGAGTAACTATTATTTACAATGGTCAGCCTGCGGCTTAACTCAAGTAGTTTTGGCATTCAAAATATCCTATATCACTCTCAGAGCCCAAATGACCACCACCATAACTAAATTGATACAAACAGTACAACAAACACACTTTTGCTGTCATACAGGGTGATCACACTTTTGCTGTCATACAGGGTGATTGATTCCTAACGCATAACTTTTAATGGCAGCTTATCAAAAGCAACCAACCCACTTCTATTCTTCTTGAAAATTCGCGTCGCTTTTGCTAAAGTTATGGGTTAATAAATAAACATGATGATTGTATGGTTTAGAGTAAATATAAATAAATAAGCCTTTATTACCTACTGGTTTATAATTTCTTAACTTAAAAACGATTATTTTACCACTGTAGTTCTAATTCTTCAGCTTGTCTTTTGACATAGGCCTCCTCCAAAGCCTTACATTTTGTTCTCTCTCTCTTAGAATTTTTAACCAAGTTGTGTCTGCCATCTTCTTTAGGTATTCCTCCCAAAGCTTTCGTTATCTTATTATTTTATCTTATTATTATGTTTCTCGGCAAATTGACTAAGTATACTTAAATAAATATGGTGTGTACTTATACTCACTAGCTTCCGGCGCCAGGTTGGTCCCCTGCTTGATGAAGGCGCTGTACACGAACCAGAAGCTGGGCGACAGCGGCAGGTGGCGCTCGTCCCGCACCAGCCGCGTGCGCAGCCGCGTCAGGAACGTGATGCAGGGGCCGTAGCACAGCACTGCTGCTAGGGTTAGGTACCTAATCAAAGATATATGTAGTCACATATGAACAATTAGTAATTGCATTGGATTTCTGCAAAGTAACGCCTGATTCAATATCACTTCTTTTTAACCGACTTCAAAAAAAGGAGGTTATCAAGTCTTCTGGAAGTTATTAGGGATTTCAATAAAAATACTTAGGTATAAGATTGTAAGTTTTAATAATTTGATAGATTCTTTACTCCTAATTCTGAATTTTGAAGTTTTTAGTGACACTTGAGAAGGTTTTTGATTTTTTTTTAAATAAAATTTATTCACCCCTTCCAATGTACATGGCTTATACGTACATAAGCGACACTTTTGAAAATACGTGATGTCTGTATGACAAAAAACTGGTCTGATTTTAATTAAACTTATACCTACTGTTCTCTAACTTGAATCATACCTAATCTTATACAAAAAGAATCGTACTGAATCAGCGATCACACTTTAGTTTCTGAGAAATCTGTAGACAAATAAATACATCATACATTTTCGCGCTTTTACACCATGGCATGTCTTTCACATAGTAGGTATTTTCCGCTTGAAAATATTCATGTTCTTACCAAACGAGTCCATTGAAGGGTGCCATCAAGCCGGAGCCAGCAGCGGAGGCCGTGGGTCGTTTGAGCATCATCTTCCACCGCCCTTCGTCCAGGTCTGACGAGTACGACACCAGGCTGGTGAACTTGCCTAGCTTCGGGAGGAACGCCGCTGCCATGTCTGCTTGCTGAGGAATAATTAAAACAATTTAATAATTTAAAAAATAGGTTAATCATTGAAACGAGTTAGGTTAGTAGTTAGGAACGAGTTAGGAGGGGTGCGATGATCGGACTACCTTCACGTTGGGTAAGCCCAACTAATTCCATCTCTCCATATGGGGATTTGGGGTTAGTTGGGGAAACCTGGTGCACCCCGTCCACAGGTTAGTAACTTCCACCTTCCGGTGGATCTTGCTAGCCTGTGTCTAAACGTCGATCGAGTGGGGGCCCTCGCCTATACCTCTCATTTGAGAGGGCTGGTGTAGGGCCCGGGGCGTGGAGCTCGGCGCACCTCGCGGTGCAGGCGGAGCTGGGTGCTCGATCAGAGCACCCGAGGTGGTCGCCGAGAGGCGAGAGGAGTTCGGTGTACCGGCCGAGTAGCGGCGACACGGGAACCGAACTCCGTGCGCAGAGGGCGCATTGGAGGAGGGCGGCCGTTTTAGCGTGCGACCGCCTAACTCCTGGGGGCTCTGGGTGGCAGGTCGGGGAACCTGTTGCCCTAGAACGAGTCCCCACAGGATGCACGACGTGACCCGTGTTCTGACACGTCGTCCATTGAGGGTTGAGCTGAAGCTCCCCGAGGCGGGGCCCATTACGGGCCAGCATTACCGCAGGGCTGCGGATGAATGCACTGCGCTCTCGCGGCCCTGGACCAACGATGCGGAGGTGGAACACCCCAGGTTTTTAGTGGGTATGCCGCTCTTATGGAATGGGGCGGAGACTCCCACATAACCATCCGCCCTCCCCGGGGTTGTTTGGGTAGTACCTGCAACAGGTTTTCCTGGGTCAAAAAAAAAAGTAGTTAGGAAATCATTTTAGGTGGATAGTAATTAAACTTTAGATAGATAAAAGATTAACCCACAAAGGTATTAGGTACTACTTTGCCTTTACTAACTAGCGATTAAATATGTAACTAATACGGTTTTAAACTTTTTATTGGAAAATGAGCGAAAATAATCACGACCGGCAGGATTCGAACCTGCGTATTTCCGATCACCGTCCGGAACGCCTTAACCATAGTGCAGGTTTAGCACTTAATAAATTAACTCATAATACGGTTTTCACTCGTGTAATTTCGCCTGGTATCGCGGTTCTGCCGCGGTCCCAGAACGTACGAGTACGTTCTGACGATGGGTATTATAAGATAAGATTAAGATTTTTATTAGTAAACAGGTAAATGTGATACAATGTAGTGTTGCTCTGCCTTCTACTGCAGTGTTGCCTGTGTTGTAGAAGGCAGGATCTTCCAGGGGATCAATTTGTTTACAATAAAAATATGTTATTCTAAATAATAATATGCTTTACAAAAACATGTGGCTATTCATAAGCTAACTTAGCCTAAATATGCATTGTATCAAATAAGTTTCGAAAACAAATTAAATTACATTAAATTAAGCCGTTATGTGTGTATATGTGTGTGTGTGTGTGTGTGTGTATGTGTGTGTGTGTGTAAGTGTGCGTGTGTGTATGTGAGTGAGCATTATTGAATAGTCAATACCGTCGAAATAATTAATGCTGTACAGTAGAACCGATTAATAAGAACCAAAAATAACAACAATAAAAAAGTTAATTATAAGTATTAATCAGGAGGTTTTTCCAGCAGTTTTTCTGTATCATCATAATTTAGTGTGTCTAGCCATAAATTATTACACCCGAAACGCGTAAAAAACATAAGTACGCGAAATTACACGTAAGTGAAAACCGTAATAGTTACATATTGATATGATTGATATCTCACAAAACTTTTAATAACTAGTGATTGTTAGTATTGAAAAGTTGTAACTACAGAAGTTGTGCAGATCCAATATGGCCAAAGAAGAACAGAATAGATTAAAATTTGCAACGCAACTGTACATTAAGTAAAAGTATGTAACTCACGCTAGAATTGAGCATGCCAATCAAGGAGTGGCTGGGCCCGCGGCCACCCATCTCGAAGTTCTGCTCGGGCACCACCACATCGTATGTGAAGTTGAACCGCTCCTGCAGTATGTCCACGATTGCGAACGCAACCCCGCAGCCAAGCAGTGTACCGTTGTCATTCTTCTCTACCCAGCTCAGAGGATAGTTCTACATGGAAGGTAGACTTTGATTAGGTTTTCAATAATTTGTGTTTCTTTTTGTAGTAAAAAATCAAGGGTGTCAGTTCTCAAGCCGCCCGTAGAGCCAATAATTGCACACTGGTATTGATACTGATATGACTCCATTGCAATCATGATAAACAGCCGGGACATGCTATTACACGTGCTACTAAAATGTCGTATGTTTAGTTTGCTCTTCTTCTTTTTTTTCATATGCACTAAACAGGGTTTATAAATGTGCGGTTTGTCATTAGGTGAAGCGCCTGATATACAAAAGCAAAAGAACTCCTTCACGGTCGCGTAAAATCACGGATGGAGGGAGGACTATGCCAAGAGATAAAGTGGAATTTGGATCTAGGTGCTCCTGTGGAAAGTAGGTATAACATCTTGAAATATCCATCCTATGTAAAAAGTAAAGACTTACGTTATATGTTGCTATTTTAAGATGTTTTCCATTGACCTCTTTGGCAAGGTTTATTAAATCTGATTGTTTTTTCGTCAGTTGGAGATCTGTCAGAAAAAAAAATTTGATTATTTCTAATAGTAAAAAAAATAGATACAGCCGATTAGATGCTAAACTTTGTTCGTAAATACATGTAAAGTAACTTCTCAAGATCAAATTATACTCAATACCCAAGTAATAAATCGTGTACTAAAACTATTTCTAACGATAAGGGCACTACCGAACAAATAACATAATTGTTCCCAAGAGTATATATGTGTGTATTGTTTATTATTATTAATTGAATAAAATATATTTTTTAGAGGATGGACTCAAACTAAAATTAAGTCTTACCTATTATGGGATTGTCGTACACCGCCTCGCAGAAGGTCGCATTGCAAACCGCCGAAATAATAAGATCAACCCCGGCCATCTCATCACTGCTTCATCACTACTCCACTTTCTTATAATTCACCAGCAAATCCAAGAAAATACCCATCTTTAATTTTTTTAATGCGTTTTCTGACTTTTGCGTCAGAACACGTAGAGAACTGAAAGCTCTGTAGAAAAAATAACAGGACATAAGTAAAATGAGAAGGAAAAAATAAGAAAATCAGTTTATAACTGTCAAAAACTTGGACCTCCAAAAGGTCTAAAAATCTAAAAATATATCATCTTATCAAATTTCAGAGATAGAAAAATTTTGCATACGTTTTCAAGTAGCAACCGAACCGACTTGAATGAAACTTTTAAGACACTTCAGATAGTCCTTAACTTCAAGTTAAACCAGTTCACAAAACTTATTTGGAAATGAGCTAAAATTGTGACTGGAACTACAACTCCTTTGTATATAAACCTTAGTCTGTCTTAGACGTTATTATAAAAAATAAAATATTCACACAGCTAGGTATACTAAAAAACAATCTCACAGTGCGACTGTCAGTAAAGCATGCCCCGGGTTGACTAAAAGGATGCGCTAGCTCTGAAAGGCTGACACGCTAAGGTTAATGCACGATGTTGTAACATAGACATGACTCCATGAAAGGCAAAGAAATTATATTTTAATGTCTGTAATAATAGAACGTAATGGTCAGAGATTTTAGGTACCATTATTCGTGTTTACTTAGTATTAGTAACTAGTTTAGGTACTAGAAACGTAAACCTATACCACGTAAAAAAGATAAATGTTTAACTAAGTAGACTGACGCCAGTTGTGGCACTATTTTTTAAGTCTTTTGTGTTTCTTGTTTTTTTTTCAATGTGTGTTGCAATTAAGAGTTTTATCTATCTATCTGACTTAGTCGCGGTTATACAAAGGCAAGGGTTTTTTACCCGTATGCGCTAGATTATAGTCAGACAAATTCTGATATTATAAGACTTGAATTCGAACCATTTTATCCTAATCCATATCTTATGCTACCAGAAACGTTTGACGTGGTTTAACGACTATTTTATTAGACTAACTCATAAAGAGAAAAATCTAGTAGGCAGTAATGAATGAGAGAGGCCTACGTCCAGCAATTAATTCATAACTATGAGTAAGTTGAACTTTAATATTCTTCGTTGTGATATTGTCCATACTATGCGAACGTATGATGAGCTTTAAGCATACCCATATTTACTTTAAAAACAGTCAATATTACCCACAGTTAATAAAGGGACCGATGACAGTAAAAATATGGCTTGTCACGTCACGATCAGTAAATAATGATAGGTACGGGTACATTGTACAACGTCGTTAATTAGTTTTATATTTGTGGAAAACGTGGAACAAAAGGCCAACCTAAGTTAAACAAAAGTTATAATTACTAAGTAGGTAGTACGTAATTATAATAAACTTATATGGACTTTTATTTAAACTAATACATCGTGTATTCATTAAGCGCTCGTAGTTCAGCTGGCGGAGGTAATCGCATGCGATCACCTATGTTAAACAATGGTCGACGCAGCCAGTTCTTGGACGGGTGACCAAAAAGTGGCATATCATTCAATCAATCAATCAATCAATATAACTTTATTGTACACCAGAAAACAAAATACAGAAACAATTTATAGCAAAATTACTTAATCTAGGTACATTGGGCGGCCTTATCGCGTAGAGCGATCTCTTCCAGGCAACCATTCAGGCAATCATTCGGGGGCGCTTCTGTGCGTCGGATAACACGTAAAATTTTAGGTCCTGACTGTTTGTCTCAGTGTAGCAATCATTTATTTCCGAGGCCCTAAGGGTGGTTTAATACTCTCGACACCGTATCCACTCTAGTATATATACATTCATTAATTCAATAATATCAAAAAAAATATCATTTTAAAAATAAATTTTCACAATTTTTTTTAACTTTTTCGCGGTTTAAAGATATTGGAACATCATTTCCGGAATAAAGTTGAGACATCTAATAATCGACTAAAAATAAAAATAAAATGTATATTTGAACGTCAATGTCAGTTTTGTTTTGATCTCAATGATAAAAAAAAAATTACTTGAGAACTGGCACAATACAAAGTTATGGCCAAAAAAAAAATGATAAAAAAAAACCATAACCTCAACTTTCCCAAATATTCCCAATTCCCATACTGGTCGCCTATATTAATAATAAGTTTTTACTTAAAATAATCTTCTCTAGCTGAGCAGGAAAATGAGAGACGTGATAATATCTAATTGTGAACGAACTTTTATTCAAAAACTTGTATCAGAAGGACATGTAAGAATTCAAAAACTTTCATTTATCATGTAAAAAACTTTATATGTAACTCTTTCATTGGAATCTTAAATTACAATTTTTGCAGCGCCTCGATGGAAGAAATTACAATGAAAGTAGAAAACTAGACATCACATTTGGCTCTGAATACGGTAGCTGTATCGTAACTTTAGGAGAAACAAAGTAAGTAATAAAAACAATGTAAGTATAATAAATTCGTATCGTTTAACTCCATTCTAAATATTTCCAGAGTTTTAGCTCAAGTATCCTGTGAAGTGACTCAACCCAAACAGATCAGACCCAATGAAGGAATTCTCTACATCAATGCAGAAGTTGGTCCGATGGCCGGGCCTCAGTTTGAAGCTAAATTCCAGTCAGACTTACCAGTGTACCTGAATAGATTGCTGGAAAAATGCTTTAAAGACTCCAAGTGCCTTGATCTGGAATCTTTGTGTATTGTTGTTGAAGAAAAGGTAATATTACAAAACCCTATAACAGTATTTGTTTGTTGCAAGTCTTCTAAGTAAAAAGTGTTTATTTATAAGTGTAGTATTCATCTGTTTCAAAACAGATGACCTAATTTCATACTCACAACTTATACAGTGCTTTCTGCTACTTTCATTAAGTTCGTCTTACCTTATAATAGTCAACTTTAGCGTTGAGTTTTTCTAGCCACTTCGAAGACGGCTGATATGGCTAACCATCCATTAGCTACAGCATCATACTATGACACATCATTTTATCATTAGCTTACTCAAATTTAACATTCTTGGCTTATAATTTCCAGGTATGGTCTCTAAGAGTAGACATTAAAACCATGAACCATGATGGCAACCTGATAGAATGTGCCAGCATCGCCACACTGGCTTCTCTGTCACATTTCAAGCGGCCAGACATTACTCGCAATGGAGACAGAATCACAATACATACAATAGCTGAGAAGGATCCCATACCAACAGTACTGTACCACTATCCAGTCTGTTGCTCTTTTGGTATCATTGGTAATGAGTAAGTATCCTGTTTTTATATAAAATATCTTTGGATTGTTTATGTGTTTTACTTTATTAAACAATGTTAGTAACATATTGAAATATGAAGTTTTTGGATGTTACTGATATTGCTACCATGCTAGTTTAATCAAATTTTTATTCCTGGGATGGGACTGTCTGGATGTTCCTATATTTTACCTATAAGGCAGAACAATTCAATTTAGATGCAACAATTTCTAACTTCTCAAATGATCTATGTTTGAGGAGGCTGAAGTAAATACCATAAACTATGAACTCCAATCTTTTGATTTCTGCTAATATCAAAATAATTTTTCATTTCAGTATACTTATATCAGATCCTGGATTCCTTGAAGAGTTTGTGTGTCTCAGCAGTATGGAGGAGGGCATCAGCACAGGCGGAGGTGTCCTGGTCATAGGCATGAACCAGTACAAAGAACTGTGTTTGTTGAACCTTACTGGTGCTGCCATCTACAGCCCCAATGTTGTCCACAAAGCAATGCAGAGCGCTGCACAGAAGTCTAAAGAGATTGTAGACTACATCAAGCAAGCTATAGCCTGTGATGAGACCAAAAGGTAATATGAGTAATAGGTTTATGCAAAAACCTGTTCACTTTATTTAAACATTTGCAGCTCTATATGATATATTATGAATAAATTAATACTATGCTCAATAAATATGCAGATGAAATATTAATTTATATTGATTTAGCTTTTGTACCTACAAACTCATAATAGAACATACAAGGTAGTAGCAATGTAGATTTTAGCAGTCAGTGTCATAAGCAATTGTAGAATTTTACTATCACAAAAGGCTGATTTGATATTTAAACCAGACTTATTACCAAATGCAAATGAATTTGATTTTTTATAACATACCATACTACTTTTAAAGTATCATTACATTGATTGGATGTTGTTAAATGCATACTTATCTTTTATGTAGCAACCACAATGGTGACCACAAATGGAAGTGGGAATTTCTTATTGAGGTACAAACATATTTCCCGACAATGTATGTGTGGTTGTAAATGTACCTATGTATAATGAATATATGAGCATATAAAATATACTGACTATAATGAAGAGAATACTTTAGGTATCATAAGGAAAGTTACACTTTGAAACTGGACTTTCCTGAATGATTTCAACTATAATTGTTCTGTATCTAATAGTCATGCTTACTTATTATATATTCACTTATATTGTTTATTATGTTGACTTATCAACATACAGAATAATCCTAGGAAAGTATTTTTCATTTGTAAATAAGGAAAATCATATATATCAAACTATTACAGTATAAGGCATAGACAGCAAGATTTTTCCATAGGTCAAAGTACAAAGTTGTTTCCTTCCTGCTGGTAACATGACTCAATCTACAGGACTCTGCCCCTGGGTAGAGGTGACTGTAGGCTGCATTTCAGACTGAATTAAATAAATAAAAAAAGTAATATTTTGACTGTATCATTTTCCAGGCTGAAACGTGAAAAGGTGAATTTCAATGAGATGATAACAGAAGACCATTTGTTGTCCCTAAGTCAGAGAAATTTGAGCATCCGTCTAAAAAAGTATGTAGTAGAAGATCTGACTGTAGATGATGATGACATGTCTGCTGACGAGGATGTCAAGGAGGTTGAACCTAGCAAATATGATGGTAATTTTCTTTTCTATCTACATGTGTTCATGTACGTTAGTTAATTTAATCCATTTCTGATGTTGATATAAAAATAATACTACATTAGTTACGTCGGCGGCTTAGCATGACTGGTTCTTAATTTATTTAACTGCTAAGCCTGAAATTTATGGTAAATCTCAAGATTCACTACAATGTACTTGGTGGCTTTTGTCATATAACAGTGAGGGAAAATGTAGCTTATAAAATATATTTGTAACTCCATGGTTGCTTCTTATCTTGCAAGGTGTAGTCAAATGTAAGCCTTTAAATGTAATGTAAATAAATAATTGCCTTTCCATCTTAGTTATTGTGTGTATAATTAGTTATATTACCTTCACTTTGAAATGTATGATTTATTCTATAAAGTCCATGAAACTTGCTTTCACTAAGCAAAACCTACAGGATGATAAATTATGTTTTGGTTGTATGTCTCGTAGGTACAATTTGTACTAATCATTTATTGAACCAGAACCAGGAAGCCAGACCTTTTATCTTAATTCTACATTTGTTTAGTCAATGTTAGTTTATATTATATTAAATGATTTTTATTGTTTCATTCCAGTTCTAGCTACAGCTCCTCAAACTGTTGAAGTTGTTTCCAAGAAAGGCTCCTCCCAGTGGATTGAAGTGTCATCGGAATCAGAAGAAGATTGACATTGATAAGTTTTATATTTTCATTAAATAAATGTAATTCATTTACATTTAAATTTGATGTTATTTATAATCTCCATATTACTAGTGATTGCATTTCCCTCAGGAAGAAAAGTAACATCACATCATCACATATAATTACTTCACTAAAATAAAGACTATGAATAAATACTACTTATTTGATCTGCAGAGTACTTAATATTGGAATACTACCAAAAAAATCAGACATACATTTTCATACACAGAATTCATAACATTCAGTTTTGGCCTGAAGTAATATACTTCTGAATAAGGTAATTCATGTTTCCACAATTTTGTCACAATATAAATTGTACATTCTGTGAAACAGATCTACATCTAACTATGCTAATTACAGCTACACTTCATTAATAAATAATAGTCACAAGTACACATCACACTGAGTCTGAATTCATTCCATTTTTCTGATCTAGCTTGTTGCCGTTTGTCTTCACCATGTAAATGAAATAAGTCATCACTTCCTTCTCATTTACCGGTAATGACTTGAAGTGCTTCTGGATAGCCTGCAAGTAGAAAGTATCTTTGTTATAATAATACATAATATTATATAATACCTTACATGGTATAATTCATTACAATAGTGTGTAAGAAGTTTTCAGCTATCAAACTATTTGTAAACACAAAATATTAAATTGAAATTGTAGCACACAGCAGTTGTCTCCTCAATCTAAAAAACATTAGAGTGAGAGTAGGTTTTATTACTGGGACAATGCTCCTAGCCAGTATAGGCAGCTAATGATATGTATGAATCTCTATTACCATCTATTATTCTACTTTTGGTGGGGCAGCCATTTGTGCCTACTTAATTTGTACTATTGATGATGTGTCAAAATAACTAACTTGTGGAATGTAGGTACTGTTTCTTAGGCAGGTGTGATATTAGTAGTAGTAAATGCTAAACTTATATAAGTATATATAATAAAATAGTAATTATTCACAAACTGTAAACAAAATTAGAGTGTATTGGCATCTTGGTATTGTTTTGTGCACATCAGATCATTTTTTTCTGTGGTATGTAGTTTATATAGTTAGTCACTTACATCAGCTAGTTGAGCTTTATTCAACCCTGGCCTAGTTTGCACCTTGTAATGCCTCTTGTACCTCCGCAGGGTGTTCAGCTGCAGCTGGAACCAGTCTACTTCTGGGGAGTCCATTTCTGCTTCATTACTGTCGTTATCCGAGTCCTTAGGCCTCCTCTGCTTCGTCCTCGCGCACTGAATCATTGCTTTGTGGTGATCGCAAATGTAAGTATGTCTCGCCTGTAAAGTACAATACAAGTTGAGTAAGCTATGTTTTCCACTGAGGACAGATTGCCATTTATCAATGTCGAATGATGCTTAAAGGCTTCCATATTTACCTGAGCGTCGATGTTCAGTTTGAGCCTCCTCAGTGCCACGGTTTTCTGAATGCGCTTGCTGTAGGACGCGTTGCCAGCGGGTCGTCTGCACCGATCGCCGTCATCCACAAGGCAACATATTTGGTCCGAATTACCTCGAGAATCTTCTTCTCCTGTACTAAACCCGTTGTTCATTTGATACTCCCGTTGAATCATATATAACAAATGAATTTAACTCTCGTACCAGTCCTCGCACCGGGTTACACAAAATTCTCCGACGTATTCACAAAGACTCACGATTGAGGTTATGATGTGTAACAACACAGTCCGTATTCATAAAATAAATAAAAACCATGTCACCGGGCTCCCGGCACCATAGATTTTGACTACCACTGCCTTTTTAGCGATAAATTTCATATATTCACAGTCATAGAACAATCGGAATTTTGAACATCACTATTTCTAACAACGAATTACAAAATAAATTCACTGAGAGGATTCCAAGGAAATCATTAGAATTTTAACATAAATCAGATTCATATGCATAAGAACTAAAATACTGAATATCCGTTGTTATATTGAGGAACTTTCGATTCACACTCGCACCGACCGACCGAACACAACGCCATTACAAAATAAAATTATTTTATTTTGGTTGGTTGGCTTCGGCTGGCTGATGTTATATCATTCACTCACTCACTCACTCTTGATCGTGGCTGTTTTTCTGAAAATATACTACTGTCGTAAGGCATAGTGTACACTTTCGTTCAACGTCTTCGACAGTATTGTGAAACGAAAATAGTCAATTTTGTAAATGTGTGCATTGATGCAATTTGGAGACGTAGCATAAACAAAAAATAAAGCTGAGTGAACGTTTGGCATTGGTTAGAAAATGGCGCGGGATTTGAGTTGAGCCAATCAAGGTATTGTAGCACTGATATCGCCTGTGTCCATGTATTCAGTGCGACGAGCGTAAAGTTTCCTACGTAATAAGCGCTGAAATCGTGTGCTCGTTTGTTAATAACAAATCGGTGAGTACATATTTTTATTAAATGGTAAAGAATTTAAACTTATATAAGTAATCCTAGCAATTCCATACATTCTTCTAGGTTTAAATTTACGTGTCATACTTATTGCGATATTTATAGTTTTACTAATTTTGTTGGCAAATGGCTGCCGAGTGCACTGTTGTGAGGTGACAGATAGCTATTAGCTATACATGGGTATGTAGGTGTGTGTGTACTATGCTATGTTGTACTTGCTATCGAAATAATATTATATCAACACGATCACAGCATTCACAACTCACAAGCATAACCTTGCTGAGTTTGTTTTGCCTTTCCTAAATGATTGACTGATTTTCTTATTCATAATATCTTTTATTTAACATAGAAGTATCAAATGAAATTCATGCTACTTTACTTATAGATTAAACTTCGCTTCAAATTTTTTTTTGATGTGATCAGTGTTTGTTGGACAACATCTCCGACTTCTAAGTAGGTAGGTATATGTTGGTGGATTGACAGACGAACATACAAAAAAAATGAAATTCATGGTAAATTTGTTCTACCTAATTAATAAGTAAAGAAAATATATTATAATACCTATGTGAATTTGTGTTTATTATTTTGTATTAATTTATCATCATTTGTTATTCTACTAAAAAGTTAGATAATAGCTATATTCATATTATTAGGTATGTAGTAGATGATCGCAGCTTCGGTTTATTATTATGGGATAAAAATAGAATATTAAATAACAATAACCATTACTTATAAGTACTTACCTATAATACCTATATCTGTCTGTGTTATCGGAGGTCCCAAACGGATTTACCAATAAAATATTTTAATCTAAATAAAATTCTCGGATGATTTATTGTGAAATAGTCTTAGTGTAATCAAAATCAGTCTAGCCGCTTTAAAGTTTTCAGTTCTTTCATACCTACCTAGTTGATGAAAACGTTCTTCAACGACTTCCATAGGCTTGGAGAATAGAATACCTATCATATTCTGTGAGCATCATCAGATTGTCTGCTGCATCAATTGGATACCAATAAAATTAACCTAATGCTTCTCAAGTTAGAGAACACAAATATATTTTAACGGTCTCAATGTATAAGTAGATAAGCTAAAAATTGGCCAGTTCCATCTAAGTACACAAAAATACGATAAATTTATTTAAAATTTATAAATTAGGCAAAAACACAGTAGGTATCTACTTACTAATAAATTCATGTAATTTAAAACAAGAACAAAAGAACTTGAGTATTTCTACCTTCCAATGCGAAAACTCAGCCATGGTTGCGCTAATCATCTTATTGACCGGTTACTGGACGAGGCTGTTGCCAGCTCGTGCACAATCAGTCCCTATTCGTACGATTCGAAGTTTCTGTTATTGGCCGCTGCGCGTTGAGGGCGCTAGTGTGCACTTGTTTAGCGTCTGGTTATGCGACGTTGCCAACTTTATTGACTCAAGTACAAACGAAGACAAAACGTACGCGTGTGGATTGGATTGAAAGTTACGGCCGGTAGCTTTTTCATCAAGCAATACATCTGGTTTTGTGCTTTTTCGTGATTTATTTAACAAAAGTGTTGTGAAAAAGATGTGAAACAAACTAAAACATAGAGTCTTTGTGATGAATTTAAGTGAAAATTTATATGAAACCGTGATATCATAGAAAACATAAATCAATAATCTCAAAGTTATTGTTCATAGAAATTTCTAAAGAATGCGATTATCTACTTGGAAAGTTCTGAAGATTGTTGAAAATAAGTAAAAAAGATAACATAGAAACTGGTTGACCGTAAACGACAAGTATAAGATGGGGGACAGAGGCGCGACGGGGGGCGCTTGGGGTGCGCGCGACGATGCCTCGTGGTGGCCGGGTGGCGCAGGTGAACTGCAACACCAACAACAGTTGAATGACGAGATAGTTCGAAGCACAGCAGCTTCTACTCATCAATTGTACTCCTACAAAATGACCGGTGGATTTTCAAATAATACTGCAGATACGTCAAACAGTGGTTTTGATTATCGCTTGATGACAAATTCAAATGCAAGAGATGATTCTCCTCAGCAGCCTTGGTGGTTTGCGTCCGGTTCAGTCGAATCTCAACAAGCATCTCCATCGGTATGGATACGAAATATTTATATAAGTGTTTACAGTATTTCTTTTCATAATCAATAATAAAATTATAGTCCACAAGAGCTAGTTACATAGCGGCATTGTTTTATCCTGGCGGATAAATAAAACTTTATTACATAAACATAACATTTTACAACGACTAAGTATCTACTTAAGTTTAACAATCACTGGCGTGAATAAAATATTGAGAACCATTTGGTACCTATTACAATTTTATTTTGAACAATTCAAGTAGGTACATCTGCACTTTTACATTATGAGTCCATTAAATATAAGATTATAACTATTAAAAAATATTATACAAGTCGTGGGCGGTTAAATAGTTATTTTCATCTTGTATTCCTTGCCTTATTTGGGGCCAAGGACGCGAATGAATGAACTATAAGATCTCAAAATTTTCATGGACGAATTTTTGATTGTCAGTGTCAAGTTATGTTGTTGTTGTTGTCCCGACAAGGATCGTTTTGGGTTTCTAAAAACACCTAAGCTTTTTTGTAGTTTTTATCACTTATCAGTTAAGATATTGCTCTATTCATGTAGTGATTGCTATCATGAATTCTTATACTCTTGGCCAATTTCCAATTGAGTATCATATACAGGTACACCTTCGAAAGAACCTAAATATTTAAAAATGTGATTCAAGGACAAAGCCAATGCATCTTCAAACTAAATTATTTTCAAAGTGAACACATAAAGTCCCTAACAAAGTGTTATGGGATTAATTTAATATTAAGCTAACTCCTTACCCAATTAATTACTGTTTTTAGTTGACAATTCTTTGGCGTAACTAATATTTTTACAGTTATTACATAAAAATACTTGATAAACCCTAAGTGAACAATAACTCATTATTTTTCCTTTGTATGAATTAATGTATTAATATGCTAAAGAAAGTGCTTATATCGTTATGGTAGGTATTTGTTTACTTTGTTGCAGTCTCAGAATCAGGCAAGTCCGAATTCGGAACAGAACAATCAACAGTCTAACAGTATACAAAACCATCAGTCTATGCAGCAACAGCAACAAGAACAGCAGAACCAGTTACAGCAGCAGTTGCAACAACAACAACAAAACTTGCAACAAGTGCTGCAACAGCAACAACAGCAGTCAATGCAACAACAGCAGGTATGCCACTACCAGTTTCTGTATTAATATCACCACAATAAATACATAAAATACTTGGCTGCAACATTGCTAAACATCAGGCATGTTGTAGTCAAACATGAGCTTATCCAATAGAAAAAAAAACATCTCATGTAGTTGTACTAAGACCGATGATGATCACCCCAAGCAATGAGAATTAAGATATCTGTGCTACAGATTTTTGATATTTACTTCATGCTTTAATAGAAATTATACCTCTATGTAGAAGCTACAATGTCTTTCAAACCACAAAAGAGAGACAGGTCCTGATGATTTTTAATATGGTAATAGTAAAGAATCTTGAATGTGACACAGGCTACTGTGTATTTCAATACCATAAGTGAAGCAGTAGGCATTCACTAGTGATAAAATATATCTTGCCAATTAATTGTGTGTTCTAAACTTTAAAATTGAAGGAATTAAGGGGCCACAGTGGTGAAGTCACCTAACTACAGGTTAAGTTTATTTTTTAAATATTATCATTTATTATATTGTGTTGTGTACAAATTACTAAAACAATTGTGTACCTATATGTGTGGTACAGTGTAAACTTTTTATAACATTATCCTTTATAACGATAAACACCTTATTGTGTTGAAGTGAGCCCAACTTGGTTGGTTTGCGATAAAACCCACATATTGAAACACTCTTTATAGTGATACGCCATTCTCTATTATGAAGAATTACGAAGAAATGTGTTCATATTTTTAGAAGTCTTCTTCTTATTTCGAATGAGAGTAGCCAATACTGGTGTTGATAGTTAATCAAGCCTAAGGGCCTCTGACATAGCTTTACGGCTGCCGAACTATACAAACAGCCGGGACCTACAATTTAATGTGTCATCCGACCCACGGAAGCACCCAAAATGGAGTGCCACTTTTTGGTCACCCATCCAAGGACTAACCACATCGACCTTTGCTTAACATTGCTAATCACATGTGATTACCTCCGCTAGCGCTACAAATATCTATAGTTATTTGTTTCTATAAATAACTTCTCCAATGAAATCTCTATACTATATTCAGGAAACCACTATAGTGGACTAAGTTGATCCTAAACTAATAAACTCACTGAGCTTTAGACACCTCATTTAAATATAGATTTTTGGACACAATAGGCTTGTTAATATATAAAACTCAAAGGAGACTGACTAACTAACTGACTGACATAGTGATCTATCAACACACAGCCCAAACCACTAAATGGATAGGTCTGAAATTTGGCATGTATGCCATTAATAAATGTTTGTCCTATCAATCACTTCTACAGTTTGTCTTTAATATCAGTAAGTTCTAAACAAAGTTGCTAAATGTATTGCGATGAAATGCATTGTCAATAAAAAAAAAAACTAAAACTTAAAAACATTACCGTTTAACTTTAAATATTCCCGCTTTTTGGTATAAGAGCCTATAAAACTTTACTAAAAACTCAAAATAGCCAAGCTAAAATTATGTAATGTGTTATTCTATAGGATAAATACTACTCATATTCACTTAATTCAATTTTTAAATTACTTATTATTTGGTCAATTTAATTGTATATAGCCACTACAGATGTTTATAATAGTACAGCAGTAGTCAAACCTTATCAAAACCTGACACTAGGGTTAGCCACACTCTTATGGCAAGAAGTAGATAACTATATACATATGTATAATATGTGTTATTCAAAAATAATGTGTATGTACAAGATCTACTAATATTAATAGTTTTTTCTGACATTTAATATCTTGATACTTTCTGAAACCAATTTGCACGAATGTAGCGGTCAATATCTTGTTTTTGAACAACTCTGTAAAACCTATATTCTACAAATAAATGATTATGATAAATTCTAATCACAGCAACAACAGCAGCAGAATCAGCAGCAAACTTTGCAGCAGATGTTACAACAGCACCAGCAGCAGCAACAACAGCAACAGCAGCAACAACAACAACAGCAACAACAGCAGCAACACCAACAGGCTTTACAACAAAGCTTACAGCAGACTCTGCAAGTGAGCCCGGCGCAAGCACAGGCCATAGTGCAGGCGCAAGCAGCGTTGCAGCAACAAGTTGCTCAGTCGCTGCAGCAACAGCATCACACGCTGCAAGCCAGTCTGCAAGCTGTACAACAACAGCAGATTCAAGCTGCCTTGCAACGGCAGTCTGCTACATTGCAGGTTTGTGACTTTTTTTGGTTTGCCAACAAATTGAAATGTAAATAAAACGCAACACCCAGAAACACACAATCACCCTCACACTGCAAATGTATTTACATCCGTTCAGTTGTGGGTCAAATCAATGGCGCATCTTTACTCTACAGAAGTAGAAAATGATTTTTTTCACCATATGTGACTTGGCTATGAGTTGTACAGAGAGTTATTAGTATACTTAATAAGTCATTGACCACATGAAGTTTTGTAACATGATTGTTCACAATGCTCTTAAGGTAAATGTGTCTGAGGCAATTACACTAATTGACCTAATGAAATGAAGTCTGATAATGTATTTATTGAACAGGTATGAACTCAATACTTCAGTTTTATAGTGAATAAAAAAATCTAGTTCTTAAAGTGCTATCGGCACCTCACAGTGCATCATATTGTGCTAATTCATGATAAAATCAATAAAAATCCCTTTGTGTTAATCCAGCCTGGGTCTAATCTATCTTTTATTTGGTATGCCAACTTTCATATAACTTGATTTAACCTAAATGTGTTTAATTTAATATAAACGTGAAGAAGAAACACACTTACACATATACACACATAATAGCACCATTATTTTAATTGTCATAGATTAAACTAACACTATAATAGTTATTTGTTATACAAGAGTGCAAAGTTGCTTTATAACCGCGTGTTAAATTTTGATGACCGAGCAAGCGAAGGATTCTAAAAAGCACGAGGTAAAAAATCTTTGCACTCAAGTGCAACACGTAACTTTTCATTCCACCTCAGCGAGGAAATGAATAAAGGCGCGGGCATTACTTCAAAAAGGAATGTTTCTTTTTTGGCCATAACTATGTATTGTACCAGTACTCAAGTTAAAAAAAAAGGAATGTGAATTGATTCGCAATGACTGACAATGATCCATATCTTAATTCGCAGGAGCTCCAGCAACAGGCGCAGCAGCAGGCGTTGATCGCGCAAGCCAAGCAGGGCAGGATGCCGCGCGCGCGCCCCGTCAACAAGCCGCGCGGGAGGATCACCGCGTACGCCTTCTTCATACAGACGTGTCGGGAGGAACACAAGAAGAAGCACCCGGAAGAGAACGTGGTGTTTGCTACGTTCTCCAAGAAATGTGCTGAGAGGTGGAATGTAAGTATCTATTTCATATAAATAGTCATACAGCTCTATTCAGCTGGTTGATTCCGTCAAAAGACAACGCTGGAGTATCACAGCGTACGCCTTCTTCATACAGACGTGTCGGGAGGAACACAAGAAGAAGCACCCGGAGAGAACGTGGTGTTTGCTACGTTCTCCAAGAAATGTGCTGAGAGGTGTAATGTAAGTATCTATTTCATATAAATAGTCATACAGCTCTATTCAGCTGGTTGATTTCGTCAAAAGACAACGCTGGAGTATCACGGCGTACGCCTTCTTCATACAGACGTGTCGGGAGGAACACAAGAAGAAGCACCCGGAGAGAACGTGGTGTTTGCTACGTTCTCCAAGAAATGTGCTGAGAGGTGGAATGTAAGTATCTATTTCATATAAATAGTCATACAGCTCTATTCAGCTGGTTGATTCCGTCAAAAGACAACGCTGGAGTATCACGGCGTACGCCTTCTTCATACAGACGTGTCGGGAGGAACACAAGAAGAAGCACCCGGAGAGAACGTGGTGTTTGCTACGTTCTCCAAGAAATGTGCTGAGAGGTGGAATGTAAGTATCTATTTAATATAAATAGTCATACAGCTCTATTCAGCTGGTTGATTCCGTCAGAAGACAACGCTGGAGTATCACGGCGTACGCCTTCTTCATACAGACGTGTCGGGAGGAACACAAGAAGAAGCACCCGGAGAGAACGTGGTGTTTGCTACATTATCCAAAAAAATGTGCTGAGAGGTGGAATGTAAGTAACTATTTCGTGTTAATACTAATAAAGCTTCATCTCCTACCTGGAGGTTGATTCTTCATACAGACGTGTCGAGAAGAACATAATAAATAATTTACTAAGCCGTCAACTGTAAGAATAGAAACTGTGTATAGCTTGAAAGCTAGCTCTGGTTCTGGTTTCATCAATCAAATATGTTATCGTTAAAAAATTGGTTAAAAATTTTCTTCCGATAATTACTTATTTACATTATTAGGTACTAGTGGATGTTTACTCGTGTTGTTTCGGAAAAAAAGACGCATAGGTATATCACTGACAATAATCAAACATCTAGACGATCTGTCGCTTCGCCGCCACTTTCGGTTGTATAATGGTACGGTGGCTAATAAGAAATTTTGGGAATATGTAGGTATTGACGCTAAATTAAATAGTTGATACTCGAATAAACAAAAAATACCGGAACATTGCACACAGCGCCATCTAGCCCCACACTAAGCAAACGCTTGCGTCGTGGGTACTACTGGTACTTCTTGTAATATATTAATGCTGTATATTCCAGACAATGACGGAGGAAGAGAAGGCGCGCTTCCACGAGATGGCGGAGACAGACAAGCGGCGCTTCGACCTGGAGATGCAGAGCTACGTGCCGCCCAAGGACGTGAAGGTGCGCGGCCGCAAGAGGAACCAGCCCAAGGACCCCAACGCGCCCAAGCGCTCGCTGTGAGTCACGGTCATGCATTACTTACATACATACTCGATTTTATATTTTTAAATTTTGTTTTACAACCTTAAAAATAAACAAAATGTTATCCTAGAAATTAAGAACTAAATAAATGTGTTAGTGACATAATGTATGGTATTTGCTGTCCTGTATTTATATAGGTACACCCCTGCGATTGGATTAAGTAATTTTTTTTCTATGCAATAAATGAAAATAAAAAAAGCTTGGCTCGCGCTTAATTTAATAATACTGCTCTTTCAGCAGTATCTCTCTCTATATCTGACAAGTTCTTTAAGGCTGTAACAATCTCATAAACTTGTGGTAGCGGCATTTACAAATTTAATACGTAGAAAAAGATGTGCTATTATCATTGTTTCCCCCTAAAATCACCAAGATGCCTGCCACGCTAGATAAAATATAACATATATGCTAAACAATTTATCTATAACAAAGTCCTCTCCCCCCACAGGTCTGCGTTCTTCCTGTTCTGCAACGACGAGCGTGGCAAGGTGAAGTCTGAGAACCCCGAGTTCACGATGGGAGACATCGCCAAGGAGCTCGGCCGGCGCTGGGCGGCCGCGGACCCGGACACCAAGGCCAAATATGACCAGCTCTCCGAGAAGGACAAGGCCAGATATGACCGGGTGAGTGTTACTTTTTAAATAAAGTTTGGAGTAACAATGCTCGTAACTTCTCTACTTTTAAACTTTTAAATTTTGTATAAATTTAGATTAGATAGATAGATGAAGGCCAAATATGATCTACTTTCTAAAAAGGACCAGATATGACCAGTTGAGTTTTACTCGTTGAATAAAGTTTTGTGAAGCAATGCTCGTAACTTCTCTTCTTTAAAATTTTTGCTTCGATTTAGATGTAAATCTAAATATATAAAACTCAAAGGTGATTGACTGACTGACTGACAGATATAGTGATCTATCAACGCACAGCCCAAACCACTGGACGGATCGGGCTGAAATTTGGAATGAAGGTAGATGTTCTGACGTAGGCATCCGCTAAGAAAGGAAATTTGGAAATGCCACTTTTAAAGGGGTGAAATAGGGGATGCAAGTTTTACTTCTAAATGCGAGCAAAGCCGCGAGCACCTAGTAGTTTTGTATAAATTTAGATAAGATTGATAGATGAATGCCAAATATGATGTGCTTTCTGAGAAGGATAAAGCCAGGTATGATAGAGTGAGTATTACTTGTAGTTAGATTAAATTTTGAGTAATCCAGCTGGCACCGGGCAAAACTAGGTATGACTGGGTAAGTGTCTTTAAGAGTGTGCACCAGGCAAAACTAGGTATGACTGGGTAAGTGTCTTTAAGAGTGTGCACCAGGCAAAACTAGGTATGACTGGGTAAGTGTCTTTAAGAGTGTGCACCGGGCAAAACTAGGTATGACTGGGTAAGTGTCTTTAAGAGTGTGCACCAGGCAAAACTAGGTATGACTGGGTAAGTGTCTTTAAGAGTGTGCACCAGGCTAAACTAGGTATGACTGGGTAAGTGTCTTTAAGAGTGTGCACCAGGCAAAACTAGGTATGACTGGGTAAGTGTCTTTAAGAGTGTGCACCAGGCAAAACTAGGTATGACTGGGTAAGTGTCTTTAAGAGTGTGCACCAGGCAAAACTAGGTATGACTGGGTAAGTGTCTTTAAGAGTGTGCACCGGGCAAAACTAGGTATGACTGGGTAAGGTATGACTGGGTAAGTGTCTTTAAGAGTGTGCACCAGGCAAAACTAGGTATGACTGGGTAAGTGTCTTTAAGAGTGTGCACCAGGCAAAACTAGGTATGACTGGGTAAGTGTCTTTAAGAGTGTGCACCGGGCAAAACTAGGTATGACTGGGTAAGTGTCTTTAAGAGTGTGCACCAGGCAAAACTAGGTATGACTGGGTAAGTGTCTTTAAGAGTGTGCACCAGGCAAAACTAGGTATGACTGGGTAAGTGTCTTTAAGAGTGTGCACCGGGCAAAACTAGGTATGACTGGGTAAGTGTCTTTAAGAGTGTACACCAGGCAAAACTAGGTATGACTGGGTAAGTGTCTTTAAGAGTGTGCACCAGGCAAAACTAGGTATGACTGGGTAAGTGTCTTTAAGAGTGTGCACCAGGCTAAACTAGGTATGACTGGGTAAGTGTCTTTAAGAGTGTGCACCAGGCAAAACTAGGTATGACTGGGTAAGTGTCTTTAAGAGTGTGCACCAGGCAAAACTAGGTATGACTGGGTAAGTGTCTTTAAGAGTGTGCACCAGGCAAAACTAGGTATGACTGGGTAAGTGTCTTTAAGAGTGTGCACCGGGAAAAACTAGGTATGACTGGGTAAGTGTCTTTAAGAGTGTGCACCAGGCAAAACTAGGTATGACTGGGTAAGTGTCTTTAAGAGTGTGCACCAGGCAAAACTAGGTATGACTGGGTAAGTGTCTTTAAGAGTGTGCACCAGGCTAAACTAGGTATGACTGGGTAAGTGTCTTTAAGAGTGTGCACCGGGCAAAACTAGGTATGACTGGGTAAGTGTCTTTAAGAGTGTGCACCGGGCAAAACTAGGTATGACTGGGTAAGTGTCTTTAAGAGTGTGCACCAGGCAAAACTAGGTATGACTGGGTAAGTAAGTGTCTTTAAGAGTGTGCACCAGGCAAAACTAGGTATGACTGGGTAAGTGTCTTTAAGAGTGTGCACCAGGCAAAACTAGGTATGACTGGGTAAGTGTCTTTAAGAGTGTGCACCGGGCAAAACTAGGTATGACTGGGTAAGTGTCTTTAAGAGTGTGCACCAGGCAAAACTAGGTATGACTGGGTAAGTGTCTTTAAGAGTGTACACCAGGCAAAACTAGGTATGACTGGGTAAGTGTCTTTAAGAGTGTGCACCGGGCAAAACTAGGTATGACTGGGTAAGTGTCTTTAAGAGTGTGCACCAGGCAAAACTAGGTATGACTGGGTAAGTGTCTTTAAGAGTGTGCACCAGGCAAAACTAGGTATGACTGGGTAAGTGTCTTTAAGAGTGTGCACCAGGCAAAACTAGGTATGACTGGGTAAGTGTCTTTAAGAGTGTGCACCAGGCAAAACTAGGTATGACTGGGTAAGTGTCTTTAAGAGTGTGCGGAAGGTGGCACGGATCGCTAACGCAGAAGTTCGTCATGGAATGGGTATTTCCAGTGAAAACGCAGTAATACGCTTATTTCTGTAAAAGATATTGCGAAAGAAATATCAATGAAATATTTGAGTGTGAAAGATGCTTACAAAATAGTTCTTTTACATCTCCACCAGTAAATACAACCCACCTCCAAAACGTTGTTATAATCTGAACCCTTATGTAATGTTCCAGGAGATGACGGCCTACAAGAAGGGTCCGCTGGCCCTCACGAAGCAGCCCCTCATGGCGGAGCAAGGCTTGCTAGACGACGACGGCGCAGACTTTGACGCGGACGACGGCTTCAAATGAACCAATCACAAACAAGGTCAATTTGACAGAACAAACTCTAGTTAATAGTGATGTGAATTCCGCTCGATTGTTGCGTATTTTGACAGCTACAATCGGTCAATAGTGCGTTTAAGTAGCGTACAATGAAAATATATAAAAAAAGCAAGCTGCCAATCACAGAAGAATAAAATGATATCATTGTTCAAATGATGTCATTTTGGTCTTCTCTTATTGGCAGATTCGTTTTATTGCTACAAAATTTTCACAATAAGATAGAATTGCAATATTTATACACTGGATAAGTTAAAATGAACTGTCTAGCGAAGTGAAGTTTGCAATTTTGACCGTACTATTGACCAATGGTGATCCATCGATTTTTACATAATGCCGTTTTACCGTTGGTACCGATTTTTTATAGTAATTTTAAGTGTTTGAAGCGAGTTCTGGTCGCGGCTGTTTGTTTGGACAGCGGGGTTTTGAAATGTGTATGAAAGCAATACTTAAAAATAATATGTATGTATGAATGGCCGATGTGTTGAGTTAAAACGTTTTAATTTAAGAACGCCATTTCGCCGCACTGAGTCGTTAATACTCTTATGTACTTTATCTACACTAATGTTGTAACATTCTACTTATGTTTCCAATACTTGACTTATAATTACTACTGTTATAGCACAGACAACAAAACACTCAATTTAAGCAATTTCACATGATGGTATAATATCCACAACGATATCGTAATAGCTCATTATAACATCAATAAAACGCGACCAACCTGATTGCAGGGCCAATTAGGTTGGTCGCGCTTTATTGATGCGCGCAGCTGCGCTCTCGTTGGTTAGATTTTAATGGCGGCAAAATCACTGTGACAATACACGTACGCGTGAATTTAATGTTTCGCAATGTGTTTTGTTTTTTAAATACAAATTAAAAGTTAAAAATGGATAGCGACGATGATATTTTTACGCCTCCGGATATTCTAGAATTGGCAACAAAAGGAATTCACAATCTTTTGCCAGAAAAATCTAGAAAATTATATGAAAAATAAACTACTGTCAGCTTTTACTCTTGTTGTTTGATTAATTGCATTAGTGAAGATAAAGTAGTGTATGCAACTGCATATAACACGGGTATTAAAACACGAGTGTGAGTTTATGAAACGAGCGCAGCGAGTTTCATAATTGTAACGAGTAACTTCATTATATGACAGTTGCATAAACTACTATTATGGAATCAAATGAACTTCATTTTTTTATCAATTAATTAATTTTAACAAAAATGTTGTCATTTTCGTTATTATGACTCCGAAAACATATTTTTTACCATTGTGGTATTTTAAATACTGTGGAATGGAGTATTCATATGTCAAGTTTGTTTAAATCCTTGCTAGTTAATTATATATTTTTGCAATCAAATCAATTGTACTAACACATAATGATCAAATTGATTTTATTTAAAAAATAAGCTCGAATATATTTTTGTACGTATAATTGTCTGTTATGTTGTATGATTAATTTTGTGCAACAAATCCAGACTGATTCCAAAAATTAATAAATATATCACTACAATAAAAACAGTAAAATTAAATGCTATCTTTAAAATCGTTAGCCAATCACAGCACCACACTCGCAAGTTGCTTTGTTGTGATTGGTTGTCTGCCTACATATGTATATACTTTCTAAGAGCATAACAGTATCTGTATAGTAATACAAACTTGAATCAGTCTGTTCAAGTTAAAATAATTTAAAATCGTAGAAATCAGTTTTGTTCGTTTCGCCATTAATTATGGCCGTTGTTTATAATGTGAAAATTTGGAAGAATTTGTGTCAAGAAATGGTCAGTTTTTGATAAACGTGTGGCCTTATTATTTTGGATCATCGTTTTAATAAAACAACGTCTTATTCTTTTACACTCGACTCATGCTAAGGAAAATGCTGAAGTTGTAGTGACACCTCACATATTGGTAACGATACAAAATCATAACGTTTTGTTAAATCCAAAATAAAACGATATGTTTCACGTGTATATATTTTATTAAAATACATCGCTATTCTCTTGACGTGTATTTCTTTATAATAAGTAATAGAGATGCCAATAATTGAATACTTTTTTTATAAAAACATATTATTGTAAAGTAAATACAGACAACATCAGCAAGAAATTTCGTACCATGAGTCGAGCTTTAGTAATAAAATGAAACGTAAGTCGATTAGTATTTTCAACTTAGAAAATTTTAGATTTAAGTATCGGGACGTGAACGAGTGAGATTCTGTTATACTAATTGAGAATGTATAGTTAAATTATATTCCTTTATTTTGTCTAGATATATTTTTTATGTTATGGATTAGTTTAAATGTCTAAAGTATATTGTTTCGCGGCAGTACTGTCGGTAGTCGTTTAAGATTTTGTTGCCGAATAGCCTAAAGTATTTTTGCGTTGTGATGAATACCTAATGTAAATATGACTGGAACCGTGATAGTACTTAAATTGTAAGTTAAACAGTACTTGAAAACGTTTTAGGGAACGCTAGACATTATGGTTTTTTGTAATACATTCTTACATGTGGACTTGCGCAGTCCATGTGCCATTGGATTTGAAAATACTTGTAAAGAACCGACGTAGCGAGGAATATCAGTTTAACAAGACAGGTGATATTCAATCTGTAGGTGATGAAATAAAAATAAAACAAAATAACCTATAAAATAGATTTTTACCTTTGTTTTTTCAGGAATAAATTCGTGTTAAATATCTAACTTCACCTTATGTAATGTCTAATCTTTAGTAAATACCTACTTTGTAAATGATCATGTTACTAGCTTGTTGCCTGTAAAAATACATTTAGAATATCATCTGTTGTGTTTAACTAATATTTCATTGCATTTCAGCGGTAATTTTTTTTAATTGACATTGCCATTTGTTTTTGCACTGTTGCTTTTGAAGTAAGTATTTTATCTGATCCTTAAAAAAATCAAATATTGGATTTATTCCATTATTAAAAAAAACAAAAGCCATATTCTTGATATAGACAACATGATCTTACCGTGAAAGTTAATGAATGTCTGCCTATTCTGTTTATTTTTCTATTGTTGATTTTTAAACCAATTTTAATATTTGAAAATGTACCGTATGATAAGTGTCAGAAAAAGATGGGAAAATCAGATGGTGTGTAAACGGGCGATATTGTTTTGAAATGAAAGTGATGTACAAAACAATATAGTGACACTTTTACACAAGAATTGTTTTTTATTATTACCTACCACATTAACATTAAAATAGTATATAAGTAGTATTATATCTAGTACCTACTGTCAAGTAGAGTACTCATGACCATGACACAAGTGTTTGCTTAGTATGGGGCTAGATGGCGCTGTGTGAAATATCCCATCTTTACTACGGCGAAGTTTGCGATCTTGGGAAAATTTGGTTTGGACATTGATTGATTCGAGATTAAAACAAGGTTTTGCTACTGTTTTATTCATGTTTTTGTGTCAATTTATGCTTTAAGAGCTTGTAAAAGAACTCTTATTTGCAAGAACTTCTTGTCGGGGTTTCCTGTTTGTTGTTTTTTTTTATGAAGGAGCTAAATAATTATAAGACTAACCTACCTATCAAGGAAATTCATGGAGGCATTAAAGAAACAAGCAGCTCATTTCAAACATAATTTTATTTTATAAAAATAAACGTTTTGACGACAAATAGTTATAATATTTCGGGGTCCTTACGAATCATCGACACGTCAGA
Source organism: Macaria notata (assembly GCA_927399415.1). Lineage (NCBI taxonomy): Eukaryota > Metazoa > Arthropoda > Insecta > Lepidoptera > Geometridae > Macaria > Macaria notata. Next base: position 11,073,044 of record OV656731.1, on the reverse strand, counting down.
GTCACCGTCAGAAATTTTCGAGACATTGTAAAAAATTCTGTTTTTACAAAAGTTACTTTTTACCTTAAAACATTAACAACATTACATTTTTCACATCTAAATCTATTAACGGTCAATCACATAATTACATAGCGTTTATCAAAATAATATATTTTACATTGTCCATTTGAGTTCTTATGTTGGATTTTATTTACACTTTAAATTTGTGCCTGTAACTATTAAAAATAATGTTGTTATTTGTGTTGGAAACTCAAATACAAAAAAGGTTACCACAAAATAAAAAAGCAGATGTTTCTGTCCCAATATTCGGTTCTTTGACCCCTTACATACGACATGGTGTAGCTTTTTCCATTCAAATATCGATTAATCCCATGAGTGTACTGATTTTTAAGAACGCCATTTAATGCCGAAAGAAGCGAGATAAAATAAGCTGACCAGATTTAAAAAATATTTATGTGGATAATAAACAAGACACAGACGAGTAGATTCAAATATATAGATGTATGGAAAATGCTACACCTTTATAAAAATCATAAGTAAGTACGTCTGAATATAGGCACTCAGGTCTCGATAATGATCATAAAAGTGAAGGAGGGAAGAACTCACTATTGAGTGCAAGCGTCACCTACCTACCTAGTATTATTGTTTAGGGGACACTTTATGCGTATTTAAATACCAAAGCATGGGGTTGTAGGTCAGTTACTTACAATGCAACGTTATTACTAAAGTACTTAAAATAATGTTATACAAACCAACATTGCATCGTGACTAGAGTTATTACAGTTGAATGCCATATCTAGTACGCTATTTCAGTAAATTTACCATTAAATTGTCAATACGTTCCGTATACCAGGCTAATGACGAAAGCTCGTTCAAATATAACGCTACTCGATTACTAATAATATGGCATACACAATTACAAACGATATTACGAATTAAATGCGTAGAGATCAATAGTCCTATCACAAAACAGGCGATAATCGAAACTCAACTTCATACCCTGATTGTTGGTAAAAATACGTAAAGGAATTCAAAATCAGCTGGCCGTTTCGATTTGGTGTTCGAGTTCTATTTACAGTTTATACAAGTCATTGCTACGAGGCGTCCGTCTCGTTGGGGTCGGGGGGCTGCTGCGGGATGTAGTTCCACCTCGCTCGCACCTCGTCCGTGTCGGGCGCGTGCGAGGGAGCGGGCGTGGTGGCGGCGGAGGCGGCGGCGAGGCGCGCGCGGACCACCGCCAGGTGGCGCTGGATGTAGTGCTCGTGCGGCGCGAGCTGCGCGGCGCGCGTCAGGCACTCCTCGGCCGCCGCCAGCTTGCCGCGTTCCACCGCCACCACGCACAGGTTGTGCAGCGCCTGCACGTTGTCTGCCTCCAGCTCTAGGATGCGCCGGTAGCACTGGGACGTAAACAGTATCTGATTACTAAAGAGTTCTATACAGCGAATCAGGAACATCGATCTAAGAACTCAATACATGTCTCTTTCACTCATGCACGCCATGTTGTGCGCAGTTATGATGCGGGCGCATGCGCTGTGTTACCTACACAATTTGTATCATCCTAAAATTATAGTACCTATAGATATAATATAATCTATGTGCACCTAAGAAGTACTTGTGAACGAATAGCCTGTTAGCTTAGTTGGTAGTGGTTCGATACCCGCTGCGACTGCCTGACTCCTGGGGGCTCTGGGTGGCAGGTCGGGGAACCTGTTGCCCTGGAATGAGTCCCCACAGGATGCATGACGTGTCCCGTGTTCTGACACGTCGTCCATTGAGGGTTGAGCTGAAGCTCCCCGAGGCGGGGCCCGTTACCGGGCCAGCATCACCAGGGCTGCGGATGTATGCATCGCGCTCTCGTGGCCCTGGACCAACGATGCGGAGATGGAACACCCCAGGTTTTTAGTGGGTATGCCGCCCTTATAGAGTGGGGCGGAGACTCCCACATAACCACCCGCCCTCCCCGGGGTTTTTTGGGTGGTACCTCTAATAGGTTTTCCTGGGCAACAAAAAAAAAAAAAAAAAAAAAAAAAAAAATGGTTCGATACCCGCGTGACACAAGCTACTTGTGTTGAGTTTGGTCGTTTGTATGTATAATAATAAGTATGTAATTACTAAAGAAAAGTATTCAAGTATCTAGTACCCACGACACAAGCGTTTGCTTAGTGTGGGGCTAGATGGCGTTATTACTTTTTGATACTTTTACGAATTTTTTATCTCATTTTTTTAAATCTATTTTGTTTTTTTTAAATGTTTATAAGTAGACTCACGCTCTCAGCCGCGTCCAGGTCCTTGACGGAGTTGATGTAGATGTCTCCGAGCAGCACCAGCGCCTTCACGTGGTCGGGGTGGTGCCGCACCAGCTGCTTCAGGAACGGGGCCGCCTCCAGGGGGCGCCGCCTGTCCGCTGGAATATGCACGACGAATAATTAGGCATGTACTTCTTAAGACTTCTACAAATAAAGAGTATTTGTCATGTTTTCTGTAGTCCTAGGTTTGTTTAGTTACTTAGATACTCGTTAATCACCTACACTTCAAGGGCTTAGTAATTTATGCTACTTTTTATGTCCGTTTCCATATTTTTTTAAATGGATGACTACGTAATATTTGTTTTTTTAGTATTGTGTAATGTGTGAAAGGGCTTTATTGCCAGATATTGATTGGCACGACATTTTAGTACAGTCCACGTAATGCGTAGACGAAACCACTTCCCCGTTCGTACCCGCAGCGCTCTAGTTACAGATAAAGAAAATGAAAATAGAGTGATAGGTCTCGCTCGTTCGTAGCTGGAAATAGTGTTTGTAATTGACAAACGTACCTAGTAAGAGCGCGAGGTTGAAGAGCGCCGAGCGGAAGTCAGGCTTGAGATGCACGGCGGCGCGGAACCAGCGCTCGGCGCACTCCGCGTCTCCCTCGTCCATACACACCATGCCCAGGTTGAAGTGCACGCGCTCGTTGGTGGCTGCAAATATAAGTATATTGTGATTTTTTATACATGCTAGATACCTTGAGATATCATTTGCAATAGAGACAGCAGCAACAGAGGGATAAAATACTTAGGTAGGTATGTCATGTTTTGTCTTTGTATGTATCTTCTACCTGTCTTGTATTTCTATACAACTGAAGGTTGTGATTCCCTCTTAGAAGTAATTTGTCAGGGGTCTTCCTCGTTATAGGCCCTTCATCTCCATAGATCGTGGTCGGTGCCCAGGTCTTTCCACGGATGTCTAGAGGACACGGTAAAGTATAACAACGAATGGTTGGAATTCGTTGTTGTATCTTACTGTTATTTATTTATTATTAGTCTACAAAACCGGCACTAAGCTAAAACACACATAATATAATAGAACATTATAAATTCATCAGACCTAACTAACAATTTTAAGATAATTTCTTACAGAACACAAGTACATGCTACTTTAAACAAAATATTTATGCAGAACAGAAATATACACTAAATCACAAAATATACAGATGGCAAATGAAGAGTACACAATACATATTTTTGGAACTACATATACCTATAAGCATAGATTATATAGCATATTTTTGTATAGATTGAAGGGTAAAACAAGTGCCTTGTCTCTTCACAGTTTAGCTGAGTTTTAGTTGAACGATAGGCAAGGCAAGGGTATCTCTCCAATAAATATAAATCCAAAGTGCTATAGATCCACTTACAGTCCTTATCCAGCAGTTTGAGCAGCCGCTGGCGGGCCAGGTGCCTCAGGTCGGCCGCCCCCAGCTCCTGCAGCAGTATGGCGGAGTTGAGGAGCGCCTGCTCGTGCTCGGGCTCCAGTTCCAGCGCCTTGTCGAGGTAGGCCAGAGCCTGCGACGCCTTGCCTTGCTCCAGGAGGACTACTCCCAACTGGAAATAATAAAAACATACGAATGATTAATTATTCGTCATCGTTTGTTTTTGGAAGGTTCTAGTTCTATTGACCAAAATGACAGTTATAAAAAATGAAAACTGTGAAGAGTGAATCTATTTCTATCAAGTGTAGATAGTTTTAGATTGGTTTTGTTGTTAAACTTTTTTGAAATGCTGAGGATTTCTATTAAATATTTTATAATTGATTATGAAATATATTTTTAAGAGATAAGAAGAAAATAGCGAGTGTCTTTAAGGATTGTCAAGAACTCTGGTCGATGACACTCACATTGTAGTATATATCAGGATTCCCGCTATCATACAGCAGAGCTCTTTCATAAACTTCTTGCGCCTCCTTCGTCCTGTTCAATTTTATCAAAATATCTCCTCTATTTATATACGCCTGCGTATAATCTGCTCTCATGCTGATCGCTTGTCTATACAGCATGTCTGCTTCTTCTAATCTGGTAGCATTCTTGGATATCAAGTTGGCGAGGTTGAGGAATACGTTTAGATGGTTTGGGGCAATTCTCGCTTGATACGATTCTCCGGGCTTCGCTTTTGGGAGCAGAGATTTGGCTTTGACGTAGGCGTCCTCGGCTTCTTGATATCTTCCGAGGTGGTTGTAGGTTCTTCCGACGTTTATATGGGCGCCGACGTCATCTGGTTGCACGCTCACTGCAGTGTTGAAGAAATCCAGAGCCTCGCCGTAGTTACCGTCCGCTTCTAAAGCGTGGCCGACGTTGTTGTATAGTTTGGCATTGTTCCTGTTCACCTGGAATCATAAACATTTTATTATGAGACAATATTTCTACGATTCTTAAACGTAAACTGTAGATATCCCTTATTAAATACGACAGGTAGTCATTATATAAGCTTCCATCACGTAAAAACAACGCAAAGAAAATGTCCTACAAAGACAAGAGAAAAGAATCCTGTAATACCGTTGCAAAAACAAGAAATTTATGCCTACCTTCAAACCCGACGCAAAAATAGTATATTCAGTCTTCCAGTCCCAGTTTCTAACGTAAGTCTTCGCACTGAAGGCCAGCAGTAGGAAGGCCAGGGCCGCCGCAGCAAGCTTGGCGCGCCGCTTGGCCAGGAGGCGCCAGCCGTGCGCCACCAGCAGGCACCACCCCATGGAGGGCATGTACAGCACCCGCTCCGCCACCACGAACCCCACGGGGAAGAACAGGTTCGACGCTGGCAGGAAGGGCAGGACTAGTAACGCCAGACCCTGAAAAAAATGTAATATGTGTGTTGTGGCACATTTTATGTTTGTTTGTTTATTATGTTCTTACTTGTGTTTGTTTCTCTGATAAATCTGCCATAATAAATGTTTTCTTTGTTTCTCTCTTTCTTTAGGTTTTTACTTGAACGGGTTTGCACTTGGCCATAGTTTGCCTGATAGCAAGAATTCACTATTCTGTTCCATTCTTGAACACATTTTTTTATACTTTTTAAAACTTTTTGCCAAGTAAGTGGGACGGTTCTTGTCTCACTTACTTCGCTAAAGCGTCAAAACGTCGTTCTTACTTAAAAAGTATTAAAATAACTTACTATGGTTTTCAAAGTGTAACAGTTTTTATATTAGCTTCAGAGCACAAAAAGTGAGATGAAGGGACAAATAGTGAATTGATGCTTCGTTTAATTAATTTATATTATTTTAATTGAGATATGTTTGCTCTGGCATTTGGTAAGCGATCGTTATGGTCTAGTATGGAACGAACTATACAAAGTTTACTTTTATGAAAATAAAATCTGTTTGATTTGATTTCATGGACCAAACAATTAAGAACTGATTTACTCACTTTAAGAAAAATACCACCATAGGAAAACAAAATACTCAATAACATATACATAAGTAATTGAATGACACTCACCATAGTCAAAGCTGAAGACCTAGTCCTTAAGGCATGAACAGCGGCTGTGATCAGCGTGGTCGCCAATGCTAGGGTTGCCAGGTTCCTCGGGTCCTTCCATGACTTGAGCAGAGCTACGGTGCCCATCGTCCAATCACAGCACAGCGCCTCGGGTAGCGTGAGGAGCCAGGCGTTCAGGGCTGGCAGGTAAGCGAATGTTAGATGCCTGAAAAATAAAAAAAATAGATGAAATTCAAAGGAAAAAACATGTTTTTATACGCTTAAATTTTTTGCTAAAACTCTTCCCACCAATTAATATGTCAAGTTTGCAAGTTTTTACAAAATACAATGTACAAGTACAACCTATAAAATGAGGGTACCTGAGCATAATGGTGACAAAATAAATTTTTAAGAATGCGAACTAAGAATAGCTTTGAATAGTAATAGTCTCCCTTTTGTTATACTTACCTACACACAATTCCGTAGGTACAACAAATTGGATACTTATCTAAGACAGTACTTAACTTTAGTGCCACTACTATGCATTTACTTCCCGACTTCCCACTTCACCCATATAATTCACTCAACACGAAACAAAGCATCCATTGCTGTACAATAACGTCAAATGACGTCATAAAATTAATGCTGCATTACACTCAGCAACGGCTTGTCAAAGGCAGGCATTATCCTTCAGTGTACCCCTACCCTCATTACGTACACGATAAAGGAAAAGTAGTTATTTCAGATCTTGGACAACATTACCCAGATACTCCTAAATAGACTGTACTTAATAGATTTCCACTCGACACATTCACATTTCACGTTCTTTTCGATTGCTTAATATGGACTTTTTAATTTGTAGTTTTGACTTAATATATATAAATATTATCTACAAACAGCTCGTTCTCTGATCGTGACAAACAAATCCAAAAACTAGAACTATAGCTCAACTAAGAAGACCATCGGGTTACCTGCTGTCAGCACAAGTGCTGATTACTTTCTTGTATTTGTAAATAAATATTCTACTGAAAGTCGAATCCGTTAATTTAAGTGCAGACATACAAATATACAAACATACAAATATATACTTGTTATATGTATTTGATCATCTATCACTTGGAATTATTTGAACTTTTTCGCTACAATGCGGTGTCTTTGAGTTTGATATCGGTATCTAAGATACAAGAACTAGTAGAGCATTAGGAGAGGAATCTGGCAGACTTGTCAGTTATGTTACGACCTAATGACCCGACACGAGATGGATTTATAGCGAGAACATTACGACACAGCGCTTTATTAAGAAATCTAGATTCCTTCCAGAATACTGGATCCTAACTAAACGTGTAACGTCTAGAGACGTACTTAATAAAAAGGAAGGATAGTATTATTCGTGTAAATGAAGTGGTTTATTGGTAGATTCCTCGTTTTATTATTTTTAGCACATCCTTAGCTTACTGATTAATTTGAGATATGTCTATATGGGTGCCAATGTTCCAGGTCAATACAGTAGCTTTAATTTTTCGAATTTGTTTTGTTTTGTAAATACAATAATTTTAAAAGCCTACAATATGTTTTTAGAATGTTAAACTTTTAAATAGCTAATTTCATTTACAAATACTGTTCAGGTACTCTAATTATTTCATTAATCTGCGGTAAGATAGTTACAGACGTCTTTCATTAGTAGATATTCTTCTTTAGCAAAGGAATAGCTTTAGTTGAGTCGTTATTTCATTTGTACAGTATCTTGTAATTCTATTTCAATGTAAATGCGGCATGACGAGCTCTAGATTTCTAGACCGAGAAGAACTTTAATTTATACAGCTTTTGATTAAATGAAAACATTTTAAATACTTACTTTGTAAGTCTGATAACGAGTGGTTGCTTGCAAAAGTTTCTAGGTATTAATTTTATAAAATAAGACATCTTACTACTATTTATACCTACTACTTACTTCTTCAAATTCCATCTTTGTTTAAATTATTTTCCATGGCTATTTGTCTGCTCAAAAATAGCTCTGTTGTATTGTAAAGCATTTCGATAGAAATCACGATTTAGTATTAGGTACTTTAATATTATGATTCCAAATTCATTCATGGAACTGTCATATTTTTTTGTGAATTTTGCAGTCTGCACAGCAGTTCAGATTTTAGACTTGTGGCAAATTTGCTCTAAGTCTTACTGCTCTTAAGAAGTGCGAAAAATGTCTCTAGACTATATCTCACCTGGCTGGCGGTGGCGCGGCTCCAGCAGGGTTGTCGAACCTCGTGAACACAGGTAGTTGTGCGCCCATCACATGCAGCCTGGCCGCTAGTAGCGCGAGCGTGGCGCAGCACACGGTGGCCACCCTGCGCGCCGCCTCGCCGCACGCGCAGCCCCAGCCGGAGCCCTTGCCCCACGCGTCCACCCACGACCACCGGCTGGTGCCGCCTGAACTCCGACGCTGAGGAACATAATACAAAATTATCAGAGAATGAAAATTACGAGAAAATTCAATTAACGCCTCCTACCCCATACCTACTAAGTATCCGCTTTGGTATATAGGTAAGTATTCGGTATTTTTTAGGTAGAGTACTAATCATATCAAATCAAACTCAAAATCTAGCTCTATTTATGTACAGCGGTGTTCTGACTAGTCTACCTACACTATCATTGACCGCATTTCACACTGCGTACTTTCGTGTACATATTGTTTTTCTTTATCTTGTAAAGAGCAACCCTAAAATCACCTACATTTTCTATTCAACATACGAATGTACTCACACATTGACTACATAGAACGCACGCTCTCGTACCAGCTCTAAACATTTCAGATGTCTTCCTTGTTATAACCGCTGAATATTGAATGGGATAACAAGTGCACAGTAATAATTCTGTTTGTATTTGCATAAAACGACAAAAATTGGGCACGTAAAAAGCATCCTTCTTTTGTACACTCCGAAAAATCAAGGACAAAATAACAAAGTGTAAAGAAAAATCCGGAATATTCTTTGACGTAGGTAGATATTCCTTTAGCCTCGCTGTTTCCTTGTCGTTACGCTAAAGCGTCGGTGAGCGAATACAACGAATGATGTTACGTAGAATTGGTACGCAGAGAAACAGTTTGTAACAATGATAATAAGTTTGCTTTACGAATCCAAAAAATGATGTACCCAATTTGATATTTTGAATTCAGGCTACTTGAAGACGGCTTGCTACAGAATTGTGAGCTTGACTTCGATACGAGTAAGATCATAATTTGAACTAAACATTAAAACACAAAAACATCATTAAAAAGGCAATTTCATTGCTTTAGTAAAACAATGTCAGATTTAAAGAGAACACTTTATTATTATTAGTAGGTAAGTCAATTTACTGTGTTTGTCTCAAGTTAGCATACTGTGGACAGTTCCAATTTTCCTGTAAAAACAGCAGCTGCGGGCATACTATATGTATAATAATAGCTGTCTTCCGCGCTTTATATCTCGACTTCCACGAATATAGGCAAAATTAATTAGGCATGGTGTAGCAAGGGGGTAGGGCACTGTAACGAACCGTAAATAACCATTCCTTATTAAAATTAAAATAATTAAAATAAAAACATAAACATAACAAATATGAATATATCTCTAAATTTCACATGTCAAAACTAACTACTAATCAATGTACAGAAAGCTAAGGTTCCAATATTCGCATACTACTAAGGAGTTTCTTTGCAAAATCTCAACGAAAAAGTTTTTATGTTTAAAATTGACAAGAAGGTTTTACACCTACATTGAAAAAAAGATTAAAGTCTTTTCAGTACAAAAAAAAGGTTGAATTAATCGATAGACATATGTTATGGTATTAAATATGTCGATAATATTCATCTTTTATATTAAAAAGCCTAGTATTAGTAACATTTAGAAAATTATAGACAATTAGAAATTTCTTTCATCTATTAAGAACACTTTTTGAACGGAAATAGCTGTACTGTTTCATTTACTCGACGATTGAAGGCGGATGTTATCATGGCCGATGCGATGGTTTGGTGGATAATGAAGTCGTTTTAGTCTTCTTGTTGTATGAGATTTCGTAAGATATTTGCGTTGAGAGTTCAATAAATAATATTCAGTAATATAAAGTTGATTGTCGTTTTTAGATATTGAGTATTTATTCCGGATGTAAATACCTTGCATTATTAGTAGCGGAAATGACTCGCAAACGATGGTTAGCCGGGGCGCGGGTTTTCGTGGAACGGATTAAGAGGTCACGTGGGCCTGATTTCTAAGAATTGTCGTAAAAAAGGGATTAGTGCAAGTCACGTAGGCAGGAATTCCAAGAATAGTCATAAAAGATCGTATGATATTTAAAGTATTGCCAGTTTGGATTAGGAGTACGGTACAATACGTATGTTTGGCAAGGTTTGGTCGAATTACATGATTGTGCAAAGTGGCCATGTTAGAACATAATCTTTACTAGTAAAAGCATTCACAGAGATTTGTGGTATAATTCTTAATAATTTAATCATAAACAGAGTTTACATGTCTAAATCAAAAATAATATTCATATGCCACATAGTATGTATGTAAACACTAAAGTAATTACATAATAATATTTTAAATTATATTATAATCCAATTACACATGAAGTCATTGGGGTATTTGTTCTGAATTTGTAAGTAACAAAAATAAAAGGAGAGATTGTTGAAATAAATGTTAAAAGACTAAAGACACTAGAATTTTATAACAGGAGTTCATAATAAACTATTGAAATAGATACTTATTGGGAAAACAGTGGTGTTATATTTTATTTAGGTAGATGTCCCGTATTTTGGGGAATAGTCGCATGGGGCAACATTGAGTAGGCTTAGGTTGAGCAAGATAGGTAGCAAATGAAAGAGATAGCGAATCCTTTGTTATACTTTGGCATAAAAGGGGGAAGGGAAGGGGGCTCGCTCTCTTTGGTCGCCTGGTCTTCGAGGTAGTCGGACGCATTTAAATCTCTGAGTGAGTAAATTGGTTTTAATCCTTAACATTGTGCTACAAATTTATCATTGAAATATGCCACATTTAAGAGCATATGCCTGGTATCTTGACAGACGGTCAGCTTGGGTGTCTGAAGCATTCCGAACTATTCGGATTTCGAGGTAGTCATCTCAGTTGATTGTCTGATTAAGGTATGTGTATTTTAGCAAACGTTGAATTTGGGTGTCTGAAGCATTCCGAATTATTCGGATTTCGAGGTAGTCATCCAAAGTCGGGGTTTGATGAAATATAAGGTCTTCATAAAAACTATAATTTAAGCACCAGTAGCATTTCCTTTCCTAGTAAAGAACATTAGGTTACAAATTTATCATTGAAATATGCCACATTTAAGAGCATATGCCTGGTATCTTGACAGACGGTCAGCTTGGGTGTCTGAAGCATTCCGAACTATTCGGATTTCGAGGTAGTCATCTCAGTTGATTGTCTGATTAAGGTATGTGTATTTTAGCAAACGTTGAATTTGGGTGTCTGAAGCATTCCGAATTATTCGGATTTCGAGGTAGTCATCCAAAGTCAGGGTTTGATGGAATACTAGGCCTATTAAGGTTCAAATTACCCAGTGATCGCGTTAGATTACCCGTAAAGTTAAAATCTGGGATCCGCTTGAGCAGTAGTGCATGTTGTAGTGCTTTAAGCAAGCTTAAATACCTTTTAAACTCTCGTAGTTTAAAGCCTATATTTTTTGATTACGCACGGCATTATCTAAGCTGTCCGCTGGATAAATGTTGTATGCCTACCTTCATTTCCTCCCGATTCGGCCGCGACTACCTTTGGCCATGAGTTGTAGAAACTCTCTCTAGTCTGAGTCTGGGCTAGAGGGATCGGGAAAATCGTCCTCCATCCTTCATCCTTCCACCTTTCCATTTGTCGTCATAGGGTTCTTTAGGCGACAAATATCCTGTTACATTATTTATGAGTAGGCAGGGATAGGAGCTAGGAAATAATTAGGGTTCATTCTGATTAGGCAGGCAGTAGATCAGAGTAAGGTCTAAGAGTAGGGAATACAGGTAAGTAAGTAATAGGGAATAGATTAGGGACTAGTGAAGAGTTTTGTAATAGAATAGGATGGTAGGGTTATAGGGAGGTAGTTATTTATTCGAATTTTGGTATAAGTCGAAAGTATTGTGTATGTTTGACGGTATAGGAATACACTTGGAAGTGTGAGGAAACCTCGTAGAGCGGTAACAATGAATGGCGCGGAATTAATAACGGTTTTAATATAATTTAACTACGTTAGAAAGCAAGACATGAATTAGGGTAATTCTGAAATGTGGGTTTCTGAACATAAAGTTGCAATATCAAATGAAACGTTAAATATTTGCGGTGGTTAGGGATCACTAAACCAACATTCAACTAAAATTGACAATTATGGTTCATTGTAGCCCAGTCAGTGCGATCATGAGATCATTTAAAATAAGTACGCTCTAAATTATGTAAAAGTCAGGTAGATAAATAAAACTGACAGTTGAAGCTGAAACCTGCAATATTCTGTTTGTCTTGAAACAACGGTTCTATAGTGCCTGATGGAAATACTATAGCAATTTACATTAATGTAATCAAAGCCACGCCTGCCTGAAAGACAGAAATTGTGTTGGAAGTATATTACTGACTAAGTGTCAAACCTTAAGGTGTAAAATAAATAATATTATTATGTAGGATATGAACACTTGCATATGGATTATAAATACCATGTCTAGAAGTAATTACCTTCTCGAATTAGATAGGGGATATAACCTATTGGTTGTCTACGAGTTTATCTTGTAATATAACACTAGAGAATTCATAGAAGGGTTCCTATTTTGGCTGGTGGATTAATATACAAAATTGTTATTTAATCTCAGTAGCTTTACTGAGTGGATATATAAGATTGCCTGCGTATGGTTAGAAAATATCAGACTAGGAGACCAAATCTTCACGAATTAAATAGGAGAGAGTATCAACCGTCAGAGGATCTCTTTAGCTTTGTATTAAAACAAAGTACCTATAATGCCTGATTAAATTATCATAGCAAGTTATTAGAAAGGAAATAAAACCTTTGGTTATCTAAGAAACTATCTTATTTTAAGTTAAAACAAAGTACCTATAATGCCTGATGAAATTGTCATAACAAGTTATTAGGACTAGAAAGGAAAGGAAGCCTTTGTTTGACTTTGGTTCTACCTAATTTAGTGTGAAAACAATTACGTTCTGTATGATAATTCCTATTTTTGGCTGTTAGACTAGTAACTACCTAAAATACAGCTATGGTTACCTAACTCAATTGTTGTTGTTTATACAAGGTAGAATCAGAAGCGATTCTAGGGTTTCGTATGTTGTAAAATAATACTAACTAGAAATCCAGCCTGTAGAAATGAAACAAAGAGCGAAGTAACATTTTATTCACAAAGTTTGTGTACAAGCAGCCAAAAGCTTGGAATATTATTAAATTTATAATAATACATTGTAAAATTAATCACCATCGTCAAACTTGGTTTTACTTGAATACGAAGTTGTTAATAAGAAAGTATCTTTTAAAATTAGCTTTAGTTCGTTTCACTTAGGTTAGTTTTAGGGTTTCTTCTGTTAATCTCCTTAAAGAACCGAGGTTACTGCGAATGACGTACGGGTCCTGGCCACTAAACGATCACATTTACGTAGGTAGACATATCGGAGGGATGAGTAAGGTTCTGTTAGGCAGGTTTTGCGTTAGGTATCATAAGATCTCAATCAGATAAATGAATAGGATAATTATTGATTACATTCAGCATGCAGATGATAGAGTGTCACAATGTTAGAAAGGTATAATCGTATCGGAGCGATTCTTGAAGTAAAAAGAATGAAAGGTGAAGTCTAGAATAAAGGCCGCTTTGGTCAGGGGTTTAGGTCTTGTGGAAATGTTAACCATGGGAAAATGCGTTGGAATGGAGCATTTTCTGTGCCTTTCAGTTATTTTCTTGACTGACTGGTACGCTAAAGCGAGCCTATTTAATAGAAATTTAAAATAAACATCAAATAGAATGTATCTATGAATGTATGTTTGTACATACTACAAAGTAATTGATAAGCTGTATCAGCTCTGTTACCTTATGATAAATTGGTAGTATTGGTATAAAGTAAGTGAACCTATATAATAAAATATAAAGATAACAATTTATAGTACCCAAGTTTGTACAAAGTAGTGAATTGCTAATTAATAGAACAAATAGGTTGATAGATATAAGATTCAGAGCGAGTTATTGCAATATTACATAGTTATACATTTGCATAAAATCTACTGAGTAGAAGTAAGTGGTAAGATTAATTAATAATAATATAACAAAATTAGGTAGGCTGAACTAGTGATATCAAATATACTTAACTAATAGGCTTTGTTATTCTGGATACATTTATCAGATGTTTGTTAGAGTTAGGTTAGATATTAATTAACCATAAATAATAATCTGATTATAATCTTAAGATTAAGAATTAAAAAAAAAAATATAGGTAGGGTGAGAGTGGTTCGTTACATTAGGTGCCGTAAATGACCAGGATTTAGTATTAATTGATTTTTGGATTGTAATTTTAAGTTATAAATAGAAATAGGAATATATGTATAGGTATATGACATGATTTTGGCCACCATAAATAGTCAGACCTAGCGGTCTGGCTACATTTGTTGTCGTTGAAATGGAGGGAGATTTTAACAGAAGGAACATAAGTATTAGCTATTAGGTACAACTACAATAAGATACTATTTTAAACTAGCTTAAAGTTAAAACGTCTGGGGGCGAGTCGTGGAGGTACAGCCTGCTATTGAAGTGGTGATTTTCTTTCCTGAAAGATGATAAATAACAATGTTAGATAAATTGTAGGAACTAGTAATACAAATAGGATAAATATAGGAATAGTAAATAGGATAAACTAGCACATACGTTGAAGTCTTGAGGAGGTTTATAGTTTGTATGGGTATGTATCTTTATTCACACATTTAAGTATATATACAAGAGAAAAAAAAAATGTTTCTAAATTCAGTATATCTAACTTAGTAAAAATGCATAAGAACGGTTAATATAGAATGGAATTTAATTATAAACATTGTTTAAATAAATTTAAAATCAAGTGTAGGTCCACATAATGCTATTTTAATAATTCACTACCATATAAATATGTAATTATGTGTAATAATTTTGAATAATTTTACCTGGATTAAACAAGTAGTAAATAGAGTTGTTAGTGGTCCCATCTTTCACCAATCCTAAATGTCAGCTTGTGGTATAATACAGCATCTGAAAAAAAAATGAGTTTCATTAAAACATGAATATTTGATGGTATGAAACCTGGTTTGGAAAAATTGTTTAAGTAAGTCATTATATGTATCTAAGCTTTTATTTTCCTAAATACAATTAATTACCTTTTACAATAGATTTTAAGTTTTACTTTAATATTTTATTTTTATGTTAAGTAATAAGGATCTTTTCTTTAAGATCCATGTTGAGATGCATAGGGGAAAGAAATAAGAATACAGGAATTTAGTATATTTTCCTTCAACTTCATTGAATTGTTAAAGTCAGTTGACACTAAGGGCTACCACTCACATATTTGCAAACCTACTTTGTAGTATTTACTAGTCAGACAGTGTTAGCATAGAATTACAACAGATGTATCGAATTTGTAACAGTTTAAATGGCGGCCTTAGTGCTTTAAAAAAGTTCTTCCAGACAGTAGGTAGGAATGGTAAGCAGTTGGGTTCCATACTGCTTGTTAGTTGATTCTCAAAATCAAGTAACTGTAGCATTCAATTAAGGGAAATCGGTTTCATTGTAATATATTGTAGAAAAACAATTCAAAGAAGAGTCATGCTTCTGCACTAGGAGTTCCGTATCATTTATTATGAAAAATGAAAGAAAAGAAAGTCATAACAAGAAAGGGGAGTTCGGGCAGACAGATAAACGTACAAACAGATAGACAGTGGAGTTTTAGTAATAGTGGTTTACCAGTATGGGCGCTTCCGTGGGTCGGATGACGTGTTGAGTTGTAGGATCCCGGTTGTTTGTTTAAATAAAGAATTTTATTTATTATTTTATTTAGAGGTTTTTCATGAATTTACTTAAATTTTATTATCATTTAGTGTATGGGACTCAAAAAAAAATAGCTAGCTTAATTACCTACTTGTGATAATGTCATCAGAACAGGGGGCGTTCTTCTAGGTCCATCCATATTTGCCTCAGTGTTTATTTCTGAAAAAAAAAGAGGAAGTTTACAGTTATTTATTAAAATATGTTTACTTACTAACAAAGGTTAGATCAATTCTTAAATGTTGATTTTATTATATCAGATATATATTTGTTTACCATCAAAGTTCAATCATTTTTGAGTTTACTATCGGGGTACATAATATACATTGAATATGAAATATTTTATGTACTAGGATTGTTTATGTTCTACTAGAACATGATGTCTCAATTAGACAAAGGCTGTTAGATGCCATTACATCATCATGAATCATAAGAAAACATATTTATTATTAATCAAAAGAACCTTAGAGTTTCAACACATAAAATAGAACTGTGTAAATTGGTTATTTTATGTCAAGACAGTTCACAAATCATTTCTTAGTATATTTTAGTTATTTCGAGAGGAAATTTTGATTAAAACAAAGAAGGCAATCCGGACATTTAGTACTTAACTCACAATATGCAGGGCATATACTAGCAAGGGGTGTAGATTGTACAACCTATACTATCGGCTATATTATCTAGGTACCTAGTGTAGTTAATTTGTAATTTATGAAATTAAGACTAGAAAAAAAATAGAAAATAACTCACCCAATTGGTAATATCCAGATTGTTGTATTGTCATTAATCTATGTGGTATTCACTGGATTCATGACCATAGAAGCGATTGAAGGGTGTGAAGGAACAAATTCTTCGTTGTATAGGTGAGAGACACTATAGGCTGTGAACCAAAAATGTAAATGTTATAGTTGTTCTCTAATTTTTATGATTTTGATATGAGATCAGTAGATATGATATAATTACTATGCTAGGTAGGTATATACTAATGTAAATAGGTAGAAATCTCAAGAGGCATCAGAGCAAGGAAATTGTTTGTAGGTATACCAGATGTTTTGGATCTTGAGATATTCAAATTTTATTGAATCAAGGGTAATTAAGTATGTGCATTGTAATAAAGCCAATTAAGCATCAAGTTGGGACATAATCTAATTGTGCTTACCTATTTGTAACCGCAGGAGAGGCTTGTTGTGAGATTGCGACGAAAACCACACACAGGGCTGGACTTTCGAATTGTTTACAAAATAGTTTTATTGTGATTTGAGGTTATCTATATGTTGTTCGATATTTATTTTCTCTTTTTGCACAATTCTTGTGTTTAGGAGATAAAGTTCATTTGTATTAGTTAATAAGTACCTATTTGGTGAGTTTTAGTCAAGTTTTTACACTATTTTTTCGAATTCGGAGGTGAGTAGGTATAGTCGCCGGTTTTCACAAAACCATTCACAGATAGTAACGAAGAAATCACGTCTTTAGACTCAAACTGTACACGTAAGCTATTAATTACACACGTAAAGCACGTTGGTTCATCATAATTACGTTTTATTACACTCAAATACGTAGACATTATCAAAATAGAACAAATCTTTTCACAAACAATATCGAAGAGTAGGTACTACTACCTACCCTCTTAAAAGGAAAAGAAATACGTCTCTATAGAAATAAAATGCGATTAAGAATAGCGCCATCTTGCGAATGCACAACTAGTTACATATAGTGATGGGAATATTATTTAATTAATGAATGTGAAATAGGAGAATTAATGCGTTTTTTTTGCAAAATAACAATATACTGTTGTAGAATTTAAATATATTATAAGTACTGGGTTATTAGTGACTATTAAAATTATGAAATTTGCCGCTAATTTTAATTAGCCGTTATTTTGTACGTATGTATGATGTTGTCTCTTTGCACTTAAATTAACGATTTGATTCAGAAAATCTTTATAACTTACAACCTGTATCTGAGCAGTATTGTTTGATCTAGGATTTTTCAATAGTTTGTACTTAGAGTTTAGGTAAAACAAACATAATAATAGGTTTATTACATTCTAGTTTTGGAAAAAAGGAGGGTTTCGGTTCATAATTAATTACTTGCATTAAAAGCACGTTTTGATTGCATCTATAAGAAAAAAAAAATAATTAAAAAAAAAAAAAAAAAAAAAATGTAATATTCAAACTATTTTCTATTAATTTAATATGCATAATATTGTTCTTGCACGGTCGTATCATAATATATATATTAATATTCAGTAAAATCTTAATTAATCCACCTTTAGAACTGCTGGCAAACATTTTATAAAGAGTTTGTTCATCCTTGTAAATAAAATAAATATATCGGCGCGTTTAATTTGAAGAGTGTGTAGGTTGTTCATAATGTTGGAATCGGAGAAAAGAGTTATAATGTTTGTGTCACTGTCGATAACGGCTGACATTGACTGGAGACGAAAATCGGAGTCCTGCTCTGACGCAACAATCAGCATTAGTGTCGTGCGAGAGATCGCGAATTTTTTTCTTGAGACGGCAATCGGTTTGCATCGCGTTGTGGTGTCACGTGTTGGATGGAGTGTCGACCGAATTAGAGTCATTAGTTATCAGACTATCTGCCTACAGTTGTATTTCATAGATTGACCTCCAACAAATTGTAAAATATCCTCGTTAAGTTAAAGTATGTACTACGTTTTATTTCTCAACGTGGCGTGGGTACGCCTAGTATATAGAATTACTATTATGGATAATGAAAATGCTTCGCTGTCCCCACAAATATATAAGAAATTAGATTCATATGTTAATTTATTTAAATTCAAATTATCGATTATTCGATCTAACCACATCACTATTTGTGAATGACAAGTTTGTTTATTAAATATGACGTCACGAGTTCTGATTGGTCGTTTCATTTCAATGTCATTTCGTTTCAATGACGTTTCGTTTTACGATGACGATTATAATATAAAAAAATATGAACTATTTATTTGATTTGTACTTTTAGCGAAATAATCTTAATTAGCACCTTTAATTATAAAATACTCGCTATAACATTTATTTATTTGATAACTATGTTAATTATTTTATTGTCAAGATAGTCTGATTAATTGTCGGTTGGGAGCCGCGAAAATTTGAATCTACTTGGTATTTTAAATTTTTGTTTAGTTGAGTTGAAATGAGAACGGACGATTTTATGTAGAAATCGAACAAATGAGAAAACTGGGTAATGAGGAAAAATATTGTTATAGCTAAATTCTCGCGTTTTAAACTCTTTAAACCAACGAGAATTTACACTAGGCAAACTCCTTCGGGAATGTTAGATTACTGAAAGAGGTTGCACACATAATTTAATTTAACTTTTTGGTTAGGACCTTACGCATTACGCGCGTATTAGGTTTGCGGAAATAAATGTTGTGTAGGGAAAATAATAATAAAAAAAAAATATATTTAAAAAAAAAAAAAAAAATACAACAATGGCATAGATGTTTATAATATACGATACCTACATGGTTTAGGGTGAGTTAAAGTTTTAGGTTGAAATTAGCGCGCGTGGTAATTTGATAATTTGTTTGCGAGTACTAACTCAGTTGTATGTCATTTATTTTTTAGAATTGTCTAACTTATTAGATGCGTTTTTCGGAGACGTGGTTTGGGTTTGGATTCATGTATGGCTTAGTGTTACGGGGCCTGGGGGCGCTGAATTAGACATTTTTAGATTAATTATAAAAAAGTTTCCAATTAATATGGTTTATGCATTTTATAATATTGTGTTTAGAATAATTTCATATACTTTTGTGTATTAAAAGGGAGATGAGAAAGCGAATGTTAGATTTAAATTTCATCAGGGGTTTAGAATAGAGTAAAAATTTCATTTATTGATCAACTGTGTTACATAATATTAGTTAGTTTATTTTATCAGGATCTGAGACAGAACAAAGAAGAGGACCTTATTAGCCTTGATTTTATCAGGCGCCGGAATAGTAAAATTAAAGGTCAGTTACAGGATCGTAAGAGATAATCCATAATGGATGAGACCTAGCAACCTAGGTGACGTCATGAATAACTAAGGACATTGTTATCAATTTGAAATTATCCATTAAAGTTGTTCATTTCCATTTGTTTTATTGAACATACCTAATGTGTCTCCCACAGTGCAATTAAGCGATTTCTAAGCATTTATCCTGGCACTTATTTAAAATAGAATGTCTTTATTTTATTGCCTTTGCGAATGTCTTGTGAAATGGGTAACAGAAAGGTAATAAAGGTAAAACGGAGGTAATTGTAGCTTGGTATTGTCAAATTTAAATTTAATATTGAACCCAATCTCTAGTTCGGAAATTAATGGTTCTTAGGTTTGTCATAGCGTGGTGTGAACAACCACGAAAGATGGTTCTGAATGGTGTGAAAGTGAGAGAGCAGTGGCGTTATGGCAAAACTAGAATTCCTGATTTCCGAATAGGTCATTTCATTTTCAAGTTTGAATACACACTTACAAAGCGGTCTACAAAAAAAGGAAAAGTGGTGTTAGGTTAGTGATTTCAGTAGGTTTACTACTTTTTTTTTGTAGACTCAACTGCACAAGAAGCTATCATTTATGCTAAAATATGCATCATCGCACACTACACATAACTCCTCGTGAATAATTGGGATATGCTTTCGAGATGTACTGTAAGAGGCCTGATTACGTCTGGCAATCTATTGTTTTGAACCAGAGACATTTAACTAAAGTATTTGAGGGTGGTTCGGTCGATCCCAGGTCAAGCGGGAAAAACAGGTTTGGGCTGATGGATCGTCAGATCTATACTGGTTAGCGGTTGATGAATTCACAACTCATTTCTTTGGGTACCTTAGTTATTTCGAGGGGAAAGGACAATTTTGCGTCAATGATTCTCATGCTATTCTATAGATACAGAACGGGAGCATGTCTTTATTTATTCATTAGGTTTAAATAACACACCACACGCCCAGGGCCACACTACATTATATAAGATTTAAAATTGGAAATGAATGATTAACGAAGTTTTAATTGGTTCTATTGATATTTGAACGATTCCAAGTGAGGTATTAGTTTGATTTTCAAAGGTATTGAAAAAAAAAAAAAAAAAGGTAACACTTATAATAAAATATTTTTTTATTAAATGAGTAAATGAGAAAAGAGTCTTTTATTTCGTCTTTCAACTGTTTAGTTTCAGCCGCCATTAAATCCTCTTTTCGAGGGCGAGTGTAACGAACCGTAAATAACCATTCCTTATTAAAATTAAAATAATTAAAATAAAAACATAAACATAACAAATATGAATATATCTCTAAATTTCACATGTCAAAACTAACTACTAATCAATGTACAGAAAGCTAAGGTTCCAATATTCGCATACTACTAAGGAGTTTCTTTGCAAAATCTCAACGAAAAAGTTTTTATGTTTAAAATTGACAAGAAGGTTTTACACCTACATTGAAAAAAAGATTAAAGTCTTTTCAGTACAAAAAAAAGGTTGAATTAATCGATAGACATATGTTATGGTATTAAATATGTCGATAATATTCATCTTTTATATTAAAAAGCCTAGTATTAGTAACATTTAGAAAATTATAGACAATTAGAAATTTCTTTCATCTATTAAGAACACTTTTTGAACGGAAATAGCTGTACTGTTTCATTTACTCGACGATTGAAGGCGGATGTTATCATGGCCGATGCGATGGTTTGGTGGATAATGAAGTCGTTTTAGTCTTCTTGTTGTATGAGATTTCGTAAGATATTTGCGTTGAGAGTTCAATAAATAATATTCAGTAATATAAAGTTGATTGTCGTTTTTAGATATTGAGTATTTATTCCGGATGTAAATACCTTGCATTATTAGTAGCGGAAATGACTCGCAAACGATGGTTAGCCGGGGCGCGGGTTTTCGTGGAACGGATTAAGAGGTCACGTGGGCCTGATTTCTAAGAATTGTCGTAAAAAAGGGATTAGTGCAAGTCACGTAGGCAGGAATTCCAAGAATAGTCATAAAAGATCGTATGATATTTAAAGTATTGCCAGTTTGGATTAGGAGTACGGTACAATACGTATGTTTGGCAAGGTTTGGTCGAATTACATGATTGTGCAAAGTGGCCATGTTAGAACATAATCTTTACTAGTAAAAGCATTCACAGAGATTTGTGGTATAATTCTTAATAATTTAATCATAAACAGAGTTTACATGTCTAAATCAAAAATAATATTCATATGCCACATAGTATGTATGTAAACACTAAAGTAATTACATAATAATATTTTAAATTATATTATAATCCAATTACACATGAAGTCATTGGGGTATTTGTTCTGAATTTGTAAGTAACAAAAATAAAAGGAGAGATTGTTGAAATAAATGTTAAAAGACTAAAGACACTAGAATTTTATAACAGGAGTTCATAATAAACTATTGAAATAGATACTTATTGGGAAAACAGTGGTGTTATATTTTATTTAGGTAGATGTCCCGTATTTTGGGGAATAGTCGCATGGGGCAACATTGAGTAGGCTTAGGTTGAGCAAGATAGGTAGCAAATGAAAGAGATAGCGAATCCTTTGTTATACTTTGGCATAAAAGGGGGAAGGGAAGGGGGCTCGCTCTCTTTGGTCGCCTGGTCTTCGAGGTAGTCGGACGCATTTAAATCTCTGAGTGAGTAAATTGGTTTTAATCCTTAACATTGTGCTACAAATTTATCATTGAAATATGCCACATTTAAGAGCATATGCCTGGTATCTTGACAGACGGTCAGCTTGGGTGTCTGAAGCATTCCGAACTATTCGGATTTCGAGGTAGTCATCTCAGTTGATTGTCTGATTAAGGTATGTGTATTTTAGCAAACGTTGAATTTGGGTGTCTGAAGCATTCCGAATTATTCGGATTTCGAGGTAGTCATCCAAAGTCGGGGTTTGATGAAATATAAGGTCTTCATAAAAACTATAATTTAAGCACCAGTAGCATTTCCTTTCCTAGTAAAGAACATTAGGTTACAAATTTATCATTGAAATATGCCACATTTAAGAGCATATGCCTGGTATCTTGACAGACGGTCAGCTTGGGTGTCTGAAGCATTCCGAACTATTCGGATTTCGAGGTAGTCATCTCAGTTGATTGTCTGATTAAGGTATGTGTATTTTAGCAAACGTTGAATTTGGGTGTCTGAAGCATTCCGAATTATTCGGATTTCGAGGTAGTCATCCAAAGTCAGGGTTTGATGGAATACTAGGCCTATTAAGGTTCAAATTACCCAGTGATCGCGTTAGATTACCCGTAAAGTTAAAATCTGGGATCCGCTTGAGCAGTAGTGCATGTTGTAGTGCTTTAAGCAAGCTTAAATACCTTTTAAACTCTCGTAGTTTAAAGCCTATATTTTTTGATTACGCACGGCATTATCTAAGCTGTCCGCTGGATAAATGTTGTATGCCTACCTTCATTTCCTCCCGATTCGGCCGCGACTACCTTTGGCCATGAGTTGTAGAAACTCTCTCTAGTCTGAGTCTGGGCTAGAGGGATCGGGAAAATCGTCCTCCATCCTTCATCCTTCCACCTTTCCATTTGTCGTCATAGGGTTCTTTAGGCGACAAATATCCTGTTACATTATTTATGAGTAGGCAGGGATAGGAGCTAGGAAATAATTAGGGTTCATTCTGATTAGGCAGGCAGTAGATCAGAGTAAGGTCTAAGAGTAGGGAATACAGGTAAGTAAGTAATAGGGAATAGATTAGGGACTAGTGAAGAGTTTTGTAATAGAATAGGATGGTAGGGTTATAGGGAGGTAGTTATTTATTCGAATTTTGGTATAAGTCGAAAGTATTGTGTATGTTTGACGGTATAGGAATACACTTGGAAGTGTGAGGAAACCTCGTAGAGCGGTAACAATGAATGGCGCGGAATTAATAACGGTTTTAATATAATTTAACTACGTTAGAAAGCAAGACATGAATTAGGGTAATTCTGAAATGTGGGTTTCTGAACATAAAGTTGCAATATCAAATGAAACGTTAAATATTTGCGGTGGTTAGGGATCACTAAACCAACATTCAACTAAAATTGACAATTATGGTTCATTGTAGCCCAGTCAGTGCGATCATGAGATCATTTAAAATAAGTACGCTCTAAATTATGTAAAAGTCAGGTAGATAAATAAAACTGACAGTTGAAGCTGAAACCTGCAATATTCTGTTTGTCTTGAAACAACGGTTCTATAGTGCCTGATGGAAATACTATAGCAATTTACATTAATGTAATCAAAGCCACGCCTGCCTGAAAGACAG
Organism: Macaria notata; assembly: GCA_927399415.1. NCBI lineage: Eukaryota > Metazoa > Arthropoda > Insecta > Lepidoptera > Geometridae > Macaria > Macaria notata. Next base: position 11,049,010 of record OV656731.1, on the reverse strand, counting down.
AAATTGTGTTGGAAGTATATTACTGACTAAGTGTCAAACCTTAAGGTGTAAAATAAATAATATTATTATGTAGGATATGAACACTTGCATATGGATTATAAATACCATGTCTAGAAGTAATTACCTTCTCGAATTAGATAGGGGATATAACCTATTGGTTGTCTACGAGTTTATCTTGTAATATAACACTAGAGAATTCATAGAAGGGTTCCTATTTTGGCTGGTGGATTAATATACAAAATTGTTATTTAATCTCAGTAGCTTTACTGAGTGGATATATAAGATTGCCTGCGTATGGTTAGAAAATATCAGACTAGGAGACCAAATCTTCACGAATTAAATAGGAGAGAGTATCAACCGTCAGAGGATCTCTTTAGCTTTGTATTAAAACAAAGTACCTATAATGCCTGATTAAATTATCATAGCAAGTTATTAGAAAGGAAATAAAACCTTTGGTTATCTAAGAAACTATCTTATTTTAAGTTAAAACAAAGTACCTATAATGCCTGATGAAATTGTCATAACAAGTTATTAGGACTAGAAAGGAAAGGAAGCCTTTGTTTGACTTTGGTTCTACCTAATTTAGTGTGAAAACAATTACGTTCTGTATGATAATTCCTATTTTTGGCTGTTAGACTAGTAACTACCTAAAATACAGCTATGGTTACCTAACTCAATTGTTGTTGTTTATACAAGGTAGAATCAGAAGCGATTCTAGGGTTTCGTATGTTGTAAAATAATACTAACTAGAAATCCAGCCTGTAGAAATGAAACAAAGAGCGAAGTAACATTTTATTCACAAAGTTTGTGTACAAGCAGCCAAAAGCTTGGAATATTATTAAATTTATAATAATACATTGTAAAATTAATCACCATCGTCAAACTTGGTTTTACTTGAATACGAAGTTGTTAATAAGAAAGTATCTTTTAAAATTAGCTTTAGTTCGTTTCACTTAGGTTAGTTTTAGGGTTTCTTCTGTTAATCTCCTTAAAGAACCGAGGTTACTGCGAATGACGTACGGGTCCTGGCCACTAAACGATCACATTTACGTAGGTAGACATATCGGAGGGATGAGTAAGGTTCTGTTAGGCAGGTTTTGCGTTAGGTATCATAAGATCTCAATCAGATAAATGAATAGGATAATTATTGATTACATTCAGCATGCAGATGATAGAGTGTCACAATGTTAGAAAGGTATAATCGTATCGGAGCGATTCTTGAAGTAAAAAGAATGAAAGGTGAAGTCTAGAATAAAGGCCGCTTTGGTCAGGGGTTTAGGTCTTGTGGAAATGTTAACCATGGGAAAATGCGTTGGAATGGAGCATTTTCTGTGCCTTTCAGTTATTTTCTTGACTGACTGGTACGCTAAAGCGAGCCTATTTAATAGAAATTTAAAATAAACATCAAATAGAATGTATCTATGAATGTATGTTTGTACATACTACAAAGTAATTGATAAGCTGTATCAGCTCTGTTACCTTATGATAAATTGGTAGTATTGGTATAAAGTAAGTGAACCTATATAATAAAATATAAAGATAACAATTTATAGTACCCAAGTTTGTACAAAGTAGTGAATTGCTAATTAATAGAACAAATAGGTTGATAGATATAAGATTCAGAGCGAGTTATTGCAATATTACATAGTTATACATTTGCATAAAATCTACTGAGTAGAAGTAAGTGGTAAGATTAATTAATAATAATATAACAAAATTAGGTAGGCTGAACTAGTGATATCAAATATACTTAACTAATAGGCTTTGTTATTCTGGATACATTTATCAGATGTTTGTTAGAGTTAGGTTAGATATTAATTAACCATAAATAATAATCTGATTATAATCTTAAGATTAAGAATTAAAAAAAAAAATATAGGTAGGGTGAGAGTGGTTCGTTACAGCACCTCAAAGGTCGCGCCGCTCACGTATTGGAGCCGGAATGTTATTCCAGAAGGGGAATTTCGTGTTTCATGAATTCGTGGGATTGCCACGTTCTGCCAAAAGTTCGTGTTTGTTTTGCTAAAATATTTTATTTTCCCCGTGGGCGTGGGTACTCGGCAAGTTGATGTTGTTCTTATAATTTAAAACAAATTACGCTCGTCAATCATGGAACGAGAAAAAGTTGTAAATGATGTCTTTTTTTTGCTTTTGTTATCTATATTGCAGAAGTTTAAGAAACTATTCGGGTTTACAAGCTAGTTATTTGATTCATCAACACGCTAATATCGTATGGAATTCGTAGAACAGAGTCGTTTATCACGCGCCTATGTTCCTACACCTAGATATGTACACAACTATGACTATGTACAATATAGTCTTCTGCATATAAAGGTGAATACACATTGGAAACATTATTCTCATGAAATGTTTACCTTCTGCGCGACGAATAGTTCATACACAACGCAGACTCCTGTGACGGTGATGCCTTGTTCCTTACACAGCATGGCGATACCGACGCACGCCGTGCACGCTGCCACGTACCGCCAGTCTGAAAATAATACAACATAAACTCATACATTAAAATAACCTATATCTATAGAAGAGTGACGTAGAGAACTGGCATATGCATAGGTCTAAATTAGTGTTGCGACCATTGTCGCCAAAAAGATTTTGGACTATCTATATTATCTACTAAATACAGTTAACTTATCATATATTTAACGGTCATGCACCTGGTAGTTCAACCTATAGATAGATAAATTTTACACAATATTTAGAAATCGGATTTGGCTCCGCTAAAATATTTTCGACTGATAAGTATTATAATCAGTCCTTTGTCCAATTTGTCCGCTCTAAAGCTGGTCAAGCGAGCGGGCTGACATTAACAAACTGCTCCTATAATTAGAAGGTTAACAAACCAGATTGGGATTAATTTGCCTTGATTTATAGCCGAGCCTAAATCACTGATTCTATGTTTGCAGGATGACGGAATAATTTGACTCCCGGCGAACAATCATTAGTTCAGGAGCCAATTTCATCGAGGCTGTTGGACTGGTCTGGCTACAATATACCTACATAATGGAATTTTAGACTGTTTTGAAATCAGAGATGAGTTTAATGAGAGCCTTTCATTGAGACATTTTAATTAAATGAACCATAATAAACGTATGTATGTAGAATACATACATATTTTATTTCATTAGTCTTTATGGGTGTAATATTTACACACAGTTGAAACATTGTCGTTTATTATCTACCCGTTAAATCTTTATTAAAATACCTTAAGTAAGAAACAAATTTGTATTGTGTTTGAGGAATTAAAATACTATTTCCTGCTAATTCAGTACGTACACATAAATTTGTTGGCTTGTGGTTGTGGTTGGTTGTCGGAAATGATGCAATCAGTGCAAACTGAGCGGACGTATGATGGATGATGGTATTGATGGGAGATGCAAAAACAAATATACTATACTTCAAATAGATTTAAATCAGGATCGAAGGCATTCATTGGCCGGTATTGTCAGTATTCTTCTTATTAATATGACGGTGATATCTTACCATTATTCTCCCTCTTGAGGCGTATTCCTTATCGTTCATAACATAACCCCCGCCAATTTCATAATGATTATCTTTAGTAAGCACATCGTGACAAAGGCACAATCTTTCTACGAATGCCACCTTGTTATTGGGCTGTTGTTTCACATATGTTTTTTAACCGGAATAGGCTTGCATTTGACTACAGTCTGCCTGGTGTTAAGCACCACTGTAGTCTTAGATGTAGCACGCTTGCCTAGAAGAAACCTATTTACTCTGAATTTGAAGACCTTGTTTTAAGGCTCCAGGTAGAAATTTTTGCTCAGCAGTGGACGATAACAAGCTGATGATAATGATTGTTTTTGCTCAATTTCCTATATTGTCATACAAACCTGTATATCTCCGCCTGCTAGAGGCGCGCGCATAGCACAGCAGCGCTCCGAGGAAGAACAGCGAAGACAGCATCTCTGCTCGCCCCACCACGCCTGTCACCTGCACACAACATAGTAATATTATTAACTGATTGCTATTCAGCGCGGAAACGCAGCTAGCTTGATGGACACATTTGCACCAGCGATTAAGGACATTCTATTATTTTTTAAATAGTAAATAGTATGAATGAATTATGTTAAAATTTTTGAAAATAGGTAGGTTCTTGTATAGGGGTTTATAGAAAATATTTTTATGTTAATTTTTGTATAATTTTAGGCAAGTTCTGTTTATATTACATACTTAGTTGTAGTTTTATTTCATGTAGTTTATGGATAATAAATTAAATCAAAATAGATATTCATATATATTTTTTTTTAATTTATCTAATTGTGTAAAAGTATTCTAGTTACTTATTCAAATGTCTAGTAGCCAGTACTTTAATTTCATATTACACTAGTTGGTGCCCGCGACTTCGTCCGCGTGAAATAGTTATTACCATAAAAACGGTTCTAGTGAGTTAACCTTAAAAGATAGACATATATTGTTCAGGACATTTTGTTAGATTATTTTAAGATATATAATTATTTCATACATATTTTTGTGATATCTTGAACCGTTTTCGCAGCGCATGCAACGGAAGCCCTCAAAGATGAATAATTTTCCCCGTTTTTTTCACATTTTCCATTATTTCTTCGCTCCTGTTAGTTGCAGCGTGATGTTATATAGCTTTAAGCTTTTTTCGATAAATGGTCTATTAAACACAAAAATAATATTTCAATTCGCACCAGTAGTTCCTGAGATTAGCGCGTTCAAACAAACAAACATACTCTTTAGCTTTATAATATTAGTATAGATAAAAACGGTTCTAGTGAGTTAACCTTAAAAGATAGACATATATTGTTCAGGACATTTTGTTAGACAATTTTAAGAGAAATAATTCTTTCATACATATTTTTGATATCTTGAACCGTTTTCGCAGCGCATGCAACGGAAGCCCTCAAAGATGAATAATTTTCCCCGTTTTTTCCACATTTTCCATTATTTCTTCGCTCCTATTAGTTGCAGCGTGATGTTATAAAGCCTTCCTCGGTAAATGGTCTATTAAACACAAAAATATTTTTTCAATTCGCACCAGTAGTTCCTGAGATTAGCGCGTTCAAACAAACAAACAAACTCTTCAGCTTCATAATATTAGTATAGATTAGTAATTGTATTTTTCTCCCAGTTACTGAGAATATCCAGTTTAACCCTATTTAAAATACAAACAGAACGAACAAGTATCGTAAATATTAAATGGACGCTCAAAGGATTAAGTAGAACAAAAAGAAACTTGATTAAATTCTTGTGAAAAATTAATAAGACCCTATCCTTTTACACAAATTTGACTCAGTACCCTGCGAGATTTTCTCTCAAGTCGTGAACTGTGGAACTATTTTGTAAAAACTCTTCGAAATTGCTATCGTAAAAGTTTTCGCTCCAAGAATACAAGTGGTAAAAAGCGAGTTGATTTTTCCGTAAGCAATGTTTGCTCGTAGTGACTGTCATCTAATCTGTGTGTCTTGCCAAGTTGAGAAAACAGCCAGTATCGGTGTCGTGTTGATGCTGGGAAACACAGACAAGACAATGCTAAGATAACCAACCGGATATCTATCTATGTGAGAGTAGATTGATTAGCATATATCACGTATCGAAACTCGACAGTTAAACATCTTTTCTGCGTGTTTCATTAAAAAGATGACACTTTCAATTGTAAGTCATAGTAATTCGCTACATCACTAATTTCACCATATTAGAGTCCCTTGGGCGCATTGAAAATTCATGTAACCAGTATTCACAATCAAAATACTTTTATAGTACAAATTTACTATTAATAACGGTCCTGTCAGCATTCATATTTATATCTATTATTAAGGATCTATTCTAATCTATTTGGCATTTGTCTCTCCATTTTTTGCCACAATAAGGCATCTATTAGGTACGACGTTGTTGCCGAGAAACAACAAACAATGCACAGCGTGCGAGACTTCCTACACTAGTTACACAATGTTGCAGTTCATAACATAAACTAGGATCTCTAGGGTGTAGGTGTGCTATCGGTATTTTCACCCCGCGTCGCTGTTTGCATCGAGAATGTATTCCTTGTAGTCACAACGTCGAACTATGACGATGTGGCAATATTGTCTTGGTTATATTGGCAGTTCTCAGTATCAGGAATACCTGATGAACTACTCAACTAACGAGAGTCAAGTATTTAGGTTGTTTCAACGACGTAAGACAAATTCGTAAACGCAACTAACGTCTGTCCTGCCTACTTAGACACGAGACATATGTTAATAAGCGTACTGACGCATAATTATGGAATGGAAATACCAATGTATGGGATTGACATCACGATGCACTCCACGGGGGAAATTCTTACTTCAATCTCATAGTTTGGTCTTCCTATTCCATAAGTATGCGTAAGTACGCTCAGTAAAATACGCCTCTTGTCCAAGGGGTCTGATCAGATTTCCGAAGAAATAATACAATAATAACGGCACTTACAAGATACACACATTTTGAATTGGTCCTACCTGATCTTCATACTACCTACAGCAGTCGTTAAACTATATTAAGAATCATTTGAAAACTCTCGACATCAGAGTTGGCATCTCTAATACCAACTTACTATCGAATAACATTACACGAAAAACATTGAATGTGTAATTCTAGAGCGCGACCACAAGTTGTCCGACTCAAGCATACGAGACTGCAATTTGGAGCTCTAAATTCATAATGCCCTCGAGGACCTGAATAAAATGATTCAATTTTAGTGTCCGTAACTCCGGAGAGCAATCCAGGGGCACTTACCACCAGAGGAATTGGCCTCGTAAAGCGAACGACACGCCGGAGTATGTATGTGTCTTGGAAATGCAATTGCTGACGTTGCAAAATTTATGGAGCCGAGATAAGGTACGACGCTTTTGTACGAATTTTAAAGCGCGGGGTGCCCGAAATGCATTGTTAAACAACCGAAGGGAAGGAAGGTTTCACGATCACTCAAACTTTTATTCGAAACCTTGTCGGGTAAACAAACTCTTTCCTGCAATCCCACTTTAATTAAAAACGTAGGTGAAAAACTCTTATGCCTTCAATCATATGGAAATTCACAGAAAAACGCTTTCAACGAAACCACACACCGTTTTGAAATCGCTTAGAATTAAACCGCACCTTACTCGCATAACAATGAAAATTTTAATGGCGTTGTCGAACAAAACAGTAGAACGGAGAAAAATGCCCGGCACTTTTGTGTACCACTCGGGGTACTTTTGTTCCAAATTCTTGATTGTTGTTTGCGAAATAAAACGTTTAATTTCCCGGACGAATATCAACCGAACACCGAAAGCCGCCATGTTAGGGCCGTATATGGCTACGACGCATTTGGCCGGATCAAAGTTAAAGCTTTCAATCCATGGCGGAAATGAAAATGAGACTGGTCCAATCGTCCATCTAACCGTTTCGCATAAAATCCGGTTTTTACTGGTATTCATTTTTGTTCGGAACAAAAGAGGGTTATAAGTTAAGACCGTTTGTTTCGTGTTGAATGGATGCTGCGGTTACGGTAATTGGATTTCGGAGTTTTACGAATGTTTCGAGGATGTGCGGTATTTAAATGTCACAAACACAATCTAATTTTTATATACATTGTTGGAAATGTGGATAAAGAATTAATTTCATGATTGCCTACTGTGTAAAATGTCTGTTGTGTATTTTGTAAGTTTTATTAATTTCATGCGTGGCGTCCCGTAGATGAACAAAGGTCCCCAGATTCCAAATCGGGGATTCAAATAATTATTCTTTATTTTTGTAATTTCAATCAAAATTCTGTTTGGTTTGTGGGTTGGTGGTTAATCGTCAAACATTACGTTGATGATAAATAAACCGAATATGTGGGGTGTATTTTTCAAAAGCTAATTAGTTTAAAACATATTATGTATAAGAAATCAACAATACTTACAGCTTCTGTATGAATGGGATGCACCGCGAACAAAATGGCGGCGACGAAACTTGCAAACTCTGGCAGGAACATTGCACAAACCCTGTAACAAACCAACAACCAAATTAATATCAGCATTAGTCAATTTAAATAGCGGTGTAGTTTAATTTTGGAATGCGTCCAATTGGTCCAACTACGTACCACGCGAAAGTTACGGAGGCAAGAAGTAGATAACTGATGGAGAAGTTTCCTTACAACTGCAGAAAACTTGCGAGTCGCTGGAAAAAAATCGCATTTTAAAAAGTATCTGATGTATTTTTGTCGATTTTTAATGATCACTTAGCTTATATAAAAATGTAGCGTAATCTTCATCACAATATCGTATCAAGGTGCAGAGATCAAACCCAAGCTAACATCATGTAAAAATAGCATTCCCATTCAATGTACTCCAAATTGAAAGTTACGTATTCACTACTTACTTTACTAAGTTATTTAAAATTACTTTAAGTATGTAAACGTATAAAAAACAATTCCTTTGTAAACGAAATAAATCATTTGAACATACGTCGTTGAAACATACGTACAGAGAAGTTAACATTCATCGCGTCTCGTTGTCCCCGATTTAACAGCGCAGTACTTTAGGGCATCTCATGAGTTAGGCCTATAAATTACAGCCTCAACAAATAGTCCAGAACATTCCAGGCCAAATTCAGAGCGTTTCCAACACACTCGTAACTCTGCCCCAATAAGTGGGTCGACTGAATGTGAGTCCAAAATTTTATTTGCAGCTCTCGCTTAGCTCGCGCTTCCTAATGTGTCCTCGGATTTATAGAAGCTTTGGGAACTGTTTTGAATTTGTTAAAATAAGGTTGACTGTAATTATTTTTTAGTATGGTATCTTGTAGTAGGTAGATCTAGATTATGCAGAATGTATTAGTTGAGGTGATTACATAGACTGGATGTCATTTTAAATTGGACGTTTTTATGTGAAAACATATTATAGCTTACTGCTTAATAAGTATCTAATATTATATGTATGATTTAATCAGTATCTAACATTATATAAAAAAAATATTCGCTGAACGAGTTAGCGCTCTTAGAGAACTTTCACATTTATAATACTTTCGTATTAATATTTCATATCTGCAGCCTTAACCAGGTAGAATGTATAAAGCTGTACTAACTGCAAAAACTGGATAACTTCAACACCTCATGGGATTACCATGCATAAATATCATGCTAAAATGACAATTAAGTATTGATAATGCAGTCGATACAGCGAGCTCACGAGCACAATAAAACCATTTTTTAAACAAGAATATATATGAAACTCTAGGGATATGTATAGTATTCTTCCGCTGCGACTGCTCCTAACAACGCCTGATTTAATATATTATTTAAGAATATATTTTTTTTTGACCGAATATGTAGTCAAAATTGTTAAAGCTATTATATTATGCAGTATATTATACAGTATTAAATTATGTTTTATTTTATTTTATCACAAGTGTACGCCTGCAGTTTCACTCACATTAAGAATGACATTCCTAAGACCTTTTACTACCTACATACCAAAAATCATGATATTCCTTTCAGCAGTTTCAGCGTTATGAGCGTTAGTATACCCAAACATTCTTTTTTCTAATATCTTCAATGTTCAGATTTTTGATCATCTTCAGCTTTATTATATGTATAGATTGTTTGATATTCATTAATTTGGGCGATCTTATGCTTGAGCTTTCGTTTAGTCACATTGTAGCATGAGTGGATATAAAAGTAATATTAAATACACAATGGATTAGCACAAGTAACTCCTATACTTCGCGCCTGATGTTGGCACTTGGCAGATTCTTCACTAACTTTCATGAGAGTAACTTCAGCCAGAGTTTTGAGATCACTTCATACTTGTACAGCTTTTGTATTTTTAATACCAGAAAGAATGTTCCATTTTATCTACAAGTTTGAAAAAGGGAAAATGATTCTGTAGAAACCGAATATTGAGCTGAAGTTATTTGCTAACTTCTACTGCATTTTTTTTTACAAGAAATGGGTTTGCATTTGACCGTAATTCACCTGATGGTAAGCAATCATTACGGTCTAGGATGGAACTTGCTTACCCAGTAAGAACCGATTTACTCTCGCTTCGAAGATCGCAAGGTTATATTCCGTGGGGAACAGGGAGTCAGGCAGGGAGTTCCATAATTTAGCAGTTAGCACTATAAAAGTGGAAGCAAAACGCTTAGTGCGAGTCTCGGGAACTTCCACCATAAACCGGTGACGACCTGCTGTACTCCTGCTCGTCCGGTGGTAAAAAGGGGCGGGCGGAATTAGATCGTGCAATTCCGCTGCACACTCTCCAAAGTGTAACCGATAGAAGATCGATAGACAGGCAACTTTGCGACGGTGCTCGAGACTCTGGAGTCTCGAGCACTCAACTAGCTATTAATAGAAAAAAATAATGATCTTTGTTTTGTTAAGATGTCTTGAATTTTAATTCACATAGTATTTTTTCTATTTATCTAATAGTTAAATAAATAATAAATAAGGAATACTTATTTGCTTTACTTTTTACATACTCGTAAGTCACATTTAGTACTTAAGCCTTACATAAAGTTCAAGATTTCTCAGCAAGAGCTATTTTTCTAGAGAAAGAAGTAAGTTTCAACACATTTACAACAGCTACATTTTCGGTGTACCCGTTTCACGGAGATCCAAACGATTGAGTGAGTAATGGTTTACAAAATGGCTTAGGTTTTAACGGGTCACTGAATACGATACGCCCTTTTATTGGCGGGACAGAGGTGTTCAATCGAACATACGATAAAATGTAAATTGATTACATATATTCCATGAATGTAGCACGATATATTATTGTAATGTTAATCGTTTGTGGATTTACTGATCATGATTTATCTGGCTCAACAATCAGTTTTGCTACATTATGTTATTGCTGTTGGTATTTCAGTGGTTCTTAATAATGTTATGTGTTTTTATTATATTTATGTGAATTTATTGAACAATTTCGTGACAAACAACAACCTGAGACTACATGTTGTGTCTAATATAAAGATAAGTTAGTATAAGTAACAAGTTTTGAAAATAAAAGTTTTTTTTCGAACTGAAACATTCCTCCGCATAAAATACAATCAACCAACGCCCAAACAAGCAACACACGCAAAATGTACAAAAGTGCATTCGTAAAATTTTAAAGTCCAAACCACGGCACCAATATCCCTAGATCAGGGCAAAGTTTTTCCTTCGGCCAGCGCAGCGTCGAATGACAATAATTGGGTAAGTTTGTCTGCTGGAGGTGGCCAGTATCCTAGCTTACTCAGCGAAAAACTTTCAGTGTTGAAAATGCTGCGTCATGAGTTTGGATAGGTCGGAGAGGTAAAAAATAACATGAGTAATAGTTACATGTACATATGTATAACACTACAGATATATAATTACATACATATTAAAAAGATGGAACTTTCATAAACATTATCATTAATGACGAACGATGATACAACAACGTAGATCCTCGATAAATGCAGTCCGCAAGCTCCATGGCATTGTTACGCTATGCTGGGGGCCCATGTGGAAACAATACGAGAAAAAACAAACTCTTTTTCTGGCTGTTTTTTTTAAGAGTTGCTTTATTAAATAAAACTGTATTGTCAAACATACACACATAACATACTTTTTCTAGGTTTCTAGACTTATCTAGAGTTCTAGACCTTAGTAACTAGCTATTATCTCCAGAGCCGTGCACTAAGGAACACGGACTAATTGAGACTAACGCCGCGAAGGTGCCCCAACTCCGTCCGTCGGAATTAAAGCACTCGTTAGCAACTTTTTGCGGACCAAAATCTCCAGCAAACTTGGGGGAAAAACATTTATAGTAGTTGGGGCGTAATGAGCCCTCAAGTCACTTGATAGTTGCTAAGTTCTGCTTCACTTTGTTTACGCTGGGGTTATGCAATCTGCTGTAATGGGGCACTCGTTTGCTGTTTGGTTGGAAACGTATTTAATTCGGACAACAGCTATAATAGTTATAGTAGTTCAGTAGTTAAAGTAACTTTCAAAATGAGATCGAATTAGGAGGAGATTATAAACTAAGGAGTATCTTCCGTCGATAAGATCAATGACAGATGCGGGCTTTGAAATTATGACGTTACTTACTACATGCGCGTCGTAAAATTTCACCTGTAACGTGTATTAAACTATTTCTTTCACGGATTGAATACAGCCAAACTAAATTTAAAACAACAAACAAGCAATTTAATCAAACCACCCAACTCTAGCAGCTAAACAGTCAAAGGGAATTCCGCTGCCATTTTGATCAATATTCAAAACAAAGTTGAAAATTGTATCCGCCGTCGTCAAACCTGCCCGTAACTTTTCTGCATCCATTTTTGTTCTCTGCGCTTTGAAATTCAAAACTCCGTTACATACGCGATATTTGTTAGTGACGAGTTTGTGGAACAAACCCTTTTTTTGTGGACTTTCGAAGAAGAACTTAAGTTACTCCAGGGCAAGCACGGCATGGGGAAAAATAGCCTTTCCACCATTTTATCCACATGTCACCTGTCAATTAATTCAATATTTGTATGGTGACTGACAGGTGAAAGATTAGGATTAAATGATGAAAACACTATTTGTCCCCATGCCGTGCATGCCCTGCAGCTAATACTAACTTCTTCTTAATACCTAATTGATTTCGAAAAAAGAAATGAAAATTCAATGGGAGTTAATAATACTGAAAATGTGATAAATATTTAGCACAAAATTTACTTGTATAAGTGTAACTTTGGTGATAAAGTGCGGCTGTTTATAAAATTAACATCTTTATTGGTCTAATTTCATCAAAGAGCGAACTAACCCAGTTTGTTATCTCTAGGCTTACATTCACTGTTAAACAGTTTGAGGTTCGATAGACCTAGATATAGGCATCTCATCCAATAGACTTCTCAATAAAGGGAAATAAATAAATATTTCGGGACATCGCACACAGCGCCATCTAGTCCCACACTAAGCAAACGCTTGTGTCGTGAGTACTAGATAACGGATATACTACTTATATGCTTTTCTTTTGTAAATACATACTTATTATACATACCAACGACCAGACTCAACACAAGTAATTATACATTTTTAAAATGCATAAATACTTGTGTCACGCGGGAATCGAACCCGCAACCCGTAGATTAGAAGGCAGAGCCACTACCAACTAAGCTAACAGGCCAGTCAATAGAAAAAAAAGAGAAACACATATATATCACAAGATAAACAAGACGAAGTACACATTTGCAGTACTTATTCATCTACATGTATGCTACATCTGCATTTTGATTGGCGAGTTCACACTACTGTGATTCGAAATCACAAGTTGTTTGCTTTACGAAACGTTTTGTTAAACATAAATATATCAGGATATCAGACAGCATAAGAGTCTGCGTAAAATAACTTCACTATCAAGATCACGCTGGTCAGATATTTTTGTTTGATTAAATGCGTGCGTAGCATTGTATTTTGCGCGAATTTTAGTTAGATGTCTAGACTATATTATAGTCTACGGAGCTAGATAGCTTGCTACAGCAATTTGTCTGAGATAAAAGTTCTCAACTTTGATAGGTCACGTGCGCTTTGTTCCATCTCAATTAGCTCGCAAGAATCCTTGTAATAACTTGGTACCTGAGAGGCATAATCGACCTCTCAACTAGACGGCCATACGAAATTGGATGTAATTAAACTAAATAAGTAGAATACGTAGTTTTTCAGCACCTGATAGACGCAACACGTGATCAAATTACTGGTGGGTTTCTGATCCAACATACTTTTTATTTATTGTCATTCAACGTGATAATACAGCCTGCATGCTAGGCACACTGTTTTCTGGTACACTTGGTCAATTTTGTCAGAGCGGAAAAAGCAATGAAATTCTCGGCGCAACACAGACTTTAGCAAAAAATATTAGCTTAAGTAAGCTAAGCGTTTAAACAATAATTAAGTTTAGGTAAGTACCTAAACTTAATTATTCTTTAAACGCAAGGAAGGCAAAATATTTTACTTCCAATATTCAGCTTATAAATAGTTGATTTCGTGTGGAAATTCAAAACCGTTTGAGTAATGAATCCCACATTGTCCCGATTTGATTGATTGTGTTGTGGCTTGGAACGTTTGTCCAAACCAGACCTCTGTTTGCAAACGTACCGTGTATTTGTTACAAATCACACACTAGGTACACAAAACGGGCTTAATGTATTTGATGTATACCTTTTGTATGTCTACAGACTTATGTCTAGTTTATGTTTAATGAAATAATAGTAACTAATTAAAAACTAAACCTTATAATAAACTTAAAAATACTATAAATTAACAACTATAAAATCTAAAATATATACAACCTTACAAATAATATAGGTATACTATACTTAAATCGGAATCTGCGGGCAAGGTGCCTAAAATGCTGGCGATGTTATGTTTATCACTGTAATCGTGAGTAAAATTTTACTATTTTTTTATTTGTACTCACAAAATATGTTGACAACCTTACTGAAGATTTAATCAAATACATGGAAGATGCTAGAATTTTATAAGTAGACATAGTATCAACAAGTTATTTTTACATTTTCGTAATGTTTTAAATAACGAAATCATTTATTTTTTTAGTTTTAAAGTCTATAATTATGAAATAATGATTAGCAAACATTTTATCAAACTGTCCCAACATCACAAAAAAAAAAAACGACAACAAGCTATCCTCGCTATTATGGACACTAAACTCGGATAATTATTTTTAAATTGCTATTCTTCATAGATTAGAACTTCCCAAACAGATTTGAGACCAACAGAAAAACCGTCTGTTTACGTTTCCCTCTCAAATCGACATCAGTCAATTACTATAATAGGAACATTAAGTAATTAATTACCTATTTGGTTCAATTAATATATTGCCTGCGCTGCAAATAATTCATTAACTAATAGTGATTGAATAGCACGAAAACTACACCTTGTCGGTAATGCTAGTTCATATAACAATTAGTTCGATTGGCAATATGATATTATTTATTCGCACTGTTGTTTGTTTGCTATTTTATAGCAAAATTGGTGAATGACTAGTGCATTAAATAATTAACAAGTATATCAAAGTTTGGAATATCGTTTCAGTGTCAGGAATTAAGAACAAGACGTATAAATTGAATACCACTTTAAAATTAATGGGCCATTAAAATGCTCATTCAGTACGTTCTATAAATCACAAGCATCTTGAAAATGTGCCAAATATGTAGGTAACAAATTATTAGAATGTCAAACTCATTCGCCGCAAGTTCCGAAGTGGGGCAGATTTGCTCCAACCGGAACGACATTTGTGTTTTGTAACAACATATGGAGCGTAGAACCTACTTGGATTTTAATTATTTGAAATTGTGACTTAAATTGTGAATTTATATGACAACTTATTTTTTTGCACCGAAATTTAATGTGTTAATGCTAACAAAGTTATATTAATTTTTATTGAAATACTATGTAACGAACAATATTTTAAACTAAATGTGTCTGCAAATGATAGGATAAAATTAAAATAGTTTGGCAAGTACCAAATTGAAATGCTTTATAATATTTCAGTAATTTCAAAGTATTTAGAGAAAACTTTGCTAGCTTTTTAGTTTATAACAAAGTTAACCAACCTTTCAAAGTTTTACTAAAGATACGTAATATTTACATAAGTTTAGAATATGTATCATCTTCAAAGGTCATCATATTTAAGCCTTCATTCACACACACGCAAATTCCCCGCAACTCGTCACAACAAAGCGCGGAAGGGTTGTTTTTTGCTTATTCACAAAGTAATGAAGCGGGGCTCGGTAGCGAGAAATCCGCCCAACTTTTTGCCACACAGTTAAATTAGTTTTTCATAGAGGACCTCGCGTCATAAACTCATATCCCGCCCTTAATTACGTCAGCCCTTTGTCTTGTCTTCTGCCGAGTAATTAATTTCGTTTCGTGATAAACTCAACGGTGAAGTAGGTTCTGTCGATATAATTAAGTCATTTATTAATTAAAATCACGTCACGGCAAGGTCCTGCAGCTATACAATTGGCGCAGTTAATTGGTGGGTAAATTAATATTCAGAGTCGATTTGCGGATTATCTTTAAATAGGAGAAACGATCGAGTTAATTATTTATTGGAAAATAATATAAATTTAGTTTATAAGCTCATTGGCAGACTACTAATCTCAAAAGCTATGGCTAAGC
This sequence comes from Macaria notata, assembly GCA_927399415.1. NCBI lineage: Eukaryota > Metazoa > Arthropoda > Insecta > Lepidoptera > Geometridae > Macaria > Macaria notata. The sequence continues at coordinate 11,032,881 of OV656731.1, read as the reverse complement.
TTAGTCTAATATCAACTATACCAAATCAGTGAATGCCCACGTTTTTTATAAGTCTACATACAAGGCAATGCGGTTTATATTCTAGCCAGAAGTAGGATAGCAATACTCCATAACTCCATTTAAACTGCACCGGTAATGTCAACTTGTCGGTTCGCAAACACGAAAAACTTGGGCAGCATCCGTAATAAGGATGCAAGTTAAACCAGCCGGAAAGTAATTCCATTATAAGTTTACGAGTACAAAATTTTACGAGTCACAAAATGACGCGAGAGCCTAAAAGTTGCGGGTCTACACTAATGTGATTGGACGCTAAGTACGATTACAACTTTAGAGTGGCGCAAACAACTTGTTTGTAGGATGTAATTTGAATAGATTGGCTATTGAACCATTATCGAATTTTACCTTCGACCGGAAAGTTGGCTATTGTTGACTTGTGGTTTTGTTGTGCTGGTCCCGGATTTTGTCGAAATTATTTAAATTATTTGTAGGGCGGGCTTTGAAGTTTCGGTAGGTTTAAAGTTGATAAGCAAATTATGTTTATCCATTACCTAACTGAATTGACCTTATCAGTTTAATGTTACTATGGACTTCATTTTATTGATATTCAGTTCAAGTAAGTTCGTGAAACAGCGTGAACAGTTATACAAACTTTTTTTAAATAAAGGTTGTACGACTACTGCTCTACGATTAATGCTCTTCAGTATCTACGACTAGTAATTATTGTAAACAAAATGGCTCGAATTAATTCAAGGAACTTTGCACGCTGTCAAATACATAACATCTACTTTACTGGGATAGGAACAAACGAGCAGTTTAGCATCTATTAATAGAGGTGAGTGGTCAGGATTTTCGAGGAAAATTGTTCTTTATAGCATTGTGAAAAAATACCTGGCTTATAATATATGTATTATACTTAGTATATATATGGGCTTGCATGATGTTTTTGTCAAGTTGCCATATTGCTTATATGTAACTAATTCCATGAATTTTGAATATACATAAATATATTCTGGTAAGTAGTTTCATTTTATATTAGTTTCGCTGTTTGCAATGTCCCGAAATATTTATTATAATTATTATTTTATTTAGTACAAAAAAAAACAAAAACACTGAGACCAACATGTATCTATATGTATATGTAAATCAAAGTTCAGCGGCACTCAGCCCCAGTAAGCAAACGCTCACTTAAGCTCTAGATAATAGATTGTATCCAATTAACACATCGTAATCGATGGCACGGTTAATTAAATGTCAGATAAACACGCGACATGAACAACGATTCTTATCATCCCTAAAGTTATAAGATGATTGAACTTTCGTATTGAAAAGACAGTACACAAATAAGCCACTTAGGTACGAAGATTACCGATAATTTCGAATGAATAGAATACCTGAATAATCTTAACTGAATAGGATAAATGTCACAAAAAGATCACCGTCAAAAGATAGGACATAACATTTCGATTGAAAATCCTATCCGACTCAAATTTAAATAAAATTTCCATAGGATAAACGGAATGGCAACTTAATTTAAATATTAAAAGCCCGTTAAGTAACATGTTTAGCTCACAACTACATTAACGTGTATTTAACGGAATGGAAATGCTAATGAGGACACCAATATCGTTAATAGGATTATGTCGCCAAATTGGATATCGGGTAAAGCTGTGTGGTGACAACGACAACGTGACCAATAGATATCTCACTACAGCGAGGAAATTTTGGTGCATTATGTAGGAGCCTATATGCCAAAACATGGGGTAGGCCAGCTAGAATAGGGTCGCTGTTTGTATGTCGTCCTGAACTTGTGTCACATGACTACAATCTAATCGTGAAGTGAGCGGGATTGTTTGTACGTTTGTTACTTGTTCATTCATTCATTCAAGGCATTTATTTTAACACACAGGACTTAACAATATATAAATAAAAAAGTTGAAAACAGTACATAGGTGATATATACGCACAACCGCTTCACGCATAACGGGTTAAACTTCCCTGACTTTGGCTTAAAATAAGGCTTTATTTATCCCGGATTGACGAGAGTTACACCGCGAGGCGCTGCTAGTAAAGTAGAAGTAGGCAATTAGTAGTCTCTGGGTAATGTATCTATGGCTGATGGAGAGCGCGGTGGACACACCAACTTTACGTAATTAGCAGGATCCCAGCCTGATTAAAATAGGCTTAACTGGGTCGAGCTCTACTAAATGTACAATTCTACAAGCAAGCAGCCGGAAGGGGCGGATCTAGCTTTAAGGCCGGGACGCAATTTATTCGCTATTTTCGTAGATTTGTTTCTGAGACTCTGTTTAATTGGACGTGTTTTAGTGATCTAAGCTAAGTTTTTTATGACTGTTATTTTATTGCCTGAGCAAGGAAGTTAATTTGTATTTCTTGATTTTTTGTTCACAGAAGCATCATTATTGGTCGAATTCCTTCTACGTTTAGTAATATGTTACATTGCATCGTGGATAATCAAGCCTATTTACGAACAGAAGATGCGGTCACATACATATAATATGTCACATTTCTAAGAATAATCGGAACATAAAATTGACAAAGATTTCTCGCATTTATGCCAATTGTATATAAATACGAGGAAATACACTCATGCTTTAGTTGATAATTGCATTACAATATGCCTCTACACCGAACCCATTCCAAGCCCTGTTAGTAGGCAAGGCAGTTTATTTATGCAGGAGTCAGTGACACTTGCGGTGTAGTGAGCGCGAGGAGGCTGCATGTATCCCGGGCGAGCTGCAAGCTGCCGCCATCGGATGACCCAAATCCTAACTACTTATTAACGCGAACACCTCTCGCTTATTGCAGTTCTAACTCGAAATCAATTTAGAGGGTATAATTGCGTTTTGTTAAATTAAACTCGCCCACCCGCGTCTAAATTCGAAATCGATCAGCTATTTTAGATTAAGAGTTGGATAGTTTCCAAAAGGGTATGTCTAGGGAGCTTAGTTTATCGTCATAAGGGTAGGTTTTGGTATTGTATGCTTGCTTTGTATTAGGTTGTATTTAATGAAAAGTTTATAATACTCATACATATAGTCTATATTTGTTCCAAGGTAGAATATCAGTACCAGGACTTATAAAATGAGAAGCTGAAAAAGCCTGACTTTGTAATATCGGGCAGTGATGTATTTAATGCCATGCTTACATTGCTTACGCTCACATATTTTTATATTTATATATTGGTTATAACTAAACTGTGACTGTATTATATTTCTAATAATCCGAATAAAGCTAGATCTAGGCTAGATCTATCTAGCTAGGTTTCCAAAATAAATGAATCATAATCCTTGTAACAAGCGGAGTCATTACAATAATAACACACTATTAAAACTTTGTTAATCCAAAAATAGTTAATCTAAAATAATCAGTTTAAACCGTTTGAAGTACATAAGTTGGTGGTTAAAATCGTTCCTCGTTCGAAGGACAACTAAGTTAGCATTATAAATAGTTAATCAGTTCTGTAGCGCTTCTCAACTGGTCCGTCGGAATAACGAAATTATTAATGAAAACAAATAGGATTTGTACCGCGCCGAGTGGATTTATCTGACATTTCGCTGAAGGTATGTAGCTAATGATTTTTAGAAAGTGGCGTAGGTCGGTCTAATGATTTTACGCTATATCAACCTTTCAATATAGGTAGATAGGGATGAAACCAATTGCTAGTTAATTCATTGTGACATTTTTGTGGTTCTGAGTGACAAGCGGAATATATTTATGTTATAGGTATGTAAGTTGTTAGAGCAATAGCAAATGATTGAATGTAAAAACAGCTTTGACATAATATGTCAGTGATGTGATTTTTTTCTAAGTACATACTTGTAAGGTGGTAAAAAGTACTATTTTCTAATAAAATAGACTTAAGTTAAATGTTTTTTCTCTTTAACTACCAAGCACAAAGACAAACCCGATACATACATCTCCACTGTTTCCCCATTATAACACAATTTAAAAACAAATGAATTGAAAACAATTCACCTGATGGCACAAACAAGCCCAAGCAGGCGGTCAGGCCGCGTCCTGGTGAATAATTAAACGAAGCCGTCGGATCATTGAGACCTTACAATTAAAAGTTTCCGTATTCAATTAACGATTGAAGCCTTCCCCGAGGAGCTGTAGGCTCCGATTTGGTTGCGCCTGACGATTGGATGAGAGATTGGTTGAGGTAAAGCTTAATGATGTGCCTACGATACAATTTAAACTGACTTTCATAAACAGGCGCGTTTTTCAAGCGAATTGTATGAGTCTTAGGTTTCTCACTCTCTATAGAGTCGTATTTCCTTATAGCTGAGGTTCGTGACTCCCCCACAGAATTAATTCGTTAGAGGAGAACTCTTGGGCAAATACATCGTGGTGGTCGCCCAGGTTCGTCCACGGAACCTACGGAGCGGGATTCTTAGGCTTACTGGTCTATAAATGAGGCAGAAAATGATCTTCAAGTATATGTATATCACTCAGTATTTTTTTGCCTAATACAAATCAATGTATTGTAAATATCTATTGCTATTAGTGATTTGTTTTAAACCACACAAAATTTCATAAATATATGCAAAGCCCGAATACATAATGAACACCTACTCGGTCATAGTTTATATTTTATCAGTTTATGGAGTTCAATCTTCCCAAAACAGATCCCAAATTGGGGATAACAGCACCTCTAACTCAACCTTGATCCATTTTCCCTTCAACATGACGGCAGTTCAATGAATAATAGTAGGTATGGAACAAAGGCTTTGAAATCCCAAGACTCCCTAACTTATAACAGGTATTTGAATGTATTGGTATAAACATTTTTACCAGATGATGATTTATTGGAAATAATAAAAATAGTACCAGAGACATACCACCAGCTCGATGGTCAGATTACTTTCTATGCACGCTGGTAGGAACTGGATAAGATAGGTTGGAGACCGTACTGTATAGCGCGCTGCAGGAAGTCTATATTCAGCTGTGGACAGACGTAACTTGATCGATGAGTTATTGACGACTCATCAACTTTATTTTAACTAACTTGAACGCATGGATCATAGTTCTCGACGAGGACTGCACAGCATCGACGCAGATGGCACATACATGGGAGGCATATGTCTACAACTAAGTCATCCAAGGGCTGTGGATGATGATGATGAACGCATGGATTGTGGGATGAAAATTTGTCTAATTTGACTGACTTCGTTTAACATATGTACATGAGGAGTCTATTCTATTACATTATCAATGGCAGGGAGTAATCAAGTGGCAGCATCTTCAGCCGTCGAGTTGTGAGGATCAAAATTGTTTCAGGGCAAGATTACTTACTTAATTAATTTTGTTTGTTAAGTTTCAATATTATTTGGAGAATTTCCACAATTTTACGGCACGTGTAAACAGTGTCCTTAGCATGGGAGCAATGAATCACTAATTTGCTGGACATGTTTTTAATGATTAGTTTCGTAAACATACATATTCCAATTCCGTATTTGCACAAGACTCTAAAAGGCTACGATCATGCAATAATATTTGCAGTAAATTAGTCGTATATTCATGTCAGAATAACTTTTATATTATAGATTAATATGACCACCAAATACCCATTACTGGACCATTGACATTTCATGTTAAATAACCGTCAATATGATATAATTCACCTTTAAATTGCTACTAAGGTCATCATCAGGTCCTTAACCTTAGCAACAGTAACGTTAAGTAAACTTCAGTATCTGTACATCGTTTGGCAGCAATCAGCTTATCAAGCGCCATTAAAAAGATATCAGAGATTAACCTAACTTACTACACCCGTAAGATTCGATTACGTCTCCCATTTTCACAAATTAATCGATTGAACTTTTTGTCTTATTAAGTCGCGTCTCGAGCCCACTCTAATCCTGGATCAGGAGTGGAGCAAACATAATCTACCCTCGTATCTACTAGGCATGCACCTATATACATTGGAACAGGCTGATTTTTGACGATATGGAAGTAGGGCCCTGTATTGAGAAGAAAAGTCTGAGTAAGTTAGAAAGTCGTTTGTATTTACTGCTTTTCTTCTCTCAATCTACAAATTGTCAAGTTCTTTATTACAACAACAAATATATTGTAAGACAGCAAATTCTAGCAATGCTTCGTAAGCTTGTCTTAACAATAGGTATATTAATTTAAGCAGATTTTTCATAATACAAGTATAAACAGAAATGCGCGAGAAGATGAGTTTCCATGCTAACTTTTTCAATTTATGTTGAAAAAAATCTCAGCAACTACTCCAAAAAACTTGTTAGCCTTCGTTCATAAACATCCTGTGTTCCCTATAGGTACTCCCGCTCTCATCCAATTAATAGGTACCTATTTCCTTCCTTATCCAATCCCATTTGCTTAGAGTCGTCGACCTTTCCCCTCCGATTAGAGAACTCATCGCTTCGACTCCACTAGAGCTTAAAACAAAAAATGCCGCCTTCAATCTGCGTAGTAGAAGCTAGGTATTGTTCATGGATTTACTCGACAACAGACTTTGTTGGTACTTTACTTTTGTTCCCATTTTTCTATAGGAGATTCTTTTCGTGCTCAGGAGAAATAAGTTTTCAATAAATGCGGGTAGGTACTTAGAAGGTACTTTTGTTAGGTGTTTTTTCGCAAAAGGCAAGTATTTATTATGTAGGTACGTATACAATTGAATACCTAGTTTATTGTTTATTAGGCGCTGTATTTGAAATATTGTACTGAAGATAGTAATAATATTAATGAAAAATAATAATAATTCCAAGTTTCACAATGGGCACTACTCGTTATATGTACGTACATGTCTCTCTGCATCTTTGTAAACAATAAGCTTTCAACGCTTTCTTATCAACGGTAAGTAGACGTAGTAACGGTAGAAAGTTTTAGCGTTTGATTTACAACGTTGAGAAAATATTAGCATAAGATTTCATTGATTGTAGACAGTACTCGCTTTCACGGTTCAATAAATTTGTTTGCGAATGAATTCATAAGAGGAAGGAAGAGGTTTTTTTCTGAGAAACGTTCCTGCGGAGCTGGAGATAGCATTCAGGCATAACTAGGTACTATTATTAGACTGTCTGGCTGAAAGTATGAGGAATTTATAGATTCAGCGAAGTTATACCTACGTCTTACGTGATCTCTGTTGGAGAGGCTTGATGGATGGAGGGAAATCGATTTACTTATTAATAGGTACTAAGAGCACTGCCCTTCTTCTACTTGTCACCTTTGACATATCTATCATTGCATATATAAAACGATAAAAGACTTGGATGAAAAAATTGCATAAATAACTATATAGGAGTAAGCATACCTTACACAATGAAATATATATTTGGCAAACAAAAACTCAGTGCACCAGAACTACACAATAACTCCGCGTGTATAATTACCGACAATGTTTATTGTACAACTGCACAAAGTTAGGAGCTGCAAGTTGGTAAATAAGTTAGCAATGTGTGATGTAAGAAAAGTTTAAGCACGCCCGTAAAGTGGCGGTATTATTCCCCCGAGGGGCTTTTCACACCTCGCAGTTTCTCTGAAACATGGGAACAAATGCACCCATGTATGTTTCATACAAATGTACTGGGTCATTTGTAAACTGTGATGTTTATAAAGAAGCAACTATAAACTTGTCAAGTACATACGTTTTTATCAAGTATCAAATTAATATATATACCTAATTCAAGGATTTATAAACATGAGCACAAAAACTTCTCGTAAATTTTTATAATTTTTTTGAATTGAAACGACAATGTGTATACATCCACCATAAGACTGGCGTCGACATTTTCATATTTAATTATTAGGTACCTACAGTTTCCTTTTTGTTGACCAATTCATGATAGGATTTATTAAGGCAATCTTCTATAAAAAAAAACTTAAGATTCTATTAATGTTGGAAATTACTTCTTACAAATAACCCTGTACATAATGCATCTGGAAGTGTTATGTGTTTAAAGCGCTGTCGGCGAGCCGGCAGTGTAGCGGAGTAGTTCGCACCGTGTTTGCGTGCGAGCGAGCTACAAACCTCATTTATAAGTCAGTTCTAAAAACTACAGAACATTAAGTCACTGACCGAGCGAAACGAGAGCTAGGAGTTTTGCATTACCAAGGATTTTCATCCCTCTCTTTATCTTCTCTATGTGCATTACTCAGTGTTTGACATACAAAATGACATTAATTAATTGGTGACAACAAAATCTTTGGTGTCATGGATCATTCAATTTTTTTTTTCAACTAAATGGTACAGTGATATAAACTGTAAATGAAATTGATCTCTGTTTGGTGTTATCTTTTTTATCGCTATTTGAAGGAGGTCTTACGTTTGTAATCATGGAGGAGACCTTATAGTCGCGGATGCAGCTCGACCTCTTCAAATAGTGGGCTTGATTTCTGTAAAAGTCGGGTGTTTGAATCCTTTAAAACTGACCTGTAGTAAAGCAGAGAGACTAGCGCATGTAGCAGCAGGTTGACGAGGTGGTACCCGGCCGGCTGCAGGCCGTGCACCGCATAGTTCCATCGGAACGTCAGCACTGTCAGCGGCCGGTAGGACTTGTGTGACTGCTCCTGTGGACAACAAAATATAAATAAATAAATGAATAAATATTCCAGGACATTGCACACATCGCCATCTAGCCCCACATAAAGCAAATGCTTGTGTCATGGGCACTAGATAACGGATATAATACGTATAAACTTATGTATAGGTTAAATAAAGTAAATAACTATTTCAAGACATATCACACAGCGCCATCTAGCCACATACTACATAATACAGAATTAAGTAAACGCTTGTGTCCTGGGTACCAGATGGCCATTATGAAAAAAAAGATGCTACATCTGACACCATGAGACAAGAAAAGCTTCCTTCACCACAAGGTATCATCATTAATTAACTACTAACTATATATTGCAAATTAATTTATTTACCATACAAAGCCGACCTATCTCGTAAACCACTTAAGATTGCACACTACAAAGGCAGTTGATTCATTGCGATTAAGATTACATTGTTTGTAACCATTGCTACACTATTCAAAAACTAGACAATTTGGTCGTTTTACCCTATAAAATAGATTTATGTTTTTTAATAATTTGATAAAAACATAAATCAATTTTATAGAGCGCGAGAAAACACGCACAAAAATGTTGCTGTCTCATAAACATGATTCATATTCAGGTAAAATTAGCAAGTAATATGTAGTATACTATTATATAAAACGGGCCGCTTCTTCTTTATGTATATGGGACTAGTTGTTTGCAACAGTAATGGTTGACCAATACTATTCTATACATATCTATTAACATTGCATATTTATCGTATCATACATTTCGTTTGTTTTTTTTTTATAAAATAAATATATATAAGTAATTATCTAATCATTGGCCTACTAACTCTCTCTCTTTGAGTCGTATTTCCTCATGACTGAGGGTCGTGACTCCCCGGCAGAATTAATTCGTTAGGGGAGTTTTCTTAGGCAGATACATCGTGGTGGGCGCCCAGGTCCTTCCACGGAAGACGCATGTCCTCGGATATTGTGGTCCTCAAACATGTCGGTTTCCTCACGATGTTTTCCTTCACCGTTAAGCGAGTGCAAATCCACACATAGCTTGAAAATACAAGTCATTGGTGTAGGGCGGATTCGAACCAGGGTGCGTCTGGATGAAAAGCAGACACTGGAACCGCTGAGCCACACTCGCTTCCCCTACCCTACTACTACTATGGTTTGATTTATTTTCTCCTGGGCTTAAGTGTTTTATTTTTAAGTTAAAAAGGTTATATCCCTTTCAAACCCCAATATATCCCAGTGAATTACGATACGAACGAATAAGATAAAAATCATTAAGACCAGTCACAATGATATCGCTTTTTCCACCTTGCAAGAAGAATAAACACGCCAACAAATCAAACTTGCTTTCGTTTTTGTATTAGTGTAAGTGCGATATAATAATATACAGGCCGCTCCTTCTTTATATGAAATTCCATGTCAGGCAGCGACCTAACTAGTATACATGCCTAGTATAGTAATGGCACCCATATATCACTAACAACAATATGGCAGCGCTAATAAATATCACTTGTCGTAACTTCCCGAATCCTATTAAAAGGTGCCCGCTGCGGTGACGGAGGGCGGAGTGATTTTTCAAGTGTTTAGTTTCAGATGTACAGGGGTTTGGTTCGGACGTTTTAGGTTAAATCTGATTTGGAACAAAGTGGGTATGAGTGGAGGGAATTTGGTATAAAATAGAAAATCAACCGATTCTTTACGACTTAAGTACGAGTATGTAGATATAAACAAAACATATTCCCTAACTTTTACGTTTCAAATATAAATTTTGTGAAAAAGTAGAATTGTTATATAGAGCAGAAAATGGTGAACTCTATATATTTTGGTTTACATGTCACATACTTATTTCATTAATAAGGGTTTCGACTGTGTTGTACCATGTGTAGAAGCGCTCGTAGCTCAGCTAAAGTAGGCAATCGCATGCAATTACCAATGTTAAACAAAGGTCGACGCGGTCAGTCCTTGGATGGGTGACCGAAAAGTGGCATTCCATTTTGAGTGCTTCCGTAGGTCGTATGACACGTTAAATTGTAGGTCCCGGCTGTTTGCTTAGTACGGCAAACGTTAAGCCATGTCAGAGGGCCTTAGGGCTGTTTGAAAACTAGACACCAGAGTTGGCCACTCTCATTCGATAAGAAATGGAAGACCTAACCTTAGAACATTATGTATATTCCATGTTTGAGGCTCGGTGCCCTGGTTTAGTCGGGATTGCCGCCGTGTGTCACGGGGAGCCAGGCCGGGCCGTTGGGAAATTAAATCGCACTAATGACTTTAACGCTACGTTGCGTAATTAGACACATTCTAACAATTTGGGCTTTTTAGGTTATGGGAATTATTTTTTTAATTTATTATTAAATTTCAGTTAATATTTTCGAATCAGTTTTTAAACCGAGTTTAAGAATTCTGGTGCAAGATGTATGGATGTAATACCTATATGAACTTTATCATTTACGACGCGATAAAACCATAACTTCAGCTTAAATTCTATCATTGTGATAGTGTTGGTTGTAATTTAGACTCATTGCAACTGATATAAAAACAAGAGCTGTTATTGTTCCAACTTTTTTTTTACTTGTGCGTGACAACAATTTTCATTGAATTAATTATATGATACAATACGGTAAAAAGTTGATTCGCTTTAATTAAATCAGAAACGCGTCCGCCATTCATCATTACCGCATAATGCGGTGGAATGGTGAAATTCCACGCACTGCTCTGTTTAACCCTCCGCAGACCGCATTCATCAGTCACGCTAACAAATTGACGGGTTATGATAAAATAGACCCTTTGCCCCGGGCTGTCCTGTTAAATTTGCCACGTGTCACGCCCGAGTTACGAAATTGCTACAAAAAAGGGAACACAAACTGATTTTCTGTTTATTTATAGTGCGGTAAGGTGCAATTATGGATGCAATGGTTTGCAGATGTGCAGCTGTTTTTTTATTCCGTGTTTTTGCTTTAATAGCGGTTGTTATGTGAGTTAAATCGAGCGAGCAAACCGCTTGTAATCAAGCTCTTTGTGCGAGCTTATCGGCCACCAAGCAAGGTTTAACGATTTGCGAGCGCGGATTTTTTCTTTAGTATACTTTTATTTTGTACTTATAAATGCACTCGTCTTTTAACAAGGTAAACGTGTTTAAAAAAAAAATTTAAGAATAAGGTTTCATTTACATTCATACAAAATTAACATCAACATGAACTTTTTAAATACAGATAATTTTACAAAAATCTTAGCACAACGTCCATATTGTCGCTCTGAGGCAGTGTTCCCAGGATTCAGGCAGTATTTCCTCTTAAAATAGAACGAAGATACGTTGAAAGAAATAGCTGCCAGCAATATAAGAATAATGATATTATCAGTTTGATAATAGTAGTTTATGCAACTGTCATATAATGAAGTTATATGCAGTTGCATACACTACTTTATCTTCACTAATGCAATTGATCAAACAACAAGAGTACCTAAAAGCTGACAATAGTTAATTTTTCATATAATGTTCTAGATTTTTCTGGCAAAAGATTGTGAGTAACTTTTGTTGCCAATTCTAGAATATCCGGAGGCGTACAAATATCATCGTCGCTATCCATTTTTAACTTTTAATTTGTATTTAAAAAACAAAACACATTGCGAAACATTAAATTCACGCGTACGTGTATTGTCACAGTAATTTTGCCGCCATTAAAATCTAACTATCTCTAAAGCGCGACCAACCTGATTGGCCCTGCAATCAGGTTGGTCGCGCTTTACCGATGTTATAATGAGCTATTACGATATCGATGTGGATATTATAGCATCATGTGAAATTGCTTAAATTGAGTGTTTTGTTGTCTGTGCTATAACAGTAGTAATTATAAGTCAAGTATTGGAAACATAGGTAGAATGTTACAACATTAGTGTAGATAAAAGAATTTTAACAACTAGATACATTTTGATAGTTATACTAATAAAAACAAGTCATAAATCGACGGGAGAGTTCGCCGAATTATCGGCTCTATCAATTTGCGAGCGCAGATTTTCCTGTATTTCGGGAGCTGGCTTCAGGAAGCTTAATTAGAATAAGGTTGTCTAGAAAGATATAATAAGGCACCCTAATGAGGCTTCTCCGAGGTAATATAATCCCAGATAATCTCGACGTTTTCTAATGATGTAGTTCAAAAGATTGAGCTTTTTTGGGGGCTTTATTTAATCCTATTTTACTAACATTAGAACTTATAAGAATGTAAATAAAGCTGCTTTTTACGAGACTTAACATATTATACATATTTAACAAAATCTATATTGATAATCGGGACATAATTCTACAAAATATATCTTAGCTCTATAGCGGGGCGTCGATGATAAACAGAAAAGACACCGGGTCCCACTACAAACATTTATTTTTTGGAAGCGTTTCAATAAACAATACAGTACAGTCCGTGCGTTTCATAGTCACAAAGATTTAGGTACAAAATATAATATTACTGCGAGCCGCGGAGAGCGCAGGCGGCGCGCTCCCTAGTTCCCGTGCGACTGTTTTGCCTTGATTCTCTCGGAGCGTCGCATGCGCTCTCTAGCGGGGGGACGGGGCGCGGGGCTAACGTTTGGGATGCGCGCTACAGCTCCCTAAATTATAATGGATTTATTGGTTAAACATAGGCATAATTTACGAATAATAAATAACTAATTCTTTTTTTAATGAAAAATGGAACGGTAGTTTGGCACTACCACATATTAAAATGGATTCTTCTTTCATGGTATTAGTACTTAAGTAGATTTATAATCTGTGCAAATTTGACGTGAGAGCATCGCACCTCACCTCGGAATCCCATCAATTAGCCGTCGCTCGAGGGGATGGCGAAAACACGCCTTTATCAACATTATTTTGGAGAATTCGTCTTTATAAGCCTTTGATATCACACCAAACTGACACCTGATTAAGGGCAGCAAATTACGCCCCACATATGTAGCATTAATTCACATGATTGGTCCGATACATACATCACGTGATAATCGCCAAGGTGTAGTCTGTCGGTTTCAGCGCCATGATTGCACATGTGATAGCAAGAGTGCTGATTGGTATACGCTGTACATATGGTTTGTAGAACAGTATGTCGAAATAAATATGAGATTATTTAACAAAAATGACGTGTACATTTCCTTCTTTAGCCTTTTTGTTTAAAGTTTTTTAAACCAACTTAACGGTCTCTAAAAAGCAAAATCCAGAATTTGATTAGCTTTTATTTTGTAACAAATAGTGTCCGATTTTCTCAGCCAGTTGAAGGTGGTAGATGTGTGGTAGTCTTATATTGTCTATGTTATAAACTGGCAGATGGTAACCGCTTCTTATGTTTGTGCAAGAGATAAATGTCTACCGCCCGCCGAGGCGCCACCGTCGCGCTCTCAGTGTTGAAACGAAAACAGAGGTTTATGTCTTCTAGATAAGGCATAAGTAGATACAATGATTTGTTTATCTATTTCATAATGATTCGGGATAAAAATTAGGTAACTTCATAGTCAGTACCCTAACCTACAATTTAACAAAAAAAAAACAAATACCTGGCACTCCGTTGCAGCGTGATAAAACTAAAAAATCACAGTAGAATTGCTCAATTCAATGAATACAATCGCGTAGATTTGTTTTAGTTACAACTTATTTATCTTAATTTTTAGCAGTTTTCAGGCGGCACTTCCAGTGCTATACTTCTACCGAGAAAAGTATACAGAACCATATACACATCATACAGGAAAGGAAAATAGGAAGCGTGTTTTTGCTGAAACATTTTCCTTGCAATAGCAACGCAGGTAAGTTATGGGGTTGAAGCGGACACAGTGTTGTGCTATTTGTTATACTGATTTTGTATCTATACTTATATTATAAAGCTGAAGAGTTTGTTTGAACGCGCTAATCTCAAGAACTACTGGTGCGAATTGAAAAACTCTTTTTGTGTTAAATAGACGATTTATCGAGGAAGGCTTTAGGCTATATAACATCACGCTGCAACTAATAGGAGCGAAGAAACAATGGAAAATGTGAAAAAAAAACGGGGAATATTATTCATCTTCATAACTATTCCACGCGGACGAAGTCGCGGGCACAGCTAGTAAATATATATTATTTGATTTGTCTAGTCTTGTTCATCATTATCGTTGCAGGGTATAAGCCTCATCCTTTATATACTAACTACTTTTTGTGAGCTTCTCTTGACTTATTTAGATTTTTTAAATTTGATATGACTGTGATATTGTGTAGGTAGGTACAGGCGTTTCTTAAGTGTAATCATAAGTTTGTTACTATTTTATGTTAAAAAAAATGTGATAAGTTACATTGCATCTTAAACTATATATGTATGACACTTTATTAATTTCTGATAAACCTTTATAAAATTGCGGACTTGACTACTAAAAATAAATACATATATAGGAAACAAACTACCTGAACAAACTTTGAAAATAATACTCATTTATTGCGGCCCGGTCGTGTTTATACCGTTGCATACATAAACACAAAGCGCCCTCTTTTATTGCTCAAAGGGAAAGAAACCGTCCAAAGCGGCTGCAAAGAGCTGGGGCGGAAAAAACGCCCTGAGCTAAAGGTCGCCTCGGCGTAATCTCACCCAAACTCGCCGCTATTACTAGAGAAAGAAAAAAGTGGCCAAGTGAGAGTTGGAATTAAAGGGTTCTGCGTCAAAAAAAGACAGGAAGAAATTGTTGAAAATATGCTAGGTTACAGACCGTCTGAAGTCTGAACCCATATCCAAGCTATATGTATTTGGCGAAATTTCGACGTCAAATTGATCTTAAATAGCGATATACGAGTATGTAAGTATAGCATAATATTTCAGACCCATTTTTCGTATTATTTAAATAAAACGTTAACATTTTGACTACATTAAAGTCGCAGACTAATGAAAAAATAGAGTCACAATCAAACCTTTTGCTTACAGAATCCTACAAAGCAATTTAGTTCACGCTCTAGTACAAAGATGGAGCCAGGGCAATATTGTACAATTATTTACACAAACACCGCTCTAAGACTCATTATCTTGCCAGATGGTGCGTAATAGATTTTTTTCGTACATCTTGAGACGCCTTTTGTCCTTATATTTGGTGTCACAACTCCCGAAATTAGCAAAGTATTTTGTCAGATTAGAGTCACGACGTAATCTAGCAAGTTTTTTTGCTAGGTGGTGATTGTTATTTTTGTTTTATGTGATACATTTCAGTTACAAAGAAAACAATAGAGTCATATAAACTACGATTAAATTCGGAAAAAAAACAAACAATCACAGCAAAGTCCATTATACATAGTTGTGATTTCGTAGCGTCCGTGTCGTAGCAATAGCGATGTTACGTACAAACCGTATGCATCGTAGCTGTTCTACGGCCTACACAATGCTACACCATTGTGCTACGACCTACGAGATAAAAGATAATCAAATTTGGTGTAAACCGATTTCTCGGTGTCATTCAATCATTTTTTTTTGTATTAAACTTGCCACTACTTGAAATTTACCAACAACACAAGCAATTTCACATCATGTATTTACTCCTAACATATTCTATATTAGAGTTTGTATACTTTATATCAATAAATATGATCATACTACTTTTTTATCTCATTTTGAAATACTTTAATTGTATTACAAACAAAAGAATAAACAATAGCGCGACTCTCACGTGTTTCAAACAAAAACAAGTAAAGTAGGACAATCGGTAAAGGCGCAAGTATCGAACTAATACAAAACTTTCTAGGGAAAATTACATTCCAAAAATAGCGTGAAACAATGTTTTATCTCAGTAAGGCCACGGAGTTCCCGCTCAATCTGTTTTGTTTAATTAATTATCAAAGCTTAGGGCTGAGTTTAAGTTTACGAAGCCCTTTCAATTAATTTTTCGTAGAGCCATCGAAATTGTTGGAGAATTTTCAATTGGCGAGTTGAGTGCAGTACACACTTTAGGGTACTAGTTAAAACTAGTAAGTAAAGTTAAAGTTTAGAATAATGCATGACTAAACATAGCTTAACCATAGATAGATTTAACCATGTATATGTAAGTACATATAAAATACTGGTTATGACAAGAAACTTAGGATAAGGATAAGCCTTAAACCACTACTCCCAGAGACAGGTCTCCATGATTCCGGGCTCCATCAGAGCAAGCGGCAGGCCGTCAGATTGTCATCGGGCGGGGTTATTACTATGCGAGGTGTCGAAAGGTGCCGTCACGTAATGATGTGTCAGATTTCCTCTAGGGAAGGATGTCATATGCCATAGACACATTATATTGAGAAAAAATAAACTAAATTCACGTGATAAAGATAGCACACAACTAATACGAGATGTATCTGCATGCATGCATATGTGGATTATTCTAGATAGGACTTTATAAAAATCTAGGAAATCTAAGGATTTTTCAGTATATAAGAGAAGCTTAAAAGTACCATGTTTTCACGATGATTCAGCTCTCCGTTATTGTGCCACAAGCACATATGTACATAAGTGAAAGTCACACAAACAAATAAGTTAAAATAAACACACTCTTGATTTTATACAATAAATAGGAACAGAATAGGTAGGAAGTTAGTTGCCACTGGTTTGAGTAGTCTATGGCTCGACGAAACCCGAAGGAAATTGGATCCCTTTATTGATAACGGAAGAATAACTAAGGAGCGCCTTTGTTCTGGTAAATTGAGAATGTAAGGGGAGCAGAGAGCGGCTTATTTATATATAGGTTTGCAGGTGCGAGGTTAGTGTGCAATCACAAGCTATTGATTTTTAACGAAAATGTAAAAAATATATCACGATTGTATAGAAAAAATAAACTAAAAATGTTGTGATACCAGTGCACGACTGATTTGGCATTCGTTAAATCTAAATGTAAACAAAATGATTATTTAATCTGTATCGTGTTTTTATAAATAACTATCAGATATTGGATTATTCAATTGGAATACACATTCAATGGACTTTAACTAGACATTTTCGTAGTTGTTGATAATTTTCCAATTATTCAATGTTTTATATTATTTGCTAGTTTGTTATTTGAATTCCACTAACCACATTTATCGTTTGATATTTATAAAATAGACTGAATACTAAAATGTTTATTTTTCTGTTGAAACTAATATATTTTTATTTACAATAATAAAATATAAAAACAAGTGAAGGAAAACTAAACATACTACTTCTAACTACTACAAAAAGGGGCACTTAGAAAATCTTTAGAAAAGCCTAAAGATAATCTAAGTGCTCCAGCCCACTACCAGAGGGCAGCGTACCCAGCATGCTGGCCGCATTACCACGCTGGATGGCAATGCTGATACGTTGAGCCAGAAAAAGGCCAGCATTTTGGTCACGCGTCGCGTCAACCAAACGCTCCGAGAGGTTTTGGAAAATAGTATGGGCTCCTGGACCCCACGGCCCCAAAGTCTCGACTCCAAAAGGCTCAAAGATGTAACCTCGGCCGAGGTTAGCATATTTGCGTCTCTTGTGATGCTCGGCAATAATAGCCGCCGCTCCAGCCCGACACCGTGTCATAGACAGATGAGACGGCGCCAATGTGTCGACGCAAGTTGCGTCCCACACAAGGGGCCGACCCAACTTCCATGGCACAAGAGTCATACCGTCAGGTCTTTTTCCATCGTCACGTGCTAGGCCGCTCGGTTCGAGCATAGCTGCAAAAAAAACTAAAAAACTAAAAACTAAAACTGTTGAAACTAGTATTTCAAAGTTTTTTCAGATAAATACTCAGGTAATTTTTACTTTAGTAAATAAAATGTGACCTACAAACTTCAGTATTGTTAAAATGTGGCGCCAGGGGCCAACAATAAAACTTTTTTCATTTCGGAGAAAATACTAAATATATACTTTTGTAAGTATTTGTATACAGTGTTACTTGTAATGAGACCTTTTGTTGAGAAGTTTTTTGATTTAGTTTTTACTGTATAGGCGGTGCCAGACTACCTCAATCGACCAAAAAATTACTCCCGAACAAAAAAAAAGTATCCAGATCACTGCGATAGAGAAAGATTGTGAATGTTTTGTGATAGATGTTTTTATTTCTTTCTTTAATTTTATTTCTTTTAGTTTTTACTAACAAATTCATACGAACATATGTATATGTTCACAGTTTATATTTTTTTGTAAACTTTTGACGAAAACAAATATTTCTTCTCGTCAAATTGCTTTTATTTACAAAAAATTCTGAAAAAAAAAACGTTTTATCTTTATACTTTTATTACGTTAAAAAAAATAGTTCCCTTTCAAAGACGTAGGTAGACGTAGAGAAATACAACTCTATCTATAGCATATGAGTAAGTGACAAGTTACCCAGTAAACATTGCCTGTAAAGAAAGATACTTGTAACTTTACAACAGCTGTAAGACGGATTAGCCACGCTTGTACCGCTGGAAATATTATCTCGAGGTAACACGTTTATACTGATTGCATGAAAAACTTACATCGTGAGGGAAGGTCGACGAAAAATATTTTATAAGTTGAATAGAACATCATTTACCTGAAAGGCGCAGAATAGCTCGGCTATTTTTATGTATCATAGAATAAATATAAATGTATTGTCGGTACTATTTCATGAGCCTTTGATGTAATTTAGTTTAATGGATTTGAAGTAATCTTTATAAAACGATTTATAACGACCAACTAACGATATTGTGTAGTTAGAAAACGAGAATGCCAAAGGGTTTGTATCCTCAACTCATTACAAACTTACACAATGAAAAAAGCTACGAACAAACTAGCAAACCTCGGCAGCCACTATTCACCAGCGCCGCGCCCGAGTCGGAAGCTGTCGCGGCATGAAAACCAATTTTTCCGTCCAAAACTACTCGTACTGATTCGAACGATACGCACACACGCAATCGTTAGCATTGGTATCGTAAAATTGAACAATTCAAAATTAATAGCTCAGCCAGATTGCATGTGCCAGCTTCGAACAACAGTTTCGGAGTGACAGCCTGATTGATCGCAACAGAATATTTAATTTTAACGATCGAGCTCGGAGCAAGCGTCCTTTTAAAACACCATCAATAACGTGCAGTTACTGGCCGCTGTTTGCAGATCAATGGATGGACTTTATACAGCATTTTTTGTATTTACTGACGTCTTTCAGGCTGTTCCTGTCGGTAGGTGGTTATACAATTGGTATATGAATTTATTTGGCCTCAAAAGGCTTTGTGTCGATATTGTATTGAAAAACCCTGTCAATATTTTGTATATTCATCAGTATTTTTTGTACACGCGTAATATTCATCTTTATAAAGAAGACTAAAACTGTCAAAAGCATACGTAGCCATAGTCATAAATAGCTATACAAGTACCATATACAATACGTGTAGGTATATATAGCTAAGCCCCGTGAAATTGTGAATTTGTCAAGCGATCAGTACAGAGACAGGCGCTGGCTCTGTCAGGTAATCCCGCTACTTCCTCTATAATTTAATTTGATAGAATTAGAGCAGGCCCAAGGGCGGGCCCTTGTTCGAGAAAATTAATTGAACACCTACAGCTCGCGTGATTGGATTATGGATTAGCCTCGTTCTTACGTAAACACGCAGACACCGGTATTTATAGCACGTACATCACTAATGCAACTGACTAGGTATGTCTTTGAAATAGTTAATGAATGACTTTCGTAATACATTTATAAAAGTTTGATTGATTTATAAAATTAGTAATAGGTACAAACGTAGTAAATATCTTAATGCTATTTTTTCATATGAATGCGCCAAGTACACAATTTCTTTATTGCAATTCATATTGTGTTAAAAAAGTATGTTTTTGTATGTTCTTTTTGTTCACATTATTTTATGCTTTGCCTGTTTCATCTTGATCTCTCCTTGTCTTCACGAAGGCCCCTAATACTTCACCTCAACATTTTCCATTACCTCCCCAAGCAAAACAAAAGAAGGCTAATCCAAACTCTTGGCGTATAAACATTCGATTATTCCGGACTAGGGGACTTAGTAAAACTTGGCGATAACATCTAAATGGGTCGGGTCAATTCGTTCCGACGGAATTGCTACTTAACAATAACACGTCCGTAATTTAATAGAAAAGGTCAAGTGTTTGTTTCTAACAATGAAACAACTCGCTGAAAGACAGGGAGAAACTTCTATTTTAAATTTTGAATGTTGCTTAATTTTTTCCTAAAACATTGCTAGTTTTATGGTTCGGCAAGACTAACAAAGCATCAGGTGCTGAATAAAGATTGTTATGTTGGTAATAATAAAAACAGATTTTCTCTCACATAAAAATACAACTTTTAAATAGGATTAGCGCAGAAACAAAGCTAAATTGCTATCAATTTTTATGCGCGAAAGTTATCAGCAATCTTTTCGTTTCATCAGCGTCCTAATCCAATCTAATCCGGAAAATAAGGCAAAAAGTTTTAAGAAATACGTGTTTATCATATCGGGCCTGAGCTTCGACTTTGTTAAGAGGCCTTTGACTTTTGCGAGTTGGTCGTCGGTATATTAGCATGCAAATTTACTTGTGCCAACATTTGCCTCTGTTAAATGAATCCGTTTAGGCGCCGATTAAGTTTTTAAGATACGGCGAAGTAGGTTCCAGTGTTGACCCGATAAACCTGCGGGGTTCAGGCGGCGGAATAATTGGAAGGTAAGTAGGCCACGACGATGGTGGATAAAGTTGCCCCTTCGAGTGGTTCTCACAACCTCTTACCCATGGAGTAGGGATCCCTTGTTACAGTTAATCCTTCATTAATTTTATATGTCTCCTTTTTCTAAGTAGCTACGTGGAGAGCTCAGGTGGATTGTTATTGTGAATATCTACTTACATACATATTAATATGT
Organism: Macaria notata; assembly: GCA_927399415.1. Classification (NCBI taxonomy): domain Eukaryota; kingdom Metazoa; phylum Arthropoda; class Insecta; order Lepidoptera; family Geometridae; genus Macaria; species Macaria notata. Next base: position 11,011,515 of record OV656731.1, on the reverse strand, counting down.
GATATTTGTTTCGAGAAGTGTTTCTTAGTATGCTCAGTAACTTTGTTTGTACATTTTTATGCTTATTTCAGATCAATAATTTAGACACTTTTGTTGTAAAAATCTACGTATATATCGACGTAAAACCGAAGCTGTATGGATTGCTTTTTGACCATATCGTATATCTAGCTCAGAAGACATGAACTAAATAATTGATACCGCAGTATGTAAGTAAATTCTGTCGACTAACAATTTAAACTAAAATCCTATTCTCGAAAGTTCCTCGATCCACACTCATGTAATATGCATATTAAGCAGATTCCCACCATCTCATCCTCATATCTGTGTAGACTCCCATAACTGGGGATATAAAGATTCATTGCTCTATAAGATTTAATACGCCTCCGTAGTGTTCGCCCACCAGAACGACACTGTTTTGTCTCCATTACAGCTGATACAGAATCGATTCGTCCGCAAGAGCACAGGTGCTCAGTGGTTCCAGCGCAACGCAGACCTGCACGTCGACCTCGAGCTGCCCTCCATCCGTCAGTGGATGAAGTTCACCTCTCGCCGCTACTTTGACGCCGCACCGCATCATCCGAACCCGCTTGTCGTCCAAGCGTCTTCTTATTCCACAGATCCGGTTGATCCCGAGCCCCTCCGTCGTCGCCCGAAGCATGTTCTGGTCGATCCGGATGACCCAATCGCCGTCGTGGTCTCGGCAGCGTTGGGCTCCCCTCCTTCCACCACCTCAGCAGGCGGTGTCTCAGCCAGTAGGCTCTCCGTCTTCGGCATTGGTCCAGGTTACCAACGTCCATCTCCCAGTGTAGGTTCCAGTGCACGTCCCCGATTCCGTCCTCGCCGGCGAGGCGGTAGACCCCGACCCCTCAGGTCAACTCGTTTATCTCCAAATAATCACCCAGACACAACCACTGATAGGGCCTTAGCTCACTCCCCTTCAGGGATGAACAGGGCAACCCGGTCTCCCCCTTCTGGCGACGGTCCAAGCCGAGGTTCGTGCCTCAGAGGCGCCCTTGTGCCAGTCGCCCCTAACTAGTACATAGGCCCGGGCACCATCAGTGCCCAGCCATCGTCCGGTGACGCAGCAAAGGTAGCTACTAGCAACCAGCTGCATAGTCCTTTCAAAAAAAAAAAAAAAAAAATAAGATTTAACTCGGTATAGGAAGGAGAGAGCTTCGATCGATACAATCTGGGACTCTTCATATCAACATAGTATCATGAAGACAGGATAGACAAAAAAATCCTTTTTTCTATCATTATCTCGAAACAAAGCGTGCCAGGACGCGAAAATCCACATGTAATGAAAAAATAGAGAAGCTTATTCAGTCATATATTAGTAAATTTTGATTAGCGAGTAAATATAATGTTTTTTTAGTTCTCTACACATATAACAAAGCTGAAGAGAGTCAACAAGCTGAGATACTTTATATCCATAACAGAACACGTTTAAGCAGTTTTTAGAATGTTTGTATGTTTTATAAACGCTTACAACACAAAAGCGTCTCATCATGATTTTTGGTATATAGGTAGTATGAGGTCTTAGGAGTGTCACAGGCTACTTTTTATTTCAAAATAATGCGAGCGAAGCCGCAAGCGTTCACTAGTTAATAATTAACTACGAATTAACAGGGATTTGCTATCGAAATACGAGTAACGGTACATATATGTGGAAAAGTGTTGTACACTCTTAGTACAATGTGACGTGTAAAATGGCCTTATGAATAAATGATGATTACGATTAGATTAGTTGTCTTGAAGTATTGTCTGCTCGTTTGCAAAATGGTTCGTTTAAACCAGTCTTATTACAATCCTATGTCTATAAGTATTCAGGCCGCGTGAATACTCGAACACCTGTCTGTACAATAATATAACTTTCATGCTCGCATTCGAAGAGAATAAAGTTGATCTTTTCGTCATGTTCTGATGAATAATATAAGGAATGGTAGTGTTTACATGACCTATTTTATTATTTCCTGGATTCTTTAGCTTGTATGAATTTCAATGCTCCAGTTTGGCTACAGCGAGTTAGATATAGTATCTAGATTGCTTGCAAGAAAATGATGGAACAAACGTACATACATTTTTTAAATGTGAATCAAAGCCTCGGCAACTCTTGAACCAGAGTAGGGAATATGTTATTTGGTTTAAGTACGTATTTTTAAGTGAGAAATTAATCATAAATAATTTACTTATTTATTTGCATGTATTCTTGTTATGTACAAAATTTAATTCATAATAATATGTATCTCTTAAATGTTGTAAGAAAAATATTATTTTAAAACTGTTATTGAATCAACGAGCTATCTGTGTTTATCGAGGGCCATGTTTAAATTCCTTGGAATCCAACCAGCAATTAAAACAACAACATCATATCCGAGTTATTTCCATAAGACATAACAAGTAAAAATAAATGGCTCCATCAAACTAAGAATCCTCGCAATTATACAAAGCGCGAAACCCTTTGATAAATAATCCAATATCCTATTTTATGACTTCAAAGCAATTCCATTCTCTCGATCTATAAATTAGTTCGCTTTTACGACGCACAAATAAATAAAGGTTTTCTAAAGAAGCTGGCTCTGTGTATCTGTATTGTGTCTACAACTATCTGGCAGTTTTATTGGTAACGAAACAGGTCCATTCCGGCGGTCGTTTCGGAATAAATTCTATCGGTGGACACTTATCCCGGCGATCTCACATTAAGTGCACTCGTAAATCTACGAATTGATTGCCAAGTGAAGTTTGATTGCGCAGGGACGTAGACGAATCGACATTTTATGGAGTTTCGTCCGAAATGAGACCAATTTTGGTGGGAGTGGATTTTGTTGTAATCTTTTTTGAATGGATCGAAGGTAAGGTTCAGCAGTAATGAGCATGCGACGAAGTTATTTGCTCTTAATTACTTCAGTTACTCAGCAAATTACATCGATGCCTTTGAATGATAAATATCATATGATGCAGTAGTTTAAAATTGTTTTTTAGCAAACCAAGATCACAATTCGAGACGGAAATGAAGTATTCTACTCATGAGCGATTTAATAGATGTGAAATCCTAGTTATGTAGTGATTAAATCAGTCTTTATGACATGTTATTAAATCAGTCGACAAGTCGCTTTTCGTACATTCGGAAAGCCATCTGAAAATCCCAACATGTCACGTGTGAATAGGTGTTGCATGCTGTCTAAGGTAATGCTCTAACGCTCGCTTCGCTCAATTCAGCTCCCTTGAAAGGCAGCTGCAATTGGTCGCTTCACTTGCTAAAGCTTACGACCTGAGTCAAGGCGCCTTTGAACGCAGTTAGGGGTGTTCTCAACTATTTCAATAAGACCTATACAAGGGTAGCTATGAGGAAACTGTATTGGCAGAGCTGGAAAACGATCAATATGTAAGCAATTTGTTCGAAGAAATATTTACAGAACAAAAAGTAAAAGTGAAAAGTCAAAAAGTAAGTTACTTAAATCAACGCAAAACTGCAACTAACAACGGCGAAAACTATGAGTCTCTGTGTAAACATGATTAGGTTATTACAAACACACACGCATAGATAGTGTGAATTTACATTCATACACATTGTTAATAATGGAGTGGAACGTGTCTACATATGAAAATTACAGACGGCTGTTTTTTCCCATAGGTTCGAGCACATGTTAATGAATATGTACTGGGTACATGTCTTAACAATAAACTAGTTTAAATCACCGTTTTGCTGAATAAATGAATACTGAATATAATGTTCTTGATATTTTCACACATTTCCCAACTAGTGCTGTATGCCAGAACATTGGACAATGGACGCAATAAGCTGAGCTAGGGAGAAGCTGGGATTAAATATTTTTGACACCAAAGATCGTTTGAGGATCTATGCTGTCATGTCTTCAGTTAAGGACCGTTGCTAGAACTGCATAGAATAGCAAGTTTTAGAAAACGAGGAAGATAAAGACGTTTGTATTTATCTCTACTCTTTGCGATGAGTTTAAACCGATTTCAGAAGACATTATCAAGTAAATCTATATTATTTTTTTAATAGTTATTGTGAATATTAGACTATTAATCATTCTATGTTTACAATTATGTATATTTGTATGCGAATTTTTAAGCCAGCAAAAGTTATTTAAAGGTTCATATTGATTTAAATTATTTATGATATAGATTTTTTTATATCTTAGGGAAAAGTCTTCAAATAGATTAATGGACAGTTTTTGAAATATACGACATTTAACGTTTCCTGAATTCGGTTCATTTTAAAATCTGAACTTTGTTCAATCAGTATTGGCATCTTTATAGCTAGAAAACCGTAACCCAAGTAGGTATAATAGTTCTTGCAAACACTGCGAGCTGTCTGTCTCCATTAGGTGACAGCGGGACTACTCCGGAGCTACTTTAAGGGGCACATGGTGTAGGGACCGACATTGCAGCTAATTTGTAGGGTTGATGTATGAGTACTTATGTAGATAGGTACGAAAATGCATAGGAATGTGCGTAGATATATGGGAAGAAAGATGAGATGTGGTACTTAGTTTTTTTATATTGGGCGAGCAAGTGATTCAACGTTAGCTACATATGTTGCAGTTAATCTTGAATGTCTGATACTCAGATCCTTATGGTCAAAGAGCTAAACAGAACCAAAACAGAAGGTAGTTCTTGAAAACACAGCGAGTAGTCTGTCTCCATTAGTTGACAGCGGGACCATACTGCGGGGCGGAGCCCGACATTGCAGCTAATTTGTAGGGTTGATATATGAGTACTAGGATGAATAGGATGCAGGGAGTAAGAAGGCAAGCAACGTGCAATCTGGTACTGGTGTAAAAATAATAAAGTTTGTTTATGATGATGGCGCATACTTACTGAACTGCTTAAAAATGTCTCAATATAATGATAAATGGTGGACATTTTAGACCACAAAATCCTTAACAAGTGCCTTATCATGTTACTTAACTTACTAGTTAAATTTAACAACTTTATTGTGCGATTACTTAATAAAGTAAAAAGACTGGAAGACTTAAATTTTACGTAGAGTTATGTAGAAACAAGAAATATTGTCTTATATTTCTCTGGTAAAATATAACATGATAAAACTCTGCTCACAGTTTATAAAAACACAGTAGCAAAGCATTTCTTTTGTCGCACGTAAATTCAAGACCGTTGCTTATCGCAGCAAAAAGAGCAAAGTTCCGCGCGCAAGCTTGCGCTGGATTAAAATATTTTAAAAACAACTGCTAATTTATTAAAAAACGAGTTTATTTATTAATCCTTGTTTAGAGCGAGTTTATGAGAGGGCATTTGTTCGCGACAGCCCTGCGTGTTAAGGCGGAGTAATGTGCCTCCCGAGGCGATACGAATACGAACATCCGACAACTTTATCGGCCGCGCATTCGTACCGTGTTTAGTTGAAACGCAGATTATTGAGAGAGCTTGTTGACTTCAATCTATTTTTTTAAGAATCTTCTGGAGCTTTGAAGACTGATCGCAATTTAAGTTCACCATGAAATTGCGTTCACAAGTTAAACGTGCTAAATTCTAAACTGCTGCGATGCAACTTCAGGTACTCCGAAGTAAAAAACGCCTATAAAACGTGACTGCAATGCAAGTAGGCTACATACATTGTAGTTAAGTAAGTAATATTTTGATATCAAATCAAAACACAACACAAGAGACTCTGTAATATTGCAAATAAAAACTATAACACAAGGGATTCGCAGCTACAATATAATGCGCGATGCAGCAAAGATCCACCTCGCTCATTACCGTTAAAAGTTACGCATCTCAGTTATTCTTGTCTGTATCTATATATATTATCTGTGCAGTACGACATTTCAGTTGTCCAACATTTGAGTTGAACTTTGCTCGGCAGACGAGCGCTGCTAATTACTAACTAAAGTAGCCAAGCGTGAGGGTCGGATGTTTAGTTCGTGCTCATTTTTGCGTTAGACAACTTCAAGTACCTACTTGCTCCAGGCCAGTATGAATTTGGTTCACTGGTTAGTTTTATGACGAACCTCGGTTATTAAAGAGATAGGTACGGTTTCACTGCTTTGAAATGGAAAACAGGGGTTTAAAACGGTTTTAACTCCGACTAAGTTGCATATTAATTACTTAGCGACATTAAACACTGGGGTCAACGTTTGTTTAATTTATATTCGTACTAAGTAGCTGATAAAAATAATTATTCTAACTGTTTGAGACACTGTTTTAAAGGAATACTATTACTAAAAGAAAATACCTAAATAAATACGATCTACAATTAGATGTACAATTATTTTATTTTAATCTACTTTCTAACCATCTATTCACTTTGTTGATTACTTTTTGTTTATCAGCTATTTTTATCAGAATGGATCCCATAAGCGTAGTAATTATCATACATAATACTTCAGAATATTTATACTAAAGAGCAGAGTAGCGCTAAGCCCCACTAACATTATCACCGCTACTCCACTACATACAAAAACAAACCCCATTCAAAAGAAAGTAGTGACATTAAAAACTCATAACAGCCAAGCAAGTTTGCAAAATGTAATCTAAACGTTCCTTGCCCAAGGCGACGAGCAAAGAAGCAAGGGACTTGCGAGCTCTGGAGGCATCGACATTACTCTCGATAGAACCCTTATTATTGTGGATAAACATTGTTACATATAGGTACCAAACAAATTCACGGTTTTTGGTGTGTCATGCATGACACCATCAGCCTGGATCTACTAGCTCTGGAAGATTCACGCGGGCGATGATGGTCAACGTAACCCAGTCCGTTGTATTTATAGGGATTAAGTGGGTAGAAAAACGACTCTTAAAAATGACCAATTAATTAATTTACCGGCAAAATTAGCCACACGAGAGCATGCCAACTACGCTCCAATAACTAATTTTTCTGACAACATACTCGTACAGCTGTCGCCTTATATGTGCAGAAAACGGTTGCCGTAGACGAAATCGTCTATAAAGGTTATTTTATATAAGACGTCGCCTCTAATATTGTCTGTTTGTGGGGGTCAGAGGGGGTCTGCGGGACCTGCGGGGTCTAATATAACCCCAGCAGCCCCTAGTTTCTCACAGGACCGCCTCGGGCCGACTTTGTATTGTCGTGTTTTGTTCCCTCACTTGTAATGCTTCTTGTGTGCATCTCTTTATTGGTCGGGAGCGGATGCTCGAGCTCACTATCTAATTGAAATATTCTGGTTGGTTTCTTGCTCACTTAATGGAATTTAAATTTAAAGCAATGCTACAGAACTAGACCGCTAATGTTCTAGAATCTGGAACGTATACATCATGTTTGCGCGGCGTTATATTCAGGTCGATGACCACAATTGTGAAGTGTTCTTTTGTTTTTAGTTCGTTGACTTCCATCTTTGTTCTTTATTGAATGAAGCTGTCACAGTAATATAGCACAATGAAACGTACGTTCTAGATAGTACGAGTGAAATGAAGACAAAAACTATAAAGCACTTTTTTCTAAATACGAGATCGTTTCGCAACGGAAGCCAGTTTTATTCGCTGACTTATTTCTGAGTCCACAATAGCCCAATTGGACCGGTTCCAGTCGGATTCCGTGGGCTTCCTCGCTCCGCTCTCATTATACTCGCATAAAACAGGAACCTCTATATTTACCTAAAATAACGATCGCAAAAATTGGAACAAATATGAAAGGGACCAATCCTTGATTCTCAGTAGGAATGGTTATTGAAACGCAGCGCGCGCTCCCGAAAGTAAACTTTCACAAATGAGCTGTCATAAAAATGCTACGTAAATGGAAAGTATATTTCTTAGGAGGAATTTTTAAAGTCATTCCGTAGGATTTGTTTCTGTGAAATCACTTCATAATGCGGCGAGCGTAGCGGCGGCCGTCCGCTCGGGAAGTAAGTAAATTCACCCAGGACCGGCCGCGGGTCTCCCTTCACCGCTTAATTCTGAAAAAACCGTGAGATTGCCGGATCTTTATGTACTGTTTGTGAATCCGACCGTCGATGTTTCAACCCTTCAAGGATTCACCACCTATAATATAAAAAGTTATTTCGGCGCCGGCGAGTCGACATTTTTTTACGCTTACAACTGAATGAAAGGAAGGCTGTCTCCGTGGAAAGTGCCACTTTATTACATCATGTTTATACATTCGGGAAGGGATTGCGATGTGTTAGAGAAATTGGGGCGGCCTTAGAGAAAATAAAACGACAATATGTTGATTGCCTTCAATTTGTGCTCGTTTTAGGTGCGAGCGAGACAAGCTGGGAGAGTAATTCGGTTCCGCACACATACAAGTACATAATAATGAGAGAGCCTGTGTGGTTCCAAACTTGATCATTATGGAGCCACCATGCCGTAGTTTCCGGAATAACTCAAAGAGCTTTGTGTTAGCAACGGGAAAAGTACGTGTGGGAAGGAAAAAGGGATATAATTCGGATAGTACGTGAGGTCTGTGAGCTGTTCTCCGGAAATATCCGACAAACGATCAGCTGAAGGACGCCGACATAAGAAACTTTCAAATTATGAGGGCCTTCTTCCGGCTCATTCACAAGATACTTCAACAGTATTTTAAGAAATCTGCTCCAATTCTAAATTATTTGAGCAAGTAATTAAATATCAACTTTGAAACTCCACAAAGTACATCGTAACTCGGGATTGTCGTTTGCAAACTAAACAGAAGTTAAAAATGTTTTCCCAGATTGTTTGAATCGAGGCGAGGGAAAAAATCCATTTGCATTTGGTAAAGTCTCAAATTCGCTGACACCAAAGAAGGCCCGAGGCTCTCTTGACAGACTGATTACAAAGTTTTACCAGTATGGATAACGAGATCTGAGAAAGATTTTTTAATGAATATTAATTCCTTTCGAGTAGAACAAAGTTTGCTTTCAGGCAAGAATCGGTAATTGCTACGTTTTGCGAAACTCTAAATCCTCTCAGAGATTGCTGAAATGCTAATATAGCTGATTCGCGAAAAGGTCTGCCCTTTTGTATGATTGACAGAAACTCACCTTACTGTTAATGCTTTGTAAGTGGGCGGTTTTAGAGTTCATAACAAAAGGATTTAAATGTTCGTTAATGTGACAGAACAATGGTACCTACTGTATGTTTGGAGATAAAGCTCTTGAATCTTTCCATATGAGTTCAGTGATTGTAATTGGGTCCCACGCATACCACACAGATACCGCGATTTAAATATTTATTTTATAGACCAATAATAATAAAATCAATAAGTAGAAAAAATGTTGAATACTGTTTATTAGCGGACTAACTGCGTTGATTTTCAATGGCTTTTCAAAGCTGAAATTGAAAGATACATGATGTACACAGATATAAATGTTTGTTACGTTTATTATTTAATTTGGTATGTTAACCCCGAGTCGTGACTATGTTTCCCTACAAGAAATCAATCTGTGTAAACTTAAATGCAAAACAATGTAACATGTCTATCTCTAAGCATTTCCTCCATTTACAGAGGCGTGCCTTCAGGCAGTAGGATTTACGATAAAAAATAATTTCGCAGAAAGAATTGCGCTTCCTCCCACACTTGTTTAGATATCCCTGACATCCCAGAACTCCGTCATAGCAGAGAAGGAAAATAATGTTAGAATATTAAGCCCGGGGCGAAAGCATGGCTTCCTCATAATTAGACTCAGTATTTTTAATGTGGCCCCCGAGCAGTAATTAATTTGGCCAATCTTAATGTTGTGATTCGTTCTCTTCTTGTTTTGTACGACATTGGGGAGATAGAAATGAAAAATTGGTACGTTGTTAACTTTGGAGAGGTCTTTGAAACAATGGGATTCAAGATTTTTCACAGAAAAATGTAAGGCCCTTTCTTTTTGGATAGATTTGTATCATTTTAGAGGAAACGTTTTTAATTATGGCCAAAAATATATTTTTTTATTTTGTCTGATCATCATGAAAGTAGGTGTATCAAATAACTGAAACTTTTTGCATGGAAATCCACCCTCCCTGCATTGAAACACAGATGTAACACTTAAAATAACATCATAAAAATGTCGTAGCAATTTTTCTGTATTAATACTTCATTTATCTGGTCTGGGGCGTATGCTCCAGACATTTGGATATCACACTTTAGAGTCCAGATATCTAATTGCATGCGCTCGAAGCTATAAAATCTAAAATTAAGTAAGGAAATAGGATACACTTTAGAAAAAAAAAGTGGTAACATGGATATTGGATATAAAGCCAAAGGATTTCTATATATGAAGTTACTCGCATGTTCATACGAGTCTGTTATTCTGTGCCATTAGCCGGAGCTAGCCGGTACCCAGCTGCTCGCAGCCCGATGCCATCAATGTTACAGTAATATTATTACCGAGGCACTGAACAATATAGAAATGTACGTGAGAATACGTTCTACACTCGTGTAGGTACTGAGGAATTTGACGAGTAAAGAGATCGAATTTAGTTGGTTTATGATATATTATTTCAGCTAAAAATATACACAACTATATGTTATACTTTAACAATACAATATCTCTTTACTGCACACCAAAATAAATTATCAATATAAAAAGGACTTAAACTATAAATATATGTACAATTGGGCGGCCTTATCACCTTTGTGATCTCTTCCAGGCTTTAAATCAAGTAAATAAGTTCTTTATTGATAAATAATATTCACTAGCTGCTGTTAAACTTTTGTGTGTTGTTCTACTGAATTGAATGAATGAAAGCACTAACCTTAGAAACCAAAACATAGCGCGAATTATACTTTCTGTCTCGCATGTATAGAGCCTATAAACACAACCAGGCATACCATACGTAGAGTTTTTTCACTACGTACACAGCAATCGATTATCCTAATAATCGATCTCGAATTGCCTTTCTAACGACCAAGCTATATTCAGCGGAGCGTTTCCACGAACAAAAGGCGATTGAACGAGTTTAATTCAAGTCCAAGTCGGGTAGAGATAAGGCGAGCTCAGAGGTTGGTAACTACCTGCTTTACTGTAACACCGAGGTATATTAATGGCGTGCTTAGCTGTTTGAATTCTTTAAAGTTATCTTCGCTATTTTATTCTAGAAGATTGTTTTAAGGAACGTAAAGTAGACTAGTCGGTATGTAGATGGGATTGGTGCAGATAATTCTGGCTACAATCGATAAGCAGCTATGGTTGGGGTTAAGGAACGGTTAAGCTTTTTTTAGTGTATGTACGTGATGTATTCGATAATGAGAATATGAGAAGATTCATAACATGGCTAGTGCAGATATTGGTTTTCGTTTAGAGGTGGTATTAAAATGTTTTCAAAAGTTTTTGTATCACTCACGAGGTCTAAGATTAGCAATGATGTAAATATTCGGGATCAATCGTTTAGGTTTAACGCATTAAACATTTATGAGACCGAAAGCGCAGCGATGAAAGACATTTAAAGCACTATGCTGAACAAAATGTCAGCCCTAACAATCATATGGCAGCATTTATGCAGCAAAAACTAGTTCGATAAGATTCCCATTGAACTAATGGACAAAGGGGCGACATAACAATGCCTCCACATTTCTGCCGTCCCAGAAACAACGGCCAACACTTTTATTGTCCACTAGATTGGACCAGATGGTAATGGACCTGTTTGTTTTTGTTTCTCGGTGGAGAAAAATCTAGATTCTGGATGTTAGATGGTAATGAATGTTCTCACTGTCCTTTATTTTTAAATCAGACGAGAATCTTGTTTCTAGTAATAAACTTCGAACTGTTTTTTTTGATAATGATATGACTTACGATTCCTCCCAATGAAGCCCTGGTTGAAACGTTTCATAGGTATTAATATCGTAATTATTTAATCAACTCAGAAGATAAACGTAATTCTTTAGGCAAATAACACTTAACCGAATAAAATACTAGACCACAACTAGTGTAAGCAAAGTTAGGAATAAATTGAAATAGATGGACGATCCAATTGGTACCAGTGTATTTTTAGTGAATTGAATTCAGGCTGGTTCTAACTTTGTTGGCGCAGCGACCTGAAATGTGTCTTGGCTTGGCCTACTTTACTAAAAGGTGGCTCTTCTCTCGCCCGATCTTGGCAAATTCGTGCCAGGCGTCACCTAGAGTAGGTATATGTGCGTTCTCTCAATCGGTAACAACCATATACATACGTAGGTATGCCTATATAGCTTTTGATGTGACGTAATACGTGTGATTTATATTAACATGCGTTTTGGACATCTGTACCTTAAAAATTTATTGGATGCCTTCGAAACCAAAGTAAGGTAGTGGGTGTCTTTGACTTTTAATAATACACTGACACTTGAAGCCTGCAGGGCAAGCACGGCACGAGGACTAATAGTCTTTCCACCATTTTATCCACCTGTCACCATACACCAAGAAGATAAAAATGGTGGAAAGACTATTAGTTCTCGTGTCGTGCTTGCCCTGCTGGGCGGACAAACCCACTATTATTACTTAATCAAAAAAAAGATATGTACAAACTACGTAGATTCTACGAGTAGATAGCAATTACCCTAGTCGAGAGGTTTCAAGAAAACTCTTAAGAAATCCATTGCAAAGTCAAGTGAGTAGCAGCCACTTTATTTTAAAGCAATTCTCGTGAAAATAGGTGTCTTGCTAAATATGCTCTCAGAAACTTTTTAAGACTTACATTAATCTGAAAACTTGGTAGTATTCAAGTTTGTTTGGAGTTGCTTAATCATTCTGAAGGTATTATTTGTGAAAGCGAAATCTAATATCTTTCTTCTATGATAAAATTCTAGACGTTTATAATTTACTGTCGAAATCAGTTTTGCAAGTAATTTTTGTAAAGTTTTAACATTTTCTAGAATTTAAGCAATATTGAAGATAGTCTATCCAAACAAGTCCAATTTGCAGCCATTGTAGACTAAAAATACGGTTCAAGTGAATACTTGTACAATGAGATTGTAGTAAGTTGAATAAATCACAATAAATGTTTCGTAATTATGTTACTTTTTATTTTGTAAACTAACATAGGCCTAATTTATTAAAATTATGTGACGCATATTCTAGACGTACTATGTAACTGTAGACATAATTTAAATATGATACTTTTCTTTTATGTTTATTTTTTATCAAAAGCTATTTATTCTTCGTGACTATGAGTATGAGCCTTTGAGTACAACATGAGGTATACACTTTACAAATTATGCTTAAATGTACTTATTATGCCGTACCATTAAAATGTTTTATCTGGTTTGATCCCAACCGATTGTTCTAACATTAGCCTCTTCACATAACGCGATAACTCGATTATCCTCACTTCTGAGAGAATAAGATCATAGTTTCATACGCCCTCGCGGTTATCTCAACTCGATTACTTGGCTGCAATCATAGTAATAAAATTACCCCATAGTCTTGCCGGCGTAAATTTAAATTGCGTTATCTCTAAACATTACTGGGAAGTAAGTGGCTTGAAAAGTTATCCGAGCCAGGTGTGTCGGAGCCAGGGGGTGAAGGGATGGTGTTAGTCTCGTGGGCCGGTTGCGTGCAGGACTTTATTGCTCATTAACATGGGGTGCTTCCCTTCTCTTGTGTTAGCTTTGAAGTTTTTGTACTAGTGGTCAGTAGCTTATTTGGACCTATCAAACCATATGTGTATTTGTTAGAATGTATGTATTTCATATAGCAACGGAGCGACGAATCAACATATTTCGATAATCATACATTTTGAGAGGCTACATTTTATCCCGAGGTAAGACAGGCAGACTAGTGGGCATTCACTAGTTTATTATGATTCGGAATGATATACGTCACTCTGCGTCATTTTCCCCCACGTCTGCAGTTTCGTAAAAACGAGCCGTGCCGATTGGCGCAACGTTTCCCGAAGCTAGAAAAGTAAACTTCCATCAAGCTTTATCCACTCGTCACGAAGCCATCTCCGCAAAAAGAGCACGAGCCCGCCGAATAATCCACCGCAGAGCTGCGAAAGTCTATCGAAATACCTGCACGTGTGAAATCTTTATTTTTCTAACGCGACTCTAGATCGAAACGTGCAGAATTCGCGCCGAAATGTGTCCTCGTTTCTTGCCGAAAAGAGAAAAAGAAGCGGCTGCAGCGAAACCTCGCCCGACCGCGGGCGCGGGCCGCCTCATAAAAATTGTAGCTGGACTGGCCGGGAAATGCCGAAAATGTCGACGATTCTCCACACTGTCACTCCGCCTGATATTTCGGTGAAATAGTTCGTGCCTAATAATAAAAGTGGAACAGAATGCGCTTCTATTTATTTGCACTGACTATGGAGGTAGCGCCATGAATAATAGCAATGTTCTGTTGAACTTAGAACTAGTTCGAAAACACAGTAATATTTAGTAGTGTTCTTGTGTAACCTACAAAGTAAGATTCATTGTAATACGAGCGACTATACTCGAGATGTTAATAGCTTTGCTAATATTCTCTTATCTGAGATTATAATTTAACTTTTTTGTTCTTTTCTTTTATTAATGAAATTCTAGACATCGATTATATGGACTATGTAAAAGCTTCTTCTGTTAATTGATCAAAAGTACAAAAGCGAGTTCTTTATCTTCAAGTTAACTTCGATAATTTTGGAAGGCAGATTTAATTTATTCGCAAATGTCAAGTGATCCACCTAAGATGAGATGTATTTACGAGCAGTTCATTTAATTAACGTCTATTTTAGCATACATTTGCTTTTGCCGATGTCAATTTATTTGACATAATTTGAATAAGCTTATAAGGTTACTTGATATTTTTAATTTTATTTATAAAAGTTCGTGACCTTATTTCAATTATACCTTAACTGTGAACAAAAAGACATATAAATATTACTTATTTATATGTAGTTAGTTAAAAATATATGCAACTGACAAGTCTGCAAAATCCTACTACAAATTTAAATACTATATATTTATCTTGCGGCAACCTTAAATAGATTTATTTTAACCAAAATAGGTTTACACTTGACCGTAGTTTGCCTGATGGAAAGCAATTTGGCCTAAGATGGATCGTGCTTACCCTATAAGAACCGGTAAAATAAAAAAGCGGTAAATTCAATTCGTTTCGACATCAACTCATTGTGCATACAAAAACAGAAGACTTACTTTTCTTGATTGCTAAATCAAATAACGAAAACTACAAAATACATGTAAAGGCACACACGTCGCTCGTAACAATACTTTGTACGCCCACTTTTCCTGTAAGATCCCTTTGTAGATACATACATCAGGATACTTTCATCGGGTCTGAAAGGTTTCCACGGTGTAACGGTTATTGTAAGGTTGAAATAAGATTGTTGTCGCGAACGTTCCTAAAAATGAGGATAAATAGCTAATTAGTTGCGTAATGAGATGGCGGCGAATTAATGGAGGCCCTTCTGAGTTGGGAGGCTTCGAGACACGTGACTGGTAAAGGTGAGGGCATATCAAGTGCAGCAATTAAATAGTTTTGTATGAATGTTGAAATTAACTACTTTTATAATATATCCTTAATGTGACCACCACCCACTATAATGTGAATCCTTGGATACTGATGTTGGGATTGCTTTACAATAGCCGCTAAAATCAATCTAATGAAGATTAGTTTTCTTGTTGAAAAAGCAAAATAAATGAAATTTGAATTTGTATTAATGTAAGTGAGTAACAACACCGAAACTAAGCAAATTAATCAGCTATGTACCTACTTGAGACAACGTAGTAAAACTTGTCATTTGTAGTATTGAACAAAATAGGTTCATACAACATTTTTATACAATAACAAAACAAAGTTCCTTAAAATGATGTTTTTTTGCAATGTACAATTTACAGTTTAATGGAGAATTAATTCCCTTACTATGCCTATATATTACAGCGAAATCAGCTAGCCCAAGAAGGCCATCTATAACGTTTAGGGTCATTACTCTCGTAATTATGTTTATGTGAGTTTTTACGTCCGATTCTACGCAATTGAACCGATTTAAGGGGACGTCAGTTACACGGTGACTTATTGACTGAAAACGGGGAAATTAGGCCGAGAAAATATACTAAGACCGGCGTACGTAATGATTCTTAAACAAGAGCAATTATTGACACACAATTTATTTCAACAAAATCAAAAACCAACTTCATGTGTCACTAAAAAGTTAATAAATAATTTGTTTTTATTTTTGTGACTTTTTACTTTGCCACGAGTAAAGAATCTATTAATGATTGAAACTTATAATCCTATAAGTATTCCTATTGAAATCCGAAATATTTTTGTCGGTGCAAATCAATTACACTGACTTATTTTTGTTAACCAATAATTACATTTTCTTTTGTACCGTAATAAAATTGTCCTCACATATTTTGTTATAAGTATCCAACTCAAATATAGCTTATCAAATCAAATAGCACATAATATCTGAGCGTTTCTAAATTATTATTTACTCTGTTTAACACAGAACACTTACATAAATTCAGCTTACGAGGAATTTCACCAGAATACAATAAAGAAATATTATAATTAAATAGTTATAAAATTACCCACGTGTGACATGAAACAAACATACAAATGAGAATGTGCGAATCTGTTAAAACACGTAAATTAAACTACAATAACCTGTTGAGCGAATGTTCACTCACCGCCACTTTACATTCGTCCAAAAACATATTTTATCTACACTAATGTTGTAACATTCTATATATGTTTCCAATACTTGACTTATAATTACTACTGTTTTAGCACAGACTACAAAACACTCAATTTAAACAATTTCACATGATGTTATAATATCCACATCGATATCGTAATAGCTCATTATAACATCGAAAAAGCGTGACCAACCTGATTGCAGGGCCAATCAGGTTGGTCGCGCTGCACTCTCGTTGGTTAGATTTTAATGGCGGCAAAATCACTGTGACAATACACGTACGCGTGAATTTAATTTAATAAATGATCAATGCATTAGTGAAGATAAAGTAGTGTATGCAACTGCATATAACACGGGTATTAAAACACGAGTGTGAGTTTATGAAACGAGCGCAGCGAGTTTCATAATTGTAACGAGTGTAACTACTATTATCGGAATCTCTTTTCCCCCATAATATTGAATATCAAAAGCACTGTCCCCATAACGAACGTGCGTTGTTATAATTATAAATAATCAATAAGCAAGCGTAATGTAAATATCAATACAGCGTTGATTTATTTTAATACGTATTGTAATGTTGCCATAACAGTTAATTAAATTCAAAATGGTAATTGGATGCGGTTCGTCGGGGCTGCTTTGGCGCGGTGCTGGCGGAATGCTGGCATATGCCCAGATTATAACAATTGCATGCAACTGTAACTTGGATAGTGTGGTTGTCAGCAAGTCCAACTCGCGGGCCCAATGCAGCTCAGATGCAGCGATGACATAAGCCACGAGTATAATGCATGCACTATACAAAGTACGAGTACGCTTTGATTTTGAAAGTGCCGTTTGAGGTAAATACATTTCTTAGCATAAAGTATTTTTTTAAAATATTTAAAAACAGAAAAAAGTGCTGCCATACATAGATATTTGAAAGTAATTTTAAATGTCATATTTTTTACTTTTTTAATTTTAGGGCTTTAGCCTGAACACATAGAATACCTGTATTTTTCTTATGGTTCTGCTTTTATTGTACATACTTTACATTGTGGGCTGATATCAGCATTTCTGTTAAGCGTGAACTATAAGTCAAGCGTTAATCTGCTGTACAAACTTATGTTTTAACATGAAGTTATTAGTTAGGGAAGTAAAACACAGCACTTCAACTGAAAGCAAATCTATTAAATAGCAACATTAACTAGGTCACACTCATTGAATAAAGCCCGAGTTTCCGTCGGCTACATTTAAAGGACTTCCTCTGCACAATACCGTAATTAAATCTCTTAATCCACGTGGAAGCCAACAAACATTACGAGTTCTGGAAGCTATAATTATTCCGAAGCACATCTGTTAAGGTGGATGCAAACGGAGAGATCTCGTGAATTTAATAAACTTCATCTTCTTATCGAATGAGAGACAACGACAACTCTGGTGTCGAGAGTTTATTAAGCCACCCTAAGGGCATCTGACATGGCTTAACGACTGCCGTACTAGAAAAACAGACAAAACCTACAATTTAACGAGCCATCCGACCCGTAAAAGTGCCAAAAATGGAATGCCATTTTTCGGTCACCCATGCAAGGACTGACCGCGTAGACCTTTGCTTAACATTGGTAATCGCATGCAATCGCCTCCGCTAGCTGAGCTACGGGCGCTTCATTTAATAAAATAATCTTTAAGATTTTACTTCAAATTCGTGTAAAATTTTAAATGTTCATTAACAGATAAAAAATATATGTGCGTAAACTTTACATTTGAAAACATTAACTTTTTGTTCTGTAATCATTTAATAAAGATTGTTAAAGTATTTCGAAATAATATAAAAAAATGCTTTACTTTGGATAATATATTGCTGTGAATATGACTAAACTCCTAGAGAAAAGCCTATTACAGTTATCAAAACGTTATTCATACGGCAGTAACTTCATTACTTACTCACTAATTATGACAAACGACTCAAATTTACGGTAATCGCCCGAGATAACGTATATTTGTCACAAAAATACTGGCTAAATGCAATTACCACAGAGTCAGCTAAAATATCGTCAGAGTAAACGTATTCTTTTGAGCATTTTCGTTGGTTTTGTAGCCAAAAGTCACTTTGGAGAAATGTCTCTTGCAAGATTTACGATCGCTTAGACTAATATACCTTTCTCGGCCGCAGTTTTAAGATGTCTATTTAATTTCGCGAAGAAACGATGTTTACCTGCAACAAAAAAGATACATATAAATGTTTTTTTACAATTTACATATAAAATGAAGATTCTGGGATCTTATCCTATTTATGAATGTCACTAGAATTAATAACTTTACTTAATTCATTAATAAGTAACTGTACAATTTTCAAAGATAATTGAAAAACTATATATATACTATCTTACATATATACTTAAAACAATTCACGTTATACATAATAAATATGTAGCCTGTATAATCATATACCGACGGACCCTCTTCGAAATTGAACCTCCGTCTACGATTTATATTTCGATAGTCCAATTATTTTGGGGCACGTTAGTAGTGTATAAACTTGACGGCTTACCACATGCTTTTTTCATATTTTATTGCCTTAAAGTTATAACTGTAGGCATGATGTGTTAGTAAAATTGTTTACGAATTTATTTAAAATTGTTTACAGATAGTCTTGAGGCAAAGAATAAATTATTGAATTAATAATAGGTAATTTAATTCAAAACAACAAAAATTAACAGTTACACTTACAAATAAAAATATATATATAAACAAACTAATCTATGTACTTTGAATTAATTAGTTTTTATTCATATACTTTGACAACAATCAACTGTAATTTCAGATGATTTGTGAGTCAAGATTTTGACTGACAAATCTTTTTATTTATTGTTTTCAAAATTTACACTTACTTTATCACTACACACACAACACAGCTAGCATTCTAAAGACAATATTAAAACCACGATAGTTTTCCCTGTAGTAACCCCTCCCCGTAGGTGCGTGCTCGGCCAGCCTAGTAATAGCCAGGACGGGGCGTGCAGCGATAAGGCGGTGAATTTATTAGCGCTTATTTTGATTGCGGAATCAGGACATAAACTGCGGCCCTAAATAAAGTATTAGTGGACTGGCCCTATCTAGCAGTGTGCTCGAAAAAGTAGGTTTTATCTTTATTGCACCGAGCAAGCTAAGTTCTATAAAAGCTAAGTATACACTACAATATACATGTATGTATAGGTAAGTAAATATATACATGCAAAGTTTAAATTACTAGAAAATGGCATTTAGTTTACATAATACATCATGTTTAATGAAAACAGTACCATATTACGATTTGGAATAACATTAGGAAATAATTAAAACGTCGCGGTGAATTAGACACAAACGTATGGCCACGTATAATTTACTACATACTATGGAATAATTTGATGAAATTACGGTAATTCCATTCAAATTATTGGCATGCAAGCTAACATAAATGGTAATATCATCATCGATATCTAGCTTTGCGTTCGAATATTGCTTTTATATCAGTCGGATCCAATTTAGCTAAAAGCTGAATCGGACCGCGTCAGCCACCCGACCAAACTCTACTTGTGCATTATTGGTTGGATGAGGTATTTGACCCTCGGTTTGTTGGTAAATTATTGACTTTAATATTCACGTAAATAAATAATAGAGGCCAGGACTAAAGTCACCAAACTTTAATTTGATCAATTTGATCATAGTTACTCGTACGAGTTGAGGTCGTAGTTTAGACCAATCCAGGTTTCGGGACATCGATTCCAGAATAGCTGTAAATAGCTTTGCTCGTATAAGAGGTGTCTAGAAATCTAGAAATCTTTAGGACACGTCACATCAAATATCTACTCCCGAAAATAAACATAAACATATTTATTGCAAAAACTTAACATTGTATATAGAAATTAAGGCTCTGCCTTCTGCTTTAGTTAACAACTGTGTTGCAGAAGGCAAGGTCTACCAGTGGAACATTACTTAGATATTTTACAATATAAGTATATGTACTTTGCTATTAAAATGACAGACATTTACTTATATATGTACTACAATTTGTGTAGGGGTTCCTAACGTTATCGTAAAATCAAATCAAACATATCTCACATCGAAAACGTTATTAGTAGCAAAATACAGACGTTATTTCGAGAAAACGAGTTCTTTCTCAGCCAAATGTTTTTATGTCCCAAATATTCAGCTCATTTTTAGGGCCTCTCTACGAAGTCCCTTTTATGGATCATACGTAGAAGGAAATTTATTACGTCATTCGACTAAATTTCTTCAGAAATGTACGCAGACTAAACGTAACAGGGGTTGGCAGATGTTGCTCAGACGTGTGTGATGAAAGAAACACGTGATGCTAAAATCACATAGACCTATTTAAGTAAGTACCTTTAGAATAATAAAAAGTTGTTCAAGGTACCTATGCTAAATAGTCAAGACATCCCTCCGATTCATTGGCATATGAAAAGGATCAAAAAGACTAGCAAATCTTTATAGCAGCTATCCCTTTCTGTCTTAAAATAAAACCGAACAGCAAAATGCCACTGCAGAAAACGATACTGTACTATTTATTCTGTGACTGTATTGGATCACAACCAAACACAAACAAGAGTCCAAGATAAAATCGTACAAACCACCTTACGCTTGCAGCATCGTAAATCTTATTTTGATTACTCTCAACCTCTGGCATTCCGCTGAGAATATAAAATCGATCAACGAGAGAGCTGCAGCCGCCGCTCAAGTCTCGAGGGGCATTGGAATATTCCGGCCAATATTCGTCCGACAGATTGGTCAAGCAGGCGGCCGTTTGGACATCGTGTCAATTCTGGAACGATTGCTAACGCCTCTGACAGTTGAGAGGTGGGATTGGTTAGGAATAGAAATGGAATACATATTTCATACAGCGTTCTGAGTCTGTTATGTAAATAAGTTTGTGTGAGTCTGTGTCGAGATTTTTCAATTCGCTCGAAGAGCCTCTGACATGATTGCAATTATTATGTTGTTAATATTCTATGCGAATACAAAAGTTAAGTAACGCGTTCGATTCGGCCGGCCCTTGGACAGGTTTATCAATCTACTTAACCAAGTTTATTTTAATACTAGCTGATGCGCGCGACTTCGTCCGCGTGGAATAGTTATTACCATAAAAACAGGTTCTAGTGAGTTAACCTTAAAACATAGACATATCCTGTTGCGGACATTTTGTTAGATTATTTCAAGAGAAATAATTCTTTCATACATATTTTTTTGATATCTTGAACCGTTTTCGCAGCGCATGCAACGGAAGCCCTCAAAGCCCCGTTTTTTCCACATTTTCTATAGTTTCTTCGCTCCTATTAGTTGCAGCGTGATGTTATATAGCTTAAAGCTTTCCTTGATAACTGGTCTATCCAACACAAAAATATTTTTTCAATTCACACCAGTAGTTCCTGAGATTAGCGCGTTCAAACAAACAAACAAACATACAAACAAACAAACAAACTCTTCAGCTTTATAATAATAGTATAGATAATAATGATATGGATAAGGCGCCTTACAACGCCTAGTTAGTTTTGTCGTGTCTCTTTGAAGCCATTCTTTTCTAGACCCTTCCCCTCTTGTTAAAAGCCCTTAGACTTAGTGCGGTGGTGCATTCCACCGAAGATTATAGAGCTTTCGGGCTCCGAAGCCGACACCCCCGTAATCACTGCTAAAATTAGTGCTTTAAATATACCTACAGGATTTACAAATGAATGAATGAATCTTCATTGTTCAAACGCTGATTATATGTACTTACTTTCTACACTGCTATCAAAATGTGTATGAAAATGAAAAATGAAATGAAAATGTTTTTATTAACGAAATAGGTTTACATATTAAAGACATATCTATCGATTGCTTCACTAGGCTAGAAGCCTGTACCGAAGCAACCAGCTACAAAAAATATTTATTTACGCCATACAAGACAGATACTTACTCGTATGTAGATTGTACACAAGCCATGTACAAAACATATATATATGCCAAATTAAGTTACATAATTCAGAATGTGCTCTGTATCACTGTAAGATAGTATGACGAGTAATGAATAGTATTAGTGCGAGTAATGTGTTTAGTTGCCAGCAAATGACAAATTAGCGATTTTAAGCCCTGCGTAAGATTCAAAAGACAACATGTAATTATAGCTTACACCTACAGAACAAAACATTTGTAACCGAGATTAAAAACACGTAGGTGTAACTTTACAAAGTCAAACAAGTCATATTCATTCAAAGGCACGATGAGGGGTTGAAATTAAGTTGGACAGATATTGTTATGTGACAAGATGAGAAGGGTCCCGAGGATCATTGTGTCTACTACACGCAGATAAGCAAGTCCGGTGACGGCTCACGGGGCTTGCTTCTTAGGTACTGCATCCAGGAGACATGTACCAGCATTACAAGGGATTTTTGGAAAGTAATTAATTGTTAATAATGCTGTTTGGGAGCTGCGATGTCACGTTCTAAAGGCTTACAGTTTAGCACTGCCTTGGTGGTGGTTAAAAAAATATCGAAGAATAGAATATTGATTTCTTTTGAAGAATTGTAACAATTATCACGTTCCCTTAAATAAAGTCTTTGACCAGATTTATTTTCAAAAGAGATATCCCTGCGTGGCCAACAAATTGCAAATTAGTTTCCCGTTTGTAAGGGTCACATTCTCGTAACTTAAATAAAAACACTTTCCTTAAGCAACGACCTTAAACCAACTTGGAATGTTCGGGAAAGGTTTTCTGCCATGTAAGAATTTGATTTGTCGGATCGGTGAAAATCGGAAGGTGCCGTAAATGGATGAGTTAAGTTCCTAGCATGTATTTTTAAAAGGGTTACTCCGGAAAAGGTTAAAGAAATAACAAATGTGGCTTATTTTGCGTAATCCAAGGTTTGTCGGGTCTCAAGCCTCTCATAGTTGGCGACCTGTGTGCCACTTCAAAAGCGGAAGTCGAAATGAGTGAGTTTTTCTAAGAAAACGTTTGCGTAATGAAAATAACTGAAAACTACGAATCTATTTATAAATATTGAATTTCTACCATAGTCTGCCACGGGGTGTGCGCAGTTCAAATTCATTTCGTGTCAGATCTTTACCTGGGCACGCACCAATAACATTTTACTTGCTTAAGAAAACTCTGCACAAATGTATTTATAAGGAGGGGTCACGATGCTCGGTAATAACGAATACGAATCAAGGACGAGGTGTTCAGTTCTTCCTATACCTACCTGGTTCAGTAGTACCTAATTGTATCATCGTCCAAGTGCGAAATGTTTTCGGCTTATTTTTATTGATCCTTGACACGTGATCGAGGCAGTATCTGTAGTCTAATCCACTATAAACTTATCCAAAAACTTGACGTGACGGGAATCAAACGACTTACCTTAACACGGTTTATAGACGAAGTTCATATTATAACAGGCAATCGCCACGCTAGAATTAAGTGGTTCACGAATTTAAAGCCACGTTTACTGCACAGTTTGATTTTATTACGGTTTTACACGATAACACTGCTTTGTGAGGAGGGAGGAAAAAATGTATAGTAGTGGTCGCAGTGGATTGTTTACGATAAAGTGTACTGCAGTAATATAACAGGGGCATAGTCACGTGATGGTGGAGCTGGAAGCGTTATAAACAACATTGCTTTATGAGTAAGATACTAGGACTACAACCAAAGGTGCCTTTGATTAATTAAGTAGCTGGTAAAGTTTTAAACGAGTAGTCCACTTCTCTTCGAACAATTTCTGACAACAAGATCTTCAAAAGAGGCCATATATCTCTTGTGATAGATATTTTGCCTAACACACCAATATGAATTGTACAACATTGTACTCGTATTCAGCATTTGTAAGCACGTGCTCTTTAAAAGAGCAAATAAATGTAAAACAGCGCGAGTAGGAGTTGGGGTGTGCGGCGGACAGTAAATATATCAGTCTGACAAGGGCATTCATCTTGAGGATGGAGAACGCCCAGCCATTAAACGATTTACGAGGGGCACTGGGCTCTACTGGTAAACACCAACGGATCGAGTTCACGAACATAAATAACCCCATTTCTTTAATCGGCTCTCTCCTATTCTCCTAAAAAAGCGAAATAAAGTAAATAAAAATGCAACACACAGCGGCAAGCGACGGCGGGAATGCAAATGCGCAACCCGAGCATCAGTTTCAAAATGTAAATTGAATGGTCAAACTCCGCAAAGATTCATGAATTAAGCATCCCCTTGAAATTCCACATTTAAGGACGGTACACAAACAGGCTCGGTTGGATGTTCTAATTTAATTTGCAATCTGACGGACCTTTGTCGTGGAGAACGGATAACGAACGATGTTCGGACCGCACTTGGCTTTACGAGCTTTTTGTCTGAGCGTCGTAGAGAGGTTATTAATAGGAGGCACGGAAAGGCTTCCTATGTCGCTCGCGGCGCACAATAAACATCGAGGGGGACGCCGCCGGCGCCGAGCATGCATAATGAATCAGCCGCGATAGCTCGCATATGTTACGCGGATTAGTCGTATCGTTATTTATTTCTATTGACAGCTGCCCATTAAGCCTAGATGTTATTCTCTCATCGAATATCTGATATAGCGAAAGAGCGGTCATTGTTATTTGAATGAAATATGAGTGAATAGCTTATTCGTGGAGTATTGTCTGATGGGACAAAGAGACGGCGCGGCGCCGCCGACCGGGAAACTTCTTCCGAGATACAAAATTTAATTTCTATGACTCGGAGCTCGTTTCTTTCGCTTTTGTCGTCGATGCCCTTTATGTGCCGGAGTTGGATTCCAGTCAATGGAGACGAGATATTGCGAAGCATTTGTACGAAATGACTAGCACATCTGCAGTGTTTCTGAACGCTGCCTCGCTGAGATATAAAGAGAATTTGTTGAGGTGAAGTGTGCAATATTGTGTTTCATTTTTCTCTTGTGTTGGCGACTCACTATTGTATGTAGGTATTGTGTTCTCAAGAACAGCGCATCTTGTGTCTCTTTGTTGTCAGATGTTACGATTGTCAAGTCCTATCACTTTCTTTTCACGGGGGTATAGTAATCAATTGTACATTGAGATTATTACATAGGTCTATTGTACGTTCTTTAATGTTATTAGCTTAAAAAAAGGGTAGGGTTAAAAAGGTACATTTTAATGTAATTTGCAATCAGCTGAGTTATTTGCGAAGGGTCCGAGACGACATCGCCCTGTCCACTTTAGTGAGAAGCAGCGGGCAAATCTCCAGTGAGCTAATATTTTCAAAAGGCTTTCAAAGAACAAATGGCCGGGGTGATTAAATGTGGAGAATTACGATTTTCCCTAAAGTACTACGCGTTTACCCGCACCTACCCGTCCAATTGGTATAAGTACCCTTTTAAGTTTACAATCGAAATGAGTGGCCGCGGGCACAATCAGCGACTGAAATGACCCCTTATCAATAAGACTTGCCCTGTTGAGGGTTGTTTCAACTTGATTGTACTTGAGAGCCCCGAGGTGAGCCGGGTTAGCTTTGAAGTCACTCGGACTGAGGATCTAGTAGACATTCGGATATCGGATATGCCCATCTAACGCAAAGTAATGATAAGGAATCAGAATTTATATGAATATGTATCAGTATATTTGTCTTAGCGCCAACTTCATATTATAAATTATTTATTGCGATCACTTTCGAATAGTTAGTTAAGACTAGATGAAACCATAATAAAAAACCATTAGTAACAAACTGCTGTGTACCTACCTACTATGACACAAAAAAGAGAAACATAATTTCAATTTAAACAGAATACACTCAGAGCAATGTTTCCAACAGAGCTTTAAATAAATAGTGGCAGCAAAAAATTTAGCGTTATAAAATAGCCACATTTTGGAACAAAGTGGAAACAGGTAAAGTTGTGTGAAGTTCCGCAGTTTTCTATTGAATTCTATTTACTTGCTCGAACTACACGCTCAGTAAATTTAGTTTCAAAATGCATTGAATCGAATTCAAGTTGACATGAGATTGGGCGCATAAAATGTATTGCCCGCATTGACTTCGGTAAATCAATAGTTGTAGTTCCTGCGACGCTTAAAGAAAAGCCACTTTTAAACGCAAAAGAGTTTTAAATCTTGCTTTTATTATGGAAATATCGAATACACTTGTGTTTGTACTTGATTCCGTAACATTCTCTTCGTTCTTACTAATACGTTAGTTTCTCTAGCTTGAATTTTCAGCTCATGAACCTTAATTAAGTATACAAATACCTGAACTAATAGTTTCGGTCTTCGAATTAGCCTCGATCTATCTTGAAATACGAGTCACCGATCCCATATTACCGCACCTGAATCCAAACATAAGGTCTAAACCAAATGCCTAAAATTGTTCAAACCACAGCCTTGAATTTGGGTTTAATCTATACCAAACTTTGCTCATTAAGTCTCAAACTTAAAGCTATTAACATGTACCTAATTGGCCTACACTTAAGTTGCTAGTGTTTATTCATCGGCTTTGGTGTTAATTCTTGCGATATTAGAGCTGGATTTTAGTACTAAGTCAAATATCTTCTTGTTAAATGTTCATCTGATAAGTTTGAGACTCGCATCATATTACGAGAACGTGCTAGTCACATAACATTATTTATCTATATTACTTGTGTTTAAAGAACAGACGTATAGACCTGTGAACAGACCGTAATTAACGCCTGTCGGGCAGAAATGTCTTAAAACTAGAAAAATATAATTAGGTAGCATTAGAACAATGGAAATGTTCCTAATATTTTGCTTGACAACAATCCCACAACAAAAAATATGAATGATAAATGAGTGGTATCCGAAACCCTTTTTAACCCTTTTACCATGTCCACGGTATCCTAGGGTTTGGCGATTTCGTTTTAATTTGTAGAAAAGGCAAAAGGATTGGATCCAATCTGACTCTTAAATGTTTTCGACCCAGCCTATTTAGAATACGGTATTCGGATAGCTGAGTATAAACATCAGAGAATCGGAGGCTTGTAATATTCTCCGTCATTGGGTAACTGGGCTCATTTGGCATTGGATTTCAATGGCTGTGTCGGATACGCAGTGAATGGACCATTTGGTATGACCTAAACCACCTAAACGTCCTAAACTATGTATATATGTTTATAGCTCTCTAGTTAGCGTTTAGCTTTGCTAATAGCTGTTTGGGAGTACTTGATTCAATGAATCAAGATTGGTAAACTGTTTTCAAGTAAACAAATGCTGGTTATGAAAACTTAACTTTATCGTAATCGAAACTAAACTAAATCGTAAGTATGATGATACAGGCGTAAGCGCTGGCAAGGCAAGGCGCTGTGTAATATGTCCTCAAATATTTATTTATTATTTAAGTATTTTATTTAAGTAGCTTACAATTTTTCAAAAACATAGTTTGGTGCTATTACAATAAGCCAAAACAGCAATCAAACCAATCATGACCTAAAATTATTCTATTTACGTTCAAACGGAAGATACTTTGAAAAAAAAAACAATCGAAAACAAAATTGTACTTGTGCCATCGCTGTTACTTCAGTGAGTCATGTTACGAGTTCAAAATGTTCAAATACTTTCGACTTGCCATTAAGGCAGCAAGATAACACTCTGATTGTTAGTATTCCCTTGTAAAAATAAAGCTATTCGGCCATATCGCTTCCTGGTCCACTAAGTTAACATTCAGTAATCAGTGGTGGCTGAATGTTGCCCGCCCTGGAGGCTCCGATAACGAGGGCGGGCGGATATCAGCCTGATAGCATCGCAGCAGTCACGCAATGCCACAGTACAACTTTGGAGAGTGTCTTTAGGATACTGCTAGTTGTAATACCAGGGTTTACTCGTGGTTACATTGTTAGAACGTTTTTATTTCGAATCAACGTTTTTCAGAGGTTTGAGCATCGACACCTTTTATCGTTTAGTACGTTTCAGCAGGTACCTACTTAATAATAGTGATAATGCAATACGGCACATTTTTAGATAAATTCGTCACCACAGCGAGATCGTAAGCCGGTTTGATTGATTTTGTCAGCTTCCATGCAATAGTTAGTAGTAGTATAAATAGAACATAAATAAGTAAGTAAGTAAATAAATCAGCCTGTAAAAACCTACTGAATTTCTTCAATTGTACGAGAAAGCTATTGGATACTGCTAAGTACAAACTGCGCGTTGAAACCATCGCTGTTTAAATTAATACCACAAAGGTCAATGACTCATCAAGACTCAGTGTAAACGTCAGATCAATAAACAATGATATAGCGATAAAGCTTCATCATCCTCACCTCCAAGAGAAGATGAATGTTGTAGGCGCATCTCTGACGCCTGTAAAGCCCGAATATTTCCCACAATATGTAACTGGGCCGATCGTTCTTTATTCATCGCGACGAGACCGCCACAAAATCTAAGCTCTCCCCACAAACAAGCTACGAGATTCATACATATTAATGTTTTATCTACATTACCTAACACGTGGGGGAGTAATGCCTGCTCTAATGTGTTTGAGGGAATTTCGCTTTCACCTGTCGAAATTGTAACATTTTCAACGCTCTGGATACACTTCGCGGGAACACTTTTGAGACACATTAATTTTAATAACGCGCGACTACGTTGGGGCGTTTTGAATAGGAAATAAGTCAGTGTTAGGGATGATAATTATGGGGGTTTGATGCGTGTTTTTGAGGTTGGGCTCCATTGTGTGTGGTGTTGTTAGTTGTACGACTGTGAGTCTATTTATCCTTTGGATAGCAACTAGAGGTCAAGGAAAAATAATTTAGTTACCATCACAAATAACACACATAGATTTGTGGAAAGGAATACCTAATTAACGTTATGGATAAATCTAGGGTTATAAGGCAATTAATTGGATAGGTCAAAGGAATAATTAGAATTTGATTAATATACAACGCCTCACAAGCAATCAACGTTTCCTCGAAATGGAACCGAGCGCCTTTGAAACCCAATACAGAAGGCGTCTGAAAAATACAGCGTCGCAAACGATTCGCAGAGGGCAGTAGAAGTAACATCGGGTGCAGCCCGCACCGGCTAATTGCCCGGGTTTGCTCGCCTGTGTTTGTGTTGGCGCGGCGCCTGCTGTTTGCTAACCGAAGCCTGATTGTCGACCGTCTACAAACTCTACAAGCTGGATAAACGTTCGACTCGAGAAGACCTAACATAATGTCGAACATCGGCCTCAGTTACAACATTAAGAACATCGCGTCTGGGCTTGACGTTAAGACCGGCGGAGGGTTGACAAGTATTGATAGGCTTTTTGGGGCTCTGGATTAAGCCCACACGACTACCAAAGGTGACAGCGTGACCTATTACATCTTGGGTAGCGTTTGAATTACAAATTATTCACAGACAATTACCCGGACATAACTCAATTTAGTAGGTATTATTTAAAGTTCATGTGGTAACAATCGTTATAGATACTCAAATAAACTGTTGTATTCGTATTCAGTCTGGAAAATTTCTGATATTTACCGCAAATTTCCGCATTTAAGACCGTCAGTTTTCATTTTCTGCTTCAAGAATATACCGAAACACTTTCATAAAATAACCATAGGACATTAAGCAAACGCTCTAATTTTCCTCGCGTCCAGTTGAAAGTCAGTACCATTTTGCAGCAACTCGCTTAATGGAGCGCAGCACTCTGCATAGAGCGTGCTATTTTATCACACGTACTAAATTGTGGTAACAGAATAGTGGCGAGAGCTAGCGGCTGGCACAAAGCGATTTATATGGCGATCTGTTGCGTGTATATTGAGGCTCAATAATAAATATCTACCTGAACTGGGCGTTACTTAAAGCTTCATAAAATATGAGAGTAAAGCCAGGTGAGTTTTTCGGCGTTTTTAAAATGGTTACATATTTCAAAATGTTTGTGTCAAATAAATAAATATACTTACCTACGTGTCACACACGAAATCCGTCTCAGGCCCTAGTTTATGTATTTAATAATTTAACTGACCTTGATTTTTGTCCAAACATAACAAATGCTATGAAAGGCAAAATAGCAAAAAGGTCAGTAACTTAATTAAATTAAATAGAAATGAATGTGACGCTCGAGCAAAATCAAGAGCCAAGCTTGTACAATGTAATTTGTAGCGTACACTTTGGCGAGCGCAGGAAGTGTTCATAAGGTTCATAATTACAAAATTTATTAAGTCAATGGCGGTCTAACGATGTTCTTTGGCAAAGAATCCAGACGTTGCTGCGTCACAAAGACTAAAGTGGATGAGCGAGGGATTATGAAAATCTTCGCCTTGCTTTAATCATCGTTGCGTAACCAGTTATGTAACTTTGAATACTTCTACAGACTGGGTTCTTTTATGATCTCGTGGCTTCCTTTTAACTGGATATAAAATGACTAGCATCATACTAGCGTGGTATGTAAGAATGTGGATTACTGGGTTGAATTCTATTTTATGTGTCAACGATATCAAGCTAAAGTCCTTTGATTTTTTCCTGTTCAAATACAAAGATATTTTTATTACCAAGATTGTTTTTATCCATTCTATCGGTCAACTTCTCCCATAGACCAGTCCTCCAGTTACGAGGGCCGAGCTGAACGCATTAGCGAAGTCAGACTGCATCAACATTAAAAAAACAATGAAACAGTACCACAGCCAAGAATAAAATTGAATTTTAAAAATAATTACGGAACAATGCCGATGGACTTGCAAAGTCGCATATCTTACCCGTTTTTATACTACAAAGTTAAATGAAAGCGAAGTAGTTTAAAACAAGGAAGCTGGAGTATCGCCCGTGCGTAATGGAATTAAATCCAGAGGATGTTTAACCGCGTTCCCTACTAACTTTAAAGTCAGAAAATCCTCGAATACTTTGGAGTAAGTATCGGGGTCTGGAAAAGTCCATGTATTCTATGCTTTGGTCACAGCTGTGTTATTTTAAATCAATTACACTAATATTATAAAGTTTAGTTTTTTTTACAAGTGAACATTGTAACCCTTTGCCACTAAAACGACTAAACTGATTAAGATGAAATTTTGCACGAAATATGATTAGACCCTGCTTGTTACGTTTTACCCTGCATTTACTTACACGAGCAACAGCACGAGGTATTATCAGCTATGAAAACGTTCTCTGAGCTATTACAATTACATATATATTTTGACGATGACGTATTTAAATGTTTTTATACAAAGATACCACACATTTCTATTACACTTCGATAAAACCGCCCAATGTGCAGCACTTTAATCTATTTAAGTATATTTCCTGTTTTGTAATTTCTGTGTCTTATGGTGTACATAACGTTTTATTCTATTCCGTCAACATCGACGCTGCAAACTTGTTCCATCAAAGTACCGAAATAGGCTTCGTCTCTGGCCATACTCTTAACTGACATTTTCAGTAAAGTCGTTGATCAAATATTTGTTTGGGAGCACTTTAAAATTGAGAAATGCTCAGCGACTTTCACCCCATCTCTCGTTTCCACAATTTCTTCCGACAACTTAAGTGTCATTTCCGTTGTTTGTTTAGAGGGCTTCAGAACACTTCTTTGCGATCTTGGGTTTCATAAGTTTATAAAAAGATCTTCCTTCCACGGAGTGAATAGAGTGGCGGAACTAAAGTTATGGGTAAAATGGTATTGAACTCTTTAAGTACCTATTCGTAGTTCGTATTTATATTTATTTATTTATTTTATTAGGCACACAACACAATACACAGAAAATACATGAGTGACAGCATAACATTTTAAAGGGAATGATCCATTCTGTGCATCAAACACATGCGTGCACAGCATGATTATAAACAGATCCAATGTTCAGTAGAGTTAAACTAAAGCGAAACAATTAAAATAATACATATGATACGATACTTATGGAAATTACAGTTAATTATAAATATTAAGCAAAATCATAAAAAACACGACTAAGGTACAAAAATAATTTGTGTAGCAAGCCAAACAAGGTGAAATACATAACATAACATAGTTGTGGGTTAACGTTGCAATACAACAGCACTGATGTACACTCGGTGCCTTAAATTGCAATGCAATGCAAGATCACATTAGAACACCTTATATAAGTTATTTGTAAAATAATAACAAAGATATTTATAAGAAATAAGTAGCAATGAGAAGTGTCAACACTGGTAACGAGAGTTTGTACACCACCCCAGAAAAGACCTATTCAGTATTTGCTGTAAGTATTAATTATGCCAATCATATTTTTACTCAACAACTAGTAATAAAATGAAACTAATAACATAACTATGCGTAATTGGTGGAAATCATCAAGCTTTTCCATTCCAGCCGCTGTAACTACCCGAGTTTTTGATTTCAAAACTAAACGAAGTTCATGTTAAGCTTGTTAAAATTTAAAATCAATTACTGTTTCCAAATAATCACTTGGATCCGTTGGCAATTTGAAATTAATTGAACACCGTTGTGGTAGTTTCCATTTCAAAGCTTAATTGACTTAAAAACAATTGGACTGTGCATATTTAATCGTCTAAACTATTCAGAGTCCGATTCAGTAATTGTGGCTTGATTAATGACTCGAACAACTTTCTTTACCCACCATGATATATTAACAAAGTTTGAACTTCCCTTACTTCGAATAGACATTTCGAATAAACTATGTACCTAACTATCTCAAAAATGTAAAAATGATACAAAATATATTCACCAAAATAGCTTCACATAAGTCGAGGTGGTAACAAAACATGGGACAAATACCAGTAGCCTGATTAATTTCTTAATATTTTCCCGATCCAATATCGGGGGCAATAAGTAAACATGTACCAACCTTTTACTGTAATATCGGCTTCGGCCTCTTTGCTAAAACTAAACAAAGGATGTTAGACAGCCCAATTAGAACAAAGAAAATAACACCGAAAGAGGCCGAGCAACGGACAAATAATAGGAGACCCTCTATTTATGCTCAAACTAACAGCCGACTTTAATGGCCGACATTTTTCTAACATAATACCGAGTGCTTACGAATAATGAATAAAAGGGCAAAACCTGAACTCTACCCTTAATGAAGGTATGAAGGTTCTCCCGAAGGAGTTACATAACTGTGATAGGGTTATAAAATCTAATATGGAAGTTAAACAGTGACATAACAAGACGTGAGCCATATCTACGGGGATGCGTGTAATGTTTGCCGCGAAGTTGTCACAAGACCCTTATCTGCGATAAATTTTGCATATTCTCGCTCACATCTCGAGGACCAAATTGTAATTTATGAAGGAGGGAAATAGTTTTGCGCTAACATAAGGCTTATTGGGGAGAGTAGAGGTAGCAGTGAAATGGGTCAGCAGCTTTTATGTAGCGAAAGAGCTGGTGACGGTGAAATAATAGCACGCCGGTGCATTGCGAAGGGCCTTTATGAGAGTTTACTTGCCAGCGGGAACTTGTTTAGTGGAAAGTTTTGGCAACATTGTTGCAGTGTTCTCTGCTGGTCATAATGTTGCGGATTACTTTAATATTATTGAGTTTTTTAATGTTTACAATCGATGTTTGGATGTAAAAAAGTAAATACCTAAACAATTAGTTACATTGTTACTATATCGTTGCTTTTAAAATCGGAGTGTATTTTTATGACAAAAATCATACATTTTCAAGTCTGCAAGTTGTTTTGCTGGGAGCGCATAAGTAACACCATATGCTAATAATATGAACTCCAAAATATTCTATGTCATAATGTAAGATCCATTTTGGCTAGTTTAATAAAACCAGATAGTTTCTCTTCGTGTATATAGCAGATAATATTATTACGAGCACAATCCTCGTTATTGTGGAACACAACAATGTCAGATAACTTAGTCGAAACAACTGTATCTGGTTCATTTTGTTCAGATTGGTTTTACATAAGTACCTACTTAATACGCTATAGTTTTATATTTTTTAAACTATAACAAAATCTTTACTACGTATGTAATGACACCAACACAGTCTATTTGCTTAGTTATCAAACATAGGAACGGTACGAAGAATGTACGTTTGATATTTTAATTCTCGGGTGAATTAAGTGTTGGTTTTTAGTTTTTTTAGGAAAAAGAACCATTATTTACGTCACATAAATCTATACAAAGCCGGTTTCGCACGCTTATACGGAGCGTTGACCCATCGCGGCTGTTCAAACTAAGCAGCGCCACAAATCCGTCCGATGTTAATATTCAAAACAAACAATATAACAGATTTGCATGGACAAACCCGACCGCGCATGCCGAGCCATGATTTACGTTTTTAATAGAAATTCTAGTGATTTTTCTGCGGATTTACTCGCAGGAACTTATAGAACATACATTTTATATTCAAGAAATATTTTTTTATTATTTTTTATATCTTTACTTACCTACATTTATTTACTAATCGCCTACTGAGATGATCAGTACAGTTCTCTGTTAACCGACATTAAAAGTGAAGTAAGTACTTTTATTTTTTATTATTATTGGCACCACCATAAGACAGACAATGAACATTTAGTTACTTAGTCAACTGTTCTGGTTTATAATTCAATTTGTAGATTTACTTAAAGCATGTACTTAAGTACATCATATGATAAGTTATAATCGACGCAAAATTGTGTGACATCTAGCACCCAGCTTTTAGATATTCAGTAACGTAGCCAGGTTTTTTTTATACTTGTTTTATTTACTTAGTCAAAATTGAATACCGGATGCAGGTTCGTAAAAATCTGGATGTAGACTAAGATTTACATAAGACTGTGAACAGTTGCCAACTCCCTGTTTATTTTTTATAGTTGGCCTATTCTATGTTCCTGATATAGAGCTATTGACTAGAGCTTGGCTTTGGTTGCGGAAACGATACGTGATACGTGGAAATAATACTATCCGTGGTTTCTAAAATAACGATATGTTATTTCTTCTAAGAAATCGACTGAATTTAGGACATCATCATATTATCATTTGTAATGTTCAGTAGTTAATAGCAGCGTGAATAAGTTGATTTGAAATAATTTTAATACATGCTATAATTATAGGATTATATGTAAAGGTACCAGAAAATCTTAGTTAATATTTTTTAGTAAAAAAATCGTATCAAAAGAAAGAATCAACCAAACAATGTATGTGAAGCGAGTGACCTTTTCATCAGACGCACCCTGGTTCGAATCCAGCCCTACACCATGTGTGGATTTGCACTTGTTTAACGGTGAAGGAAAACATCGTAAGAAAATCGACATATTGGAGAACTACAATTTATCCGAAACGATTACAAATTATCCGAGGACATGTTTTCTGCCGTGGAAGGACTTGGGCGGCCACCGCGATATATGTTTGCCCAAGAAAACTCCCCTAACTAATTCATTTTGCGGGGATTTACGACCCACAGTCATGAGGGTATTTAAAACGACTCAAGAGAGAGGAACAATCAATAACAATTCATATTCCATTCTGTATTTTAGCTTGTTTAGCTACTGTGAGTCATGCCAAGTCAATTTGATACTTTTATATTCCATTTGATTAAATATGTTTAGTCAGGTCAGTGTCCTCTGATAATTTCTTGAGAATTCTTGACATCTTTTGAATTATATTTTCTTTGTGCAAAGTTTGTGTTGTGTTGTAAAAATTCTAGGAAAACTACGGTGTTACGTTTGGTATATAAGCATACTAGAAAAACATTGATTCATTTGAAAACTCCGTCGATTTATCATGAACTTTTAACAATAACATTAAAATCCGAAAAAACTTAATGAAAAATGTTGTATAATTTGGCAAACCGCGTATAATAGGATCAGTGCGATATGAAAGCGGTTTTGAAACTTTTTATTGCCTCCTGACAAACATTAACGTTGGCAATAATATGGGAATTATGCACTGGATCGTCGCATTGCTACGAAACCACACCACACTTTATAGACGTCTCATTATATAAGAATATCGGCACGTGAAAGCGTATAACTTAAATTGTTTACCGATATCCACACAAG
This sequence comes from Macaria notata, assembly GCA_927399415.1. NCBI lineage: Eukaryota > Metazoa > Arthropoda > Insecta > Lepidoptera > Geometridae > Macaria > Macaria notata. Next base: position 10,975,123 of record OV656731.1, on the reverse strand, counting down.
TATGCGGATAAGTTGAACTTAAATTCGAGATTCCTTACTATGGCTTATATTGAGAAATTTAAAGACAACATCTTAGCCGTGGCAAGACCAGAGCAATATATTTATTTGTATAAGAATAGGAATGTACTTAAATGTCAAACTATACTTTTCAACAACCGACTAGTTTTGGCATAACATTTATAATAATTAAATAAAAATATATTCAGCAGTAAAATTGTAGGTAGTGACTTAAGCTCCTAATTTTACTGATGTTGTGGTTATTTTTAGAAAAGAGCTTTTTTAATATGGACCAAACATATATTTCCGTCTATTATTTCTTAGTTTATCTTGTTTATTCTGTTCGGCCATACCGGCTGTAAGGTGTCTCTATTGAATATTGCTTATTTGGCAATGTAACTCGTTATCCGCTAATAGGGAAACTTTTTGCGCATTGCTGAACCACTAACATCGTGGGACAACTCTTTGCTCGTATTTTGTCGTTTGTCGTTTTTAAAACGACAGTTTGTTTTTCGCTAGTAACCCCATACGTATAAAACTGTCGACCGTGCGTGCAATGTATGCAGTTTTACCGGTCTGTATAAAGTTGAATAAATTGTCTGCTCGTTTGTCTTATAATGTGAGATAAGTATATTTCTAGCTAAGCTTCGTTAGAAACGATATACTCTGGTTGTTTGTATGTATAATAAGTATGTATTTACAAAAGAAAAGTATATAAGTATTATATCCGTTATCTAGTACCCACGACACAAGCGTTTGCTTAGTGTGGGGCTAGATGGCGCTGTGTGCAATGTCCCGAAATATTTATTTATTTTATTTTATTTATTACATAGAGTAATCAGAGATGATTCGTAAATTGTCATGTTCGGTGAGCAATTAGAGTTTTCTAAACAACATCATATATACAAGTTTATATTTGTGTAAGTACTTAATTTAAATCTTAAAATATGAATACAATCCCATAAGGGCCTTTTTATACCTCAGCTATACAAATACAGTTACTCTAATTCCGTCTGTGATTCCGTGCGGAAATACTCAATGATCAACTAACACAATATAAATAGTTTTCAAATCTGGATAAGCATCATTCGAATTTGCGAAATGTCATTATCCATGCAAGCTCTAAAAAGCTATGTTCATTGTTTATACGTACGGGCCGCTGATTCCGCATATTTACGCGCTATGTCAGATTTAGCCGAGATAATCGCCGCTGTGTTCATATCGCATGAAATTGTTATGAGAATGCACCGTCTGCTTTTAATTTCGATTCCGCAGTCTCGTTTTATTGCCTATGACTGCTTTTATCTTTACAGTCACCTGTAAAAGAGTATCGTTTTGTAATAAACTCTATTACCTGCTGGTTGATATCGTAAAAGCTAAGTGGCGTTCTAGGATGCTATATTTCTGATAGGAATTGAGTGTAGCTAGACTTTATTGCTAACAGTCTGCGTCTTAGGGCATTACTCGCATCAAACCGGGTAAAAATAAAACATTTTACTGTTCATTTTGTGTTTATGACGAATGCTCTTTTACTTTCTAGGTGGCAAGGTGCGAGTTCGTGGTAGTCATTCTGTTTTTAAACTGATTACAGCCTAGTAGGTAAATCTGATACCATATAGTTACTCTGAGGTAGCTTTTAATGTGCGAAACACGGAGTTCATCAGACCGAAAAGTTAGCCAAGAAATGGCGTTTGTTTTCTATAGAAGCTGATATTTGAACAGAAATATTCACGATCATTCATCAGTAACACAACATAAACTAACAAGTAAACTAAAGCAGAAGGCGGAATGTTAGCTTCAAAGTTTGTAGTAGCATTGAGCATGCGCGAGGTGCGAAGTATCGAACTGGAAGATATAATTAGGACACTCAGCACAAAAACAGTGCGGGTCTACTTATGTACTTGCTTGTTCTACTGACCGACACAGTTTTTGTTAAGTACGTAAATTTGTATGGATGTGGGGAATTGTGGTTTTCAATGTCTGTGAATTGCCTTAAGGATTTCTGAGTTGGTTAATTGATTGCTAATACTCTAAAGATAACTAAGCTGCTAACGCCACCATAACATCAGACCCGACATAACAAAGGTAACATAGGAAATAACGCACCAATCAAACCCACAGCAGTCGTTTGTGTATGAAAATTCCGCTTTTCCTCCTCCTCCTAACTTAAATCAAAGACTCAGCAGTTGAATTGGTCATTGTTCTTCAATTCATAAAACACAATATTTGTATCATATCTACTGCTTTATATATGCATAAGATACAGGTATAGTTCCAACAATTTTATTAGTAACCAATTTCTATAATATTGGATCAGAGCACCTGTGCATTATAAGTTAATATCAAAAGGACCTTTGATTCGGAAGGTATAAGCATTAATATTCATCAAGCAATCAAATATTCTGTAACGTATCCTAAAGCAAAACCATAGAATATGCACATAAATCCGAATTTCAATACGTGACGACGGTTCAGACGTATTCTTTCAAACAGTGTGATTTTTCTATTCCATTTTTCTAGCGATAGCAGTCGAAACATTATGGTCTTTTTTGCGGTTGCAAAAGCACAGAATGAACGATACAAGAGCGACCGAAAAAAAGACGCTGAAAATTCCGGTATTCTTCGGCGAGATATCGTGATTTTTCCATGTGATTTGTAGTTTTGGGAAATGTGTTGGTATTTTGAGCCTTATTACTTGAGATTTAGGATGAAAAATTGTGTTTATGTGTGTTGAATGCATCTAGTGTGAGCATCGGTCGTTTGGCACGTACAGCTCTGGGCCCCGGGTGGGCTTGCCAGGACGTCACTCCATTGTACGTATAGAAACGTTAACCAATTTTTATTTGTCGAAAATTCGATACCTAGGTCGTGCGGGACGAATTTAGATGAGGCTAGGCGCCTGAAAGTCTGATGTAAAATACGATGAAAGATTTATTGTCGAACGCGGTTTGTGGATTGGAGTATAATGGATGCTGACAATAAACTGATTGAACCTTTGAGCGTGGTAAATATTCTGGTAATTTGATTTTAAAATTATTGTAATGTAAGCACAAATCACAAAGTTTTCATTTCATTTTAGTTTAGTTTCATAATAAGAAGGTACGTAAAATAATTGTACAATGTACATAGAGTAAAATGGCAAACTCGTTACATAAGTCTGCAGTAAGTTAAATCTATACTAATATTATAAAGCTGAAGAGTTTGTTTGTTTGAACGCGCTAATCACAGGACCTATTGGTGCGAATTGAAAAATATTTTTGTGTTGGATAGACCATTTATCGAGGAAGGCTTTAGGCTATATAACATCACGCTGTAACTAATAGGAGCGAAGAAATAATGTAAAATGTGGAAAAAACGAGGAAAATTATTCATCTTTGAGTGCTCCCGTTGCGTGCGCTGCGAAAACGGTTCAAGCCGAGGGTAACAGCTATAATTTATAAAGCTGAAGAGGATGTTTGTAAAAATAAATATGATGCCCAAAATAACTAATCCAACCGGACAAAGTCGCTAGCACAGCTAGTTTCAAATAATTTGCATGTTGCATGCAAATGTATAAAAACAATCCCATTGAAAATGAACCACAAGTTCCGCATCTAACACAGAGAATATTCAATCACTCCATCAGCTAGGCTACATTTTAATGCGCGCTACGATTTCAACTCACGCCCAGTTCAATTTATCATTCAAAGATTTATATGCGATGCGAACGTGAGAATCCGCGAGCAATCTCATTCACAAACATAAAAATGTAGCGAGATCAGAAGCTTTTATTTTATGAATAAGTGTGCAGCATCAAGATGAGAAGGGTAAATCGATATTTCAATATCATTTCGGTCTGTTCGTATCAGTGGCTATAAAACGGAGAGCTCGCTGGTAACGAAGAGCTGACCTTTGTCCAACAAACTGTCATTTTTGGGTAAGGTGACATTGGTTGACTGTACCTCTTAATTTACTGAGCTTTACCTTTGTTATTCATTTAACCTTTTGCTTGGTAGGAATATAATTTGGCAAATGTTGGCACATATTCAACATAGAATAGAGTGTTGGTTGCTAATTGAATAACGCACTTACGCAATATAGTCACAAATTTACTTTAACATGGCTAGTTACTCAATCACAAGTATCGAGAACACAAGCCAACGTAGATAATACAATCAAGCATGAATAAGACTATGGTATAAACATATCATCATCATCATCCACAGCCCTTGGGATCCCACTGCTGGGTATAGGCCTCCCTTTGTATGTGCCATTTGCGTCGATCTTGTGCAGACCTCATCCAGGTTTAAACATATAAGTGTATGTACGTATAATCTAGCACCTTTCCTTTACACCAGGGGTCGCTCCGCACTCAAGTTTTGTTGAGTTCGCGAGGTCACATCGCAGAGATCATGTTCAGTGCTGTCAGCGAAGGAGACAACAGCATCAATCAATCACTGAGACAAAAACCCGGCGAGCACTACTCGCCTCCCTACTCTGTCATAGTGCTCTATGACATCTCGTCAATATTTTCTACGTATAGAGGAGTATATCAAGAGCATCCAGATTGGAGAAAAAAGTATTACAATTTTTTACTTAAAAAGTTAGGTTTATTTTTGAAACGGCGTGTTGATTGCATGTTTCATGTGTTGTGGCAGATTATATGTTTCATTATGTTATTTATTCATACTTGCACACATCAAATTTAAAAAAAAACTTGTGCCCCGAGGTGTTGGGGCGTAGCAATCATGTTATTGTGTTCTGAATATCTGTCACTATAAATGTTTTCTCTCTTTCTTTCTTTCTAAAGTGAGGATGTTGACGATTTTTTGCTGTCTATACAATACGTTAACTGTAGGTAGGTACAATTCACAGTTCCCAGTAAATGCGGTGTTCTATTTCGAAGAGTATAACTAAACAGCTACGCAATATATTTATATAAATAACATAGATGTATAAATACCTATGTAGGTTTAGATTCTAATACTGTTAATCCAATATCTTTCCAAAATTCTTTAGCCAAGCGTCCCTTGTAAAATATTATGAAAACAGCAATATTAGCCCCGAGTATAATAAATAAGGCCTTCATATCGCAGCCTGCAGCGAAGATATTCGATCATATTCAATAGCCGTGGGCCGAGGGGTTGGAATTCCATCCCTCCAAGAGGTGCCCACTTGCCCCGTTTATTTTAGTTTCTTCCATGTCTTACCGACAAATAAACTAAAGATATGTGCGGTATTGTCCGCTAGCGGGAACTTAGAGAATGCACGATGAGTATTTCATACCAGTTTTGTTATGATATGGAATGACTAACTGCTTTCTTTCGCCTTTACGTATAGTTTTGTCATGTTTTTTGCAATGAAGACAAAAGAAAGGCTGAAGAGAAATCTTGACAAGTTGTCTGATAAATTTTGTGTATTAATAATCAAATAATAATTAAATAAATCTATACACAAAATTTATCCTTCATATTTTACCTTCACAAGTTTAAATGTACTTACTTATTTATAGTAATTCATTAATTGAACGTTCCCATTCTTGCACCTTATATCTGAGTCAATGACTTAAAAAATTACAAGCAAGATGATATTATGGTCTTACGTACTTATTTATATATAGTCTGCGGCTTGACCTTTATATATGCTGTTGTATCCAACTGTAAGCACAACCATACCTGAAACAGAAAAACACATTGGTTAGATGTATGCATTTTAATATCACAGTGGATTAAATTCACATTTGAAATAACAATATCTTTATTTTTAACTACATAAATAAGGCGTAAAAACAATATGAAAACATGGAAGAAATAAAGCCATACCCAAAACCAATAATGTATTTAAAAAAGAGTAGATAAACATAACGACACCCTGAATAAGTCATTCAAACAACAGGATATCACTCCGCTGTTCTTATTACTGTGAGATATAAGTGTAATGTCTCATTGTCCTTGTATTTTACTAAAACAATTGTTCTTCAAATCAGAACACAAAAGTTTGCACACTAACGATAATTGTTGTAAGTACTTCATTGGATAGCACATAAGTACTAGTTCTACATGAGGTCACTATCTGATAATAAATGGTTTTTTGTAACTACCAATAAATATTTTTAAAATAATGTTGTATGATATAAAATAAAGACTGATATTTGCGAGTGTCTCTCATACCTTAGCTCATGTTTTATTTTGTGAATATTTAGATAATGAGCACGAAACGCTTCTTTGCGATGTAAAAGCTTTTTCTTGTTTAGAAGACGTATATTTTATATGCCCTCGTAAGTTTAAAAAACATTCTGTGAAGACAAGTGTGAAGAGAGATACCTACTCGAGTGCTTTTCAGATAATTCGTGAATAACTTCTGTACTTAAAGAAATTTGGATAAAGTTTTCTTATAAAACGTTTTTCACATTTAAGCGTCTCTTTTCTTAAGATTACTTGAAACAGACGTTTAAAAATTCAAATAATTCATTTTGCTAATATTTTATTTATTAATTTATTTTTATTTTATTTATTTAGTTTGGTATACTCACAGACAATCAGTTATAAAAATATATACTAAACACTTTTAAGAATAATATTTAACGTATAATTTATAAGAGTCCAATTACGACTATACACAGCATTGTTAAATGATAATTAACACTACATAATATTTGTTATAAACAATTTTAGTATATATATACTACTACATAAATCGGAACAAAATAAGATTTAGGATTTCATTCATATACATCCCCCGAATGCCCTGCAAGCATATATAATATGTATTACTTATTACATTTTATACGTAACTAGTTAACAAATAATCTAATTACCATGATTATATTAGTTCCCGTAAAGTCTACTAACTATGCGTTTTTGCCTCTCGCCCAAACAACTTCACGCTGTATTCAGAAACATCGCCTTTCCCGACAAAAGTGTGACATGATACAGTGATATTTCGTTGTTATCCCCGTCATAAGCAAATATAAATATGTACCAACACCAACACGGAAGTGCCTCCAAGCAATTCCCTTTTACCGTCATCTGAGTATATTTACGAATTAGGGAATAGCCGGTCCCTCGGTAGGTTATTATTACCCTGTCATCTGCACACTCGGTGTCCTGGGAATCCAATATTTTACATCTAACGTTGCCTTTGAAACAATAGTAGCCAGCCACACAAATCCGAAAATACTCTCTGTAGTAAGCTAAGTAAGGTTGAATATTGCATGACAATGTGTGTAAAGTTTTAAAGGACCCTGGTTGCAGGAACATTGGGTGACTTTGACGTATCATCTGAAGTTCTGATAAAGTTTGTGGTTCGAAGCTAATAGTTTACCTATCTGTTTCACCTGAAACGTGAGCATGTTTGTTTTCGTCGCATTAAGTAAATGGTTTGATTGTATGATTTAGTGCTCAAAACCTTTAAAAGCTAATTTAAAGTAAAGTGAATCAATCAATATAACATCTAAACCAAACGTTTGTAAACGAAGTATTCATCAGTTCAGATTCAGAGGTTTCTTCTAGGCAAGCGTGCTACATCTTAGACTATAGCGGCGCTTAACATCAGGCAGGCTATAGTCAAACATAAGCCTATTTCGTGTAAAAAAAAAGATCATATCTTTTGATAATTCTAGTAATTTACTACTAAGCTATACCTACGTTTACAATGTTTACGATAACGATACTGACTACAAGAACTAGTTTACATAAATGACATGATGATATCTTTAGGGATCGCATATGGGGCCACTTATGTGGTGGAACCATAATGTACATGTGGGACCTTATTATTATGATTAACCCTTGGTCTCTGAGGCCTGTCGTGACCACTGCCCGGTCAAATGACCTTTATCACATGCGAAACGTTTCTGAAGTAGGTAAATGATGATGTGAATTGCGATAATGGTATCTACTAGTTAAGTTAATATGAAATTTACAAGTAGAAAGCAAAGCTTTGGAACACTTTACCAGAAGCTGTGTTTCCTGCGAACTACAATCCAGGGGTTTTCAAATCTAGAGTTAATAGGTATCTTCTAGGTAAACGTGTTACACCCTAGACTACAGCAATGCCTAACATCAGGCAGGCTGCACGTAAAAAAAAAAAGATTTTTTTTTTCTTATGCACGGGAAATACTCGAATTACTAATGAAATAGTCAAAGAGCCGGAACAATGTGAAATTGTATGAAGTACTAGTTGAGTATTATTAGTACTTTGATCATTGTCGTGAAATAGTGCAAACTTTTCACTCTTTAATGTTTCCTTTCGGAGGCCTTATTGTTTCAAGAAAAACACAAAATCACAGCTAACACAGACGTTAAGGCAATTTGCACCGACACAAAAAACACGAGCGTAAAACAAAATAATTCATGCAAATTGAAATAAAGGGCGCGCATAAGTCCCTAGCACATTTCGCCAAATATGCACATACAAAAGGACAAATTCCTTAGAATTAGCCGGGCGGGAGTTACGAATTTCGTAATCCTATGGAGGCATGTCACCCAGCCATTAACCTCAGTTTTTGCACTGTGGAGGCCTTATTGTGCCTCGGAATAAATTTACATTTTCACAAATTCCCTTTGTTAGATGGAAATATTTATAATTCTGCGGAAAGTTGACGCCATGCTGCGAAATACAGTTTATCTAAGCGACGTGCAGCAGTGCCAAAATAAAAAAGCGAAAAATCGTTCGAGGTTAAAAAAATTAAAAACAGGAAGTTTTCATTCAAGCCAAGCGAATAAATAAAGAATTGTAAAATCATTCACGATGAAGAAAAGTTGGACGTCCATAACAATTTAGAAATTAAACACCGAATTACGGACAAAACCTTGATTAAGTCAAGAATCGTCTGAGAAAGGAAAAAGAAGGGACTCATAAATATTCATAAGAATAAATTTTAGGCCGACAAGTCCTGGTTAAGTCCCGTTCTCCTATAAAATGAAGACGACCTTTCATCTAATTCTTTACCTGACTTTTGAGGAAAAAATATTATCAAAGATTTCCGGGTAGCGTAAAACGAAAATATTTCAAATTAGCCATGCCACGTGGTTTCTCTGCATTTAACAAGAATTTGATGCTTTGCTGATAAAAATAGTTCTAATTATAATCACAATGCTAGAGATATTATGAATCAATGTAATTACATATAATAATTACCTACAATTAAAAAGAGTACAACAAGCGATATCATTGTCCTAAAACTCCGAAACATAAGTAAGTCATCTTGAGACTGGGTGAGAATACAAATGAGATTGGCCAAGGTCACTCAAATAAATAAAATAAATAATAAATATTTCAGGACATATCACACAGCGCCATCTAGCCCCACACTAAGCTTACGCTTGTATCATGGATACTAGATAGCGGATATAATACATATATACTTTTTTTTTTTTTTGTAAATACATACTTATTATACATAGAAACGACCAGACTCAACACAAGTAATTACAAATATATCATTATTTCAGAAATCTTTGCAGAAACAAATCAAAGTTTGAAGTTACTCAGAAATTAGAATAAATTACCAAGTCCAAGATAAGTGAAACTTCAATAAAATTACTGAGAGGAAGTGTGAAGTGTCATTTGTTAAGGGAATTGATAAATACAAAGATGGACGACAGAATGTTAAAACGGGAGCACGCATTATCATTGATTTGCAACCTTATTCTGTTGTCGTTATGGTTTATATTATGCTGTGGGTTTAGTAGAGGATTTTGGTGAGGAAGTTGATAAATATGTAGGTCAACCACCCTGTGGAGGTGCTTCCGATAATTGGGACGTATGGCGTCGGGAAGTTTCGGTTTAGGACCCAAATGTCATTTAACGTAAAGCTTGGGGTATCCATTGTTTATGTTTGATTGATTTTAAGAATAACATATCTGAATCTGGCCTAATGAAGGATAACGTAATTAACTCTATGATTTGAAAAATATAAATGTATATTTTTTATTTCATAAAATAAATTTGAACTGCAATAACTCGAGTTTTATCGTCTCGACTGAAGTCTCCCGTAAGTACTTAAGTAATTGTCCGAATGATTTTGTCATATATATAATAATGTAATATTGGACATAAAAGTAACAGACTGTCCCGATAGTAACATAGGCTATGTTTTACATATACATAACTGCGTACCTACGCACAGGTAACTCTAGTCATAACCGAGTACCTACGTTTATTATTTTCCGTGAGGTACTCCGCTCGTTTCAAGCGCAATTAGGGTGGCTCGAAGTGGAAGTTTGCAGCGCTACATACCCCATTATGACTCCATGAATAACAATTAAACTTTACGACTTTAATTGGCACGCAAGTTACTGTTAAGGGAACTAACTCAGTCGACGGTCAATTCTGTTTTATGAGCTTTCTATGTAGGAACGACCAACGATTTGATAGCAGTTCTCGTGTTCCCAACACATAAAGTTAATCAATAGGTTGAATACGACCTATTAGAAGCCGCATGGAGGTAATGTACTTGTATAGAGGTAGTGTAGGTTCTAATTATAGAATTTTATTATTTACTAGACAGATTGTATTCACGCACTAGAACAAAATTGCTTTAAAATTTAACTAGGTACTTACTTAGTTATAAAAGAAGTTTATTCACTCTTCCAAATTATGTACCTAATTACTTACGAGTATGTAAAATATTACTGCGATTACAAAAAACTTGACTCCTAAATATTTAGGTAGGTAGCACAGAAGTACTTCGTTGAAATACATAATTTACTTATATTGTTAGTACTTAGCTGCATTCATACAAGTGTTTGTCTGATTACTATTTAAACGTGTTACACCCTAGGCTGCAGCAATGCTTAACATCAGGAAGGCTGTAGTTAAACGTAAACCTATCTCACGTAAAAAAAAACTTTTCTTTATATATTAACTGTTTATACTTAATTTCTTGTCTCAAAGTATTCATTTCATTTAATTCTCATAAATGTATAAAAATATCTTGAGATGGAATCAAAAGTTGTACCTAAGAGACAAAATATAAAAAAAAAAATATTCGTACAAATGTTGATCACGTAAATTCATTTCAGTTTTCACATATTTAGCAAATTCTGACCTCGTTTTTGTCCCAACATAATCTTTAAATCTCTTCCCAGAAAACATTTCAATACCGAATAATTTGCGAGGTTTACGATCTAAAAATAAGGGAGCGCAGATTTTTACGGCTTATCCCAACCTTGCAAGCAATATACGTTCAAAAAGGAATATAGGCCATGTAACACCGTCAATTCAGGACGAAAAAATCTATGCCCCGCTGCAACATATTTGAGTTTTAATTTGATTTCCTGGAACACAGCGAGCTGAAAAAATAAAGGGGAATTTTCCATAACGAAAATTTAGCGCTAGGTACGATATTTTCCCCGGTTAGATAGAATTTTTCAACTTTTATCTTTACGTTAATGGCAGCCAATTTATTCCTCATTTTAGATTTCTATGATATGTAAGTTACTAAAAAAAAACACAAATATTTTCATTGCAGTTATTCGTTTTATTAAATAAATACTTTTCTGCGTAAACATTTTATAGATAAGTACCTTAGTGGAAATTTAAACTCTTCTTAACTAGTTCACTGTTTCGCAGCTGAAGTTTTCTCTTAATCAAAATAGAGACAATAAATAATAATCTTTACTGTGTTTACTACTACATCGACTTTCAAAAGCCACACGCTGACGCGTAACAAATAAATGCCTTCGATATAAATCTCCGGCTAGACGTAAACAAATCCTTAGTAAGCATGAATAATTATGTCCCTAGATCCGTCCTGTCTCTCCAGCTATCAATAAGGCTTGCAGGCTTCGCAAAGCCCCATCTTTCGGCTTACGAGACACGGATTCCTGCGGCTTCTAGATTTAGATTTCGATCTTTACTGTAATCGTTGTTTGTTCAGCGTGTTAATCTCGGATTTGCCGAACTATTTTACGCAGTTCACTTGAATTGCTTCCCACCAACATCAATTACGGTTCATGGTAGGTTTTTGGTTTAATTTGTTTGTGTAACGGTTCAATTTATCTATGTTCGATGGTTTTCCGGCGGAATAGATTTACTTAGTTGGCATGCTGATTTAGTTTTAATGAGAAGAAAGAAACTGCAAAACAAAAGAGCTGAAAATGTGAACAAATTCCAGACAGGTTATATATTCATGGTAGGTGTTTTACTGTAGGTAACTATATGTATATTGCTTAGTATTTCATCAAGTAATATATCTTACGTAATCCGAAGATTACTCGGATCAATTTCCCTTATCCCAGCCTTATGTATTCCGTCATCGTTAGAAGATCAATTCACTTTGAAACCAAAGTGATTGTACCTATCCTATCAGAGGTATTGAATTTGCTTTCCATACATAATATAACTATTATATAATTATGTAGTCTAGTTTACTCAACTAAATGGTATCTGAAATATTGATATCTCTGAAATCTATCAAGTTTAATAGTTACATGGCTGTAGAAATTCATTAGCTAAGTGTGGTAGTTACCTATAGTTACCTATAATCGTGCTTACAGATACTGAGTTACGAGAGTATTCTGTTATATGAGCGAGTGTAGGTATGGTGGTAGGTACATTAAAAAAATACCTACAAAATAAGTTTTTCACTTTTTACTTACTTGATTCATTATGAATTTTTGTCGTTTATGAAAGGACTTGGGCGCCCACCACGATGTATCTGCCCAAGAGAACTCCCCTAACGAATTAGTTCTGCGGAGTCACGACCCTCAGTCATGAGGAAATACGACTCAAAGAGAGATTGAAATGTAAGTATAAGTAGCAATGTTTTACTTTATCTGAGTTATATAACTCAGATAAAGTAAAACATTGCTACTACGATACAAAAATGTAAGATAAAATGGTATCCAATGTAAAAAATCGACATGATTGGAAGTTGCAGATTACATTTATTATATCTATTCTTTCTTTAGCGTACATTTCATGGAATTAGCTGATAAATTATGTGTTGGGAAGAATTTTTAACTTTCTTAGTGACAAAATACGCAGAACGCAGCTCAAAAGAAGCAATACCTACTCCTCCATATTGGGCGTCAATATAATACCGTTAGAGCAAAAACCCGTTGCTATACGCAGCTCTAAAGAGTCAATAACTTCCCGACCGCTCGTTCAGTCCCGGAGTTTTAAAAGCTACGTAACTTTTTGCTCTAGGATCTGATGCTTTGTACGCTGTCCCCAACTAATCCTTGGATTATGTGGTTACAGTCTCCGGGATCGCAGGATGCGGGGGTTGAGGATCCGAGGGATGCCGTGGACGCAATCAATAAGCGAGGAGCTTTGATCGCGGGATCATCCTCTGTAAATGAACTCTGGTAAGTCGCCTCGCTTTTTTATTGTGCACATTCGGAACGGAGATTTCTCTTCTCGCGGTGTGCGAGATTGCGAACGGAAGGTATTAAACTGAAGGTATATGATATGTATTCGCTGCTAGTCACGTCTCGCGGTGTTACCTTTATTAGTATGGGATAAAAATTATAGATAGGCCCATAGCCTTTGCTTGCTATCGAGTAAACTATGGCCAAGTAGGTATGTATGAATGTATGTATATCTTCAGGCAGGCTGTAGTCAAACGTATACCTATAACACGTAAAAAAAAAAAGTGCGAACCCGTTCAAGTTAAGCTTTAAGTCTCGCCTCAAGCGCTGGTTGATCGAGCAATCGTTTTACAGCTATAAAGAATTTTATGAACTATAATTTAATATCATTAATTATGAAGTTTTTATTTAACTTATTATTTTTTATATGGATAAAATAAGTACTCTAATCGTATTTTGTATACTGTGAATAATTGACGTGTAAACTTTATTTTAATTTTTTACCAATAAATGAGTTATGAGTTAAAAAAAAAGATAACTTGGTTACATTTATCTTAATTCAGATGTATGTTTTAGGTATTACAAACGGGGAACGTAAATATCTAAAACACAAGCTCCTGCTTAGTTTAGATATAGTATTTAAGAAAAACTTATAGCTATAATGTTAGAAATTGTCATAGATAGCGAACACTGTAAAACATTGTATTTTACTGTTACAAATAAAAAGATTTTTATTTTATGTTTATTTTGGTACTAAGGGTAGAGCTTCTTATAACTTGAGTGATAATGTCATGTATTCTGTGATAATGTGCAGTCGAATGTGTGACTATGACGTAGCTCACTCCCTATTTCGCAGATACGAAAGTGATAAACAATAACTACGATGTCACGTAATAATCACGCTCACGATTGTCACTCCCTCAACTTGCGGTCATCAGTAAACCTTAAACTCGCGACTCCGACACACAAAAAAGTTTCGTATGGTAGTTCTTTCTCTGCGCACGCCGTGAAACTATGGAACGCTTTGCCGCTAGATATTAGGAAAGCTCCATCACTAGATGCCTTCAAACACAATGTAAAGAAATTGTATTTATCTTCTTTGGTTCTGACATAAGTTGCTATATTTGTTATTATTTTTCTGTCTCTTGTATTATGCTATTATGTATGTATGTATGTATATATGTATGTATATATTATTGTTATATTTGTTTATGTTTATTCATATAAGTAGTATAAACCTTTGCTCTATTTTTCATTATTTTATTTAATATCTGAAACACCTCGTCCTACTCGTTTCGTTTGAAGAATATATCCCTGCCAGATTGGTTGCCTGGAAGAGATCGCTCTTAGCGATAAGGCCGCCAATTAAATAAATAAATAAATATTTCAGGACATATCACACAGCGCCATCTAGCCCCATACTAAGCTTACGCTTGTATCATGGATACTAGATAACGGATATAATACATATATACTTTTCTTTTGTAAATACATACTTATTATACATAAAAACGACCAGACTCAACACAAATTATTACAAATTTAAATGTTCGTAATTATTTGTGTCATGCGGGAATCGAACCCGCACCCCTAGATTAGAAGGCAGAGCCACTACCAACTAAGCTAACAGAGCAGTCATTAAATTAAAATTTATTAGTCAATTAAGACGCTGATTCTAATTTGTATGTTTTTTTTGTATTTTTTCATTTGTGGTGTTTTAATAAAGTATTTTCTATCTATCTATCCATCTAATCACAACATGGTTAGCAACACTGTAACATATTGCAGCTCTAACATTATCCAGAAGTACACACATGGAATGTAAATGAAACAACTTAACATGCCTAAAATGGCTAAAGTTTGGCGAAGCTGCTTTATGGATGTGTAATTCAACTGTGACCTAGATACGAATGAATACCAGAATAACCATATTCACATGTTGACGCACTAAACTTTCCAGCGGAACTTGTTTATATTATAGTCTAGATAGATAGAATATTCTTTATTGTAAGACACGAAATAAAATACAAAGAAATAGATCAAACATAAACTTATACGTGCCACAAGTGGCGGCCTTATCGCTAAAAGCGATCTCTTTCAGGCAACCATTGGATGGAGAGAAATGACAAAGGATAACGGAGGACGTGGTTTACAATAGAAATAGAAGAGATAAAATAAATAGTAATAGACTAGTTACTGTTTTAAATATTAAAATATTGTAAGCAGGTACAATTCAAATTTCAGATTTAATTTTTTGATGATTTGATCAAAAAAATTAACGTATGACGCGTACAACGTCTTTTTCTTGTTAATTTATTTACTTTTAGATATTTTTAAAACAAACGTCGATAAACATTCGATTATCTTCGTCAGAATTAAAGATCTATATCATACTTTGAACTTGCTGGTTATTTAATGTATGGTTGTCTAGAGTTAATACGTATACCTATTCTAGGTAAGCGTACACCCTATGCTGCAACAATACTTAATATCAGGCAGGCGTAGTAAACCTATACCACGTAACAAAACCTTACTACTTATGTCTAACTAACTAGGTACATAAGGTTGACCCGCCATTTTTCTCCTGTGTCTATCTCTTATTTACATCATGTGTACCTACAGCGAATCTTACGTACGTTGCCTGACTCCATGTTCCCCGCGCACTAATAATCCAGCGATCTTGAAAGCGAGATTGAACCGGTACTTATCGGGTAAGCACACTCCATCTTAGGCCATAGCCTTTGCTTACTATCAGGCAAACTATGGCCAAGTGCAAACCCGTATTAGTAAAAAAAAACGTACCTCTTTTCTTACAGAGCTTCATTGGTTCTACAGCATTATTTGCTCGTGTGTTCGAGACTTGTCGACTCGAAGGCGACAATTCCACAAGTCCGCTCCTGACCACAGCAAACACATTTAGCGCTTCGGAATAAACTTTGTTGACAAAGACCGAGGACTCGTACTATTTCTGGGACAAAGTGGTTTTAACAATATTAGTCTTACAACTATTTTTATAACTTGGTGTTAATCGTTTTACTTATAAACTTTAAGAGACGAGAGACTTCACTTTTGGCAATGTACCTAATTTTTAAAAGATAACGAATAAATTGTTTTATCTGTTTTAACTTTCTCTCTCATTCCCAAGAAGTCCACTTATGTGAATTGATGGTTACTTACTGTATCCACTTCTTTCGGATTTTTTAACTAAGACGGTGACTATCAAGTTGTAAATGATCATTAAGTAAGATCCAGAAACTAGCAAGATAAGTCGTGATGTAGGGAGCATAATAAGAAATATCACTTGCTGTATTTTTAGATATTGTCCTCGAATATACACTGGTTACTGAACTAACCGCTTCAAATCAGCTGGTGGGGTTCTCTTGGCAAAAGCTTTGTGAAACATTAACAATTTTATTCTATACACTTGTTTCTTATACGAAAACAAATATTTTCATGATTCCATAGGAAGCCGGTAGTAAGAGATCGATCGATATATTGCGGCGAGCGTGCAATTTTCGAGCTTGCCATTGAAAAGGACGCAAGTTTACCCTTCCACGACATTGTACCTAACTCAATTCCGAGACAGGCTTGTGGTGATAGACTTTATAACCTAGAGACAGAATACAATTTTAATAACCATTCACTAAACAGCTCGATTGATGTTAAGCATCGCTTTAATTTATATGTAGCACAGTTGCCTAAAAGAAAGTTGTTTTATGACCCTTTTAATAAAAAAAAAATTGTTGGAAACAAAGTAATTTGATGTTGACATTTATCATTTAATTTTAATAATTGACATTTTTCTATTATTTGATTTAATTAGTATTGACTTGATTTATAGTTATTTTATTAATTTTTCTAATATGTTAAATAATTTTCTTTATGCAAGTTGTGTATGTTTTGTGTATGGACTACAAGTTCGAAATAAATGACATTTATTTATTTTTATTTTATTTTATTTCCTCTGGATTTGAAAATGCTGGATTGCGCCATCAACTCATAAAGCCCACTGCTGTATTGTATAACGTTACCTGCTTCTTTATTCAGTTTTTTTGCGTGACGTCATCACCAACCCCAACGGAAGACCAGCGCTGGTTGCATGCAGCCAGCATTATGCTGAGTTGGGGTTGTATTGTGGCATATATGTATCTTATTTAAGTAGTTATATATATGTATTTCTTGTTTGTATTCATTTGTTTATTATTTGCTACAATAAATCATTTTCTTTCTTTACTTCAAGATATTTTTCGCTAGCTCATTACTCAACCAATAGTCATATGTGTGTTGAAATTTTTCGCCGTAAAGAGTAATCTATTAGGTATTATGTAATTGCTCGTGATACAATACGCGCGACCCACTTTCGTACTTTCGGCTCTGCGTCGATTGTACTCGATATCAAACTTCCTAGTTTCGGGATGTCTTGTCCCGTTTTCAAACTGTCACCGAAGTGAGTCATTAGTCAGACGGGGATGCGGGGATGTGGGGGAATGTCGTTGTCCTGTTATGGAGCTGCTGGTATATCCTCGGTAGCTATTGTTAATTTTTTTTTTTTTTAATATTTCAGGACATATCGTACAGCGCCATCTAGCCCCATACTAAGCTTACGCTTGTATCATGGGTACTAGATAACGGATATAATACATATATAGTTTTTCTTTTGTAAATACATACTTATTATACATAGAAACGACCAGACTCAACACAAGTAATTACAAATTTCAATATTCATAATTACTTGTGTTATGCGGGAATCGAACCCGCACCCCTAGATTAGAAGGCAGAGTCAATTTAAAAGCTGCTGCTGAAGGTTAAGAGGATAGATACACATATACGTGAAACTATACTTATTATTATAAAGCTAAAGAGTTTGTTTGTTTGTTTGAACGCGCTAATCTCAGGAACTACTGGTGCGAATTGAAAAATTATTTTTGTGTTGAGTAGACCATTTATCGAGGAAGGCTTTAGGCTATATAACATAACACTGCAACTAATAGGAGCGAAGAAACAATGGAAATGTGGCAAAAACGGGGAAAATTATTAATCTTTGAGAGCTTCCGTTGCGTGCGCTGCGAAAACGGTTCAAGATAAAAAAAAATATATGTATGAAAGGATTATTTCTCTTGAAATGATCTAACAAAATGTCTGCAACCAGTATATGTCTATCTTTTAAGGTCAACTCAATAGACCCGTTTTTATGGTAATAACGATTCCACGCGGACGAAGTCGCGGGAACCAGCTAGTACTTAAATAACAAGGTATCTAATCGAGTGGTTATCAACTTAAAGACGATAAGACAAAGTAATCAAACATTTAGTATACACTATAACTAAAGATGACCATGCCAAACTACTTAAGTATATCTTCCATCAAAATTCAACTGTGAAATATGTAATGTGAATAATTTCAACGCATTAGCTCGGGTCTGGGGCTCATTAATGCGGTCTCAACAACTTAGGAGAAGCAATATAAGCGCTGGCACGACTAGACCCGAGCTTTTAGTACTTAATGATGCAGCGTCTACAGTTTAAATCTGTATAAACAAGAAGAGCGACTTGTATCATTCTGTCTCTGTCAGACGTCGATAGTTCGAGAGAGAAAGGAGATAGTAGTCGCGCGCGCAATTGTTCCTGTTTTATATTGTGGTAGGGTAAAGTTGCTTGGCAAGGCGCCTTGGCAGAGCGGAGCAGCCTGCTTTATTTGTGAACTGGCGCCAACAGCAGGAGATTTACCCGGTTTGTAATGGCGCGCCACGTTTATTAATAGCAACGAATGTTGTGGTCCGCGTAATGTTCTCCGTGGGTAATGGCCGATACATGATCTTGATAAATACACAATCATTCCAGCGGCTCCAGAAGTAGAAAGGCAATGGGTGGAGTCTGAATAAATGGCGGTAAATTATTTACTTATCGGGTGTTGGGCACATGTCTGGAATGGACGTGTCGGAATACATTTATCTTGCGATACATCCAATTTGGGCGAACAAGATCATGTAAGTGTACATGAAAAAAAAGGATAAGCTATGTTTTGTAGTTTGTAGCTTCATATTAAGCTTATACGTACCTATTATCTTTCAGTAATAATACTAATATTACAAGTTAGTCTGTGCTTGAATATGTACTATAGTATATATATATATATTACTTACTTGTCTGTTTTAAAACATAGATTTAAAGCCAGATGCAAGCTTCTACATAATTTGTAAGCTGACGTCCATGGATTGTTTCAACCCGCTGCATGTGTGAGTAAAATATTGAGAAGCTGTTGAGGTGTGTGAGTGAGTTGTGCGCCTCCAGAGGACGCCTCGCAGGAACTCTGCGATATTATATGCGGCCAGGATAAGGGAAATAAATATATTAGAGACTACCAACTTTATAATCGGTTACTTTTATCTAAGTTCAAGATCGTCGGTCTACCCTCAATAATCTACTTCTTCGGATTATGTTCTGGTCTATATATATCTATATATAAACAAGAATATATTAGGTGGCAATGATAACGGACTAAAAAAAGGATAACTATGACTAGTCAAGTAAGTAATCAGTATGCAGAAAATCATGTTAGTGATTTTGACATGTCCTCTTATCACTGACGTATATAGGTGGTGACTGGTGCACCAAAGTCGTAATTTTATCGCAAAATTGTATTAGGAATCGGGCGGATAATCTTTTTTTATAATAAGGTATACAGACAGGGGTTTTACTGGCGGGATTATCTGGCATATGTGATTTGACATTTTTAGTCATAATATGGCGTCTATTAAAGCTTATGCCGTCCGTCCCAGAGGACGTGCGCGATATTATATGCGGCTAGGTTACCAACACCTCTCTAGTTTGCAAGCGGAGGTTATTGTGTTACAACTTTTGATTTATGAGGTCAGGACCGGCCACCTCCTACTAATTCTCTGCATCGAACGGGCGAAGTTTGCAAAATTGTGGATTGAAATCCGCTGTAGCGACAAAATAATAAGTCGGTAGTTAACTAGTAGGTACTTAATATCTCATTAAGTAGATAAATACTTTATTAAAACACCATAAATGAAACAATACAAAAAAAACATAGGTACAAAGAAGAGAGAATTAGAATCAGCGTCTTAATTGGCGACCTTATCGCTAAGAGCGATCTCTTCCAGGCAACCAATCTGGCAGGTAAGTAATGAGATATTAAGTTTGAAGACTTTGATGTCATTTTGTATACTTTCTCCATTCTAGTAACTAACTATTCATATTATTTGTAGTAAGCATATGACTTCTTTCTTGGGTTGTTGTGTTATGGGCAGTAGTTACCTTAAATAGCATTAAACTTAATCTTAAACTGCGTGCGCATTACATAAGTACCTACTTAGTTTGCTCAACATCATTGTACAAGTTATTTTATAATCACCGAAGGATTTATGAGCCCGTTAAAAGGAATTTCCTGCCTGTTAAATACACAGTTAAATTCATCACGGCTTCCTAATATTAAGACGACCGCACTCACACGCACACACTCGCCGAAAGTAATTGGCAAGTCCCCACTAGGAAGCGAAACTAATTAGGTTTCCTTAATTAGCGATCTCAATTTGTTTACGCTAGGCGCTTCCCCAAAATTTTATCAAGCTCCAAATTCTATTTTATTTAAAGCCAATTACCGACCTCTCGCCGGTAATGTTTCTATTTACCACTTTGTTTCGCGCTTCATGGGAATTAAATGAATAATTTAATTTCACCTTGTTGATTGCTCTATTAAAGTTTATGTTTACAGCGATCTCACAGAAATATTACATGATTGTATCAAAATTTTGCATGCTCTCTCATATCGTTGGAGTGTTTACATATAGCCTCATTCAAATTGCGTATTAAATATCTCCTTCGTAAATTAATTTAATATTTCGTGCTTAATTAAATTGAAGAAGCTTTAAAAGATTGTTCTTTGGACTGTCATATAACAGACCGTCATAGACATTAAATTATGAACGAACAGTTTTTCTTAGAAGAAAAGATGTGCTCGGTTATTCATAGCAGAACTTTAGAATAGTCAGCTCTCAGAACTTCAAAGACCAGTTTCGACTATCTGCATAGAAGTAGAAGTTGCGCTAACATTCAGAACAAATACATTAGAAAATGCGTCCACGTTTCGGGGAGAGAAATCTCTAAGACGCGATAAACTCGTGGTGACTTTGATTTATCTCTTCGTTTGTTTGTGTGGGTTCATCCCGGAATCCCCGCTTAGATAAGGCGTCTCTAATGCAAGCTACAAATTACTGGACGAGATTGCTGTTTACGCATACAGGGCGGCTACTGGCGCTGCCATGTCTGGGGTGAATGCTTAGGGTTGTAGATACGCGTATCTCTTAATTTGTGCCACCTTTTTTTCCACTGAAATGCCTCAATCAAGGACCTATCCATATGGTAGAATTAATATTCAAAACTAACAAAGGCAAAAATCGTAAGCAAGTAGGTACTTAAGTATATAGGTAACCTTCAAAAAGCAAGTGCAACATCACAAACTTACGTCATAACAGTATACAATCGAGTATATTATTTAAACACTGTTATTACTGCCTATAGGTTAATAGTGGATATTAGGCACAACACGCCGCCACGCGATCTCATAAATAAAAGTAGTACCAACCGAGCCAGTAACTACAAATGAATTTCTTAAAAAGGTCGTAGAAATTAGAAGTTCACGTGAATGTCCGGTCACGCAACCTCCAAACCCTTATACATGTTTACCTACTATATTATTTAATCGTACCAGTTACAATGCCGACAAAATTCGACACAATTCTAATGAATAGGTACATTTATAAAGGGAGTTTCGTAAGAATCGAGTCCAAATTTATAATTTGGTAACTAATTTTGAATAAGAGTGATAGCCAGTTTAGAAAGTAATTTTATTTAAAAAAACAATTTAGTTTTTATGAAATCAATTTATTGTACCTTTATATATATATATATATTGCTCAAATTCAACAAATACGCTTAGTTCCTGTGTATATATATATATATATGTATATATATACACAGGAACTAAGCGTATTTGTTGAATTCGAGCAAAATCCAGAAAACGTATCTTAAATGGACACGTTTCTGTGACAGTGGATCGTAATTATGGTCCAGTAATATTTGTATAGGTTCATGTAAAATGAACGCTCCACTGTAATGAATGTTGGTCCGATTGCGTGCTAAAGTACACAGGGCTAACGTGTCAGTGAGCAGACGGACAAATTAACAAACTACTGACACGGAAATGAGAATCGAGTGGAAGCGTCAAAAACAAAGCGATGATCCAATGGCGAGTCGCCATAAATCGCCGCCGAGTGAATAATCGAACGAGAGGATCCCGCGCCAGATGAACCGCTCCGATCCCTGATATTTTCATGAATAACTGATATAAAATGTATTCCGTTTCGGTGAATAAATTATTCTCGATTGTCACCCCCGTATTCGCAACCGAACTTTGTTCACCAGGTGTTCGATCAACCGATTACGCACCAGTGTGGTTCATGTTCCGATTTGATTGGGTTTCCGTGTCGACTCTATCACATCCTCCCTAATATTCAGGATACGTTCCGCATTGCGAGAAGTAAAAACCTTTGTATTCAATTAACTTACTCGTCCGACAGGATCCTTAATTAATATTCAGGGTTCTTTCTGCGTCATTAATTTTCATTTTATTCGGCCTGATTCAAAGCGGCACAGAAATATGATTCTGATTTTATGTTATACACAGTATTAAATTACATTTAGGGTAGACTTACTATAATTTCCTAATAGAGCATGTTACAAAAAGCTTTGTGATTTTAATTACAAAGATGAATATTATAAATATCTAAAATTCATATTTTAATTTGATAATTTACTAAGTAATAGAACTTATGGCATCGCGTCTTCAAACCATAAACTTCAAAGAAAAAAAGTGGCTTAATTATCATAATTAAAATATAAATACAAAAGCAAAGTGAAATAATTTGCAAGATAAACACCAAGTTATTATTCGAGAATTCTGAAAGGGTCGCGGTATTAATCAAAGCGTAGGAGGACTAATAATTTAAAGTGACTCTGGTTGAAAGTTTGCAGACAAAAACCGAGAGGATGGTGGCTTCCACAAAACCCACCGAAAAACTTGCTTCGGCGACATTGATGGATGCGAGTCTGAGATGCGAGCGGCGAACCAACGCCGCGCCGCCCGGGTTGCTAAAAGGTGAACCAGAAACCTGCTAGACACGTAGTATATCTATTTGTTACTCACCAACGAAAGGTATGCTCTAATTGAAAACGGTACCCTAAATTTTTATCACTTAACAAAACACATTGGAAAACAAACATGACCCAAAAAGGTATTTTTTTATAATTATTTGTAGTAAACACACTGGGATGTGATGTGACGGCTAAGTCAATAAGAAAATTATTTCAAAGCGTTAACTATATGTTATGTATTCGATAGCGTTTTGATGACAGGTATGCGATTTGCACGACAAAATTAGATTACATTGTTATGTTATGAGTTAATTTATTAAGTGCTAACCTGCACTATGGTTGTTTTAAATTAAACTTTTATTGGAAAATGAGCGAAAATAATCACGACCGGCAGGATTAGAACCTGCGTATTTCTGCTACCGTCAGAAGTATATGGAAATGAGTGTGGATTTTCGCGCCTGGCAGTTAGTAGACCGTAGCCTAGTGGTTAAGGCGTTCTGACGGTAGCAGAAATACGCAGGTTCGAATCCTGCCGGTCGTGATTATTTTCGCTCATTTTCCAATAAAAGTTTAATTTACATTGTTATGGTTAGAAGGTTAAACCGAACGCTACCTCGTCTCTCCTAACCCTCAATAAGAAGAAAATTATCTGCCAAAGAGCGTTATATCACTAAACATTATACAAATGGATACTACGTTAAACGTTATATTATATTTAGCTTCTGCCAAAGGGACCACCTATATCATAATTATGTAACACAAAGATATGTTGAAGCAGTCCCGATAATATTTCAGCGGCATGTTTGTATCCCGTTAGCTTATTTGCGCGGTGGAAACAACGTTAGTCTGGATTCCGTAAAGCTGACACGAGAAGTGGCGTTAATCCCATATCTAAATACTCAGTAATCGCGGCGACCCCATATATTCTGTGTGCCTGTCACATGGCAACCCGTAATTTATAATGGTAACATTGTCGGATAAAAAGTTTTCCTCTTTTTGTCCTCGTGGTTTGTTGTCTTACATGGCTGGGTCACTGTTGTGCTGTCTGCGTATTAATCATTTTAAATGTACGATTTCTTCTCACGTAGTACTAGTTAGTTATTATTAATTGGGTAGGTAAGCACGCACATACAGTTTGGATAAAAAAAATTAACTCCTTTGTTTCAGATTGTGAATTGCTTATTTATATTAATTGCACGACTACGATAACACTCCTCAAAGTTGTATCCCCTCTGTTACTGAGTGCCTCTGGATAAGTAGGTTAAACTTTGAAAATAGGAGATTGATCCAAAACTTTGCACTTAGCCCGACTGGGAGTCGAAATCTGACGGAAGTTGTCAAAGTGAAGCGACTCACAGATTTCAGAAACAATCGTCCGAACTCCCTTGCCAATCGTTTGCGTCCAAATTGTCTGTTTACCAAGAAAACGCGTTGTCGTTTCTTTTCCAGGGCTTTGTTTTCCGCCTATTTCCGAGTATATTAGTTGGCTGGATTTTACAAAAAATGATTTTGGGAAAAATCCTAAATGTGTGAGTTGTTATTTAGTTCGTTTTTAGAACTCAATGTCTATAAACAAACATATTTTCAAGACACAAGGAACAAGAACACGTTTTTAGAATTTCTAAAATTGTAAAACACAATTAACTAGTTACTTTCGCAAATTGGAATATTTGGACACTGTCCAATGGACAGTCCATTATACCGGCATCTCATTATTTCACAATTTCATTGTCGTTTTTTTTCCAGAAAGCTTTCCTCGCTGCGTTGCACTCGGCGGAATCATTAAAACTTCTTATTTCTTTCTAAAAACCCTCTGCGGCACACTTACTGAATAAAATTTAAGATCGCGCAGAGACTTTAATGTTGTTACATTACGGGAAGTATACGACACTCGTATATTCTCCTCTCTTTTTCTGTAAAGCATTCGTTCTTGACCGCCTCTTGACCGAGTTATTAAGTGTATAATTTTGGAATTTAGTAAAGTTATTCGCATTGCTATAATTGAGATTTGTGGTTTCTTATCAGAATGTATCGTGGGACTCCAATAAATCTGATGTCTGCAATAAAAAATTGAATACAAATAAAATCAAGAGCATTGGAGAGGCATTAGAATGGAATAACTAAATTAGAAGTAAGTACCTAACTAGTAGAACCATCCAATCGATAACTTATTTTGAGAAATCTTTAGCTACCAAACGCTTCCAATACCAATCTAACATCGAAAACCATTTCATCATCCCATTCTCAACACATTACCTCAACATACCGGATCCCAATCTGTTAATGCAACAAAAACTTGTTGAGAGCCATACAGAGGTAATAAATAGTGGCCCCCAATCCCTTACCCTATATAGACATCACGCACGAGACGGTCCCATTGAGTTGCTAATGAACATAGGGAGAAGTAATCTGAAAGGATTGATTGATATGGATAGCACAATTGCAAACAAAAACCCTTTTGTTGAAAGGTTAAGGATAAGGGACGGTAGCCGCGTTGATGTTGTCGGGATGGCTACCTACTTAGGTATTTTGTTTGAAGACAGATGCAATAGCCAAATAGGATACGATTGTAAAGGTTGTGCTTGTAAAATATTTATGGGAATCAATATTGAGTACCTATGGTATAGCATTGTGAAAACCTAGACCGTTTTTGTATAAATTCGTGTATATTTTAGATGTTAACTAGGTAGGTACTTACTTGTTTATTTCGTGAGTTGCAATAAAATATATGTATAGGTATAGATTTTTCTTTTATTTCTTTCTTTCTTTTGGAATACTTAAATACCTACGTAACTTTAGGAATTGAGGAATATATACGTTTTGATTTATTGGTAGTTTAGTTTTATGAACTAACCTAGTTACCTACTTGTACCTATGCAAGGTTGTGTTGTAGGTACCTAATATTTTAATTTTAATAGGTATGAGTAGGTACCTACAAAACTTATTAAACACGCAGAAATCACATGAGACCGAACAATTCAATTGCAGTACGATAACTAGATCCCTTACAACAGTTTGAAAATTGCATAAACCCATAGAGTTAATACTACTACGTCATAAACCTAACTTTTCTCGTTAGGTACCTAGTTCTGGAGGTTTTAGAAGGATTTTGGAGGTAGCTACCAAACAGTATGCATAATAATTACCTACTTACTGGCGTAACATTTATTTACCTATTGACCACCATACACGACTGATCTCTTATTATTTTTATCGCCGTTTATAGGTACACACGGTTCTTATAAGATTAGTCTCCTTAAACTTTTTTATTTATTTTTTTACTTCCTTCTTCACTAGATTGATAGACACTCACCTTATGAATCGGTGTTCCCCAGAAGTCATTGAGGAAGATATTTGATATAGGCGTTTGCGGTCTCAAGTCTCTGTTTTCTTTTATGGCACTAATATCGTCAAACACGAAGCCACAGTACAAGCAGTTGTGGTAGACTATGATACAAGCAAGGACCAGGATGCCTCCGAGGCCCCTACGAGGAGTTTCAGGCAGGTCTTCTGGAGCTTGGTTCTGTCCAGTCAGGCGCCTCCTGCTGCGACCAGTCCTGGTTCTCACGGCAGACACCATCCCTCCAAATCTGCACACTCCACTGACTCGGTCCATAGTTAATCACTAATACACAGACAAACACAAAACAACAGTGTTCTTAGGCCCTGTTGTCAGTCATCGATTCAGAAGTCTCGAACCATAAGGACTGGTCGAGGTAGCGAAAACACAATCATTAGGAGAACCGGGATCATAAATTTCGCTACACAATTCGACAGATCGTTTTAGAGGTTATTGCGTAGAAACGCGTAGTTGAACGGTAAAAGCGCGTCGTGGGGATGAACGGCGAGGTCGTCACGATCACATGTACA
This sequence comes from Macaria notata, assembly GCA_927399415.1. Taxonomy (NCBI): domain Eukaryota; kingdom Metazoa; phylum Arthropoda; class Insecta; order Lepidoptera; family Geometridae; genus Macaria; species Macaria notata. The sequence goes on along the minus strand of OV656731.1, from coordinate 10,947,780 downwards.
CAATTTTTTCGAAATAATTCCACATGTCATTTGTGTTGCAATGTGTGTAAAACGCGCACAGACACGCCCGACGGCCGGGGCGGGTCGCCGATGACTGCCGAAGTTCGACGAGGGAATGCCGCGTCGTGTCACGTGACCCCTCGTTTTACTGCGGGTCGTTTCGGCAACGCGCATGCGTGCGCACTTCCGACCGGTCAGGGGCCACATTGTGATAACATGCAGCCTCGCTACCTCGCTGCCAGGGATGCACATTTTGCACTATTTTTAACTTGAATACTTTTGTAATGATGCATTGCTTACGGACATATTGCTATTTAGGATTATAAAGATATTAGAATAAATGGATGTTGCAACAAATTATTAATGCTGGATATTAATTAAGTTTTCTTGACGGAACTGTGTGTCTATCGACAAATGTAGTAAAACTTCTGGGGTTTGAAGTTGACTCTGCCCTGACATGGAAACATCACATTGAGAGCACGTGTAAAATAATGGCCAAAGCATAGACTAAGTATACTCAAGTATGGCCAAAGGTATATATGCCTTAAAACAGCTAAAGTCCATATCCACATCAGAGACTTTAAAGGGAACCTATTATGCATATATATACACTCAATCTTGTCCTACGGAATCATTTTGTGGGGCAACTCAACGGATTATGAGAGGGTACTCAAAATGCAGAAAAGAGCTATCAGAGTACTGGTTGGAGGAAAATTTGACGAAACATGCAGAGATCACTTTTAAAATTTAGAAATTCTAACTTCGGTATCTGTATACATTCTTGAAATATTAAAGTATGTGAAGAAGAACATGCATAAATATAAATTGAAAACAGTACAGAGCAAAAGAAGCATAAGAAATATAGGAACAGTGCTAGAGACAGCTATTCCAAGGCTTAAAATGACAGAGAAATTGCCACTGCGAATGGGCCAAATGTTGTTTAACAAACTTCCAGAATGTTTAAAAACAATGACCAATGAAGCCCAATTCCTAAAATGTGTTAAAAAGCTATTACTAGACAGAACTATATACACAATTAAGGAATATTTTTCATATGACTACAGTCATATTAAAAATGTTGATTGCTGTTGTCATAAATTTTAAATTAATTAGGTAATTAAGGACATATAAGTTTATACATTGTGATTCTTATTGTAAATTGACTATCTAATCCAGCCCCTATACAGCTAAAATAACTATAAGTTTAATTTTATTTTATTGTAATTTTAATTAGTAATTTTTTTGACGAGACATGACCGATGCCAACACTTATTAGCATTGTAATAAGTTAGTTGTAATTCTGTATGTTAATAAAATATATCTATCTATCTATCTAATACGAATTGGTTTTTGGTGTAATCATTGAATTTTGTGCTTAGGTATATTTAATATGATTTTTTTTAATTCCTATAAGTACTTAAATAAATTGTTGCAAAAAATATTTGATTACAATAGATCTAATTAAATAATAAATAAATAGCCCCATACTAAGCTAACGCTTGTATCATGGGTGCTAGATAACGAATATAATACATATATACTTTTCTTTTGTAAATACATACGTATTATACATAGAAACGACCAGACTCAACACAAGTAATTACAAATTTTAATATGCATAATTACTTGTGTTATGCGGGAATCGAACCCGCACCCCTAGATTAGAAGGCGGAGCCACTACCAACTAAGCTAACGGAGCAGTCAGTCAATTATGTAGGTAGGTACATTTAATAATAATAGCATTTATGATACTCTTTTCAGGATAGGTAGATTTGTTTGAAATAGTATGCGTTGTCTTAACAATAGTTTTGGTGGTCCCCAAGTGGAGCCAGAAAACAAATAAATATTTCAGTCGTGTAATGGATCGAAGTGAGCTCCTAACTTTTCACATTTGCCAAGTTTTTGAACAAATTTATCTCTAGAGGAGAGGCAAATACATCAAACTTAAAGCAATTTCAAACACTTGTTTCTTGATGCTTCAGAGTGGTTTGGACTAATTCTGTTGTTTGAGATTTACCCTCTGAGGCGTTACTTTTGAGTTCAATTTTCTCTTAAACTAGATGATAAGTAGCAATATTGTGTGGGAAAGATGTTGAAGGTCAAAAGTTTGCTCTAAGCACAGAAGAGCCTGGTTATCAATTCACTTTAGAAGTCTCCAGTAGGGCTTGACTAGGGCTAGAGACTAGGCTAATTTATCGTAAATATTACTCTCATAATAGTGTATTTACTTTGAGTAATTATCTATAGGTACATATAATAAAACTGTAACCGGTCGGTGTCTGTACATTAATGGGAAAAAATAGTTGAGGGGTCTTTATTGATGCAATAGAACACAAAAAATCATGTTTAAAAAAAAAAACTGTCGGTATGTTTGTTCGTTATAGACTCAGAAAATGCTGAACCAATTTTTCTACGGTTTTCACCAACATGCATTTTTAACATAACATTTAGTGTTTATTTCATTTCAATCGGTTGGTAAATAAAAAAAAAAATGTTAATTTTAATGCGAGCGAATTTGACTTTGAATTTGAATTTAATAAAAGTATGTATTTATATGGGTATATACCATAGGTGTGCATAAATTACGTACAAAATTATAATGTAATAATATATTATTGTTGGGTAATACTTATCTTATACAAGAGTATATCCTAAATGTGGACAAGTACCGAGTAATTTATCACAGCACCACACATCATTTAGTCCCAAACAAAACGTAAACAGAAACAGCGAAGATCGCGAAAGTCCATTTTCTAATTCGGAAAGTTTTCACTTCAAACCTTCAAGATTGAAGATGTTGTCGCCAGGGTGGATTTATATAGTTATCATTTAGTATCATTATTAACACGTTCGATTTTATTAATTTGACAAATTATAGCTCTAAGTTAATATGGTATATACCTAAAACAATGCAGCTTTTATTTTTTTACAAGAAATGGGTTTGCACTTGACCGTAATTCGCCTGATGGAAAGCAATCATTACGGTCTAGGATGGAACGTGCTTACCCAGTAAGAACCGATTCACTCTCGCTTCGAAGATCGCAAGGTTATATTCCGCGGGGAACAGGGAGTCAGGCAGGGAGTTCCACAATTTAGCCGTTCGCACTATAAAAGCTGTAATACAACTAATGCATACCTACCTACAATCATATAATTTATCAATTCTGAAGCCGCTGTGTTTATTGCAGTGCATGAAACACCACATTTAATTTACATTCAAATTCAAGTTTGCATAAAAGTTTACCTCGACCACAGCCCCTTAGAAGGCGCAAACTTTTGATTCATTAGTGGCGTCCCCCGGCGTCGTTCGTCACCACACCGCCTAATGGCCCGAATGCCACTTTCAAGTTTTTCCATTCCGTTATTGTTACACATTTCTCAAGCTGATCCCATTTGTACTTGTTCTTTGAGAGATTTCGCGGAAACAAAAGTTTGTAAACTTGTAATAGACAGAGAGGTACAGCTAACTATTACGGGACTTTGACGTACATTTTGTCTATGTCTCTGAAAAATTGATGCTGCGGTTTGAAACAGCTACAAGTTCTCGGCGGGTGGCAGGGGACGTACAGGCGTACATACATAGTTTTATTAAGTTTCCATCATCATCATGTCAGCCTGTGTTCACCCACTGCTGAGTATAGGCCGTGAGACGTAAGATGGCTCATGCTTGACTACAACTTGCCTGATGTTCAGCAATGTTATAATCTACGATCTAGCGCGCTCGCTAGAAGGTTTATAGAATAGAAGGTTTATTAAGGCCAAATTTATAACGGTGCCTCCTTGCCGAACCTCTACTCGTGCGAATTTTTTAATTTAATTTATACTTGTATATTATTCTTTATCATTATTACTTGTATATTATTCTTTATTCATTATTTTCTACATTTACCAAAGGGGTATGGTAATTATATATAATTACCGGTAAATGTGGATAATTCACTACAATTACCGTGTGCGTTGGTAATTATGTATAATTACCTGTAATTATACATAATTACCGATTATCCACATTTACCGTAACATATACATATTGTTTATTTGTTTATCGTTGAATATTCATTTAAGTGTATATTTCTTTGTAAATTTTGTATATAGATACATTATGTAAATAAAGGAATCCTCAGAAAAAAAAAATGTTAAAAAAAACTTACGACATTTATGCGGATATGCGAAATTTACTATTGAGATATGTACGAGTAAATTGTAGTCACTGAACTCTAGTGAACATTTAGTCAGAAAAAGGGAATCTTTCTTACCGTCTTTGATACGTCCATGTATCAGAAATCTGAGACGAATTCTCCTACTTCAAGTACTTTCTTTGCTCTACTCAATACAATACTTCAAATGATAGCAATTTTCTCTACTAACTTTCTCAAGTACTATGGAGTGACAAAGGTAACTTGTCACTTACGAACTTACTGGTTTTAGAGCACTAAACCTAGATAAGACACTGTTATGGCACGTGGCGTCCTTTTAGAGATATCCTGCTAACAGTTAAATTTTTTTTTTTTTTTTTTTTTTTATTGTATGTATACTTCTAACTCCCCAGGTTGTTTATGGGGGAACCTAATCTACGCTTTCTTACTAACTACTTTACAATTTTTTTTCTTACAACCTACTTGTTTAATTAAATTTACTGACTATTTACATTTTTCCTTAAATTTCTGACTAACATTGTTTTGGACACTTTCTAATATAAACTTAATTATACAGAAGTGTTGTTCCGTTGTTTACTTATTTCTATTGTTTACAATTATAACTAAGAGTTAAATTATACATAATATGAACCTAATCGGTCTCAAGCGAGTGGCTTAGCGGTTCCAGTGTCTCCTTTTTATAAAGACGCACCCTGGTTCGAATCCGGCCCTATACCAATGACTTGTATTTTCAAATAATGTGTGGATTTGCACTCGCTTAACAGTGAAGGAAAACATCGTGAGGAAACCAACATGTTTGAGGACCACAATATACGAGGACATGTGTCTTCGATGGAAGGACCTGGGCGCCCACCATGATGTATCTGCCCAAGAGAACTCCCTTAACGAATTAATTCTGCGGGGAGTCACGACCCTCAGTCATGAGGAAATACGACTCAAGAGAGAAAGAGAGATAAACGAAAATTCGTTCAGTACAAACCTCTACGACCTTTGTCAGATAATTTTGGTATTTGTTACTTTGACCATTACACCATAATCATCATCAGCAGGTGTAAAATCTCGTTTTTTATTTTCGATTTTTTTTGGTTTAGGCACAAACGAAAATGCGTTCAGAACAAACAGGTACCTAAAAACGTTTTTCTTTCAGATAAACCAAAAAAATAAAATATTTAAACGGGGTGCGGCAATTTTTTTGTGCAAGCACTAACAATAATAGCTTCAGCACAATCAAGTACAAACCCAATTACCTCGTTTGAGCAAAAACAAACTACCTACATTTTAAAAGTTGGGGCTAAGTTCACAGTGACCTAGAAACAACACCTGATACATACACATACACACACACACACACACACATTAGTAATTAATAAATTAAAATTAAACATAGATACGCGTCGATTTAACAACTTACCCTGTTATTTTATATGTAGGTGAATAATTCACCTACATTTTTTTTTCAGTTTCTCTAATAATCTTCTGAACAGTCAGATGATGCCAGTTCCATAAGCACCACCTCTCGGTCGCAGGACCTAAAGTTCTGGAGACAAGAGCTTTCGGCTGGATCACTTCAAGAGTGTTAGTTTTATTAAAAAACTGTCCCCCGCATTTCTTTGATTCGTTGGCAAAGTTTCGGCGACAGTTTTGCAAGGGGCAAGTTTTAACGAGGTCCTATTGACTTGCTTGTAAGCGAAAGCTTCATTTAAACAACTAAAGTTTCCCAGAAATAGTGCTATTGAAGAAGCCATTTCTTTTCGTTTTCGCAGCAATCCATCGCTTTTATAGACGTGATTCTTCACAAATTTTATTTCCAGGGATTCCAAACGAGTTTTTGTGATATACGAGCTTATTATAACTTATTATAAGTAGTACATATTTTGATAACAATTGAGGTTACTATAGATCCTTGCCCGAATCTCTATTCCCCTTGAACTATAATTTGTCGGTCCTCAAGTCGAGAGTAAACCGGTTTCTTCTAGGCAAGCGCGCTACATCGTAGACTATAACGTTGCTTAACATCAGGCAAGTTGTAGTCAAGCGTAAGCCTATTTCATGTAAAAAAAAAAAAGATGTGGTAGACAAGCACATATTTCTTTTGTTGTAAATACATGTCTCTCTTGCTTTTAAGATCATTACATCTAGCCACAGAATTGGTAATGTACCTACGTAAACATAACTATCTTATGCAGTAGTACCTACAAGGTATAGTCACCTCATGACATCCCGTCACATATCGTTCTATCCCACTATACCCGCAGAATTTACCTCCGTATCCCTGAATATGATAGTGTAGATACTATTTTACCCTGCATTACTGCTTCTTTGGCGTTTCCATGCATTTTATTACTATTCGCATAGACGCTGGCGCTCGTAAAGTGGGAGAGTTACAGACTCAAGCTTACCTTGCGACAGTTTCAGATGATCCTTTTGTGTGTGATCATTTTGGAGACACTCTTCTTTTGTTTCATTTTACTCCGTCAATGGTTGAATGGTACTGTAATCCTATGGTTTGTATTTTATTTAATGCTTGCTATGCTGAGAAGATTAGATTAATTTGTGATTCTAAGAAAGGAGACCAGTATACAGACTTTTAAATCTATTAGGCTTGTGTCAGTAAAATTTTGCTACTAATAATACATTTTTAATAAATTTAGGATGTGACACTGAGATCAAAATCATATTGTTAGCTTAAAAAAGTTTGCTATAAAATAATCCTGTATTTAGTACATACCACCTTCTGTTTAATTAAATCACTCTAAATACTGTTCAATCAGGAAATAGATTTCTTCTAGGCAAGCGGCAAGTGGCAATCTTAGATTACAGTGGTGCTTAATATCAGGCAGACTGTAGCCAAATGCAAGCCTATTCCGTGTAAAAAAATCACGACTTTTGCGGATTCTCTACGGTTATAATTAACCACACTTTCCCAATAAGCGAGTCTCCCTTACTAAGCCCTTAAAAACACTATTTTATTGGTTTTCCAAAGCAAACAACTGAAGAAAGTAATGCTGTTCCTAATGCTTTATCGAGGTGGACGCTGATTGAGATTTATAACGTTCGCCTTCCTCTAACGAAGTTCTATTGGATCTATCGCACTTCTCCGGCCTTAATAGATGCTATAAACAACAATTTAACTAAACCAGTCGATATTGTTTTTTACTAGCTGTAGGTGACTTTCTTGAAAAAAGATTCGATAGGTCAAAAGTCTGAAAACAGTAGACTCAATATAAACATAAGATATCTAGGAAACAGAATCAGTACTGCGGGACATAAGTACAATAGTACATGTTCTTTGTTTGATAGATAGCTATACATAGACTTTAAAAACACAACAGCACAACAGAGAAATTTAAAAAACACATAAGCTTAAATTTATTGTCTGGTTAGTAAATAACTAAAAGTAAAAGAAAAATACACACATTTATCCTTACATTAAGTATTTATTAAAAAATAAAATTCAAGCTACAATTTGTAAACAAAATACAATTTTAAACTTAAAAAATACGGTGGTTTTGTTATATGCTAAATGGTTTGTTCAGATATACTATGGTCGTAAAAAGAATACTTATATATTAACTAGGTAATGAATATAACTAACTTATTTAGTTTTTGTATATCGTTGCCTCTTCTTCTTCTTTCTTTACAGCTTGAATGAGGATCAGAGACATTACTGCATTCACAACCTGTAAATAAAACAGATTTAGACATTGCCGATTTATCTATAATTTTGTAGTGCTTGAATGAAGGTAGCAACTTTTGTAATGTACTTTTGTTGTTGATAGAATAAACAAATTGCTTATGCAGTTGGCTTGGTTTATTCGTATGTGCGTCATTATTTCACTTTTTATATGGAATGAAATTATTCTCGATATAAAAAGAAAATTTAAGCAGTACACACACGTGAAATGAATAATCAATTTAAACCAAGAATGGGCATGGAATTTGTATCAACAGATAAAATGTTGTTGTGGACAAGACCTAGTACATTGTAAAGTTTAGTCCGGATTGTTTATCATGTAAGATGCCAGCAAGCCTATTCTTCCAATTATCTTGTTAATGAAAACTATATAGATATACCAGCCCGTATAAGGTACTTGTAATTTAGTAAAGAGTATTTACCGAAATCATACAAGACGCCAGCACGATGCCAGCAAGCCAGCCGGTCTTGCCCTCCAAGTACCAGGTGAGTTCGTCCACACACCCGTGGAAGTACGCGTTGCCGGTGACAGAGTCGCGACACTCCGCCGGGAGGGGCTTGTTCATGTTTATGAAGTCCATCGGACCGTCTGCGCCGCAACAACCGATCTGGAAGAAAAAAACAAAAAATAAGCTCCTCTTGTTGTTATCGAATGAGTGGCCACCTCTGGTGTAGAGAGATTTCAAACCACTGACATGGCTTAACGACTGCCATACTAGACAAACAGCTGGGACCTACAATTTAATATGAAATCCGACCCACGGAACCGCCCAAAATGGAATGCCACCTTTGTTTAACATTGGTCATCGCATGCGATTGCCTCCGCTAGCTACAGGCGCTTCGGTTAGTAAGTGTGAATCTGTGCTTGATTTGTTTCACTTTTGTAACATAAATACGTATGAAACTGATCAAATGTGGTGTCAAAAATAAAAACATAAAATGGCTTGACGATTTCAGTAGCTACTACTAATCTTACAACGTCGTATGCCACCTTATGCAGACTTTGATTTCTACGTCTCCATCTAGCGCTAGATAACAATTTCGCCTGCATACAGCCCCTATATAACTTGTAGTGTATCCATTCACCCGGTGAAGTCTGGCTCACATCTATAGCGAATGATTGGAACATCCAATGGAGCTTGAAACAGGACGCACAAGTCTATTTGATTAGTAAACGTACGTTCATACGTTGTGAAGCAATATTCTGTTGTTTCGCTCGTTGCACAAGTAAATGGAGACTGTGTGAAAGTGTGGACTGGTAAAGCTAGATATTTTGATGTGCAGCAAGGAATTAATATATAGACATATATAGTACCAGCATCGGCTTTTAACGGTGGTATTGGGATTTACAAAATAAGGAAACGGGTATATACATATATATAGGCATGAGGCGCCCTTGCGCTACTTGCACAAACACTGATGAGTAATTAATACTAGGCACAACGACGGTAAAACACTATTAGGCGTTTTTAACCAGGTATTTTTTCAATCCAATTTCACCAAATTAATCCTATCTTTTAATCAATTTAATTATCCCGACTTCAAAGTTTAAAAAAAGACAAAGCTTGCACAATACCAAAATGGCTTTCCATTCAATTCATCTCTGTCTATCTACATCCACAGATGTTTTTATTTCCTTCGTTACGCAGCCCTCCAGTTTATTAAGCCACATGACGAAAAAATCCTTTTTGTTGCTTCTGGTTTTGACGATGGGCAATGAAAAAATCTTTCGCCCGATTCACAGTTACAGCGTAGCATTTTTTAGAATTTTAAAAGAGTTTTCGGGTCGAGAACATTTTTTGAGCTGCGTAGAACAAATATACGAGTACCATAGGTTCACATCCACAAGTTTTACAGCACCCAGCACAGCGTAAGGCTACTATAAAAACATTGTATTTCGTGTCAAATGAATATTTTGTTTCGCGATTAAATGTTCGTAACCTATTTATAAGTCTAGACTTGTACTCGTAATTGTATGTTTTGTTTTAGATCTGTCATTACTTTGTTGTAGACAAATTTAAGGTTAACTAATATGATAGTAGTTAACGCTTTGACTGCTCATAGCGTGTCTTTGCGTTTTCGGAGAATTAACGATATGCCCGGAACGTACGAATGCGTTTTTAATGCGAAAATAAAAAATGGGGCATTTATAAATAGACATACAAAATAAGGGGGCGGCGAATGCGTTAATCAATCGTTAATCAATTCTGTTTCGCCACACGCAGCCACGTGATTCACATTCCATATACGTAGTGACTTAGGACTTCAACGCACTCCTTCCTGCACCATCCTCAGTATCTCCCGGCTGCCCTCGTGCTGCGGGTTGTTCATGAGCCGCACGATGACGTCACGGATGAGCGGCTGGATGCTGGAGTCGTACGTGGAGAAGTCGAGCACCACGCATGCGCCGATCAGACCGAACACGAATATCGCTGCTTGGGATGCTATGTACTGGAAGAAGAAAGGGATTTATTGTCAGATATTGTGTAATAATATAATAATATGAGTAAGAAACACTTTTTCTTGCATTACATTATTATAATATGAGTATGATATTCATTTGCCATGTCAGAGGCCCTTGGGCGGTTTGATAAACTCTCGACACCAGGGTTGGCCACTCTCATTCGATAAGAAGAAGAATAATTTGTCTAAGCTTTACTCGAAGTTTTTTTTTAAACAAGAGTAAACAAACCAACAGGTTTGTTAGCTCTTGTTTCATGCTATAGCCGTGATTTAAAAGGTCATTTAAAATCACGAATCAAAGCTATCGACGGTGCAACTACAGTGTCAAATATTTATTAGAACTATTACTAAAGTTTTATTTACAAACATTATATTAATTGATGCATTTTTACCGAGATGGAAATGTGAGTATATCTTACACTAACAGATGTGAAAATAAAAGGATTTTCCTATATCTACTACTACTACTTATATCTTCTATATCACATTATTTTATTTATTTATTTCATTTACTTATGTACTAACAGCTGAAGCCAACACATACATTAAGCCAACTATTACAATAATGCTAAAGCATTTGGGTAAAACATATTATACCATTTGTTACTTATAAATTTACAACAATCACAACGAAATTTCCTATATTTAGAACAGAACACATCCATGGCTCTGCTCTGTCTCTCTTGTTTTGGTTTAGTGAAGACCAAAGATACGCAAACTGGCGTATTCAAAAAATATGTTCTACTTACAGCATAAAGAAGCATAACATTCTCCATGAGCGCGGACCCGCACCCGAGGAAAGCCACCACCATGACTCCAAGCGATGCTATCAGGATGATGTAGATCCCGATGAAGTATTTCTGCAGCTCCAGGATCCTCATCCACTCGTTGAAGCCAGGCTCGATGCAGATCCATAGGCAGAGCGCGAAGATAGATACTCCGAATAACTGGAAATTGAACAAGAAAATTCGTTTAACGTATTGTAACGGAACGGAATCACTTACGTTGTTACTACAACCAAAACTGATTAATAAGCTATTGATAAATCTAAGCAGATTCCGGTGTCTCTTATTAGCATGTAAAATGAGTTATGACATATCTAAAATATATAAAAATTTCACCATTAGAACCTCACCATAATGAACAAATATGTACATAAAATTTTGATATGTTCATTGCGTATTCTGTTTTTTTTTATCAAAACGTGGGTGATAAATCATAACCATTATTTCTCTCAACAATTAGGTCAAAAAGTACATTTGTTTTTCTTGTGTCTGTTACGCAAGAGACATTGAAAATATATTCCTTTAATCACAAGCTGATGAGAAAGTCCATTGATTTTGTGATTCTAGATGCGAAGAAGCATGTTTCCTCAAAACATTTTATTTTCCTTCGCCGCTGTGCGAATACAAATCCTAACACAAATGGAAAAACAATCCTTTTGTTTTTCATAGTAAGCGGTACACAAAACAACCAGAGATAAACCTGTTTTCTTTTCCTAAGAAATCTCCATTACCTGTGACTGGCAATAAAATGAAGAAAAACAAAAACATATTTGTTTACGGATAGCCAACACCAATAAAAGTAGCCGTGAGATGAAAATTCTGTTGGCTTTATTCATAGAACAAGTAGCATATAGATAACATTTCAATCACACATATTTTCTTCCACATTGTCCTTAGATGGGTGATGATGACTAAAAGATGGAAATTACATTTCGGCGCTTTCGTGTTTTGTATGTATGTAACGTTTAGTAGTTTTAGGCTGTCGAGTATCCATCATAGCACTGCTGTTGTCAAACCTAGTTAAAAGCCTTTCTGTCAGGTTGAACTCGAAACCAGTGTTCGCCACATTGATTTGTATTTACCGACTTACATTGGACAAACATATAAGCTAAAAACTTTTATATTATAAAATTAAAAATCTAACAGAAAACCTCCAGATGTGGAAGAAACATGACAAAAGAGGAGGATTAATAAAATAAAATAACTAGTCCAACCAACATTCATCCAGGGTTTAGTCGGTAAAAGTTTTACAATCTCATTAATGCCGTGAGTGTGGTGCTGTCAAGCTCCTGACGCGAAACGATCACGCTTGTCGCACTAATAAAACTCCAAGTTAATTGGGAGATAGTAAAAACTACTCTCTGTATATTTGTTTGTCTCAAAATGCCTATAAAGGATGGTTTGGCCATTCACCAACTATATAAGAGAGGTTCGTTGTACAAAACAATTCCCTTTCCACTCTCTTTTCGCGGACAGAATTGAATTTTTGAAAAAATGTTTGAAAATTAATTTGGAACAATAAATTAGGTACAAACAATAGGTATTGCCGTCTATTATAGGCGTATTATAGACACAATACTATAAGTTAATGTTTTTGCCACCAACCAATAAAAAACTAGGTGGTTCTTCTTCTTCTTCTTCCAGTGCCTCTCCTTAATGAAGGTTGGCCGTCAGCTCAGCGAACTTGTCCTTATCTTATTTATAGGTGGTAATTTGATTGAAACCATGTTTTTTTCGAACAATCGAGGTTTTTATGATGGTATGTTACTCAAAGACCATGATATGAACTAATATGGTCTAAAAGACTTAAAAATCTTAATATTTCCTAGACATTTCTGTTGAATAATGATTGATCAGCGAAATACAGTCTAAAATTAATATTACGTAGGCGGGGATGGAAGCATCTTCTGAAATAGGCTCTAGTGTTGAATAATAGCTTTGTTTTGCTTCTTAGATATATCAAGATAAGCCTACCATTGTTTGGATCGACCTATTTTGGGTTTATGTTTGTCAGTAACATAAAAATATATGTGGATCATGGTGTTATGAGATCAAGTTTATTAAGTTTGCTGTGCTGAGCATTGCCTGTATAGGTATAACAAATTTAAGTAAATATGTACTTGATTTTCTTATTAACATAAAAATATTTTCTGAATAACAATACAATTATTGGTTAGTGAGCGTAAAAGAAGATATTCACGTGCGATTAAAGTATCATTATTTGTGGTAAGTAAATCGTTTATGAGAACTATGTTATAAAAATACTTTATTTACGAAAATAACTAACTAATATTTACAAATATTCCACAAGTGTATACAAAAATGACTTAAACATACAGAAAAACTAAAAAAAAACAGATATTTACAAAAAAATCAGCACACTGTCCATGGTGTCGCTGTGCGGCAGGGATCCCAGTATGCTGGCAGTATTGCTTCTATGTAATTACTATTCAGATAATTATCTGAATAGTATTAATCTTTTAAAATAAATACATAAAGCAAGACAGTTGTTAATGACACTAGTCAAGTCATATTGTTGTGTAAATTTATGACAGAATCTCACTCCATTGAAGATTTTAATATTCCTCCAGCAAACTAAGAACATCTCTGGTATCTTTATAAATAGAGGAGTGCAATACTCATTCAACCGCCGCTGTCACAAATATTTCTGCAATACGCTCGACGTCGACAAATCGACTTTTCCAACTTAATCCCACATGGTTGAAGCCGGTAAATCTTCCTTGTTCGAGCTATTTTCATCAGTATTGATTTACAGAGAGCCCACGAAGTTTAGGCATATCTTTTATCTCGGTCGAATCCTATTAGTTGGCCAATTTACCACAAATAACATCGTATTTCTGCCCTCTGGCGTTTCTAAGGACGTGTATGGATATTGAGAATTTCTGAGTTAGTTCGGGGCTGGTATGCTAATATTTATTTAATAGTCTAGTATATTTTTCCAAGAAGAGAACCGTTATAAAATATATACGTCGCAAAAGTAGACTACACAAAAGTTTCTCGAGAGGAAAGCTTTATGATTTTATGAGTTTTACTTGAAAAATTACGTAGGTACATATTCTTTTTATATAAGAAGCTTTAAAAATTCTTCAAACCTATCCATGTTAAAATGACTCTTAACTTAATTATCGATTTGAAATCAGACGCTAAAGAAATTTAAGCTATTTATACATGTTTTAGGAACAAGTAAAATTCCTTGACGTTAGTTTATCAGACCTATTCAGGTCATTTCATCCAAAGACAGCAGTAATGACGATTAAGACGCGAACTAATGTTTTCCTTTCACCGCAAATATCCACCATTAGGAAGTAACAAAAACAATTTGACAGCACAAATACAAGAAATAGGCAAATATACCTCAATCTGGGACGGAAGAGCGAAACTAAAGAACTGGGCCGTATCATCATTATACTTTGTCTGCAAAAAGCGTTGTACCAGACAGTAGGCTCGCGTATACTCAGTATGTGAGCTACATACATAATGTAGGTTTGTAAATCTTATCTTCCATGTAAGAAAGCGATGCATCGTAGTCGGTGCTATCGAAGATGTAGCACGCTTCTCACAAAAGACACTTATTCAACTTTAATATGTTGTTATTCATTCTCTAAAATATTGTTTTGCCTGAAAAAACAAAAATGGCCGTTAGATGCTAAAATCATGTTTTCAAAGGTATTTTGAACGAGAATAACCGCACATTATAATATACATACAATCACATCACATTAATTAATATTTTGCACACAAGGGATTAAAACTAAAATACTTAAGGAAAACTTTTTTCCGGATTTAAGTGGGAATTGCCGTAGCATTGCTTTATCTTTTACTTATTTTATGATACTATTGTAAGTCCCGGCTGTTAGTCTAGTACGGCAGTCGTTAAGCCATGACAGATGCCCTTGGGGCGGCTATATAAACTCTCGACACCAGAGTTTCAGTTATTTTTAGCCACTTTCATTCGATAAGAAGAAGGAGATATTAACTATTTAGTAATGTTTGTTATAATCTGTTTTTTAACATCATTATGATTTTTTTCTTTACTTGTCCCTAAAGTTTCGCAACTGTTTTCCATCTATCTGAAAGACAACAAACGGCGCTTGCAATCCATTAAGGCTGGCCAAATGACGCGGAAAGTTGCCTCTAGCTAGGTAATTCTGGGAACAATGCAGCCTCTCTATTTGCACGGGAGTTAACATTACTTGCTTGCTAACAAATATGAAAAATGTTAATTAACATGTATGAGTTTTTTGTTTTTTTCTTTGCAAATGAACATATTTTGTACGTTAATTACGGAATCAACTTAATTTTTAAGATTTTTCCGTGAGAAGTGAACTGAACTCGTGTCTTGGGTGTTTTCTTCTTCTTATCAAATGAGAGTGGCCAACTCTGGTGTCGAGAGTTAATCAAGCTGCCCTAAGGGCCTCTGAAATGTGTGGGTGTTATAAAATCTAGTTACTAAATTAATACTAGTTAAAGAAATAAAATAATTAGTTAATACAAGATACTCCATTAATCTTGCTTGGATTTATAGAATGTTAAATATTTACATGAAAAGAAGGATTTGAAAAATACATTACTCTATCTTTAACAAGTAAAACTACCAGTACACGATTTCGAAAGCCTACTTTCTTTATCCCTAAAGCTTCTACGCATTACAGTCGGACCTCGTTAATCAAGTTAAATTACCTGAAGCAGATCTGGATGTGATAAGAGAAGGTCCACTACTCGGGCACTGCGTGTTATCAGATTGAAGCTGGTACTGCTATGGATTTGAAGATTTTCTTAGTCCGTATTTATGTGATGAGCTTCATGTTAATTGTGGTCAAGCTGTATTTATTAACTTACGGAAAAAAGAAGATTAGATGAAGAAAAGTACTGAAACTGTAGCAAGAAAAGTTTTCTGTTTAAGTTAAATAGAAGTGGTCTTATTAAAAAAATAATTATGTCGGAGTAAAAAATAGGTTAGTTATTTTATCATCATCAGTCTATTATCGCCCACTGCGGAGCCTCTCTTCTTGTACCAGTAAACTCACTCTTGCCTATTACTCGCCTGATGTTTATCATCATCAGTCTATTATCGCCCACTGCGGAGCCTCTCTTCTTGTACCAGTAAACTCACTCTTGCCTATTACTCGCCTGATGTTTATCATCATCAGTCTATTATCGCCCACTGCGGAGCCTCTCTTCTTGTACCAGTAAACTCACTCTTGCCTATTACTCGCCTGATGTTTATCATCATCAGTCTATTATCGCCCACTGCGGAGCCTCTCTTCTTGTACCAGTAAACTCACTCTTGCCTATTACTCGCCTGATGTTTATCATCATCAGTCTATTATCGCCCACTGCGGAGCCTCTCTTCTTGTACCAGTAAACTCACTCTTGCCTATTACTCGCCTGATGTTTATCATCATCAGTCTATTATCGCCCACTGCGGAGCCTCTCTTCTTGTACCAGTAAACTCACTCTTGCCTATTACTCGCCTGATGTTTATCATCATCAGTCTATTATCGCCCACTGCGGAGCCTCTCTTCTTGTACCAGTAAACTCACTCTTGCCTATTACTCGCCTGATGTTTATCATCATCAGTCTATTATCGCCCACTGCGGAGCCTCTCTTCTTGTACCAGTAAACTCACTCTTGCCTATTACTCGCCTGATGTTTATCATCATCAGTCTATTATCGCCCACTGCGGAGCCTCTCTTCTTGTACCAGTAAACTCACTCTTGCCTATTACTCGCCTGATGTTTATCATCATCAGTCTATTATCGCCCACTGCGGAGCCTCTCTTCTTGTACCAGTAAACTCACTCTTGCCTATTACTCGCCTGATGTTTATCATCATCAGTCTATTATCGCCCACTGCGGAGCCTCTCTTCTTGTACCAGTAAACTCACTCTTGCCTATTACTCGCCTGATGTTTATCATCATCAGTCTATTATCGCCCACTGCGGAGCCTCTCTTCTTGTACCAGTAAACTCACTCTTGCCTATTACTCGCCTGATGTTTATCATCATCAGTCTATTATCGCCCACTGCGGAGCCTCTCTTCTTGTACCAGTAAACTCACTCTTGCCTATTACTCGCCTGATGTTTATCATCATCAGTCTATTATCGCCCACTGCGGAGCCTCTCTTCTTGTACCAGTAAACTCACTCTTGCCTATTACTCGCCTGATGTTTATCATCATCAGTCTATTATCGCCCACTGCGGAGCCTCTCTTCTTGTACCAGTAAACTCACTCTTGCCTATTACTCGCCTGATGTTTATCATCATCAGTCTATTATCGCCCACTGCGGAGCCTCTCTTCTTGTACCAGTAAACTCACTCTTGCCTATTACTCGCCTGATGTTTATCATCATCAGTCTATTATCGCCCACTGCGGAGCCTCTCTTCTTGTACCAGTAAACTCACTCTTGCCTATTACTCGCCTGATGTTTATCATCATCAGTCTATTATCGCCCACTGCGGAGCCTCTCTTCTTGTACCAGTAAACTCACTCTTGCCTATTACTCGCCTGATGTTTATCATCATCAGTCTATTATCGCCCACTGCGGAGCCTCTCTTCTTGTACCAGTAAACTCACTCTTGCCTATTACTCGCCTGATGTTTATCATCATCAGTCTATTATCGCCCACTGCGGAGCCTCTCTTCTTGTACCAGTAAACTCACTCTTGCCTATTACTCGCCTGATGTTTATCATCATCAGTCTATTATCGCCCACTGCGGAGCCTCTCTTCTTGTACCAGTAAACTCACTCTTGCCTATTACTCGCCTGATGTTTATCATCATCAGTCTATTATCGCCCACTGCGGAGCCTCTCTTCTTGTACCAGTAAACTCACTCTTGCCTATTACTCGCCTGATGTTTATCATCATCAGTCTATTATCGCCCACTGCGGAGCCTCTCTTCTTGTACCAGTAAACTCACTCTTGCCTATTACTCGCCTGATGTTTATCATCATCAGTCTATTATCGCCCACTGCGGAGCCTCTCTTCTTGTACCAGTAAACTCACTCTTGCCTATTACTCGCCTGATGTTTATCATCATCAGTCTATTATCGCCCACTGCGGAGCCTCTCTTCTTGTACCAGTAAACTCACTCTTGCCTATTACTCGCCTGATGTTTATCATCATCAGTCTATTATCGCCCACTGCGGAGCCTCTCTTCTTGTACCAGTAAACTCACTCTTGCCTATTACTCGCCTGATGTTTATCATCATCAGTCTATTATCGCCCACTGCGGAGCCTCTCTTCTTGTACCAGTAAACTCACTCTTGCCTATTACTCGCCTGATGTTTATCATCATCAGTCTATTATCGCCCACTGCGGAGCCTCTCTTCTTGTACCAGTAAACTCACTCTTGCCTATTACTCGCCTGATGTTTATCATCATCAGTCTATTATCGCCCACTGCGGAGCCTCTCTTCTTGTACCAGTAAACTCACTCTTGCCTATTACTCGCCTGATGTTTATCATCATCAGTCTATTATCGCCCACTGCGGAGCCTCTCTTCTTGTACCAGTAAACTCACTCTTGCCTATTACTCGCCTGATGTTTATCATCATCAGTCTATTATCGCCCACTGCGGAGCCTCTCTTCTTGTACCAGTAAACTCACTCTTGCCTATTACTCGCCTGATGTTTATCATCATCAGTCTATTATCGCCCACTGCGGAGCCTCTCTTCTTGTACCAGTAAACTCACTCTTGCCTATTACTCGCCTGATGTTTATCATCATCAGTCTATTATCGCCCACTGCGGAGCCTCTCTTCTTGTACCAGTAAACTCACTCTTGCCTATTACTCGCCTGATGTTTATCATCATCAGTCTATTATCGCCCACTGCGGAGCCTCTCTTCTTGTACCAGTAAACTCACTCTTGCCTATTACTCGCCTGATGTTTATCATCATCAGTCTATTATCGCCCACTGCGGAGCCTCTCTTCTTGTACCAGTAAACTCACTCTTGCCTATTACTCGCCTGATGTTTATCATCATCAGTCTATTATCGCCCACTGCGGAGCCTCTCTTCTTGTACCAGTAAACTCACTCTTGCCTATTACTCGCCTGATGTTTATCATCATCAGTCTATTATCGCCCACTGCGGAGCCTCTCTTCTTGTACCAGTAAACTCACTCTTGCCTATTACTCGCCTGATGTTTATCATCATCAGTCTATTATCGCCCACTGCGGAGCCTCTCTTCTTGTACCAGTAAACTCACTCTTGCCTATTACTCGCCTGATGTTTATCATCATCAGTCTATTATCGCCCACTGCGGAGCCTCTCTTCTTGTACCAGTAAACTCACTCTTGCCTATTACTCGCCTGATGTTTATCATCATCAGTCTATTATCGCCCACTGCGGAGCCTCTCTTCTTGTACCAGTAAACTCACTCTTGCCTATTACTCGCCTGATGTTTATCATCATCAGTCTATTATCGCCCACTGCGGAGCCTCTCTTCTTGTACCAGTAAACTCACTCTTGCCTATTACTCGCCTGATGTTTATCATCATCAGTCTATTATCGCCCACTGCGGAGCCTCTCTTCTTGTACCAGTAAACTCACTCTTGCCTATTACTCGCCTGATGTTTATCATCATCAGTCTATTATCGCCCACTGCGGAGCCTCTCTTCTTGTACCAGTAAACTCACTCTTGCCTATTACTCGCCTGATGTTTATCATCATCAGTCTATTATCGCCCACTGCGGAGCCTCTCTTCTTGTACCAGTAAACTCACTCTTGCCTATTACTCGCCTGATGTTTATCATCATCAGTCTATTATCGCCCACTGCGGAGCCTCTCTTCTTGTACCAGTAAACTCACTCTTGCCTATTACTCGCCTGATGTTTATCATCATCAGTCTATTATCGCCCACTGCGGAGCCTCTCTTCTTGTACCAGTAAACTCACTCTTGCCTATTACTCGCCTGATGTTTATCATCATCAGTCTATTATCGCCCACTGCGGAGCCTCTCTTCTTGTACCAGTAAACTCACTCTTGCCTATTACTCGCCTGATGTTTATCATCATCAGTCTATTATCGCCCACTGCGGAGCCTCTCTTCTTGTACCAGTAAACTCACTCTTGCCTATTACTCGCCTGATGTTTATCATCATCAGTCTATTATCGCCCACTGCGGAGCCTCTCTTCTTGTACCAGTAAACTCACTCTTGCCTATTACTCGCCTGATGTTTATCATCATCAGTCTATTATCGCCCACTGCGGAGCCTCTCTTCTTGTACCAGTAAACTCACTCTTGCCTATTACTCGCCTGATGTTTATCATCATCAGTCTATTATCGCCCACTGCGGAGCCTCTCTTCTTGTACCAGTAAACTCACTCTTGCCTATTACTCGCCTGATGTTTATCATCATCAGTCTATTATCGCCCACTGCGGAGCCTCTCTTCTTGTACCAGTAAACTCACTCTTGCCTATTACTCGCCTGATGTTAAGCAACATAATTCTAATTTCGGCAACCCACTGTTAGTTATTTAGTACGAATAATTTAATAATAGTAATAACAGCGTGGTTTAGCTCGATAAACTTATCTTTTAGATCAGGATTGCGTACGAATCAATACCTTTCTAGATAAAGATAAAGATAAAAAGATAAAGAATCTTTATTGATAATGTAAAATTGTAACATACATAGGTATAAGTACTAATATCACAGAATATGCTACACAAATTACAATATCTCGTCAAATTGAATTTATAACATTAGGCTTTTATAAAATTTTAGAAGTTACATATGTCTAGTTTTATTAATAAAACAATGAAAAGTTTTGTTATTAAAATCATGTCAAACATAATAATAGGTATGTAATCATACAATATGTTAACTTAAATAAATCTTGGTACTGTCACTATAAGAATAGAAAGATAAGAAAACTACTCACAGATGCTATCAGAAAGAGTACGTACCTTAGTTCTATTAATACCCAAAGTATTTTATACCCAGCTCTTGGGATAATATAAGAGATGGGATGGAATGTTATTGTTATGGGTATGAAAGCGGCGCTTGAACGTAAAATTTTATATAATAACATCGGAAATCTATTGGTGCCCTCATCTCGTTCAGTTTATGATAAATAGTATCAATTTTGATAGAGTTTTCGAAATGGTATTACACTTAATTCATTGAATAGTTTACCAGCCAATGACCATTATATTCATAATTATGTTATAAACCAATTCATATTGAAATCAATATAGCTTAGTAATTTAAAACGTAAAGACTAAAGAAGCTAGTGACATTGTGAACACTTAGCTACAAATGATAATACTTAGTTATGTTTCTAATCATGATATTACAAATGGTTTCATTTTTTTCTATACACGAAAGCGTCGCACAACGTAGTAACATAAAATTTCTGTATCAAAATAAGACCTCAAACTTCCGAATACAATTTATAACACACGAAAACATTTTCATAACGAATCGAGATGACATTTGGAAAGGAATAATATTTCAACCCGCTTGTTATTTCGGTTCCATCGATGTGGGTACATTATTTTTTTCCATTTCGATTTTCAACCCGAAAGATGTCTTCCCTCCGGCGATTCGCTTTAATATCACAGCAATTAAAACGAGAGAGTTATTGCTGAAGCCATTTTGTATTCACATCATAGTAGCGTCTGCGAAACTGCGTTTTGCTCTTTTTCAGGAGCCAAAAGAGGTTTTTTGAGACGTTAAAAATTTATGATGTCGTAAAAAGTCACCGCGCTCGTTTGCCATCGCGACGCCGAATATGAGCGACAATGTAGGGAAATAACATTCGAAAATAACTCATAGAAATCGTCAAATAAGAATTGAACAATTTTAAGGCATATTTTAAATGTCTATCTTGTGCTTTCAGTGATCCACGCTGATACATTTTTAGAGTATTTCTGCCCGAATTTATTCAATTCGTATAAAAAGTTGACCAGTGAAATGTTAGTTAAGTCAAATTAGTTAAATGATTTGAATTAGATTTGAATTATTAAGGCTTGAAGTATAACAAAGTTGGCTATTTTTTTTTGTTTACCATTGAATTGAAGTCGTTTTTTCTCCGTCGAGTTGTTTTCAAAGCCACATAGGCCACCATTTCAAAATTTACAGCTAGAACCTATGTACCTACTTACGTACAGTTAATATATGCACGGTAGACATTGTTAAGCGCTGAGTAGACAGACTCGTGTTAGCATTGTAATTAACACCAAAATGCTTGGCACGAGTTGTTAAGTAGTTTCTTCAACCTGAATTTTCGTCTGAATCTTAGTGCGCTCTGTGCTGTAAACATTTATGTCGAGGAGTAAACCTGCTCCAGAGAGAACCGGCGAGGTCGGTCCGAGCGTAAAACTGTAAAACTATTATTTCGTCGCTCGTTTCGCTTTTCCGCGGCTCCGGCCGTCACTCCACGAGACCCATTGTGCCTCCTCAGAGACACCTGCAGAGCTACAATAATAAAGAGTTTAACAGCGTTACAAAATGGGACTTTTTCCCGCAATTCAACCGCTACGTGCACTTAAGGGATTTGAATATCTTACGCGCCACACTTTATCTATACCGCGGCGAATCCGTCTTCTCGCTTTACCAAAGCGATTCCCCCAACGTTTTGACGTGTTAAGTTAAGATAGATTTAAAGCATTTATCGACGTTTCAGCCGTTTTGTTTCGGAATTACCGGGTAAACTTCAAGTGTTTGACTTCCCCGGGAGAACGCAATTTTAGCCAGAACAAATAGACGCTATTTTGCAAACGCGATTGTATTGTTTGTACGCTGTTTATTCAGTCTAGATAGCTGTTTTATTCAATGTACATATTTGATTACAGTTAATATTAAATTAGTAAGGATTAGCTTTGTCTCTGTCTTACTCCCACGGGCGGTGGGAATTCGTGTAACTACTATTCTGGTAAATTGTGACTCAATAATTCGGTAGGTACATATTTGTTATATCACAACGTCATTTCTCCGAATTGTAACGTCATATCCATGGCATTGAAATTCCGAAATACAGTTATTTATTAGAAGCAAAATCCGATGATACAAGAAGTTTTTACAATGAAAGTAAATACAGAAAGTCTCCGTACGTAAGTTGCTTCAACATAATATTGGTTACAGTCGGTTTTCTGCAGCGCCCTGTTTCAAGACTAAACGACAGTTTGCGTCTTTATTCCGTAAGTTTAATCAGAGCAGAGAATGTCGTTGAGTGTTCTGGGTATCGAATAAATAGAATTCATGCGAGCAAAGTGACTCTTTTACTGTTACGCCTCGAGACTTAGCCGCGACGTTTACAGGGAAGATTGTGGAAAAATAAATTTTGCAAATGGAATGAGATGCCAGCGCAGGGTTGGCAAATGACGTTTATATGATGGAGCCAGTATGAAATGTTGAGAGGGATTTTAGAGTCAAATAACGAACATAGTTTCAATAAAGTCACTACAACGCTATGCGCAAACCTTTATTTTAGGTACGTAGGTATAAATGAGGGAAAAAAAGGTTTCTTTGCAAGTACCTACTACTAAATGCAGATGTGATAATATCCATAGCATTCGATATAAAAATAAAAAATATATGAGCTGAATATACAAGTGACCCGATATCTAGTTTGGCCTTTACTTTTAACCATGTTTGACCAAGACTATTTAAGTTGTATACCTATTTCAAAAGCCCTTCAAGTTACAAGGTTTATAAATTAGCTTGTAGTAAAGTTATTAAATTTCAAGCATTTAATATCTGCCAGCAGTGGGATAGAGAAGGCTGTGGATGATTATGATGATGATGAATATCTGAATTACTAGACTACATCTTGCAAATAAATATTTCTTTATCTTTACCTTTATTTATAATAATATGTATTAGCAACCCTACTCAGCGCTGAGCGTTGTTTCATTACGCGGCAGACTTCTTTTGATGTCATCTTCAAAATTTTTACCGCTCCTTTGGATGTTCGAAATCCATTTGATTGATCATGAGGCTTCTGATGAACTGCTAAATTGATTTTGACTCTCCCTTCTATCGCGTTCTTTAATCATTCTGTGTTAACAAATCTTTATCGATTAAGTTAAAAATATATAATCCAGCAAAAGTTATAACTTGATAATATTAAAATAAAATGCCTGATCGTTCGTGGTGCACACATTCATCGATATCCAACTCAATTTGATAACAAAGAAAATTATTTAAGTAAATTATAGTAATATTTAGTAATATAATAACACTGTTTGACATGTCAAGAAATTAATTCATTTAAATTAATTACTATCAAAGTTTGCTTTGTTATGAATATGGTAAAACTACAATTGCTTCTTCATGGTGTTTTTAATTTTGTTTAAATGTGGGTTCACTCAAATGAACCATGCTTCTTTAGATTTTTGTTTAGTATAACGAAATATAATAAAATATATATTCGAACGCAGAATAATATAGTTGGTTTTTCGCTATTTTTGCCACAAGAAAATACTGTCAAATTCATTAATGCGCGCCCATTGTAAGTACCAAACGCAACGAATGCAGCAAAATTCAATTTTTGTAGTTTCAAGCCTCAAGCTTGCATATTAAATTCTAATGCTTAAACTCCGATTGGTAAGTTGAGCTACTGCTACTTTCTATAAACGCTGAAATTCTGTAACCGCTGACTATTGCTACCTGTGAACTCGCGAGCATTGAAACCAGGTTCAAACCCATCTGAAGCTAAACTAAACTGCATCAGCATCGGCAAATGACTTCTAACTCCTTGGCTTCAATCCAAAGTCAATTATCGAGTCTGCGGGAGCGACTTCGGCAATTATTTCTCATTTGTGCTGGAACACCTTAACGAGTATTCAGGTGCGGTCTGAATGACACTTGACGTAGGTTCGCTCAGTTTTTGGCGCGGACTCAGCGCTCCCAACAACGACTTTGTAGGCAATAAACGGATCGTAGTCAAAAATATTCAACTTACATGATTAAAAGAAAGTTAATTTGAAAATACAAAACTATATTATAAATGAATGCATGTGTGCACTTGACCATTGTTTATCTTGTAGCAAGCTATAGTTAAAAGTATATTGTGTTCGCTCTCATTATTTCAGGTTAAAAAGTAGCTTATGACACTCCTTAGACCTCATACTACCTACATTCCAAAAAGCATGATACGTTCAACCGTATTGCGTGATGAGCGCTTAAATAAACAAAAATACAGACAAACAGATGAAAAGTGTTCTATTATTGATTTAAGTATACATTTTTTTAATGTTGAGTATACTTAAATCACCTCTGTTCAGATTTACCATCTTCTATGATTATAGACGATGGGAAGATAGATGTGTTCACCCAGAGACACGGGCAATGTGTTGTCTCTGGTTAATATTTTCTATGGCTCCAATTTATGGAACGACTTGGGTGATTAAAGTTGAAGTGCTTGGCTTGTTCCGAGCTCGTTGGGCGAGTATTGTTTGCAGCACCTCGGGGTTTCAGAACCGATGAGCGGGATCACTGAAATCATCTAAAGATCAGCATTTCAGACAGGTAGCGGTTTGGAGATGCACAAATGTAAGTTTGGATTGATTTTCTCTGAAGTAAAAAAAAGATATATGTATTTTTATATTTCCCTTTAATTCGCTTCATTTTTGTAGTGACTATAATTTCAGACGAAGCATCACACCGAGACCTGAATCCATAGACCTGAATCCATCTAAGACACGACACAACTCAGTTCTAAGCACTTCGCCACAGAATCTCTATGTCAACTAGTTATAACAAATGACTGGCGTAAATAAGACATAACTCCTGGCCAACCCACATGACGGAACACATTGGTCCCAATGCATTGGCGCCAATTGCACATAAGCCAGGCTCTTTGAAAGCAATTGCTGGGGATGTGGGGCCAACATGGCCGTCATGGGACCATATATAAATCACGAAGTTAGTGGCAAGTTACGGACATTAGCGACACGCGGCGTCTGCAGTAAATCGCGCTACCAAGTCTGTCCGCAGTCACGCATACCTACTTACATGTTATATAGCACATCTATAGAATATGAGTATACCTATATATCATGGAACAGTTCTTATGCATAGCTAGGTAGTGTAGCATAGTATGTACAAAATACTCAGTCTGAAGTTAATTCGTTTGTTTCTTGGTACCTCCTCCTCGAACAGTATCTTCTATCTACTACTTGTATTATGTATTCTGTGATACTACCACTAAATAGAGCATACACGTTATTGAGTGTTACATATTGTATTATGCTATGGCGCAACAACAAAAGCTTAAATATTTAATGAAATAACCCCAATATATAGCGCTGTGTGATGTCCTGAGATATGTATTTAATTTATTTAATTATATATTATATATGTATTTAATTATATATAATTAAATACATATCTCAGGACATCACACAGCGCCATCTAGCCCCATACTAAGCTTAGCTTGTATCATGGGTACTCGATAACGGATATAATACATATATACTTTTTTTTGTAAATACATACTTATTATACATAGAAACGACCAGACTCAACA
Organism: Macaria notata; assembly: GCA_927399415.1. Taxonomy (NCBI): domain Eukaryota; kingdom Metazoa; phylum Arthropoda; class Insecta; order Lepidoptera; family Geometridae; genus Macaria; species Macaria notata. Next base: position 10,921,182 of record OV656731.1, on the reverse strand, counting down.
CAAGTAATTACAAATTTTAATATTCATAATTACTTGTGTTATGCGGGAATCGAACCCGCACCCCTAGATTAGAAGGCAGAGCCACTACCAACTAAGTTAACAGAGCAGTCAAGCAATATACGCCAAGATTGTTTGTAACAAGACATACAAGATACAAACTGGACCTTATCACACCAAAAAAAAAGACAAAGCAAGTTATTTCCTACATCTAGATTAGCTTCCGGATCCGGAAGTCGTCCATTCCATTCAATTTCCATACAAGAATGCCACTTTGTTATTTCCACGCATGAGTCAGCGTATGACTGCTTTTTACTCGGAAAACAGGACAAGTGGCTTATCAGTGAGATAACGCGTTCTTCGTGCCTGGCCCTTTTATTCTACGTTATGAATGATATGAAAATGTTAATCGATAAAGTATGCGATAAAAATAAACGCGGCGAAAAGAGGTTAGATGTAGTAGAAAAAGTCCTATTGACTTAGTTTACGTGTTTTTCGATTTACCACATAGATGGATTAGCTCGTTAGAACTGTTTTTAATATGTAAATCCTAAAAAATCCTAGTTACCTATAAATCTGTTTTCAATACCTGAGAGGCCCATTTTAAACATGAGTTAATTTTCAAGCTCTGATCACATTCAAAATAAATAACTTACAGTTTTAAATAAGACTACATATTAAACACTGTTATTTATTTTATATTTCAACTATTTTATACAGTATTTTCTCGCAAATCCTCTCAAGTGGTCGTGTTTATTCGAAGCCAATCTTTAGAACAATCTAGAGCAACCCACTCGGAACATAAAATCGAGCATTACTCTATATGTAAAGTCTGCATGTTACAGTAATCGCTGGATGATGATCTACCTTCACTGCAGCTTAGTCTATTCTCTGCAGAGCAATCTCGGCAAATGGAAGCACGTACCCTCTGCACTACTATTTGCTCCAATACACCAAGCTCTTGTAAACGTTGGATGGTTGGATCAATTTAGCTTGAAATAAGGTCCAAAACATATTGAAGAACTCTAGTTTAGTATTCATTAGAGTGTAAAATAGCGTTAGCTTCACGTTTTTGACCGATTTTACATGATATACCTATACATACATAACTTTGCCCTAATTGTGTGATATCATTAGTTTATGAACAAAGCCTTGTTCGTTACTCATTGTTTGCTGTATCTTGCAACGATTTAGTGATAGCCAAAGGTCGGCCCAATGTTGTGGCTGCGTTTAACGCCATAACAATATCACAAAGCCCAACATTGGTATTACAGAGGCTATTATCGCCAAGTAGGGAAAGCAAGAGCTAAGAGCTGGGGGATTCAATTTGCGCAATACTCACCCACATTACGACGTTGAAGCAGAACAAAGTGTACTTGATGCAATAGATGTTGGACTCGAGTTTCCCAACAGCTGGGCCCGCGCCCTCGCCCGTCCCTGCGCCCGCCATTTCACTTCAACAACACTTCACAATATTTAATTTTTCTCGAAAAGATTCGCGGTCCATTCATGGACTCGATCGAGTAGTAACTGCTCTGTTATCAGAGATAAAACATTACACATCGGCCGGTTATCTTTGTTTGTGGTGATAAGGACGTTGAAAGATTATGGCAGGCTATGAATTGCCACACCCTGTGTTTTGTATGTCCTCGTACGCCATTGTCTGAAATGTGTGTCATGTACATACGTTGTTTTGGATTGTTGGTTAAAAGACCCTCGTTATTTAGACCAGCGTATGAAAAACATTTTCCTCTTATTTGATTTATAATGTATCGGCTCGTAGTGGTCAGTAAAGCTACAGTTTCCTAAAGATGGTAATTTGAAAGCATAATCATGTTTTTGTCCGCCACAATAGAAATTTCTAGGTTTCTAGTTTTAGTAGTCTCATGTGCAAATTAACGAGATAAACATTAATTTCATAAAGAATTTCAACTATTTACATAATTGCAAATCAAAAATATTCATCTTTAGGCTTTTCTAAAGATTTTCTAAGTGCCCCTATTTGTAGTAGTTAAAAGTAGTATGTTTAGTTTTCCTTCACTTGTTTTTATATTTTATTATTGTAAATAAAGTATATTTACATCATTAAAAATATTCATATGTGGAAGTGAAAAGTTAACACCTAATATTTATTTACTAAGTAAACACATAAAAGTAAACCATGAAATGCGATTGACAGGCAAATCGAAAAGGTACCTTAAACTCCACCCTAACCGCATCACATAATCCTTCCCCAAATCCATAACATTATGTTGCGCAGCAATAAATACGAATGAAATACAATTTCTCAAATAAATAATCTAGCTTTTCTATATTCATGCAGCAATCTTGGAAATTTGAATATCCTTTTTTATTCTTATTCGATTCTGTATCAGTGCGATTCTTTATACCGCGAGTAATTTTATAAGGGTAACGGACCACGCTTATACTTATGCATGTATATATTTACTATATATAACGTCCGGTGGTATTGAAACGAACCACGGTGTGTGCGAAATTCGATAAACGGATTCTAACAACGAAATCACATCTAAGAGGCGCCTTACTATGGCGGAAAGTCCGATACATACCTACTCGTAGCTGTCAAATAGGGCCAAGCGCCAAATAATTATAATAGTTGGTTATAACGCCAAATAGCAGAAAATAAAACAACTGGTTGGTAAAAAGAAAGAAAGGAAAAAATATTTATTTCTAACTACACAAGTTTAAAAAAAAATTGTCTAGGTAATATTACGTCAAATAAAATTAATGAATCGTGTACTTACTCGTAGTTTGGCTAGACGCATGACTTGTGTAGGTATTATTTAAGTCTTGATACTGATTGTTCTGAGTCAGACATGGTTTACGAAAATGTACAAATATGTAAAAAAAAATAGTAGTACATAGACAAGAAACTAAGTATCAGTTTGACAGTGGGGCACTGTCGGAGGAACAAGAGCAAGTTGTAGTCCAAAGTGATACTGAATTTGTATGTGTATTTGGAAGTCTCTAGCTACTTTTATCTCTGGATTCAAACTATATAGGATTGGTTGCGGCCAGCATAGAGCTGTAAACATAAATAAGGAAGACTTACGGCGTTTTAGAAAACCCCCACGCACGAAGCGTAAAAACATAAATCTTGGACTTGCAATAGTATTTCTAACATAGATGCTGCATCGCTGTTTATGTTCGATAAACGAGCTTGAGAAATCGAGACCATGCTTTACCAAAGCTTTATTGTTACCGCAGATAAATTTATGCGGATTTATTTTAGCGAAGTGTATTTTAGCATAATAAAAAATTAAACTGTTTTGGGCCACGGCATGTTGTGAGTATATTTTAATGACTATTTATTGGAACTACTATGAGCCTCCAGTTTTACATTTCAAATGTATTTTATTTTATGAAATGGTAACTTTAAAATTACCTCATTGAAATTAGTTCACAAACTTAGAAAGCTATTCTTTAATGACCAAAAATTTTTAATAAATTTTTAAATATCGAAGTTATGAATAGCCCTAGTGCCATGTTTTTCTTCTTTCCTGTCATCCTGCCCACACAACCAAGTACTAACAACAGATCCCGTGGTCTCAATACTGCACTTTGCAATGCATGTACAAGAAGGCACGGGGTATATTTACAAGGCGCACTCGCTTCGTATTTCCTCCCTAGCTCTTCATTCTGGGCAAAACATGGCCCAGGGCTGCCAAACATACAAGTATGTTTATTAAACTTTTCATAAAATACCTGTTTTTTGTATTTTCAAGCAATATACGTGTAGACTCATACTTGACTATAACTTGCCTGCTGTTTAGGAATGTTGTAATCAACGATGTAGCGTGCTAACCTAGAAGAAACCGATTATGTCTCGACATGAAAACCGATATTACAAAGTAATGAACGCTTACGGTATTCTCGCATGTTTTTATTCGAGATGAAATGCAGTAGAAAAAACATATTCATACCAAATTTGTCACTTTATTAATTCTTTGTCCAAAGTTTTGTTGCGTTTTAGATTTTCTCAGTACTCTCCAACAAAATAATATGATGGATATAAAGTCCTGTATTTTTATGTTTATCTAATGACGCAGCATACAGCCAACCCTGGTTGTATTTCCAGCTTGCTCCGTAGACATGAGTAAATAATTTCCCTGATTACCGCCGTCTTGGAGACGTCTCGCCTTCGACAAAAATATTAAAAATCCTCGCCTTAAACTCTCGATTGGAGTCGTCTGTATAATGCTCGTCGAGGCAAATTGATTTCCCGTTTCGAATCCACGGATGCAAGTTAGAGCTGGCGCGCACTTTATACTTTTGCATACGAGTTTTTATTTTAAAACTACATATAAAAATATTATTAAAACAAGGAAAAACACTAAATATACTACTTCTGACTACTACAAAATAATAAAAGAAAATCTTTAGAAAAGCCTATTAATAATACGTTAACAGCTTAGTAGCTTGGGTTTGAATCTTTCTAAATGGTTTCCTGTAATAAAATACTAAGCTAAACATCAGGCGGGCTTGAAATTCTATGCGAGCTCATAAAAAATAATTATATTATTAGTAATAAGTTAGTAAATATAATCTAAAAATACACCAGACGCAAACTCTCAAACATATCACTATAAAATACACAGAATATGCATTTTAGTTCCTAAAATATTTAAATTGATTAATCTAAATTATTATTCAGAAATAGATTTAGCGTTGGTGAATTTTGTATCAAGTGTGAGCTGTGCTAATGTGAAATGCAGGTAAGCGCGACGTCAGTTCAATCCAACGACATCTACTCAAGAGACGCATAATAATTGTAAAATAGTACACATGCCAGAGGTCCATGCTTGGCATCAAACTTATATAAATCGAGTACGTAACACTGAAATCTGACGCCGAACAAAAGTTCGAGACTTCGTCATACTGGCGGTCATTAACCTCAAATGGAGCAAGGCTCTGACTGAGTGGTGACTGAGAACAGGTACACGGAACATCGGAGGTCCAGCAGCGAGATGGGTTGACGACATAGTAACTGTCGCGGGTCGAACCTGGACGAGATTGGCACGGAACCGAGACTATTGGTATGAGAAGAACGACCAATACCCAGCAATGGGAAAAACTGGCTGTGGATGATGATGAGTACATATAATCTATTCACTTGATTAAATTGGTCGTATTCACATCCAAGTTAAATTTAAGATAAGATAAGATAAAGATAACTTTATTGATCAAAAACTTAGGTTCTAAGACAATTTTGATCGCTACACTCCACACTAGGAGTTGATGTACCTGTATTGTGGAGTGTAGGCTCTTCCTTAGGGTAATACATACAATTTCTGATCATCATTTTGTTTGATTCGTAGCCGTGAACTGATAGCACGCTGATCGATCTGTGAATTATATTTCCTTTTTATAATAGTTTGTCTAAAAATATATTTTTGACAGTATTAGCTAACGTATGACTACCGCCTACTTGACGTTAAGCACCACCACTTATTTAGCTGAAAACGCTTGGATAGAATAATGTTCTCCTATTAGCTCAGTAAATTTCTGATTTTGAATTTTTTTTAAGCATTGCTTGCATTGTTTTGCGTTGCATTTGTCATTTTATAGGCTGCAGCAATACTTAACATCAAGCAGGCTGTAGCAAAAGCAAAAGTTCCTACGTAAAAAAAATCGACTGAATAAATCTGATATGGTATGAAGGTAGAAGTCTGTGTATAATTTTGTCAATAGTTCAATCCGAGAACGGAAATAGGCGTTGATATTGCATACTATTAATTTAGCGTCGGAGCAGATCAAACAAGCTGCGTCGTTATTAAAATGGCGGGTTTGGATAACTTGAGGTATTGAGTTCAGGTTTGCTAACGTCGATGTTTTCATGCACAATGCACATGCTGCTTCAACGCAAGCTGAGGAAATTCTCATTAATGTTAGTTGTGTAGACAAATGGAATTTAATGTATTTTCATAAGTTTTTATACACTATTAATAACACTATTTTATACACTATTAATAACAAGAAATTGAATTTGAATGATTTTGTGGATAAATTGTTACAAGATTATCAATGCTATAAAAGCCTCACAGGCTGTTATAAATCCAACACTTGTAAAAGGTATTATCTACTTCACCGAAATCCTTATAATGAACATTTTAGAAATATAATTACTTAGAACGATCTTATCTCTGTAACTCGTATGTCGATATTTACTAGAAGCGATGCCGAAAATCTCAATATCAAGCAAAATGATGCACACAATCAATAATAAAATAAACACAAGCACTATAACGTTAATTACAGGATTGCATTATTCAAACAAAGTAAACAAACAAATGGATTAAATTTACATTGCAATGGTTTGTTTGCAGCGTATAATAAAATCACAGACACAAACACAATAACGATATTAAAAACCGCACTGAACAGGATTATTCCGTTTCGGTTAAAAGAAGTACGGAGAACCGTAGAAATTGCAGCTACCGTGGTTATAGGTAATTCAATTCATGAAAAACCGTACATTCCACATAAAATGACATTTAATGTAGTAATTGGTTTAACGCAATGCGTCGTCATTTGTACTTTATTGATGTTGAAGATATGTAACATATAAGTAAAAATTGATAAACATATAGACATCATAGTACATACTTATACTTTGTAGAAGACGTGTTGATACTAATTTATTCACCTATATTACAATTTCTTTTGTAGCTTTACTTACTTAGTTTTCTTTTCTACAAGTAATAATTAACTTTCATAAACTTTTCTATCTATAGCAGCACACATGAAATATCTTTGTGTGAGCTAAATTCATGTCCAGGTACAGACTAAGAGTAAAATTAAATTTGTCGACCGACGGACGAAATGTAATAACTGGGAGCTTCTAACTAAATATTTGGAGAACCGTTCTGGTTGGTTTACGAATGCCACTGAAGTGAGTTTTAAGAACAAAGGTGTGTCACAATTTACCCAAAAAAATGTTATGAGAAGTGTTTTTGATACAAACGGGAGGCTAAACTCTCGACACCAGAGTTGGCTACTCTCATTCGATAAGAAGAAGAAGTGGTGATATTTATAGTATTGGCATTGTTATTGGTGTGTTTTATATAATCAGACAATTTACTGTTTTTACAATTAATAAAGACCTCTGTAAGATATTTTGCATAATTTCTAGGTATTCTCACATCGTTATGTCCTGGAGTCGATTACGGATGAGTTTATACAAACCTCTATGAAAGAAAATGCAGCTTACCTAATCATTTGTACCCTACTACATCGGTTATATCTACGGCTAACTCGAAAAATATTATCATATCATACAAATACTTTCAAAACGAATTTCTTTCTAAAAAAATGTCAAGAGATAAGCAAAACATGGCATACCTACATAACATTTTATTTACCTACATAAATGAAACCCTATTATTAGTCATTTCATGTTCTTCTTAACTCTAAAATTTAATTTTACTTTTAACCCGATGTGAATGAAAAAGCCCATTAACAGGTGGTAAATAAATAATTAATGAGCATCGAACCTTACTTCATTTGGAATCGGAAACCGCAGCCGTGAAACGGTAAGGAATAACCCGAAAGGTGTGTTGTATTAAATTGGTAAAGCTTCGAGAATACCGTGTGGAATTTATAAAGGGAGAATTATATTGGAGAGTTTGCCTTTTATTTTTAGAACAAATAGAAACATTTTTATAAATGTTAGCAAATCGCAACCGCAGGCTTATAGATAATTTAATGTTGAAGCATTACCACATACCTAACACTTCTTTGATTTTTAAAAATTAAGATTGCATATCTTAACTGATTGAATTAGTACTAACTAACAGTAAAAATATTATTTCTGTGTGTTTATGATTAACTTGTTTTCAGTGTCGCTGTTCATTTGTTTTGTGTTATTATCTGGCACAAATGGAAGAGTTTCTAAACTGTGAAATCATACTGTAATAGAATTAACCTACGAGAAAAAATCCTGTGTCTTTGAATTCGACTCCCGTATAAGCGAGCCTTACAAACAACGGGTAGATCGAACTTTATACATTTTACATCAGTAAAGGAAACAAATCTTCGTTGCCTTGGCTCCTGTCTTCAAATTCTTTCAGCTGTTCAGGTGTTGTTTCATGTTTCCTGATTCAATTTTGCTGCGTTAGTGGAAAATGCTGTATTACTATTAGCCTTACCTACCTTTTGTTTTGAAACATTTACTAAACTGTATTGCTAAAAAATCAAATATATACTAGACTTGACTAGGAGTATAATTTAACTAATAGTTATCAAGTAAAGTATGTAGCAAGTTGTTTGTCAAAATGTGATATTTGCACATTTGAACTATGAAGACGAATATAAGTTACATATACATTTTTTATCATAATCAATTTAATTACCGATTCGTCCAAACCCTTTCATTTAAAATGAAAAATAAAAGAAGATGGTTTTCAACTACACTTTTGTAAACATAGAACTAAGCATACAGAAATGAAAGCCAAAGTTTTATAAAAGTTTGAAAAAACCTGCTCTCTAAGTAACAGCTAGAGAACTGAAAAGTGCTCAGTAGTAATTAAAAACCAAGCTTAGCATAAAGTATGGCAATTGCTCAATGTCGTCCGGTCTACTTTTGAAAATTTATTTTCTTCCTAAAACTCCACTTTTGCAATGGTTAATTACTATACTCAGCATGAGTTAATGTATATACTGAATGTATATATTTTTGTGTAGTGAATTTTCTTTTATATTACAACAATGATTTTGTGTAGTAAAAACCAAAATGGGTTAGGTTATTGTTTATACCTCAAATGATATTTACACCGACTTGAATTGGCATTTTCTTTTTGAAAGTTATTTGGTAAAGGGAGGAGGCTTGGTGATAAGCGGTAAGCGGTCTTAAAAGCATTAATTATGCTCACATCCTCTCTCTCGTATATAACATTTTATTTAACCCTGCTACCCCGCGTTACTTAGTTTCTCGTTTTGCGTATGTCCATACTACACACTCTCTTTCTCTTCGATCTACAAATAAATTAACACTCGCACATCCAACATTCAAAAAGAAATCTTATTATGGCTCATCATTTACTGTACAAGCTGTTACTTTATGGAATTCTGCCTATCAACATTCAAAAGGCTCAGACAATTGATTCCTTTAAAAAACAAGTAAAGGAATTTTATCTCGCTTCCCTTCAGTGAAAATTGCTGTTATTATTTCTGCTACTATCACCTTTAAATATTTTGTTGTGTATTATATGTATTTGTATATAAACATTAATTTTATTATATTAAGTATGTGTATTGCGTATTTGTATGCATATATATATATATATATATATATGAGTAAAATTTCTTTTTTCCTTTTTGTTGTACACCACATTCTTCTTTATTTCTTTTGCTTATTTCTCTCCAGCTGAAGGTTGCCTGGAAGAGATCGCTTTCAGCGATAAGGCCGCCGCTTGTGGCACTAGTTAAGGTGCAATTTGTTCTATGTACTGTTTTTTTAATATGTGTCAACAATAAAGAGTTAATCTATCTATCTATCTAAATAAGACATTTTGTTTTAACAACCATTGAAAAGTAGACAGAATAAAACAAGGCGTGCATCTTAATTGGTATCTATTATAATCACACCTACCTATCTTTACGTCTATTGAGAAATAGGAAACATTGTCAGCGTTATCAAATACAACGAATTCCGGGACAGACTCCGTGGAAAATTATCTCAAAACGGCAACGCGAAAATAAATCGCCGCCGCGTCTCCTTGATAGTCAACAGCAAACTTTTCATTAATATTCCATTCATATTCAAATCTGATTCGCGAAGCGTTATCTTGGCTTTGGAATGCGGATCACGCTCTCCGCGGCATCGATCTCTTACCAAACCATAGCACGGATACGGGACACTAGAACTCATGATTGCTTACATTAACTAAAGTTAACTGATATGATTAATACACCGCTTGTTTTGGGCGACAAACCGGTTTATTAGCGATGAAAAGGGTAAATTGCGTCGCGCCTAACCGAGTTAGCAAGCTTTCGAATGACGGTAATGGAACAAGACAAACAGTTGGTACACTGAGTTTCCTTAATCACGCTCTTTCAGCGGTTTGTAACGTCACGACTCGCTGAATTTTGATTGATTCCAGGAATTATTATGTAGCTTTAGAGTGTAGGTGTTGGTACCTCACGTTGTTGGCTAGAAGAATCCAGATGATGAGGTTATGTCCAAACTTAAGGTCATAATCATAATCATAATTTATTCATAAAGCTATTTTACACGTCACATAATTGTAAATACTAGAAAATAATTACAGTACTATTTAATATAATATATGTAAATTTACAAGTCAGAAACTAAGTTGTATTACTTAAGCGTAAGTATAATAATACAATTAAAATCATAATTAATATAATTAAATTAATAAATAATAACGTTACCTATTACTTTCAAAATTGTCTTGTGAATTTCATGAGCACCTCGATCGAACAGAAAGAGTGCTCCAACAGCCAACAACTGAAAAATCATACTTAACGTATCCCTTATATTACAGCTTTTACTAGATTTTTTCTTTGCTTGAGCAAAGATTGTCATATATAACTGAAAATACACTAAAAGCATTAAACTATGCAATCTGCAACTGAACCTCAATAAGACCTACAAAGAAACGAACAGAAACATAATGAGGAACTAACATCTATACTAATATTATAAAGCTGAAGAGTTTGTTTGTTTGAACGCGTTAATCTCAGGAACTACTGGTGCGAATTGAAAAATTCTTTTTGTGATGAATAGACCATTTATCGAGAAAGGCTTTAGGCTATATAACATCACGCTGCAATTAATAGGAGTGAAGAAACTATGGAAAATGTGGAAAAAATGGGGTAAATTATTCATTTATTATATATATTTTTTTTTATTCGTTGCGTCCGCTGCGAAAACGGTTCAAGTCGTGGGTAACTGCTATATATTTGCAAAAATAAATATGATGCCCAATATAACTATTCCACGCGGACGGAGTCGCAGGCACAGCTAGTGGTTTATAAAACTTTAGCATGATATCATATCATTAGATAAGGTCGTTAACTTTCGTCATGGATAATTTTGTCCTCAAATATATTTATGCCTACTTGATATTGACGTGAAATGTTCCAACGAATGAATGTCATTTCAGTTAAACATAGTTGGACTGAAATCATCGGACCGGCGGTAATTTATCTTTACATATTCATATGCTAGTAAAGGTACCAATGGAGTTCGAATGCCATAAACATTTATTTATGATTCATGTTTATTCAGGCATCACCCCGGCGTCGCTTTTCAGTCGTAAACTGAATGTATGCTTATTAAGTTTGTGATCATTGTAGCGGATATGTACATACCTATATATGGATGCCGCCGCTCTTAGGGCGTTATCCAGTTTACTATGCAAATGTGATACTGAATTTTGTTTATGTATGCTGTTAAAGATGCACGCTTGACGAATTTTAGCTTGAAAACCGTTAATGCGTGTATGTGTAAGTTACACTCGCTGTCTTAAGGATTTATATTAGGTGTGTAATTTAGGCCCTAAAAAAACATGAGAATAATTAAAATGCAACAAAAAGTTTCTTTTGTGAGATTCAAATATTTATTTAAGTTTTATTACCAATCTAAACATTTTTCTCAATATCTCCATAGCTCGCTCCTTCACCCGATCCAGTCTAGAACAAAATTACTTTATTTTTGCTAATACGCCGTCTGACACAACATGGAAAAGTAATATCCATAGGGATAGCGTCCAGCCAAGATAAATAAAATGTATCCCACACCGGGGACTGAACTTGACAACCATAAAATTATAGCGAATGTTCAATTTGATGCTGTGTTTATAGATGTGGGCGTATTATATTTTGTTTGAAGTTATCGGTAACTATATATATATATATATAGAGAGGCCGTGTCAAGTGAAAAGGGAAAATATTTTGGCTGTCCAGTTACGCCATCGCTAGGGGATGTTTTTTTTACATTAGATAGGCTCACGCTTGACTACAACTTGCCTGATGTTAAGCAACGTTATAATCTACGATCTAGCGCGCTTGCCTAGAAGAAACCGGAATGAAATTTTGACAGAATCATCCGAATACAGTCTACTAACTGTAAAGTTAATTAGAAATAACAGTTTTTATAAATCGTTCTTATATAATTTTTTGGTTAATATATGAGTATAAGTAAGTGTCCTACAGGGTTATATATTTTATGCAACAACATTACATTTCATCATCTCTTCAAAATTTCATACTTTATTTATCTATTCAATATGCAATGCATGTTCTGAAATTCAAAAATAGCTGCATCTATCCCCGGTCTCATACTTCAAACTCAAGATATTCCCGTCGTATTGAAAGCGAATACCAGACAGATTGACGACATAGCCAGACTTATCTCAAATGACTGGAATTCATGCAAAATTTTATGGAGAGATCGTCAACCCCCATGGGGGTTCGGTTCAGATAACGTTCCTTTAGAACGTTGTAAAATATTTCCACTGGATAAGGTTATGCGACCGAATATTCTTTTGAGAAAATTAGGTACTGGAATTTTAAGTGTTTGGGACGTAGAACTTCTTTGGAAAATTGGTTTTAAAGGTATCTGAGAAGTTTAAAAGTTATTAGAGTAAGTCATTGCATGTGGTGTATCAACATAATTATCATTTTGCAGTTATGTTATTGTTGACTTTTGACATGCATGTATAATAACATATATTTAATACATACATACAAACCAAGCCAGATAAAAAAGACCATATAGAACTTTTGCCATAAATTTCTTTACAATATAAGTATGTAAACATTTTTAATCACAATATGAAGCACATTCACTCATTGTAATTTTATCAGCGGAAATTCTCTTCGGTAGAAGAAAAATATCACAGAAGAAAATATGTGAGTAGATTTGTAAGCTTTGTCTCATTTCTAACTTACGCCTTCCCACTCAGCAGCCTTTAGTATTCCTTTCTTATTTTTATAAAGAAGTTTTCTAAGAATGTTACAAAGTATTGGAGATATGTCATGTAGTGCTTGTTTTTACACTTAGAAAGTTTCTAATGTAACGGATATGATTTTCAAAGAAATTCTTTGTTAAGCTGATACTAAATGTTAGATGATATTTTGAAATCATATTTACTAGCTTATCATATCTGCCTGTTAATAATGTCATCGTGATGTACATGTTTAGTGAACCATAGACAAAATTTGGTCGATTTTTTCAAAATTCGGTGGTTTTAGATATTGCGTTGATATTTAATTTTACACTAATACTCGTATTATGTGTTTGTATGTGTGTTTGTTTGTTACTTCTTCCTGCTCAACCAATGAACAAACTGAACCAATTCAAATAAAAAGTGATATAAGTTTTTAAATATTAGACCTTGAAATAAAATATGGAATATTCTTTATACCACATTAACACGTGTCAACACCTCAAGTCGTTTCTTGGTTGAAAATAAACGCCATAATCAAAAGGGCGAGTAAATAAAATAAAATACCTAAAAATATTACAAAAAGCAGACGCAGGGGTAGAAATGTTATCTGTAATCTAAGTGTCGTCTCGCAAGGAGCCGTATTGGCGTTAAACATGATAAATTTGCGACAATATTTGTATGCGTGTCGGAGTAAGCGCGCTCGTTTATCAATACACATCAGAAGGGAATATCTCGACAAGCTAGAATTGTTTACGGTTCATATATGGGACGAAATTTCTTTGTAAAATGCATTTCAAATGATTTCCAATATGTGTTTTGTTTTATTTCGTCACTTTTAAACGTTCGTTATTTTTAAACAAATACCAAATTTCTTACGCAACATCAACATGACAATTCTTGTAATTTTCTTAGATTTAATAGAATGATAATTATCCATTATGCAGTACATATGAATTAAGACATGTTCAAGCAAATAACTGATGATAAAGATATAGACTCGAATCACAAAAAAAAACGTATCTGTACCCACATAATTATGTACGTATCCATACATACTTAACAAAAAGCTTTATAATATTTATAAGTAAACAATGAAGTAGGTATTTATTTACGAAAAATAAACACTCACACACATTTGCATAAGTATAAAGACTATCATTTAAACATGAAATGTAAATATAGCGTACTTACCTATATTGTAGTCTAATTTTATTAATTTGAATATGAATGACTGTATTGACATTCTCGTGCAGGAAATTAATGTTCCAAATTGTCACGGCTATTTGTCATAGTACGGCTTACTTTCACCCATATCGAAATTTACTAATTAACGGCATTAAAGTTGATTACTTTTTTACAATAAGAATAAAACTACAGATAAAACGCAAAAACCCAAGAAAAATATTTAGGTATTTGATTTGTCATAATCCAGGAAACATTACTTCGCCTACAGTATATTCCTTTTGCGGTGACCTCTTAAATCAGTCAGCAGCAAACTTGGAATTGTTGAAGAGCGAATCCTGAGACCCTCGTCGCTCACCTGATTGCGGAATGCAAATCGTCCCCGCGGGACCTTAACCTTAAAATACATACGTATAAAGCTGTTTATCCTTTGAAATGGCCTGTTCGAGGACCGCCAAACCGTAACAGACACGTGAGAGCTTGAAATGGTTTTGAATAGTTTATAGTGCTTTATTTCGCTGGCCGTTATATTATTTACAGGCCCTCTGCTAGCGGCACGGTTGGAGTTACTCTTAATTTTGGCAATTTTTTCCTGGTTCCCGTTTCTTTCTCAGCCCGAAATGACGGAATATTCCGAGACGAGGCGGAAATTCCCGTAAATTAGTTTTGGGTTTGTCCCTAATTAAGGTGGGAATAGTGGAGAATAAAGTATTTTAGTTTTCTTGGAAGGCAAAGAAAACTTCAATTAGTTTTAGTAGATACGGTATATATAATTTAAGTGTGTGATTCATTTGCATCATTGTTAACAAATTCGCCAAGCTTTGCATTCAGAAGAGTGAGATATTTCACTTTAACTAGTTCTGAAATTATAAATCCAGTAATAACATTAAAATTGCGTTGTTTACTTTTTTACTTAACTTTTGTTGGTTCCCATTGATGACACTATTTCGTATCACGTATATTCATAGATCAGGTATAAACATTAAAGAAAGTATCTCAAATGCAATCAAGATTTAAATATTTCCAAGTACATACTTACAAATAGTCAAACTTTAGCACGCGATAATGCTAAAGCGAGTGTGGCTCAGCGGTTCCAGTGTCTGCTTTTCATCCAGACGCACCCTGGTTCGAATTCGCCCTACACCAATGACTTGTATTTTCAAGTTATGTGTAGATTTGCACTCGCTTAGCGGTGAAGGAAAACATCGTGAAGAAACCGACATGTTTGAGGACCACAATATCCGAGGACATGCGTCTTCCGTGGAAGGACCTGGGCGCCCACCACGATGTATCTGCCCAAGAAAACTCCCCTAACGAATTAATTCTGCGGGGGAGTCATGACCCTCAGTCATGAGGAAATACGACTCAAAGAGACAGAATGCTACAACAGATTTTTTCCACAATAGCAAACACTTTTTCATGACAGAGACTTGAATAATTTATATCTTTAGATGCCTTTGTTGGCAGTGCCTCTGCTCTGTAATTTGTATCTCGTTGCTTCTTAGAATAACATTTTAGTGGATAAAAATGCTAACAGTGTTACAGGGCTTATGGAAAAGGAGTAACATTATTCTCAAACAAAAAAGGTTTTTTACCAACTTACATACTTGTACAGATAAAATAGGTAGGAATAATGTTTTGCCTTACAAAGATTTAGAATTATAACAATTCGCAGTAATATTGAAGCTAACGTTGAATGATGAATTCATATTCAGAATTGATTGAAAAATCTGTTGAGTATTTTATGTAGCTAGAGAAGAAAAGAAACAGCTTCGTCCTTTTATAGCTGATATCCCATTAAAGCATTGCTGAGTATATTGTACATAATCAAAATTTTTTGAACTGTTTTATAATGTAATCATCATTTTACACATCCGGTTTTATCCCACTGTTGTGTATAGGCCTCTCTCTTAATATGCCACTGGTTTCGATCTTGTCTAGATAAAAATATAGACATACTATAAAAATATCTTGTAACGTGTGAATGAACTCTTAACAAAAATGAAGATTGGCTCGTGTGTAGCCAACATACTCTGAAGCCTGGCTCGCCCTCAGACGTTGTTCGTTCAAACCGCAATTACAGTTTATTAAAATCACCGTTCCAAACACGCAATGGTTCGCAAGTTGCAGGTAAGCATAGATGTATATACCCCGAGACTGTGTATCAACTATGTATTCTGTTTGCTACCTTAGGTTTTGCGAGAACTATCAGGATTAAAATTGAGACTTATCACAAGACCAACGTGACCTTACGCTGTGTCTTTTTGTAAATGATTTTCGAAACACTTTCATTACATAGTTTCACGGGTAGTTGGTTCTAACATCCTTGTTAGATCCGAGAACGCCCTTAAAAGTACTATAGCCTTGAATACGTGTTATGTTTATATTATTTATTTGTTTATTTTAGTCACAAGTCCACAAAACTAGTAAACATCTAATAAAAAGCTGAATACTCTAAGGATGTCGGCATAACTTGCACTTTGTGTCATAAATAAATATGTCAGGGTTAGGGTTAGGGTTAGGGTTCTTGTTATAAGGTGTCAAGTAGGTGACAGGTCGTTGCAGGCAGGTAATAGGGTGATTTCAGCCGAGCTATAAACAGACACAACTCAATTTCATCTGGCGCGAGTGTAATTGAATCCGAGAGGGCGCCTGCTACCTCGTCGCTGTCGAGGAAACTGTTTTTGACTGTACCTACTAACTGCTGCTGCTTAGATGACACGACTTTTAAGAACACATTTTTTAAATAAAATTTTATTAGTCTATTTTTATTTAGTAGGCTTCGTTGTGTAAGTCTTTCAAATAAAGTTATTCAATAAATAAATGACATATTATATTCATGTACTGTCTGCAAAACGTGCATAAAAAGATCATATCTAACCTTATGAAAATAAATCACATTATTTGTTTAAAAATAAAGTTTAGTCAAACTCTTTAATTTTGATTAGTACTAAAAACACTTGTACTAAATTACGAATTATTTTTTTATCTATGAGTCCACAATTGCTAAATTTACTTTCAGTTACTTTCAGCTAATATCACTTTCCGATTTTAATCGTAGTTCAATTTTATTTCGGTACTCGTCACCAAGATAAACTGTTCCAAATAGGCACGACAACTAAGTTTTAGAAATGTGACATACTTGTTTAGGAGACAATGTATTGCTAGTATCGTGGTGTATAAATGAAAAGCCGGGATGCAATACACCTAGGCAGTAATTACTTCCGCTGGTTACTAGCTACCTTTATGTTTTGAATGAAATTAAATTGTACGCTCGGACGAAGTCATTAAAACTTCCGTAATAGAAGTATCGGTGATATCGCTGCGAGAACTACTCGTTCACTCTTTTAGGGAATTAATTTGGAGGTGTACCTACTCATTTTGCTTTGAAGTTTGTAGTAAAGTGATGTTTAGAACTTTCTGGGCCTATTACTTTGGAGGCGTTTAGAAATGGTGAGACAAAGGCCAGTTGTGTCGGGCTCAGAGCTAATGGGACTCCACTACCGGCTAGGTAGGTTTTACCACGATGTCCCTTCACCTCGGCAAGCACGGGTTTCGCGGGCAAGCGAGCAATACTCCTCCGCAATTCCCGTCCCAACCGCAGTCCACTGTCCAGGTGGACCCGCCTCAGGAGGACAACCTCCCTCTTACTGCGCGAGCGATGCCCAGGGACATCCAGGCATCGACTCCTCGGGAGGCCCTTATCTCTGCTAGGGGGTATGGGATGCCCCCGCATCCCACGCCCCAGGGCCTCCTAGTGGAGACGGAGTCCGAGCGCGAGCGGCTCGCCTCCGTGTCCGTCTTCTGCGGATCGGATGAGCGGCAGGATTCACCTCCCGCTCCCGCTCCTCGGCCTCCCTTTGCGACACCACCGTCTCGCAAAAGGAGGCCACCGCGTGCCATGACCTCTCGTCGTCAGCCATCTCTCGCAAGATGGTCGACAAGGAGAGGTCTGTCCCCACTACCGCGATTAGAGATAATCGCGGTCCGAGCTCCGCCGGACATGTCTCGAGAACGTGCTGCGCGGTATCTTCCACGCAGCCGCACCGATGACACACCGGGGTTGGCTCCCTACCGATTCTGTGCAGGTACCTCCCGAAGCATCCATGCCCCGTGAGTACCTGCGTCAACCGGAAGGTGAGCGCGCCATGTTTCCGATCCACCCAATTCCTTAGGACAGGCCGTATGGCCTCAAGGAAACGGGTGGCTCCCTGGCCTCGTCGTGTGGACCTAGCGAGGATACCATCCTGCCAAGCCCCCACGGCTGCGCGTTTTGCGCCCCTCCTCCAGCGCTCCACCTCCTCGTGGAGTGGTAACAGGCTTTGCTGACGCGCTTGTGAGCGGCGCCAGTAAACCTGCGCCAAGACGCCAGCCTCAAGGTCCCACGGGAGGGACCCTGCAAGTATGCAGGCCACCTCATGTGAGAGGGTGCGATACCCTCTGCACATTTGGATGGCCATACTCCTCTGGGGCCCGCGCAGCAGGGCGTGCTCTTTTGTGTAGATGGACCCGGCCCATATTGGGGCTCCATATAGTGCCATGGAGCGCACAACCGCCATGTAAAGGCTGCGGCAAGTAACCCCACCGCCTCCTATGTTAGGTAGCAAGCGGGTCAGGGCCGCAGTCACACCAATCAACTTCGGGGACATCCTCCTGAAGATCCAGACGCACCCTAGTTCGAATCCGGCCCTACACCAATGACTTGTATTTTCAAGTTATGGGTGGATTTGCACTCACTTAACGGTGAAGGAAAACATCGTGAGGAAACCGACATGTTTGAGGACCACAATATCCGAGGACATGCGTCTTCCGTGGAAGGACCTAGGCGCACACCACGTATCTGCCCAAGAAAACTCCCCTAACGAGCTAATTCGGGGAAGTCACGACCCTCAGTCAAGACTTAAAGAGAATACATATTATTAAACAAAAAGGTAATATCCAATTGTAACCAATCAATGATTCTGATTCGAGTTTGCACATGATTTATCTGCCAAGAGTCAACTTATCTAAAATGATATTAATTTGGCCGATGATGATAAAAAGCCATCTTTTTACTTCAAACAAATCCAGTTTTCTTTGACTGCTTCCACGCACACAAGACAATATATCAGAGACACGTACTATCGAAATCTGTGCCAGCACTAGAGCTTTCATTAGTCTAATTGTCCCTCTCTTAGTCTATTAAAAGTAGCCGCGATCTTATCTATCAAACGTCCGTCCCTTGTCCAATCCAATATCATTACATAGAGCCTTAACGGAAAACAGTACTAAATCTTTTCTCGTTGAGTGCTTACAATAACAACATACGACGCTAGACTAACAAGTAATTTGTTTTAGTAACATGTTATATATATATATAACAGTCAGGCCTTTGATCTTTTGAAATGTCTTTTAAAATAAAATAAATAAAATAAATGTCATTTATTTCAGACTTTGAGTCCATACATATTAAAGATAAAATAAAATTAAAAATTATGTAATAGCAGGCATGTCAAATAATCACTGTATTATAGTTCCCGTAAGGCATGATTAAATTTAGTTGTATTAACCGGCTAGCACTTACGTTAAAAAATTACGTCGAAAAATTAGCTCGACAAGTTTCGGAAATCTGAGGTTTCCATCATCAGGAGGACGAGTCAGCACGCGCGTCCCGGTTGGCCGCCTCGTCCAGACGAATTTTTAATTTTTCGACGTAATTTTTTAACGTAAGTGCTAGCCGGTTAATACAACTAAATGTCAAACAATAATCAAACCAACTACCGAGTTATTTATTTACTTTTGCATAAGCGATACTGTGCTAAAAGATGTAGCATATCTGTTATTGTTGTTGTTACTTTATTAACGTTTCTTTATAGGTTCATTTAGTTTTAATTGTATCCTAAATATATTAATAGACATTAACTTAACTTTCATACTGTCTTTGAAAAAAGTATCTTTGTTTTATACTTGGAAAACTTTATTTATGATAATTTATTTTTGATATATTTGCGCCATAAATGTGCTAGCCCAGTTCATTTATAAATGTACCTACCAAATAATTTCTTATCCCGCTGACAGCCTCCACAAAGCCTTAAGACTCATTAATCTATGCGAAGACCACATAAAAGCACTACAGATACGCTTTCACTCCACGGATCTACTGATTACATAAGATACATTTACAGATCCAGTGATTTCATACTCCAGTAGAGTTTATACTCTGTTTCACACATCTTCCTTTTCCTTTGGCCACACAATGCCATATATTCTGCCATGTTTGTTTCTACCGCCTCCATAGGCCTTGCTTAGCTTTGCTTAATTGGATTAAGTAATTACCTCAAAGATAATGCAGATCAAAGCAACAATTACAAAAGGCTAGATGTGACATTTGTATTGCCTTAGCTTTGTCCAATTCTATTCAATTTGGGATATTAGGTTAGGTTTTTTCTTCTTACTGATAAATTGCCCTGTACTATAAATATATTTTTTGACAGTTAAACTACTGGTACAGCTTTTTTTAAACCATTTATTGTTTTATTATCGCAAAGATGTGATGTATGCAAATGTTTACAAATAGGTTTTATAATACTATTTCTTATTAAAACTTTTGTCTTTGCAATACTTTTTTTGTGTTACCACCCATATCCTGTACACAACAAAAATAGCGAACTAAGCGTGCAAATCCGAAAAAAACACTACATCCATCAACATCGAAATCCGCAACGGAAGTAATTCAGAAAACACGATCCGGAGATTTCGTCTGATATTCGAGCAAAGTCAACTTGCACGGGAGATTTGTGTTCGAAAATGGATTGAAGTCGGACTATTGTTGGCGGAGCCGCTGAATGCGAACTAAACCCGATACTGGTGTCTGTGGAGCCTTGGTGAGGTCTGGAGTGGGCCGAGGGCAGTAGGGACGGACAAGAAACTAGCTAGATAAAGAGACAGACAGTACTTAACAAACAACTACCATCTGTTCTATATTGGGATATTTGAGTAGCTTATGTAAGTGCTTAGCGAGATGAGGGAGACCTTTGCCCAGGAGTGGGACAGTATAGGTTAATAAAAATAAAGGTAAAGGAGCAGCTTTTTAAAATTTACTGTCAAATGAGAGGATACATATTATATCTATACTAATATTATAAAGCTGAAGAGTTTTTTTGTTTGAACGCGCTAATCTCAGGAACTACTGGTGCGAATTGAAAATTTTTTTTTGTAATGAATAGACTATTTATCGAAAAAGGATTTAGGCTATATAACATCACGCTGCAACTAATAGGAGCGAAGAAACAATGGAAAATGTGGGAATAACGGGGAAAATTATACATCTTTGAGGGCTTCCGTTGCATGCGCTGCGAAAACGGTTCAAGATATCAAAAAAATGTGTATGAAAGAATTATTCCTCTTGAAATGATCTAACAAAATGTCTGCAACAGCATATGTCTATCTTGTAAGGTTAACTCACTAGAACCGTTTTTATGGTAATAACTATTCCACGCGGATGAAGCCGCGCGCACCAGCTAGTTTTAGATATTAGTTGTTGAATAAAAATACTATTCTTTTTCTAGTCTCTGTGTCATCTACTCTTTAAACCCACATAAAAACTGACCGAATGTAAAAGCAACAATACAAACAGTATAGAAAACCAATCTATCACGAAGTAAATTAATTAAGTAACTTAATGTAATTCAAATCAAATCAAATCAAAATTCTTTATTGTACACCGATTACATAAGAATACAAGTATAAGGAAATTAAGAACATAAAATTGGGACAGGGATAAACAGATAAACATTTTATTAATAATATCTTCGAATTACATGCCAGGAATTTTATTATTATTGCATTGAAGATACATTCTAAGATTCTATTCAGAGGGTGGCCTTATTATTTGGTAATTAATGTTGCTATGCATATTTATTCAAACACCATCAGTCCCTTAATGAATACGCCTCTGATTAAAACTTCCATACTGCAATCACAACATCTGTCGGTATTTGCGCCGAATGCCAAGCTAAGCCCATCGTCACACTGTCCAGTCGTGACTGTTCCTAAACTGATTATTGCTCTGCATTGTTTGAGGCCGGTGGATAGACGTCAAATTTTGTCTACAATTTGGGTATTGAATGACTTCATTGACTTAAGGTATGATTGGGCTATTTGTTTACTTTGTCGTGGTTTCTATTTTTTGGGGAGCGGACCATCGGATTTTAAAGCGACGTACGATTAGGTATTCGTACTTCGCCTCGCCTAGGTGGAAAGCTAAGTTAGGATAATGATAGATGTAATTTCAATTATACGAAACTGTTTGCTTAAAATTGACTTTAGAGCTATACAGCTGTTGCATAAAAAATTGTATGGATTTTTCTTTTATCTATTACTGAATTAGTATATTCTGAAACTCTGGAGAAATATGTAGTGTTTTTCCGCTGCGCAGCGGAAAAACACTACATATTTCTCCAGAGTTTCAGTAACAATGGATTTCCGCAAAGTAACGCCTGATTCAATATCTTATTTAGTATATTCTATTAAATAGGCTCCATCTTAGCAAGTATTACAAATTGTTTCTCAAAATCTTTACAAAAACTAGTGCAGAATATATGTATACCTTATAAGATCTTCTGAAGCTAAGTGTGTGTTCAATTTAGGTAGTACTTAAAGTAAAGCACTGGGTGACCAGGTGCAGCGGATGCGAAAAATTTGATACTTACTTCTGACTTGACCGACCAAAGTGGTCCGTAACTTTATTCACGATTGTAAAATTTTATTGTATTAAAAACTATTATAGAGGTGCATATTTTCTCTTTATTATGTGACTTTGCTATATTGGTTTTTACAATTCCTGTTTTTTTTGAAAGTCAATTGATTTTACTGTTAAAACTAGATAGGTTCTCACTTGACTACAACTCTCCTGATGTTAAGCAACGTTGTGTTGTAATCTACTATCTAGCGCGCTAGCGTAGAAGAAACCGGTTCACCCTCGACATGAAGATCAATATATTATAGTTCGAAGGGCACAGATTCCGGCACGGAGTGATTTGAATCAATGCCTACGCTTTGCTTACGAGCTACGATGGTGCTACGCCGTAGTAGATCTACGAATAGTTTTTAGTCTGAAAGTGAAAAAGAAGCATATTTTTATTTACATACTTTAGTTAACGAATGTATTCGGTTCAGTGGCTAATAAGTTTCATATTGAACTGAAATGAAATGGCTAAATATATTTACCGGTCTGCCAACTAAACTAATCTAAATACAAACAAGAGTTCAGAGCCGCACTAAAGATGCTTAGATTGTGTCTTCTTCCCAAACATTGTTGTTTTCCTCCAGACATTTATTGGGAATAAATTCAGTGCTTTACGTCGCGAGATGTTGGCACCTACACGTTTTTATACCGTTGATAATATTAGGGTGAGGGCCCCTTGCTTTTATAGGACCTTGTTAGGGAGACGTGATAGTAAATTAGGAACTATGTGTTATGGGACGACGTTATTGAATTTTTTTGGTGGAAAGTTTTGGTGAATTTTCTCTGCGGTTTTTGTGTAGGTTGTTTTCTAACATACTTGTTTTAAACGATTCATAAGTTACAGGTTTAACAATTAATTTAGATGTATATAATAATATATATTTTAATATATTTTTAGTTTAGATGTAAATACTCTTTTTTAGTTCTATTAGTGTTAATATGTGTAAATTATGTGTTATTAATGCATAAATATATTTATTAATTTAGTTTTTTTATTTTATTTTAGTCAGTTTGATGCAATTAAGCTGTGCAACTGTGTGTTTGTTTTAATTAACATTTGTTAATATGTATAAAAAAAAATTACTCCCCTACAGTATTAATGTTAATGGGTTATGTAATAGCTGCAATAAATGACCTTTACTTATTTATTTAAAACACTTTTAACATAACACAAACTTACTCCCCCTTGACTGCTAGCAGCTCATCAATCCCAGCTTGATTTCAAAGCCTCGTTTTCTTATTCAGGAAGTTTCGTTAAATAACGAGCCTTATTAATTTATCAATAGCATACTATTGAGGTCGGAGCTTTCTCCTTGATTTATTGTGGGAATATATTAAGCTGTGAATACGGAATTGGTTTTGATACGCCACTCGTACGATATCAGGGGGTACTTTGGAGGGTGAATTTACAGAGTTTCTAGTTCGAAGAGGTTTTTAAAGCTGATTATTTACTAAATGTATTTTAGTGATGGAGAAAAGTAAGTGGTTTGAACCATTAATTAAGAGCTTGCAAAAAAAAAACACATTTTTTTTCTATGAAATTTACAAATGTTGCATTTTTTTTCGTTTATCACATTCATTTGAATTTTTAGTTTAAACAACTAAAATTTTATTGTTGTATTAGTATTTTCTTGATTTAGATTTATTACCAATAAAGTAATCTTTACAAAATAAGAGTAGTAATATTTAATGCAACGTAATTGAATCACTGTCAGTAACTGAACTGTATTTTTTTGCTACCCGCTTGTTTTAATATTCCTAAACTTTTTCGTTTTGTGCATAGCTTTGACTACTCATTTTATTAGATTACTCATAACAACTGCCGTCCATAACAACATATATGTACATACATACATGTAATAATTATCTTCTATGTAACTTGCTTGATTGTAGTACACTATCAAGTCACAGGTAGACTGGCTCGTTACCAGCTACAATTTGATTTACATTCTCGCAACGCAGTGCGTTCGTAACAATATTACTTGTACAGATTACCTCAGAATGGTGAGGTATTACGATTCCATCAAGAAAATGTAGGCAGCTACTAAGTTCTGTAATGCGATTTGTGACAACCAAGAGTGTTATATTGGTGATGTTGCTGTTATATTTTTTTTATGAGGATTGCTAGTTTTGCTGTATGAAAATAAACATTTTCAGATAAAATACTATGAAAAGAATAGGAACGTATAATTTTACTTTATGTATTTTGTAATTAGTAACTTATTTTATTAACGATATTTTTCATTTTGAATATTGTTGTTGCTATTGTTTATTGCATTTTTTAATTTAAAACTACTTGGATTTTACTAGAATAAATTAGTTCTATCTTTATGAGTTTAATTATTATTTGAATGGTTTGTAGATATTAACTAAACCAAGGTTAACCTTCAAAAATGTATAATTACTCTTTGCTTTTTAAACTGAATATATTAAGGTTGCATGGAAGAGATCGCTCTACGCGATAAGGCCGCCCAATTTACCTAGGTTAAGTAATTTTACTCTAACTTGTTTTGTATTTTTGTTTTCTGGTGTACAATAAAGCTATATTGATTGATTGATTGAATATAACTAGATTCACCACCTCACACTCACACATTTTATATTCTGTGGTTACAGTCGTC
This sequence comes from Macaria notata, assembly GCA_927399415.1. NCBI lineage: Eukaryota > Metazoa > Arthropoda > Insecta > Lepidoptera > Geometridae > Macaria > Macaria notata. The sequence continues at coordinate 10,895,722 of OV656731.1, read as the reverse complement.
ATATTTTGTGCTCAAAGTAATTGTATATTTACCGTTCAATGTGCAAACAATAATAAGAAATAAATCTTATCTGGTCGTTGTTTGTCTACCGCCAGAGGTTGCAATGTATTTGTTTTTCAAAAAGATTTTTGCCATGGAACTTGAATAAAACATGGAACTCATACGTTAATTATTTTCGTATTAATAAGTAACTGCTATTATTATTCAATAAAAGAAGGACCAATTTAATAAATCAGTTCTCGTAATTGAGTTACATGTTTAATGAATAATTAGTTACTATAAGTTATAAGTTAATTAAGTAAAATTTCAAAAACTTTATAATGTAAAAGTCACATGAGTACTTACACTTTTTAAAACAATAAATTTAATTATCAAGTGCACAACAAAGTGCAAATATGCAAATGCATGTAAAAAGTTTTAAACAAATAAAACATAACTATTCGTTTGAGACTCTTTTACTCGAATGTTCTATCTACCTGCTTTTACAAAACCACGATTTTTAACAAGACAAATAGATACGCTTGGCACCGGCTACGGTTGATCATATTTCGTTTCACTCCAGATAAACAGGAAATTGCAAACTGTTGTTTATGTTAACGCTTTGTTTAGTGTAAAGTTGAAACTCTCGGGGCGACGCGACGTCTTTCTGTATTGGAAATAATGAGGTGCTTCGTATAGTTATAAAGTTATAATACTTTATGAAGTTGACTTATACTGTTTTCTTGGTCAAAAACTGAAATTGCTTCAAGACCTCCTATACGTTATTCGTTTTCAATTGCTTCCTTTTAACCACGAAGTAAAAATGTCTTGCGGATTTTATTTTATTCCAAAAATTTTACCTCCATATAAGGTAAGTTCAGACAGAACATAATATATTATTATGCACAAACTTAGCTGCAGTTCAACAAATCCATAAAGAGAAATCCAAGCCATTGCACTTCCAAAACCTAATTTCCTCCAGTACGTAGCGTCGTCTCAAAACATTGTCTGTACTGAGAACATGTTGCAACACAAATATTACGTACTTAATCCTGTTATACAAAGAATGCTTCTGACATTTCAATTACTGTTTATCTCTGGGCTCGCTTTGTGCAGACACCTTACAGGGAAAATACAGTATATAAACATATACATATTTATTGCAAAACTTTGATGAGATACTTAGAAATTAAATTAAACATAACTTGATACCAAGACGGTATATTGTTTAAAAATTAATTTAGGTACATTGATAGTTATAGACAATAGTAGGAGCGTTTACTGTGCACAATATAAACTTTTTTTAACAAATTAAAAAACGTTGCAGCTCCAGAATCATTTGTATCTATATATATAAAACTCAAAGGTTACTGACTGATTGACTGACTGACTGATATAGGTAGTGATCTATCAACGCACAGCCCAAACCAATTGAGGGATCGGGCTGAAATTTGGCATGCAGGTAGATGTTATGACGTAGGCATCCGCTAAGAAAGGATTTTTGGAAATGCCACTTTTAAAGGGGTGAAAGAGGGCATGCAAGTTTTACTTCCGAGCGAAGCGGCGAGCACCCACTAGTCTACATATATGGCCAATATATCATTAGATTTTGCCATTGTTTATTTGTAAAAGGACAATGATATCTCGAAAATATGTATAGCTTGTATATGCGTAGTTCCAAGCTTTTATAAAAACCTTGGTTTTATTTCGTCAGTGGTGTTCACGTATAAAAATAATGGTTTTTGTATGAAATAACTTCATCAAAATCATATCCAAATATACAAGATATCGATTTTTTTGGCTCAACGTATCAGCATTGCCATCCAGCGTGGTAATGCAGCCAGTATGCTGGGCACGCTGCCCTCTGGTAGTGGGCTGGAGCACTTAGATTATCTTTAGGCTTTTCTAAAGATTTTCTAAGTGCCCCTTTTTTGTAGTAGTTAGAAGTAGTATGTTTAGTTTTTCTTCCTTCTTGTTTTTATATTTTATTATTACAAGGTATCGAGTACAAAATAAAGCTTCCAAATGCAAAATGAAACACATTTACAAAGTTTGTTTAGCTGAGTTACTGCTACATTTTATAAGTGTAACGATTGAGTTTCGTAGTGAACCAAGTTGTGATAGTGATCTCTGATATATCGCATTGGACTTCCAGCTATTGTGTTCGGAACGAACAACTTTGATTGAAATAATTAACTATAGTAATATTTTGCAGATAATGATACTCGGAGCACATTTGCTGCTTCGAAAGTTGTTTACAGTTTGCTGGTAAATATATAAAGTTAAGTTATTAGTTTGTGGCATAATGCTGCTTGATTTTTGTAGAATGATTTGGAACATAATCACTTTATAAATTGATATGATTTTATGAGGAAATATACCTGTTGCTTAATTTTAATGATTTTAATTATATTTTCAATTGGACTCAAAATTTTGTGAGAACTGCTTGGCATAAAGATGAATAAGCAAGTAGATACAAAACAAGAAATAATATTGGTATAATCTAACAATACGTGGAACAAACCTTCCAGTTACCTTATGATATGGAAATTTAGGTTTTCATTATTTAATTCGACTGTTTGTTCAGAGCTTTTGGAAAGCTTCAGGCAAATTTGGTTTACTTCGAGCCCGAAATAAAACACAAACATAAGCCTGCCGCTGAAAGCTTTTGTAAAACGTATTTTTGGGTATGCGAAAAGTAACAATAGAAGAGGCAATTGCAAACTTGGATTTCAATATGAGAATGGGACGAAAAACGGATAAAAGCTTAAAATAAGTCCTTTGTAATTTTTTTGCTATTGCCTAAGGGTTCGTTTATAAATAGAAGGTTTTATCCGTTGAGTATGTAAAGTGGTATTTTTTACAATATAATATACAAAGTTTTTTTTGTAAATTGAATAGAAAATGATTGTAAGTATGATTATAAAATTATCCTTGTTCATTCTTTACTTGACTTTTTACGTAACCTGCAATCGACATGACAAAAATTTTGCAAAGCAATCAAAGAAAAGTATTTCTCAAATTAAATTAACTAAGTGTCCCTCAGTAAAGTCATTTGCGGCCTGTTCAGAATCACACATAAATGTCTTTTTCGTTTCCAACACGGCATTCACAAACGAACAATTTTACTGAAGTAGGTAATCTCATTAATGGCCACAAATAACTTTCAATGCTCAAATTTATGGCGCGTAAATGTTTTACGTACATTTTTTATAGTACCTTTCAAGAAAATAACAGGCGTTTCAAGATAAAGCGCTTTTCTAATTTTTTTCCTTCGTCCAATACGGGAAACGTATTCACTACACCCGACAAATGGGATGATGTAAAAAGCCTTTCCAATCTGAGCTCCTAAAAGAATGGAATAAACAATAGTACCTTCCAGACACTTCTTATAATTTAAGACGCTTTCGATGTTTAATGCATGACACAGTTTATACGGGATTGGATTACATTGCATAATTTTGATTTTAGAGATTGCATTTCTGTGCTCGGATATATACGATTTGGGGCTAAAATAGAACATAATATTGATGCCAATGAGTAAAATCTTTTGTCATAAGTGTTTCTGAAATTCTTTTCTGGTTGTGTAGTTTTTTGTCTGAACATGTTTCAAAGCTAAACGTAAATAAAATTCACGACCATGATTAATCGCAAACCTCATTATTTTATGGAAATTCAACCAAAAATGTCGTAAAATTATACGAATATCTAAGTCATAAATAAAATTCGTGCAAAAAATTCCGTATCGTTATACGAAGCTATAAATTAAAGTTGTTATGGCTGTATTACAAATACGTTACGTGAATCAAGAAAACGCAGAAGGCAAACTTATTATACAAAAACATGTGTAAAGAGAAATACTTCTCAGATTTTTCAATGGATGTACATTAACTTACAGGGAGTAGTGTTATAGACTTGGTTTTTTCCCTGTTATTTTCAAGGAAATAAAATGTTGGAATAATCAGTTTAATAAAAACATCATTGTGGGAAAATTGGAAGCCCGAAAAAGAAGAGGAAGGCCGAGAAGGTCATATGGACCAAGTAAAAGAAAAGGCGGGCGTCATGTCGTTTAAGAAGGTCAAGGAATTGGCAGAAGATCGGAAAGGATATAGGAGGGGATAGGCGTATGCTCCACAGGCCTTGCCCTTAAATTTGTGATGATGAGTCAGTTTATACTGACTCATGGTTGCTAATAACGTTGATTATAATTTTATCATATTCTTTCAAAAAATAAAAAAATGATTCGTTGGTCGGGCTATGGTAAAGAAACGTAAATATAAGTAGTGTGAACAATAACAGTCAAAAATTGATGCCGCCAGCCGCAACAGAATATCAGCGCTGGTGTCCATGTATCACCGCTATTAGGCTGAGATGCGGCTGTAAGATAAGATATTTCTTTAATGCACACCAAAAAATTAAATGATGAAAGAAATTTAAAAACAAATTTAATGCATATCGGGCGGCCTTATCGCCTTAGGCGATTTCTTCCAGACAACCTTTGGATGGACAGGATTTAGGATATCAGGATTTTTTTTATTGTGGCATTTTATTATTTATATATTATTTATTTTATATTGTGTATCTTTTTTTGTATCTTGTGTCTCAATAAAGACTTTTCTATTTCTATACACTGAACACCATCTGTATCTCTCTAATCGTCGCTAACCCGGGAGTTGGAAAGCTAGAAGTCAGCGACTAATAATATATCACGTGGGTTTGCGATAACACAACCTCCAGGGATTTATGTTGGTCGATCTCACTCGATACTGGTGGCAGGGGCGGAATGAGTAGTGTATATACAAGGAAACAAGCCTTTGTTGTATTATTTACATTATAAAGGCAAAAGTTTTTGCGAGATTGTTTAAATTGTTTGTTTATTCTTCAGACTGAAACGATTAAACCGATTTGAACATAAGTTACTTGTTCAAACGCGAGTAAAACTGCGGCGTGTCGCTAGTTCATGAAGAAAGAAGAAAAAAATATCGCTTTTTGATCCCAGAACTGACTGTATTAATTATTTTTCTAACTTTGTCGATCGCGTAGAAATACCTCATGTTTCATATGTAGGTACCAGTACTTTTAAATCTTGCTCTAAGATCTGAATTCATCTCTGTTAGGAACGTGCAAAGTTACTTCCGGTTAGTTAATAGACCCACAGGAAAACGTATTGAGCTATTTTAATTTTAATTGGGCGTTTGAGAATTGTCTATGATAAGGGTCTCCTAAGGCCAAGGGTTTATTATAGCGTAGTATGTGATTATTTGACCACAAAACGTATCACTGTCGTTCTACGATCATTTGTATATTTATTACTAGTAGACGCTCGTGCCTTCACTTGCATTATTTTATGATAAAAAGTAGCCTATTATACTTTAAAGACCTCATACTATCTACATATCAAAAAACATGCAGATCCGTTCAGCCGTTTATGTGTGATGAGCGTTTGAATACACAGATAAACAGTAAAATATTCTAAAAACTGATAAAACCTGTTCTGTTATCTATTTAAAGTAAACCCAAATTTTTTTTTATAATATCTTGTATGTACAGATTTTTTACACTCTCCAGCTTTATTATATGTGTACCTAGATGATGTTAGGTTTTATCTTGTCTGTGATTTCACCTAAAACTAAGTTACCAAAGAAATAAACAACCTACTAATGTAGTTTGTGACTGTATATATAAGTTTCTATATTTTTTCGACGGCTGCTACGATTTGTAAATGAAATAATAATAATTAAATATAATAATGACCATGAGTCTAAAATTTATTAGTTTATTTATACAAGAGGTTAACTTGGTAACACCTGGGTCACAATTGCATCTAGTTCTATAAATATTTACTAGAAATCTCAGCAACAGGAGCTATAAATACGAAATAATCTTTAAGCATTAAAAATATCATAGACTTCAACCTAATAAAACTTGAACAGCAAGCAGTCAATCTATCCTGAAATATTTCACTATCTTTATGACAAATTCTATAACATCATTCAAGTTGTATGGCCAATAAAACGCGGCATAAAATATACAGGAGCAAGAACGTGCATTATTGATAGAGTCCTGTTGAAAATATGAAGTTGTTCATTCATACCTTAATACTAACGTTCAAACATGTTTTTTAGTCAAAACGATCTAAATTTGATGAAAGGAAGATGTTTAAAAACTCTTGTACTGATTTCGATTTTCAGAGAAAAATCAAATCGCTGATAAAAGGGACAGCTTAGGCGTATAAATATTTACGAAACACAGTAATAAATATAAGTAAAATATAGTAATAAAATATATATATGTACCTATATTTGGTCTTTATAATTTATGTATTTTAACAGTTTAGACATTTTAAATTGGCGTTGTTTTCTATTGGAAACTTTAAGAATTTCTTAAACCTGATTCTTTCTTAGATCAATTAGTGTGCAAGAACAAATTGTAAAATAGATACATTCGGATATAAAGTCATATGTACAAGAACCTAACAAATCTATATATATAAAACTCAAAGGTGACTGACTGACTGACTGATATAGTGATCTATCAACACACAGCCCAAACCACTGGATGGATTGGGCTGAAATTTGGAATAAAGGTAGATTTTAAAATGTAGGCATCCGCTAAGAAAGGATTTTTGGAAATGCCACTTTTAAAGAGGTGAAATAGGGGATGCAAGTTTTACTTCTTAATGCGAGCGAAGCCGCGAGCACCCACTAGTATATTGATATAAAACGTGTGAGATATCTGCATACAGTATGAATACAATTGTTCGTTTTCTCAACAAACATTCAGGAACATTTGTAACAACACGTATTTCGAGTTCGGTGTTCCCTTTCCGGGGGCGTTCAATTGGAAATCGTCAGTTAAGGGGGTACAGACATGGTGACAGTGGCTGGAAAAACTGGCTACTATGTGTGTCAAAATTTATATTCAAAGTAATAATAAAAATTACGATTATGAAAATCCTTAAGATGAAATGTGATTCGGTGTACCTGTCTATAAAACGCATATAGCATTACGAAATGAGATAATCAGCTGACCCATGGTAGATTTAAGTCAGTACTATGGAGAGAAGATAAAAAATGGTGCTCTAAAATTATGGTTTAATACGAAACACAATATTTTATATATATAATTAGTTATTTTTTATATTTCTATTTGTGTATTGAACCATAAAAAGCACACTTGTGTTATTTTACTATTATTAAACTCTTTTTACTTTATTTTGAATGGACTGATTATTATTTTACTTTTGACAACTTATTATATATATATTTTAATTATTATATGACATTGTTTTAAGTGATTGAGTGAGTATGAAATAATTAATGTAATTGGTTGCGACCGTTTTAATTATTATTAAATAAATTTTTTTCCAGTAGCTAAACCTATTAAATTCCGTTCGAATGAACCCAGCAGATCGCTTGGGGTGTCAATACATTGGAACTGTAACTGCGTCATCTTTAACGAGCATGTTGAGACACAAAGTGTTTTACGCCAATTGGTCGGGGCATAGACGATTTAATGCAGGTATAACTTACTATGTACTTACTTTTTTTCTCCATAAAAAGTATTTCATTGATTTTGATTGTATTCTATGTGAACCGGATTTATCAAGCGCCAATAGCGACAGGCATTATACAAAATGTTTTTAATATTAAATTGTTATATTAACCCTGTGTAACGTTGTGAACGCTTGGATAACAAGACATTTTTTTTCACTAAATAGGCATACATTTGACTACAGCCTGCTAGGTGTTAAGCACCACTGTAGTCTAAGATGTAGCTCGCCAACGTAACTTGCAGTTTTAAAATAACAGAGTATAATGACGACATCTAGTGGACAAAATCAGAACTTCTTCTGGATCGAAACTCGTTACAATCCTGAAAAATAGAGAAAACGACTAAAAAGAGAGAAAAGCAATAGGGAAAAAGAAAATTTTAGCATTTATAGGGCATAGTAATTTAGCGTCTTTTAGTTGAGATGTCTTTGGGCGCCGAGGTCTCACTTAAACGTCATTATAAAACATACGGGTGACGACCCACGCTCGTTTTACACCCGTTTCAGATTGAAAAAGAAATGATTGTTTCCATATTTGTTAAAGGGGCGTTTTGGAGTGTTCTTGTTAACGTGATATTATTGTCATTGCACTTTGAAACTACGTTTTATTATGATTGATTCTGTGTTTTTTTGTGTACCCATATAACTTATTATGCCTTACAGTTTTTTACGTCAGCACTTTTATCACTTTAATGAATATGTACTCCTGACTTTCATAATAGAAACTACTGATTACATTTCCCTCCCAAAAAATATAATTAAGTTATCTTCAAGTTAGTAACTGTTAACGTTAACGCTCGCATATCTGTTTTGTATAAGTTTTCTGTATTTTTAAGTCATTTTTGTATATACTAATTAATGGTATATGTGTAAAAATTTGTTAGTTTATTCGAAATGATTAAAGACCTACAGTTAGTAACTGATAAAACACAAGAACATAATTTCAGTTTTCGTAAAACAACAGGTACATGTGACGAATTTTAAATCAATTCCCAAAACTACCTGACCTCGCGCGTAGAAAACATAATTTATTTTATTTTATTGATAAGGAAATATTAATCTCAAAAATCTATACTAATATTATAAAGCTGAAGAGTTTGTTTGTTTGTTTGAACGCGCTTATCTCAGGAACTACTGGTGCGAATTGAAAAATTCTTTTTGTGTTGAACAGACCATTTATTAAGGTAGGCTTTAGGCTATATAACATCACTTTGCAACTAATAGGAGCGAAGACACCATGGAAAATGTGTAAAAATGGGGAATATTATTCTTCTTTGAGGGCTTCCGTTACTAACTATTCCACGCGGACGAAGTCGCTGGCACAGCTAGTTTATAATAAATTTAATTTAAATACACTTTACTTCAGGTACATATTTAATCTAGCCTCAAAACCAACGTCGCGCGTCGAAGACACAAATTGGTTGAAACTACCTAATTCAGTGTGCTCACGCTATTTAATACGTGTTTTTGCTCCATGTGATATATAGGGTGCGGCCTAGACCCAACTTTAATTCAAACCGGTCACGCGACCCGTTATTACCAGCCCTTTACGAAATTGACAAAAAGTATGTCAAACATCAAGAAACAATTCGCTGGCGCTGTTAAAATGTAATAGGCTGTCATTGTGGTTATTTCAAAAAATTGATAGAGTCTATTGTATGTATGTATATGTGTAGTAAGTACGAGTATATCTATTAATTTTATTGACATGATCTACAATAGCAAGTTGAAAATGCACACAATTGAAATAATGCTACAGTTATTTTTCATAAAAATGAACTTTAATTACTGTACTATAAATGATGGATTTAATTATTAAAGCTGCATTTATTTAAAAAATAACAGCCGTTTTTACAAAGACATTTTAACACACACACGAGCTTCCACCAAATAAGGTAACGTATAAATTTTCTAGCATTCTTCATCGAGCTTACAAAGACAATAGATCCGATACTGGATAAGCCGTCCTATTTAACGGGATGAGGCATGGACGAGACCGGGGCCGCATCTAGATGGGCTAAAGCTACGGAAAATTATTTATTTACTCTGTAATACTTTGGTAAGTGTTAAAATGTATTGGTTTTGGTTGGTTACTTGCAGTGTTACATGATATGACTTTATTTGACTGGCCTGTTAGCTTAGTTGGTAGTGGCTCTGCCTTCTAATCTACGGGTTGCGGGTTCGATTCCCGCGTGACACAAGTATTTATGCATTTTAAAAATGTATAATTACTTGTGATTTAACACAAGTAATTATACTGGTCGTTTGTATGTATATTAAGTATGTATTTACAAAAGAAAAGCATATAAGTAGTATATTCGTTATCTAGTACTCACGACACAAGCGTTTGCTTAGTGTGGGGCTAGATGGTGCTGTGTGCGATGTCCCGAAATATTTATTTATTTATTATAAAATATTACATTTATTGAGTCCCAATTGCAAATAAGATCGACTAATAACCGAATTTTACTTTAATAGTAAAATTAAACACGTAGATAACTGTTACATACAATGATTCTTTTACATATTTTAAAGGTAAAATGATATATAAATATAGTTATTTCGAAACCTTAATGTTTGTTAGTTATAATGGCGTAATAAAAACAAATTAATCTGCCTGTTTTTGATGATATCGCTGACAAAGAAATGGTATAGATCAATTTTTTATTGTTCTCTACTGATTATTCTTCTCTTTTACGCAGTTATTTAAATAAATATACTTGTTTACGATACTAATATATACAATAACAACGCTAAACCTACAGTTAAAATCATGAAAACCTTGTTGATAACCCGGAATAAGTTTTTTGTATTAAATTCGGTATGGAAAACATTATTTTCTGCTCTAAAGCTTTCGCCTGACGATACCCAATGAAAGCTCATCTTTATTCTATGACGCGGAGGCACCTTCGAATTATTTATCTAGAGGTTATCCCGTATACTTGATGAATGACTTTCATATCCTATTTAAATAGAGCTTTGCCAATATCGAGCTTGAGCTTTCTCCGCGTAATTTTGAGCTAAAATTGGATACCTCGAAAAAAATGGGCCTTTATGCGACGGAGTTATGGGCACTTTTGTAAAATTAAGTTTCAATATAAGGATATCACCGGTAATATAACCTATTCTGTTCACGAAAATCACGGATTTTAGTATGTAGGTAAACAGTTAAGAATAGGGGAGTATCTAAATGGTTTGTAAGATTTTTTTAATAGACAATTAATAAAAAATAAAAAAATACAGAATTAACTTAAAATTTGTTAATCATTTGCGTTTACTATGAAAACATTTTTATTAAGCCTTGATTTCTCTTTGATACGTTTTATATCAAAGATATTCTAACATTGATTCAAAAAGAGTGAAACATAAAACAGTAAATATTTTACATAACATAAACAGAGAGCTTAACCGTAAACAGTTTTGTTTCTTCTACTCTATGAAATTATTCTAATAAGCGAATTCAATCACAAATATAAGCCAATATATCAGTAGTAGAGCGACAAACACCTATCCACGTTGTGTCGTAAATCATACACGTTGGATAAAGCGGTATATGCTTGCTAGGGACATAATACAGTGTAAGACAGACCTTGAATATACATTTATCTTTAAAAAAGTACGTACACAGACCCACTTACCCACACTTGCAGAGCAATATTAAAACGAACTAAACAATAAACTTTCTTAGTAAAGTATGGCTAAATGTGTTTAAAAGACGAAGCCAGTCTAACAATACTAGAATATTCTTCTGAAGATATGAATATTGTTCTGAAGATCGATGTCATTACATTCGAAACGCGTAAACAACATACGCGAATTACACGTGAGTGAAAACCGTTTAGTAAACATATTCATAAAATGTCTCACGAAAGTTTTAATATTAAAATACTAGAATATCGTATGCTTGACATGACCGAACTGTTGGGACAAAATTTTCCATTTGTAGCATCAATACACAACAGCTTATAGTAATATATATTTTTTTATTATTTCAGTAGGCCGTTACTGAGTGCAGCAATTAGCTCTCAGTTTGATCTAAGAGTGCTCCGTGGGCTCATGAAACTGTGTTGGATCAGTCTAATTTTATAACATGTCATTGGTGCTTGCCATTCTTTTTATTTCCTCAGTTTTATGGAGCTACTTCCCGCGACGTAAGGAATGGCTTATTTATACAAGTATTCATGCAGTGGCTTTATTTTTTCTGAGATAGCTTTTAGGTCTACTACGAATCTTTGCTTGATTTCAGAAAATAAAACCAAAAAGGTAGGTTCCATATTATATTTTTAACGTAAATACGACAATCAATTTTGTCTCTTTTTGTAGCTCAGTTAACTGTTACGATTTTATCAAAATACTAGCAGTGCCTGTGACTTCGTCCGCGTGGAATAGTTATTTTGGGCATTATTTCTTTCATACATATTTTTTTGATATCTTGAACCGTTTTCGCAGCGCACGCAACGAAAGCCCTCAAAGATGACTAATTTTCCCCGTTTTTCCACATTTTCCATTGTTTCTTCGCTCCTATCAGTTTCAGCGTGATTTTATATAGCCTAAAGCCTTCCTTGATAACTGATCTACCCAACACAAAAATATTTTTTCTATTCGCACCAGTAGTTCCTGAGATTAGCGCGTTCAAACAAACAAACAAACTCTTTAGCTTTATAATATTAGTATAATTAACTCAGTTGAATTTAAAAATTTGGTTAACAATCTTTACATAAGTATCCTAATAGTAACATTTTTCTCTCGGTCAGTTCTACCTACATAATAAACGACATGCCATATTGTAGGTTTTAGCTATTTATATGTGCTAGAAGCCTCTAGCACATATTGGAACCTCGACTCAAAAATATTACATTCTAACAATACAATATAAATAATAAAAAAACAAAGTTTAACAGTTTCAAAGTCCAAGGAGATTTTTAAAAAATAATAAACGAAAACTCATAGTAGAAGTTGTGGTGATGTGCTCCAAGTCGTTCTTTCTAGTATATGGAATCTAGGTATGTAAATAGGCGGTGTTCTTTGACATTTCCATCTAACTACTTCATGTGGAAATATGGAAGTGTTTTGGCACCGACGACTTGTCACGAAATGAACATTAAATTTGTTATTTTCTACATAGCTACACAATAATTATAAATACATATAAAGTAATAATCATGCGTAAAACCGGCCTAAATAACTCAGTGACTTTCCTTAAAATTTTAACAAATAAAGGAAAAAAATTCAAACACTTCAGCTTGTTGGATGAGTTGTTAAAATGAGTGTGGATTTTCGCGCCTGGCAGTTAGTAGACCGTAGCCTAGTTGGTAAAGGCGTTCTGGACGGCGATCAGATATACACTTGACAAAATAAAAGAAAAAATTGAAATATATTTGCTAGCATTTTAACAATGAGTTCAATACTTACCTATAAGACGCATTTGTTTTTTTTATATTACATATAACGTGAATTGTATTATATATATCTATTATATTACCTATATAATAATTTCCACTGAAAGTCTAATCAAATTCTTCCTACAACCAACCTTGATAGATATTTTCTGCTCATTCCACCTATTTTCTCGACGTTATCATAAAATCTTATCTCTATTGCTCTCACATTAGATTTGTTTTTCATTTCAACGTCGATGCCATTGTACTAAATGAATTCCACGTAGGTACTACCTACTTCTCGGTTAGGGCTGCTATTTTAAATGTATCTTAAATATTTTGCAGATTTAAGTTTTATTCTAATTGGTTAATGTATCGCACGTTTTTATAGTAATAAATTTAACCTATTTAAAAATTTCTCATACAAAGATGAATCTGTTTCGAAATTTTTACTTTTATTTGTAACACACGTTTTATTTAAGATCTAGATTGTACTATCAAACGGCAGATTATAGGGCTAGCGCTAATTCATTTCATTTATCTGCTAGCCTTGCCGTGCTGCGCGCTCAGACAGCCATGGAGTCTGCGGTGGCGCGCCTGCTCGCACAGCAGGCTAGCACTGTGGAGTGTGAATTATCCGTGCCGTTATGTGCTATAATAAATGTTATCATTAAACAACCACAAGGTTGTTTAGTTTTCTTTTCTGGCATCGGAATAATTTTTACTACAGCACCCGTGACACAGGAGTGTGCTTAGCATTGGACTAAATATGTTTTTGATAATTATGTTTCTATAACATATAAGGAAGTATCAGCCCTATTCAAGGCAGTACTTAACGGTAATGATTATGGCAACCGTTCAGCCAAGAAAGCGAAACTTGGTGTAGTTAATTGGATTGCTTTCATTGATTGTTTGTTATTGTTACGTGCGAACCCTGGACCTCAACTGTATCACATATCTGATATTTTTCTGCTGTTTTTCTACGCGTTTCGTGTAAACAGTGGGTCATTAGCTTTACTGCCTATATACTGTTTTTATATAAGCTATAAATATGCATTCATATGTATTTGCCTGTATATTTCGACTAAAAAGAAGTTTGATAATGTGTGTGATATTTGAATTCTCACACATTATTTCAAATATTTCGAATTTTCTGGCATATTTGTCAATGTAGAGTTAGAACGGCAATTAGAAGAGTGTAATATTGAAAAAAAATATTTCGCAATATTAATTAATGAGTATTATTATTCCCCTTATATGCATTTCCTTCTGTTGATACATTATATGTTTACTCTGCCAAACTCTGTTTAAATAGCAGGATACAGTCGTCAAACCAATAAAACGAGGGGTGTTGTGTTGGTTTGTTGTGTTTATCAGCTGTGGATAAAAAACAAGATTGACCAATTACACCGCGCGTGGTCCTCCCAGAAGTCCAATGGTGTTATTATATCTCATGTTTGTGTCACTCTCATTGCCAAGTCACGTCACGGGCCGCAGTAATCGTCCATCGACAGACCGCGGTAAAGGCGGCTATAAACAGTCATCAGTATCCCACCATTCGCCGTCCGACAAATTCCTTTGATCTTGTTTAGGGTAAATCTTTTCGATTTATATGTTAATTTCAACAAATTTGAATCTTCTGCGCCACGAACCCCGGTGTTACCGGTTAATCCGACTTGTTTTCAAAGAAATATGATTTCATCTTTTTGAAGTGTACTGTAATTGATTTTGTTTTGTTTTGCAGCTGCGAATCTCGGGATTAACTCGCAGAAATCGTCGAGGTACTGGAAAACACCCACTGTTTTGGTGGGCGGAGCTTATTTTGAATCAGCGAAAAGTTAGGCAGTAATAAGAAGTAGAAACTTTGATGAAAGTGCAACTGCTCGGTCGCAAGAAGCTTTTGTCATCCCTCGGGTGGTAACGTTGTTTGCGTAGTCGCTCCTGCCTCTAACTTCGCTAGATTGTATTTGTCCCGCAAGACAGCGTTCCTATTGTGTCCCGAACTCCAAAAGACCGTTCCGGTAAATCGAAGATGATAACTTAGGCACAGTTCCTAAGCTCTAGTCTAAGGTATGCAAACGAAGGCTCGCAGGAAGCTGAGTAGAATATCTTTGCGCAGCACAAATTTTATCGAGGACTCGTAATTTTCTTTGATCCCTCATCTATATTCAATGATCTGAGGACGGCAACGCTTCGTAAGCGTATTCATTATATTTGTGTGTGCTTTCAGCGAAGGTAGCGCACGGATACCTTTGACTCAAATTTACTCCGAAAGGGAGAAAGGAGTATTTTTATTAAAATCATTTCTATACTCTTGCCTGACTAAATGACGAGTTCGAATTTTGATCCAAAATAATTCTGTCCTCGTTTCTCACTTTTACAGCCCACTCAAAAGATTAGAAATTAAAGTCACATGGAATAACAATAAACCTGTAACATAAAGATCTGTATATCAAGGAACGTGACGTTACGCAATTTTATGTTCGCAAAAAAACCTCCACATCGTTCGCTGAATCGTTTTTGTGAAAACAACGGGAGCAATAAAGGGTCTTATTGTTATCCTTTGAATTTATACCCAGATATTATCGCTCTCATAAATTGCTACCACGTACAGTTTTCTCCCAATCGGATGCTTGAAAAAGTGACCGTGGGGTAACCCTACTACTTTATATACGAGGGCCGATAAAACCTAATACACCCCCGGGCTGCGAGTCAAAAATGCTCGCGTTCGAATATTTCACAAAGTAATTAGTGGCGCTCGGGCGGGACGCAAATAAAAACGCATCAATCCTCCATTAGGGGCGGCGCAACATCTGTTTTCTAATTGAGACATTAACCGTGGGATCGGCCGAATGGATCTCCTTTAATAACTAACGTACATAAGTGATGGCGGGTTGAGCGCGCATTTAAGGAGCGGGCGCCCGGCTGGCTAAATGATGGCCATTGGCCGCAATCGTCGCCGGAAAACTCCCGGATAATTGACACGAATGTAGCGAAACGACCTCGGGAATAAGATACCCTGTCTCGCGTACGACGCCGTAATGTGGAACGACGAACTTGAAATGTCTCGAGCACGTTCCGAATGTGTTGTTGAATAACTCCTTCAATATTATGAACGCTCGTTTTTTGTCGTAATTGAGCCATTAAGGCGCGCAAACTACAGCTGCGTCGAGCCACATTGCGTGTGTGCGATATTTAGATAAAGCACTTCGAAAAAAAAAGATTTTGTAAGTTACATAATGTACCGGAAAAGCCTTTCCATATATATGGGCTAAAAATATAAAAAAAACAATACAACAATGGAATATACAGTACATTACGATTATTTTCCGTTGTAAAACGACTGTATTTCAAGTAAGTATTATTTTTAATTAAAATTGGCTTGCTTTAGCCTGATGTTAAGCAAAAATTAAATTTAATTTAAGTTTTAAATTTAATAAAAGTTAATTGTTCTTTTTATTTATATGTGTAGTGTATAATTATGTAGTTGTTTGACAGTACTGTGACAGTACTGTTTGTACACGTGTACTGCACTCCAAACTAGCTAACATATAATATAATATATAAAGTGTTTCGTTACTCGAAGTGTTCTTCTTTAGTTGCCGTCAAATGTAGTTACAAAACCCTATCTAATGTCAAAGCCCATCTTTTCCCCGACGCAATCGCATATTCCAATACATCGGGACCGGATTTTAAACTGGGATAAATAAATCATTGAAAACAAAATGTTCGCAGAGAATGATTTATTACTATCAGCGACGACGATTTTAATGCTCTTCCCATTTGTCTTTTTGGTGCTATTTTTCACGAGAGTTGGAGCTATTTTTCTTTCTTGTTGTGATGGAATATGATTAACAGCTCGTGTAGAAATTGGATATAAAAATTTATTATCCCGATGTTGAGATTCTATTCCGCAAAGATTGTTAACATGTTTGATAAGTAGAAATAATGGAAAAAAATAATTAACTTTTATGAGATTTGCTCAACTTGTATACATTAGCCTTGCAATACTTATACATGATCATTATGTAGGTACTCACTGATAAGGTTTTATAAAAATATGCAATAATTAGAAACACTAGACACGTAATTTGACAGTTACTAAATTCTGGTCTAATTTTGTTTATTGTAGATAACATAATAATTTATAAGAAACATCATGGAAGGAAAATTGGAAGCCCGAAGAGGAAGAGGAAGACCGAGAAGATCATACATGGAGCAAATAAAAGAAAAGGCGGGTGTCATGTCGTATAAGGAGGTCAAGGAATTGGCGGAAGACCGGGAAGGATGGCGCATACTCCACAGACAAGGGCACGGCCCTTAAATTGATGATGATGTAGATAACATCAGGCGTATCCATCATAAAATATAGACCAAAATAAATAAACACCTAGCTATAACTAGAACAGTTTGAGTTCACTAGAAACCTTATTCCGATTCACGTTTAATCGTATTCAGTCGCAATTGCAATCGAAGTTTTGTGATCACCTCAAACAAGCTATCGAGTCCACATCGACGCAATAACGGCTGAATATTGAATACACCTGAACGATGGGTCATTATTTTAATATCCATGGTACTTTATTTTACGATTGATAGAGAGGAAGTGGTTTATTTTGAAATCGCATAGTCATTGAAAGAGATGATGTGTTTTATTTTAAAATAGCATGGTTTTTTTTATCGAATTGCCTCTGATCCGTTATTTGTTAACTTTTTGTTTCGTCTGAAAAACTGAAGTTTTAAACGGGCTAAAATAGTATTAAAAGTAAGGTATATAACTTAGAGACTTTACTAGTTAAACAAAAATTAAGCTATGCCAATCATGGCGTATTATTTTATACGACATTCCACATGTAAAGTTAATAATACTACTTATCTACCACGCTATCTAATGTTGTTATTTATCTATTTATCGTATGTTATTTTTTTAAATCTCTACTTCATAGACTTAGTGTTTTTAAATACGCAATCGCATTTGCAGTTAAGGTTTTAAAATCCTCCATTTGTCCGTGTTATTTGGTTAGAGGACAGTCAAATGAATGTTGTTTAATTTATTCCTCAAAATAAAGGTCAAAACGAGAGTGCTCGTAAATTGTATGAACACTGCTCTTGCTTATGCACGCGATTGACAGACTATAAAATATAAGCCACCTAAATGTCACGTCGTAAACTTTTAACGTGCTCCCAATATTCCTGAGCTGCATTCACTCTTATTTATCCAGAGGTCCTTAAAGTGGCTAGAAAACTAAAAAAAAAAACACCAGAGTTGACTTCTCTCATAAAAATATCCTTAATAAAATAAAAGAAATAAAATAAAATAGCCTTTAATTCCTGAATTCAATTATTTCATTTACATATTATAGTTACTTAGTTTATTTAATAAAAAAAAAAAGTTGAGTGCTTGATTACTTATAATATTTTCTTGTATCAGGGCACCCAAAAGCGGGTAAAGGCCTCTTCCTTGCTGGCCCAGGCATTGCGGTCTTGGACTAGTCTGGTCCACGTGACTCCAGCCACCTCCACGATGTCGTCTCTCCACCTCTTCTTCTGTCGGCCGCGCGTGCGCGTGGCGTCCCGCGGGCACCAGTGTACGATGCGCTCGCTCCATCTGCCGTCGGTAGAGCGAAAAATATCCTTATTATACTCTAAAGTATTGTATCTACTAATATTAACTTTACAAATGCATAATAACAAAGTCTGCATACGCTCCTGTTTGTCCAACAACGCAATGAGCTTACCAATGAGTTTGTATTCAGACTCTTCCATGAATGCGCTCTAGAGGTGCGTCCAATATGAAGGTAGAACAATAGTTGCAAGGAATATTGCTTTCTGATACTGTTGCACACAAATGAAGATTGCTTTGTAATACTGAAGGTAATATCTATCGAGAAAATAAAAGAGAAACGTAGTGGGATAAGGTTGATACTGTGAATGCTTAGTTTGACTAGTATAGGTGGTTATTTGAATCAAGTGGCCATTAAAATACGTGTTTTAATATCAAACTCAATTTTTTTTTATATAAATCTATGTATTTAAAATTAACTGAATTTTATTTACTTATGATACATTGATAAAATTTTAAAAAACTGATTAGTGGAAAATATTAATATGACTTAGCCGCTCTTTCTGAAATAAATTTAAAAAAAAAAGTTTGTTCTTTTGAAATTAAAACTTGTGTGGAGCAAAATAGATCCATACAATGGGTCGCAACAAAAAACAGCAATTAGTAAGGAAAGGGACCCCCATATCTCATAAACTAAAACATAATACTAGTTTATTTAAGGGGTGGAAGCTTTGCAAATTTTATTCTTGTTTGGAGAAGATATTGTTTTATTTGATTTAGTAATTTCTTTGCTTTGTCAGTTGAATAATATAAACGTTTATTTTAAAACATGTTTTCACGTGGTCTTAACATGCTATAAATGTTAATTATCTTTGGCTTTGAGGTTTACTAGCATAACGAATACCTTACCATTCTTAAGCGCCTGTACCGAAAAAGTACTATTTTATTGCTTAAATTTATTTTAAACATAAAGAACGCCCATGGCTTCGCTCGCATTATTCCAGGATAAAAAGTAGCCCATGATACTTTAAAGACCTCATACTACCTACAAACCAAAAGTCATGATGATTCGTTTAGCTGTTTTTGCACAACATAACAATAAATAAACAAACGAAAATTCTAGAAATTGTTAGAACGGGTCTTCAATCAATCAATTTGAAGTATCACCATACTTTTTTTTAATATCTTCAATGTTCAGACTTTCTTCAGCTTTATTATTTTCATTTATTTATTTCTTCATTTAGGTAAAAACTAAACTTAGTTTTTACACTTATGAATGTCAAACAAAATCAATTACATAACAAATGTTGCCAGAGGCATACTATAATAATACTTCCAAATTATAAAATCAAATTCAGTTAGAATTAAAAAATAAAATAAAAATATCTTTTTAACCACAATACTAAAATAAATTAAATACAATATAATAAACATATAAGTTCAAGTTCAAGTTCAAGTTCAATTTATTAATAATAATAGGTATTACAGGTCACATTTTAAACTACGAGTACTTACTTAAAAGTATCATACGTATAATTTCATCTTATAAAATTGAACAAAATATAATGTCAATAATTAGATTAATAAAACAATCAATAATACAATTAATAGGTATGTACTTAAAACAATAATTATTATTTCTATAATAATTCTGCAATAACAATACTATAGCAATAACATCAATATCACGTCAATAACATTGTCAGGGTTAAGATCACCGAAAAACGGGAATGAATTCTTCAAAATTATAGAAAGCTTGGTCAACAAGCCACCTTTTCAATTTAAACTTGAAACTCTGTAAGCTTATAGCCTCAGTAATCTCGCTGGGTAGCTTGTTATATACTGTCGGTCCCATGACGTGCGTTAACTTGGCCGACTTCTGCAGGCTACGTGCCACGTTGGCGAGCTTGAGGCCGTGACGGGTGCAGTAGTCGTGCCTCGAGGCAAGCTCGGTGTACTCGGCCAGGTGCACGCGCGTGTACACGGCCACCTGGTAGATCAAGATGGCCGGCAGTGTCATCACACCAAGCTCTTGGAAATGTGAGCGAGCCGGAGTATCCCAGGCAACGCGAGCTACGCATCTGACTGCCCTCTTCTGGAAGATGAAGGCACGCTTCCAGTCCGCGGCTCGGCCCCAAAGCTCAGTACCGTACTGTAGCAATGAGTGAACCGTCGCGAAGTAACACGAGCGCGCCACCTCACGCGGCACCACTCTCGCCACCCTGCTCAGCGCGAAGCAAGCACTCCCGAGCTTCGCACACAAACCGCCTATGTGGACATCCCATTTTAGACCGCGGTCTATTTGGAACCCTAAGAATGTTGTCTCCTTCCGCTCCTCAATACTCACTCCATCCACCAGCACCGTCAGCGGTCTCAATGACCTGCCTGACAGGCTAAACTGGATGAAATGAGTTTTGGTGAGATTAAGAGCCAACCCGTTACTGTGAAACCACCGCATCAGTTGGGACGCTGTTTCGTTCAGCTTATTTTCTAGTGTGTCTACCGAAGGTGATGTCACTATTGCTGCTACGTCATCAGCGTACATTAGGACGTCAGCTGACGTCACAGCACTCGGCAGATCATTTAGAAGCAACGAAAATAATACGTTGGAGACTGACGATCCTTGGGCTACACCCAATGTGGTACATAATGGGTCAGATCTCAGTGAACCGCCGCTACCAACAACTACCTGTGACCTGTCCTGCAACAATCCTGTCAGAAGGGCGTGAGCCGCGCCGCTGACGCCGTAGTGCTGCAGCTTGGCAGCGAGCACTGACCAGTCAGCGACGTCGAACGCCTTTGAGAGGTCACAGCACAGTAGCGCCACCTGTCGTTTGGGCGAGGAATCACGAGCCTTCACGACGCGCCGCAGTACTTCACGAGTCAGCGACGTGGTTGAGTATCCCTCGCGGTATGCGTACTGCTGGTCAGACAGAGCGTTGGTTTCGGACAGGAACTCCACTAGCCGAGAACTAAGGCCATTTTCGAGTATTTTCGCGACTGCGGGGATAATCGATACGGGTCTGTAATTATCCATGGCTTCGCGTTTTCCTTTACCCTTAAATAAGGGCGACACTTTGCTCAGTTTGAGCTCTTTCGGACAGATGCCCTCCCTCAGACAGTTATTGTACAGTTCAGCTAGAATTGGTGCCAACGGGATAATAGCTGCTCTGACTATCTTCATCGACAAATCGTATGCGTCCTTGGATACCTTCGGGGGAATCTTAGCCACAACAATACGGTACACTTCGTCCGCGGTGAACCTGCGCAGCCGCAGCGAGCGGTCTGGCGGCGCGCGTGCAGCGAGCAGGGCTGCGCGTGCTCGCTGTACGTCCGCGCGCGGTGCCCCGCACGCAGCGGCTGCACTCACGAACCTCGAGTTCATTGCGTTGACTATCGCACGCTGGCAGCAAAAATTTGTGCCGTCAGGTTTTTTGACTAAGTCAACGAAATCCACACGGGGCACGTTGTTCTTACCTCGCTCCTTATTAATGACATTCCACATTATTTTTGAAGTATTGTCACTAGATTTTATTAGTTTGCGATAGTATTCAGTTTTAGACCGATTCACTAACGATTCATAGTAAACATTCATATTAAAAATTACTTCTTGTAGTGAGGCATCCGTGGGAAACTTATGGCTAAATTCCGTTATGTCACTAATCAATTGCGCATAATTTAAAGCTTCTGGTGACACCCAAGAGGAGTCCGATTTCTTAATATTAGGTATTTTTCTGATTGGAAAACATTCATTAAATTTGTTTCTAAGTATGATTAACAATGACGACATTTGGTCAGAGGCATTGTTATTATTCAGCATAAATTTATCCCACTCAATGCTATCAAGTGATGCAACAAAATTCGCTTGATTTGCATTTGACAGAGACCTAGCGAACGTATGTTGTGGCTGAGGCTGTGGTAAGCAGCACAGTACTGTGCACTTGACCCCGAGGTGGTCGCTGAGCCCAGTGGTGACTCGCTCCACACTCACCGAGCCCGCGGGCAGGTTTTTTTTTTTTTTTTTTTTTTTTTTTTTTTTATTTCCTCCTCCACAAGTTTTAATCCCCCTACGTTGTAGGGGACATTTTTTAGGTTCTTACTTGTGTAAGAACTACACAACTAAGACTACTACTACCGCGGGCAGGTTAGTGTAAGCGTGGTCCAGGCTGCTAGACTTACTCGAACAAATCCTGGTCGCAAAATCAACTTCGTTACGCATGTCATGGGCGGACAACATGTCTAACAATGTATTGATATCTATTTTTAGTCCAGCTATTGTGTCAACATTAAAATCGCCTACTAGTAAGCATTCTACTCCGATGTCGGTGATCTTGTCGAGCAAGCTTTTAAAGTATGTCAGGAAGTCTTTCGTGCTTACTAAATTAGTCCTATACACACAAATGACAGTAAAATCATAGTCAATTAAATCAACAGCTGAGATCTCTAAATACTGCTCAATAGAGAGCGATGTCAAAATTTTATTCTCAGCGCACTTCACATTGTCCTTTACAAATATGCACGACGCGCTCATAATGCGTCCTACAATAGTACGATGCTAGCTTAAACCCGTCAATCGAAACGCACTTAAGTTTACATTCCGGCTGGAAATGTTCCGTTAACGCTAACACATCACAACTAAACAAACCTTGCTGTTGAACCTCTATTTTGCCCGTCTTTTTGTTGATGGATCTGATATTCTGATGACAAACCGTAAGGTATTTATGTAGCAGCTTCGGCGCATTCAATTTCTCATTGTGAAGTGGAGGCGCGGGCGACGTGGTGTCGGCGCGACGGCTCCGTGGGACTGGCGACGCCGCCGGCGATCCCCACTCCGGCGCGGCGGCGAGCGAGAAACCAGTCCGATATGCGAACTAGTGGTGGCCACGCATCCGGCGAACTGATGATGTCGTACATACTCTCCGGAAAGCCAATAATAAAGGAGGCATGTTTGTCCGATTTTATTTCGCGTTTAATGACGGTTATAAATAAATAAATATAAATAAATATTCCGGGACATTGCACACAGCGCCATCTAGCCCACACTAAGCAAACGCTTGTATCGTGGGTACTAGATAACGGATATAAATACTTATTATACTTTTCTTTTGTAAATACATACTTATTATACATACAAACGACCAGACTCAACACAAGTAATTATAAATTTTAAAGTACATAAATACTTGTGTCATGCGGGAATCGAACCCGCGACCTCTAGATTAGAAGGCAGAGCCACTACCAACTAAGCTAACAGGCCAGTCAAATAAATGTATAGATAGATATAGGTATACACGAAGTATTTTACCAAAAAAATGTTTAATTCCCAGCCCATTCTGCCTCTTAAGACCTCGCATGGCTAAACACAGGAAGGCACATACGGTCTGGACACACCTCGCGCCCTTTGTTAGCTTGATAAAGTGAACATTGGTTTCACTACCGCACACCTTTTTGCTAACGGATACAGTTGTGCTGCGTAAGACAGTAGTGTAACTTGCATGTTTTCTGAGAGATTCTACGAAAATATATTTGTAGTTGTTTTTAAAGCCATCTTGCATTTATATATAAGGTTTATCAATAAATGTAGATATGTATATATTTATGTATAAGATACAAGTATAGGTACACGGCTTGTTTGTGTTTTTAAAAGATTCTATGTACAGTGAATGAAGAAATAGGTAGTTATCGGTTTTTCTTAATAAAATGTAAATTTTTGAACTAATCTTTACAACTGTTAATATAGTGTAGAGTTTTTGTAAGCTATCTATCTATATGCATTAGTGACATGTTTTTGTATTTCCAGTTAATTACAAGGACCAATCTAAATATTAAAAAAAATACTAAAAAAATTACGACGATCAACCATCACATAAAATTAGCCTATGCGAAAAGATATTTTTTAAAGATTCTTTGCTAACCAGTTATTTGACAAATAAATGAACACATAATGGATAAAAAAACTTTCAGAAGACTTAATAACCTCCTTTTTTTAAAAACGGAAAGTGTCTACATTTCACGACACAAGTTTCGACTTAGTATCCAATGTAGTGCACCCAGTGCTTAATGTCTAAGTAGGATTAGCTTGTAAAATGTTGTATACTACTTTAAGTACGAGTATTATCATGTGTTACTAGTTATTATGTGCACACAAATGATTATTATAATTTATAACATATCACACAGCGCCATCTAGCCCCATACTAAGCACTACTTGTGTCATTATTTGTACGAGTAGGTATACCTTAAAACATCCACTGTTTTCCACTGTGCGGACTATTTCAAGCGTTTTTGCGCACTCGATCCAGCAGTAAAGTGATTTATCATAAGGCGCCATGCTGCGGTTGAGACGAAAAAGTACCTCATGTAATTCTTTTTGTATTTGCTGAGTGGCGCGACGTTTGACAAACGGTTGAATGATGGTTATGAGGCCCTGGAACTTGTACGGACCTTTTGTAGGCGCAATTTGGGAAAGATTTGCGTTTGAAATTGTCAGACGATTGTGATTAATTGGCAGGTTTTGGTTGATTGTCAAAATGTGGTAAATAAGCATTTATAACTTTCAAAGTATTTAACCTTAAGTTTCTCATGCCTTGTGCTTAATAATATGATGCATTTGTCAAAACGTAGACACTATAGACAGACGTGCAAATTAAACAAGACTTAGTGAAAAGTATTAACTTTTATAAGTACAGGGATCGTCCAATATGGATAATATGAGGTTAAACAAATAATAAAATACATAAAACATATATAACATTTTTAGCAAACAAATAATGACACTTGAAAGATTAAATAAGGACACGGATGAAGAAAGTGTTTTATTACGAATGCATTTACATTTATACGCCATTCCTTCCGCAACGGAGCGCTAAAAAACTTTACGCGGCAGAAACAGAAATTTGAAGGGGATAAAATTCCGGCCATCCTGTCCATGAAAAAGACATAACAGTGCCTCGAATTTATTGTAGTAGACGGAGACCCAGATGGCTTTACTCATAAAATACAATGAGTGTTTCTGCTATACTTAAAGATAATCACAATTTACGGTGCCCTTCCAAAATTTGGCAAAATTCTTTTCCGTCGTGCGAGCAATTACTGTAGGTCTAATGATGTACCACGTTTCCAACTCTACTTGTACTCGCGTTAATGGCGTGCCAAAGGATTTTTATTGGCACTTTCGCTTGTTACTTTGGCTTTGGTCGCAATGAAACTGGAACTTGGAGGAAGCGGCCTTTGATCTTAGTTAATTGCTCGGTAATGTTGTCAGTAATGACTGGGGCAATAAAGTTGGCGAAATAACGCGTTAATGAGCACCAGCTTGTGATGTACTGACCGAGAGGTTAGGGGTGCGGGGGACGAGGTACGGGGGTTTCAAATTTATTGATGTAGCTACTTATACAGTTATAGATGAGTGAATAGGTGGGCTGAAATGTTATTTGAATTACCTTAGGTGTAGGTAAATACTTGGAACTGCGTGTCAAGCAAACGTATTTTATTTGTGAATAGGAATACATAGAAAATTAAATCCATTACACGCGCTCACTTCACATTTAGTTTGACAAAAACAGGATTTGTGTTATTCTGAAATCAGAAATGTAATAAAAGGCGCAAAGAATAGGAAAACGTATATATTCTTTCATAGCTTTCAGGGCACATACCTCATTGTGTAAAATGGCTTTATTATACGCAAACAAAGAAATTAAGCAGTAGCTGAAGCCATAAAAGTTATTTTTC
Source organism: Macaria notata (assembly GCA_927399415.1). Classification (NCBI taxonomy): domain Eukaryota; kingdom Metazoa; phylum Arthropoda; class Insecta; order Lepidoptera; family Geometridae; genus Macaria; species Macaria notata. The sequence goes on along the minus strand of OV656731.1, from coordinate 10,869,519 downwards.
CATGTTTGACGGCAGCCATCTCCGTAAAGAAAGCAAAAACCAGTTATTATGATACTAATAAACGTCAACCGCAAACCTTGTAGCGGCCGACACACAGTTTGTCGATCATAAAAATGTTAATATCAAACATTGTTATAACATCGGAGCAAAACAAACGGGCGCTCGCTGGGCTCGCTCGTAAAGTGAGGGACGGAGACGACGGGCCGCGTCAATACCCTCTCAAGAAGCATGGCTGCTATTATGAGGGGTCACAAAGTGAAGCAGGCGATATTGGCAGCCCTTACCGAGCTGCGAGAAGGTGAGGAAACTTCTCATAAAATGTAAGGAGGCAGGTGCATACCATTTCCAGGGTAGCGAAATGTGTGCGTATTTCACGCTCGTCGCGCCGTTACGACGAACGCGGCCCCTAACTACAAAAAGGGTAAGTATAATAATAAAAATCTTACGGTGAGCCGAATAAAGTAAAAATTCGTCGCTCACGGATGCGAGAGTTTGTAACAAACTAGCGGTCGCGCAATTTGTCGCGTTCCCAAACTTGTTCCATGTTTTATTGTGATCGGGTACGTTTGCTGTAAATCATGTTTAGTAAGAGCAGGTGCCAGGACTTACTTTTGTGAGCATTTCTCTTAGCCGCTCCAAAGCCCCTATTGAGGGTAAAGGAAACTGTTTGCTTCGAGAAGTTTCCGAGAAAATCTTACCTTTGTAGACTATACATAAAACGCGTACGTAAACCCGTATGTTGGATAAGCCAGCCTCATCAAAAATTAAAAGACGTTACTTCAAATTAAAGGGGCCATTTTTTGTGAAACTGTATTATCCTGAATTATGAAACGACGTAGATAAGGCATTCAACGGATCCTCATTAAAAAGGAGAAAGCCAGGAAATAATGGGAAAGTGTAGTGAAAGGCGTTCTCATTTGTCAACCTCGCGGGCTGGCATGCCATGTAACCCGCCCCTAAATACGCCAGTAGAAAATGTTGATGAAAAGTGTGCTTCAGAACGTACCCACTTCATTTTCTTACTCTTTCAGTTTTCTATTAAGAAAGCCCCTAACACAAAACACCAGCCAAAGACGACTTAGCCATCAGATAGCAAAATGTGAGTAGGCGTAGTTGTTATATTAATCTTAAAATAAAGAATCCTCTTGAAAAAAACTACTAAACACAATACATCAAAGTGATATTAATAGTAAAATATGTGGTATTAAATAATACTAGTATTTTAGCGAATGGATAACAATGTAACGTATATAAATAAATAAATAAATAAACGTTGAAAATGCATAATCAACGTAACTATAGGATACTACATACACATATGATAACATGTATGAGAGTAAAGTAAAGTGGTTAACTGATATATATATTTTACTGTGACCAGCGGACGAGTGGTTGCATTCAGCCACATGTAACATATACAACGCACACTGAATTAAAATGTTTCTACAATAAACCTACTCGTATGTTAACAATAGTTTCTACCTGCGACATTAAACGCACTTTTTTCAAAGTAATTTAAGTAATAAACTAACTAACATGCATTAGTTGTTTTATGATATGTTTGCCACGATTAAGATCAATCTTAATAATACATTAATTTAAAAAAATGAGGTATTTAATTCTTATGTTGAGTCTAAAACCGCAATCATAAACTTTACCGCAGCCAAGTCAGTACAAACATTTCAAGGTCTCGCTATTTCGGTAAACGAACATGAACACATTTTTCTAACTTGTCCGTTTATAATTAAAATACACTTGAATTACGGCACATTTTGGAAAGCATCACGCACAAAGCCAGTCCCATATTTCAGTGTCATAATTGGCCAGCACATTTATTACTTTACCACTATTCATGTTTACATAATTAGAGTTCGTCACGAATTTTCCACAGGTGAGAAATTACATTCCAACAAATTGTTTCACTATCGCTACAAAATAAAAAAAGATGTCCCAATACACCTAAAGTGACTCCAAGCTATTGTTTTAAACTCACGAATTTTTAACACAAGAATAACAAAAAGAAATTCAGTGGAGTGACGCTTTTAAAAGCGTCGGGTTGATTTTTGAGAGAGCCTTTGTTACAGTTAACCGTGGTGCGCTGTACCCTCGTTGATTTAAGTACACAATAGCGCCTACATCTCTACCACTGCTCCGATAGCTTAGAAAACATTCACAATAAAAACTCGAAAGACAATACCGTCGATGGAAACGAAGATATCTGAAACATCCGACATCTATTGTAACTCACCTCCTTTAATTTAGAATTCACAAGAACAATATTCGAAGCGGGGCCCATGGCTCGGAAACTGACTCAATTTGGAGAACAGAAAGAATTTTTAATCATTGTGGATGCTTCGCGAACGAGTTTCAATACATAAATTTCACCTGTTGTTTGATTCTAATAAAGCTCGTCTTTACGGCTTCTGTAACTGCTGGCGGTAACCATCAATGTAATTTATGAGACGGTAAAGAAGAGTAATTCCGCTTATTAATTTTCCGCGGGCGCGCTCCGAGGTGCGGCTTCCCTGCTTACATGATTCGAGCTCTTTAATCACGGCCGTAGCTCCCGCGATAAAGCGCCATTATTCAACACCTACTCTTTGACGTCACATTTAAATTTTCATCAAACTCGACTAAGACTGTTTTCTCGTCCTTATTAAAACGGAACTTTTGTCCGGGGCATTTAAATAAAATTCTATTTGGATTCTTAAAATCTTTAGCATTCTTTAACGGCGGAATGGGCCATCGAAGGAACCCTTATCGGATCATTTTCTTTCGGTTTTAAATGCTGGGGTGTAGTCGTGACGTCACGCCGGCGAGGGTTGGGGTTTGGACTTTGTTTTTGTATTAAGAAACGCGTCAGTTTGAGTTAATGCTGTCTGCTTAGTAATGGAGTTGGGCGCGGGCTGATAACAAACGTCTGCAGCACAGGTCGAGCAGACACGCGATAGCTTTCACGTTTAAATGTGGTTATTAACCTTATTGCCTTAATATTTGCCTCTAATTACAGCTATTATCAGCAAAACCTCTCCGAAATGACTTGGAATAGGCATGTTGAACACGCAATTTGTTTTTGTCTTTTGTGGTAAACTAATTTAGAAAAACAATTACTTTTAGCAAGTTATGTAATTAGCCAAATGGAAAATGTATCATTACGTTTGTTACTTTGAAAATATAGTAACGAACTGAACTATATATACATATTATGTATATTAAAAAATAATCACAAATCTTTTTTTTCTATATGTACCTACTTATTACTATCAACAAACTAAACATTCACATAAGTACATAAGCTTGTCATCAAAATCCAGTGAAACGCGAGGACGTTTCAACCCCACTTGTATAGCTGCTTCCGGCTAAGCCAGGTTTTAATTAGTAGGATTGGGCTACATTATGCCGGATCTTGATAACAACGCACGCGATAGAATGACCCTTTGTTTGGTTCACTGCCTTTTAGTTAAACCTCTAAGTGAAAAATTGCACGCCAAGTGTAGCTGGGAGAGTGTGGCTGTAGCGAAGTGGTTGTTTTTTTGTTAAATTGAGTAAAGACAATATTTGTTATGCTGTTTAAATATTGAGTAAATACTGTCATTTATCACATGGGAATGATCTACTGATAAGAATAGCAGGTACATCCGTCATACATCGGTGATGTTGGTATTATTGCTTAGGTGGTTTTTACACTCGAGATGCAGTTGACGATTAAACAAATATTTGGAAATGTCATAGTATCGCATACTAATTAGTAAGAAACCATAAATTAGTGCTACATCTAAGCTTATAAAACTGACTTGGTAGACTTTTTAGGTTTCAAAAGTTTTGAAAACAACGCAAAATCGTTAAGCTTAAACAAGAAGCGTAATATATCTTCATAAACAATAAATGGCAAGACACAAATCTCTCGCTAATACAACCTGGATTCGTCATCATGAATCACGCGGAGCACATAAACTGGGCTTGCAAATAAACTGAAATTAGTTCAACTCCGCGCCGCACATTACTTAAAATCCTCGGGATTATTCGGCGTACAAGCTACAAGCAAGGAGTAGAATATTTTACAGAAGGTCGATGTTTCCCTAGAAGTTGAGGTTCTGTTGTTTGTTCTCTTGGTCAAAGTAAAGCAGAAGTTTAGTTTTTTTGTTATTATCAAACTGCATGCCCTTTTTCATGAGATATAATGTACAAAATTATACGTATGACTATTTTTCCTTATCAGAACGTACAAACATTGCAATATTCATTTTAATTAAACCAGATTTATCTCTCTGTTCTGATGTACTACTCTATGAACACGCTACAAGACCCTGTTATCTTGGGACCAGCCCTTAAAGGATCTTGATGCCTGAAGCCAGATTATTGTAATCTCATTAATTTTACGCCTTAGCTTCGTTAATTTGGTTCGCAAATACGACTGTTTAATGACTAAGTAGCTACTAACTAGGTTTCTGTTTCTCAAAGGGCTTGAATAAGGACTAGATACCTAGGTATTCAATAATATGTAAGATGTGACTAAAATTCTCAATTAAAACCTGTATAGATTTAACATTTTGATGTTATATGTAAAGTTTGGTTTAAATCAATATATGCACAGATCACATAAGTTTATTTATACGTAGTGAATTCCTAATTCTGTAAAAGTATCCTAAAGTCTAAACCTAAATAATTCTCAATCTACGAATTGAAGCTAACTTTAATGATTCATTTCTTTGCCTGAAGAGTATGAAAACGGCAGCCTTAATAATTTCAGATCATAAAACATATCAGAAATAAACTGAAAAATACAATCTTGTTTTCCGAACTCTGTTTTCCAACTCGTAGAGGTCATAAACATGAGAGCTACGTTGTAGACGCTCTACGATAAATTGTAGACGTTGCTACGTTGTTTCCTACGAGAATTATTACGAGCATGCCGTGCTTGACGGATGCACTTCTTCATTTTAGTATTTGGCACAAAATTTCTGAGAAATTATAGAAATTTATTATAATGATTCAAAATGAATGTGTTATTTAATTATATGCTTTGCAAATTAAAACTGTCCAAACTATATTTCTCGAATCACGATAAAACCCTAGCATTCAAGATATAAATTAGAAGATAAAAAAGAAATAAGGAATACTATGTTTTCTTATAATTTTCACAACAATTGCGTCTAGAGTGTGATTTATAATTCTTTGAACAGAGTTGTTATAAATCTCTTCTGTTTTCAAACAGACTCGATACATAAACTCAGTTGTCATGTCGGGCTAATGTTGCGATGTAAAAGAAAAACCTAGATCTGACTTCGTAGTAGTATAAAGTTAAAAATTTAGTCGTAAGTTAAAATATATTCTTGGAATTAAAAACTTCGATAAATACTTCATCTATGTAGTGCTGTTAAAATATTTCTAAGCATTTTTTTATTTTAATATGAAAGGGTAGCTACATTTCACTTCTAGAGAAACTTTTTCTTAGTGAAAGTGGTAATGTGAGATGCCATTAAAAAGGCATAAATACACGATCGCCGCATAAATGTAGCAATGTCGTCGAGACTAGTAGTTTGCTGAGACCTAACTACTGATACTACAATGCATCTGAAATGTAGATTTTTATATAACATATGTTTTTATTCTTGACAAACGGTTTATGTAAATGATAACTGTATTTTTTGAATTGAAGATTCCTTAACTAATTTTGTTTTATTTTTAGTAGTCAACAGTTCTTCTTCTTAACGAATGAGAGTGGCTAACTCTGGTGTCGAGAGATAATCAAGCCGCCCTAAGGGCCTCTGACAACCGTTTATATAGCAGTATGCTCAGTAGAAGTGCACTCAGTTTTTTCTTCTTATTTATGTCTTTAAATGCACTACAATGTATAAAATCTGTAACATAGCTAATTGTTTTAATTTAGCTGTTAATAAATTATTGCCTGTGTCTATAATTGAGTGATTGAAAAGTGTGCTTTTCCAGCTGCTACAATATCAAAGATCATTTTGTTTTGACTTCATGTCAAATATGTATTGATTATGAATAATAGCAACTTGTAATTCACAAAATAAAAACATAAAGCATCATTTCAGGTTCGATGACACAAAAAAACAAGGTTTATAGAATACATATCAAATAGTTTTTCAACTTCATTGTAGCGCTTATTCCAGTAAGTAATAGAATAATTCAAACCTAACAGCCATCAATATCGATTATATTGCTCTAATAACATACCTTGCTTAATAAAATGGCATAAAAAGCCACTGAAAGTGCACTGGGCAATTTATTGCCAACAGCTCCCTGTAATTTTCAATAATACTCGTTTTAACTGCCTACACACTCAGGTAGAATTACCCTTCTAAAGAAACACGATGTTTTGTGAGTTAACATTATGCTATACCTAATATTCTCGCGAACGTGATAAAATGAAGAAATATTTTCTAACAAAACATTTTTTTTTGGACATATCACACAGCGCCATCTAGCCCCATACTAAGCTTACTACATTAAAACATGTCATCCTACGTAAAACAGGTAAAATGTTTCACTTAAGGTTTAAAACTTGTGCGTATGTGTATATGTATAATTTATACTTTTGCTCGCTCGCGCCTGAAGCAAATTTACATCGCAGATAAGTCGTGTAAAACCACTTGGTACCACTAATGCCTCATAATCAAAGTCTAAATGTAACCACTGACGCGACAAAAAAGCAGACGATGACGAAAAAACATGGAGTTTCCAGGAAAAAAACAACAAAACACGCAAGCATGAAAACGATTGCTTAAATTTTCTATTTAACCTCCTCGCACGACACAAACTACTTACCTAAGTTATTTTTCTTTAAAAGGAAACCTCGCTTGTGAAATGGATTGACTAATAAGATTAGCATAATTGCTCGGAGCCAGCACGCCAGCCCATAGCTTTTCATAATTAGCTGGCTGGGCGTAAAGCGCATGTGTTGCCCCTATATTGCTAGAATATTGCCTGGACATAGACGATATTAAATAACAACTCGACATTATTATTTCGTATCTCTTTCTAGATCCTGTGAACTTTTTTTATTGAGGCTAGTCGACCATGCCACAGATTATCAATAAAAGAAGCTAACTCACTTGGTGTGTTTAAGAATAGACTCAAATCATTTTTATTAGATAAGGTCTACTACTCAATAAAATTATTTTTGGACGATAAGACAATTTGAAATGTGTGTAGTATTTTTATTGACATATTTAAATAATTGATATAAGTATAATATTCTAAAAACTAAATTGTTTAATTATAATTTGCACGCCTGTGGGTGGAAATATAGCGCACTCATATGTACATAATACCACCTTTGTATACCTACCTATATTTCGCAATGAATAAATGAATTTGAATTTGAATTTTATCTTTCTTTGCCTGTACAATTTTGCTCGGCACTAGTATTTGTCTGTGATAATAGCTTAGTAAAATTTGTAAAAATAAATTACTAATATCTATATTGATTTAATTCACCAATCATTACATGAGGTTCAATCACTTTCCATATTTATCACGAGTCCACGGTCATGACCCATCCAGCATTCAGATACATCACGTGATACACATATGTACGTGTAGAATAATAATCTAATCAAAATAGGCATTGTCACTTGTAACTCTGGTAGTGTAGGTATTCTTATGAAATTTCCAAGTCATTGGATGTGTGTACGAAGGTGGAATACGTCGGGTTTCGTATTACGAAAGTCAAGTGGCGATGGGCTGGACACTTGGCGAGACGTACTGACAGCAGATGGAGCAAGGCAATAACTATATGGTACCCACGGCTAGGTAAGTGAAGTGTAGAAAGACCTGTGCAACGGTGGCTGGATGATATTAGAAAGTTAGACGGAAACATCTGGGCAAGAACAGCGCAAGACAGGGAGTAATGGCGTAAGAAGGAGGAGGCCTATACCCTGCAGTGGATTCCATTAGGCTGATGATGATGATGATGGATGTGTGACCAAAAAGTTTTTAAAAACCATTTGGGAACTTCCATGGGTCGGATGAGACGTGAAGTTTATTATATTTAGTACGGCAGTTACTACCATGTTACATTGTTATGCTATTATTATATGTACGTATTTACTTTTTTAGCATAAAAGTGGGGCTAATTGTTTTATTAATAAGACGTCTATGTGGAGTTAAAGCCAGTTTATAAAAGTTACGCAACTATGTTGGACTGACCTCGATTTCAGTAAGGAGTTTTAATTGTGTTGAGCTTTTTATTTCCTTTGTTTGGCGAATAAACACGCAGTTTACGGTCAGCTTTGTAATTTGCTACTATGGCTTCTTTAATAAGTTCTTATTGTTACATTAATTTATGTTTGTAAAAAGGACCATTTACTTTTGCGGTTTGTAAAAATTTACAAACTTGTCATAGTATCTTTCACAAAACGAAAGGAACGACAAACGTCAATATTTTAAAATTGAGTTTTAACATTACTGGACATGTCAAATAATAATAAAATCGTTTCCGTGAAAAACGTTTTACGAATCGAACCAATCACCAATTAAAATAAACATCTACCTAGGCATACAATTTTCATGTTATAAATAAATTATTATTTGCATTAATAAATCATTCAAGCAAGAATATCAGGACACTGGCACTCAGCACATTCTCGCAAACAAACGAAACAACACAATTAAATAAAACTGATTGTCCGTCGAAGTGTCTCTTTAATTATTACTGTACCAGCGGCAAAATAATTGTTCACATTAAAATGTTCATTTGTAGGATAAATATAAAAGCTTACCCCTATACGGGCCTCGGGCTGGTTTCCCGCAAAGTAAATATTCAATAAGGGGAATGTATTGTATTGGATTCGATACAGTTTACTCGCTATCCAATATACTCGTAGGGATATTGTTTTGGCCATATTGGAATTGAGGTACAGAGCGCCTAGCTCTCTAGATAAGTAGTAAGTTGATAGAAATAAGTTTAGTCTGGGACTAAACTCATTGCTGCGCCTAACACTTGGTTGAAATGGTAAAATGGATGACAAGGGTAAAACGGTTCCAAAATCTTAGTAAATCTTAACATTTTTTTTCTACTGTTTTCTGATGAGTCATCCAAATTATATATCATCAAATTTATCAATGTGAAATATAAAGGGGTTTATTTTAGCATTTAGTGCAATAAAGGCGAGTTAAACATGCTTTATGGACAAATTGTATAGCTCAAATGCTAGACTCTTAGTGTAAAAAAAACAAAACAAACCAATTTAATTCATTTTTTCCTATCAACTACTGAAACAGTCGAACTCCCAATACACTCATTCGCAATCTAGGTCCGACCTTTTTTAATCCTAGGCAATCAAATTAAAAAGCGCCATAAAGGGTGTCTGATTCCTGGGTAGTTGAATTTTATGGACGGGCCCGATGGAGCCGTCAGTACAGGCGGTCTCGGCGGTATAACATTTGGATTTATCCAGTCGTGAAATTAAACAAGCCCCGGGCCTCCCCTCTATCACAATTTATGTTCGCACTAGATTGTAAAGGACCCAGATATTTGGGCACCCTCATTAGTTTGGGAGGTGTGTGACGCCGGAGTTCGACCGTCGGTTGTTTTTGCATTTTGTATACCGGGTGTATGTTTATGGAAATGACAGGGCGTAATGAGATTGGCCAATGTCCATTGTACTATGTCTTGGGTGTTAGATGTGTCCCCAATTGTTTTGATAATATCGTAGACACCATTTGCAATTCTTTATAAATAAATTGAAAAGTACCTAGCTAGGTAGTTTAGCGAATTATTATACATATTTTGAAGAATGTAGTTGAATGATACTGCATCAGTTTAAAGACATCAGTTTTATGTGCGATGTGTCATCTTTATGGGCGAGATCAATTTGACTCAAGAGAGATTGCAAGACTAGTTAGTCCAACAATTGAAGAGCAAGCATTAAAATATTGTACAAAAATATTAGCTTTCCAATAAATCACAAAATCCCAGTGCAAACACACCAACTTTAATACGCAAAGATACTTTTACGTTTCATGCTGTAATCAGCGGAGGTAAGAAGTGATTCTGGGATTAAACCGGATGAAATTACCTCACCGGGGCATCTAGCCTCGCGAGCAAATTGAATTTTTTAATAAAACCGGGATACTCGCTGCGAATTTTTCAATTAATTTTCGTTGAGGTGTTAGTGATTAAGTGAAGAAAAAAAGTGACGTGATGTTTTAGGAAATACCTAAGCCTGTGATTTGGAGTCAGCTTCTGTAATCATTATTTTAATATTATTTTAATTTATATTGGGTAAATATTTCATTAAATATAGCTCTAGAGACAATTTCTTTTGAAATGGGTTATAGACAGCAATCTGGCAGATTTGGAGTATGGTGAGGGAATCAATATCACACAGGAATCCTAACAAATAATGTAATTTATTGGTAAGGTCACCTTTGAAAACATATTATCCTCAACATCAATGAAAGATTAACGATACGACCCTAGACGTAGAAGTCGTAGCAATGTCACCTCTATTTCCAATACCCATTGTGCTATCGGCCATTTTTTAACAAAACGTTCTTACGTCTCTCCTTTTATGATTGTTCTTCTTTTATTAGAGTACTTTTGTTTCTTAAGTGAAATTTCCTAAGTTGGAAAGGCAGGGCTTACGTTGTAAATCCGTACTTACTCTTTGTGCCGTAAAAGTTGGGCGATTGAAAAAATTGTTTTCTTTTGTATTTGGCTATTTATGAATGCTGACTGATTCACCTCTCATACGCCGTGTCTGATTGTTTTTGTTTTTAATGGATTAATTCAAATTAAGTTTTGTTTAAGCGGGCATTTATAATAACATAATATATTCTATGATTTCTAATTTCATCACAAGTTATTGACACGCATTATGCATTTTATACATAATCAGTTTTTGTCAAGCGCCTATATGCAAATATTTCACGCATGTCTTTTAATTATCTTATTTTTTTGTTAGGTGATTAAAATAAAATCTGGGTGATTAATATTGCTGTCTTTTAGTAAAGGTGTATCTGTTTTTTTTAATTAAGCAGCTATATTATCGTGATCGTAGCGCAATCATTGAAAAAGATCTCTATGCATAAAGTTATCTCTGTCTCCATTTATGCTAAAATGTGGCACCGCGGGCATTCAGTAAATTTAAGTACATAATTTAAAATCTACTAATGTATTTATTTTTCTACTAAAGTATACATAAACGATCTAGCAAACGGTACAGGTGGGCGTAACCTGAACATTAGAATACAACTCTTGGTCTTCTTAATTCGTTTTTAATTACTTCATACTTAAACTAAAGCAATAAAGGGGAATGCGTTTATGAATACAATAGGTTCTTTACATTTAAAGCTACTTCATTGAAATGTAAGAGTATTTAACTAGAGTTAATTTTTGTATTGAAAAAAGTGTATTTAGAATTGAAAACTATGTAATTAATTACTTTAACTAACATAGATAGATAGATAGAAAATTCTTTATTGTAACACACGATAAAATTAAAAGGAAAGAAGAAAAAAAACTTATACTAGTGCCACAAGTGGCGGCCTTATTGCTAAAAGCAATCTCTTCCAGGCAATAACATACAAAGTTTTGTTAGTTTTGTGTACAAAGTTTTGTTATTTGTATCACTTGTCTGGTGGCCTGGTAAATACGTTACAGTCCAGAATAAAAAAAAAAACGAATAAAAAAGTTTTTAACGTGACTAACAGGCTAGAACAATTAAGATAAGTTTAATATGTAACTATTTAAGTTGCTGATTTATAAAAAACGCTATTATTTATCCTGAATTATTTATTGTCACACACGAATAAAAAAAAATACATACATAAACTACTCTAGTGCCACAAGTGGCGGCCTTGTTGCTAAAAGTAGGAATTACCGCAGGTAACACACCCAAGTACTGCTAGTAACTGAATTACTTCCAGCTCAGTCGACAAATAAGGAACTAATTCTAAAAGAGAACAAAGCTTTGCTTTCAGCGGCAGGCTATAAACAGCCGAGAAGCCTCAATGTAACACGATATCGGAATCTCAAACCATGTTGCTTGAGTGATTCATTCGCAACAGCGGTCCTCAACTGGAGAAGTATCAATACACAGTTATTCGTTATTTATTCAATGTTTATTGTTTACGTTTTTGTAGTTAAATTTCGTGTGCTCTTTATTGTAGTATTTAGTCCCGTCTAGTATTTTTTATGAATTTCTCTCCATCTTATAATTCCTCTCTATCTTACGGTTGCCAAAATTATGTGAATTTTTCTTTTTAACAGAATTATTTGTGTTTCATGTGTTAGCTTTCAAAGTTCAATTCAATTCAACATACTAATTGTTTGTAATTTTCTAGAAGTCTCTATACAAATGTTATTATGGATATGTATATACATATGACATTTATAGAAATAATGTATCTAAAAATAGCCCTATGGTGCGTATGTGTCGGTCCTATAACGAACTTGAGAGTTGTAACGCCTCGGATAACAATGATGAAGATCTAGACATATTCGGAATTAGTCTCAGTTCTTTTAGAAATAATTTATATAAGGTGTTTTAATATAATAATAATAATGTTGTATTTCACATTGTTTTGTTTTGATTGCTACACAAATTCCTGTTGTACCTTAGCCGTGTTTTTATATATATATTTTTTTTATAATTTTGTTTAATATTTACAATTAACTGTAACTTCCATAAGTATCGTTATATATGAATTATTTTAATTGTTTTAGTTTAGTTTAGTTTAGTTTAATTTAGTTTAGTTTAGTTTAGTTTAGTTTAGTTTAGTTTAGTTTAGTTTAGTTTAGTTTAGTTTAGTTTAGTTTAGTTTAGTTTAGTTTAGTTTAGTTTAGTTTAGTTTAGTTTAGTTTAGTTTAGTTTAGTTTAGTTTAGTTTAGTTTAGTTTAGTTTAGTTTAGTTTAGTTTAGTTTAGTTTAGTTTAGTTTAGTTTAGTTTAGTTTAGTTTAGTTTAGTTTAGTTTAGTTTAGTTTAGTTTAGTTTAGTTTAGTTTAGTTTAGTTTAGTTTAGTTTAGTTAACTTACTGAACTTTATCACTGTTTATAATCATGCGGTATTATGTCTATTATTTTATGCAACTAAAAGCTACACATGAACTTTAAAAGCTCATCAATGACAAGTAACCCAGTAAAGGCTGCGGCCAGAGTCTCCCGCTACAGGAATAAGCACTCCCAACTTTGTTCCTGATAGCCGTTACTCGTAGGGCTTAATTTGTTTGACTGCAAAAAGGTTTTTGGATACCACGCGGCCGTAGTGAATCTTTCTCACGGGAACGCTCCAATGTTTAGCGTTATTTACAAGATTTTCTCGTGGAGAAATGAATCATGTTATCTTTTTTTGAGGTTTGCGGATTTTTAGCGCAATCTGTGGAGTGTTTAATTTATTTTTTAGACTAAAATTATAAGTGAAATTGTGCTAAGATTTTGTTAAAAATATCGAAACATGTAAAGGTTTACTGACGATGACTAATTCGTCATTAAAAATAATATATATAATAGACATTTAAAAAAAAAAACTGACGTAACAATTTATTCCACAGCAGTTACTAAGAAATATGCAATATTAAACGTAATTAACGAAATGAAATGAAATATTTATTTGCTTAAGAATGTAGGTTACAGAGATGAAAGGTACATATTTATGCAATTTGGCGTTCCGTTTATTCGACCAATAATAGCTGGCGTGCAAATGTTTGACAAGATTAATAACTAAGCTAAGGTATGCAAACAGGTGAGAAAAATAAAATAATTACTAACACTTTTACATATTTCTATTGTAGGATTCAGTTATTTCACAGGTTTTGCAATTGTTATCCCGCAGTAAACACCTAAATATTCATCTACAGAGTAATAACATTCATTCAGTAGCAATTTACGAAGATTAAATTTAAATCTGCTAATTGGCATACATTTGAGATCATCAGGAAGTTTGTTATAAATTATAGCAGCCATGTGATTGGCGTTGTTCTTAGTTAATTCCAATCTACAACCAGATACATGTATTTTGTTTTTAGTTTTTTTTTGCATCATGCGTCGTCTACTGATACACTGGTGTGTTTTAAATAAACTAGGATTACTTTTGACAAAGATAGCTGTTTTCTCAATGTATAGGTATGGTAGTGAAAAACCCTAATACAAAGATAACTCCCCCCAGACGCGCACCAAACGACAACGCGACCAAGATAATACCTTTAAGATAAATAAGACGGTTAACTGGGAACATTAAATTACGCGTTGCGCGTTTATTTATAGGATAACACATCAGTTACAACAAAGCGGGAGTATTTACACGTAAAATTGAGCAACATCAATCACAATTTTCTCTTGAACAAAATCCTTAAACCTCATTTCGCTCGGCAAGCGGAGAATGTCGAGTGTCTGTAAAGTTCAGTATCTAAGGCTTGAAGAGCTTTTTACAGGCCGCGACAACCATTTAAAATAATTTTGAAAAGTATAAATATACCTACACTGTAATTGTTAATTACGTACCCTAAAAAAGTGGATTTTCTCAATTACACTAAATATTTATGATATTTATAAACTGATTTGCAACTGGTAATAATTTAGCATAATGTATGAAGTCAAGCTTATTTTTATAGCCTATCGATTGGTCACTGGTCAGCCATATTGACACATAATATATAATCATGCTAAATAATCATGTACCTGACATAAAGCGGGCTGTGGTCAAACGCAAGGCTTTAATTACGTAAAATGGCTTACAATCAGCAAAATAGTTCATCATAATATTGTATCGCTATTTGCCCATTCAAATGTTGTCCTATAGCGCCGTCTAGAGGTCGCTGGTTGTAAACAAGACAACACGTCGCTCTCACCGACATATTAGCGGCAATAATTTAAAGATAATGCTCCCGTAATTTTGCTCGAGCGACCCGCGCAATCTATGGCCTTTAATAAACGCAAACGAACTCTATGTAACAATTATTTAACGAAATTGCTGGAACTTTATTGGTAGGCAGAAAATTTTAAAATGTTTGTCATGGGTTGGTTAGCTAAATTAAATTATAATGAACGTAAAAATAATCTTTCTGGCAAGTAATTTATAATAATATGTAGTTAACAGCTCAATTCTTACAATGTAGCCTGGAAGAGATCGCTCTTCGCGATAAGGCCGCCCAATGTACCCAGGGGAACACAAACTTGAGGTAAATACTGAAACGATAGTATGTTTAAATTACTTGTATAAGATTTTTGTAATATTTTTATGTAAGTTTGCAATATTATATGTAAGTACCAATTATTTATAAAGTAAATACCACTTATCTGAAATTCATAGCAGTTCGATCCATACAAACGCTTCCCAAACCAACATCACCCTAACAGAATTACCGCTTTGCATGTTCTCTTTAATGAAATTGCAAACAATGCATCGAGTATTCAGCGATTTAATTTTATTTGACGGTACAATTAAATGTTCGTTGCGAGGTCATCCCAGAGATAATTGCCATGTTTTCATGTGGGAATACTGTTTGAAAGCCATTATACACTGATATAAATGGGGAACAATCTAGATGTTTGTTTCATTTTGAATGTTGAAGACAATGAAATGTAAAAGATTTTTATTTGTAAACAGGTAAATGTGATACAATTTAGTGTTGCTCTGCCTTCTACTGTAGTGTTGACTGTGTTGTAGAAGGCAGGATCTTCCAGGGGATTAAATTTGTTTACAATTAAAATATGTTATACTTGATATACTATTCAAAAACATGTGACTACCCTTATGCTAACTTAGCCTAAATATATGTACAATGTATCAACTAAGTTTAGAAAACAAATTAAATTAAATTACGCCGTTGTGTGTGTATGTGTGTGTGTTGTGTGAATGTGTGTAAGTGTGCGAAAGCGAAAGAATGAAAGAGTTGAAGGTACTTGATAATGAAACATCAAAAAGACATTTGTTAACTCTGTATGTAGTGTAGTTGGAGTGTAGGTGAGTAACTTTGTGAGAGTTTTTTTTGAATGATACAAAATGTAGATCTGTTAGTAAAACAAGTACATAATTGGAAAAAGATCAATAAAGATTTGATTAATGATTATTAGCTAATATTAATGAGATCAGTGAATGCCGTTTAATAAGCTGAAAGTTTTATATAACATTATAGTTGAAAACGATTTTAATTTGTTACTGTATAACTGCTAGGACAATTATATACACTGGCCATGTTATCTACTATGAGTTACCACGTAATAAAGATATTTTGAAATTGAAATTGAAATTGAGTGAATGCCGTTTAAACATAAAATAAATTAATTATTGTTCTCTTAAATTATCCTTATGTATCAATCATATTCATTTGACACTACAAAATACGTAAGTTTATTCATAATTATGTATATCTTTTTAAAAATTACGGGTGCTTTACTCATAATTGTAACAATATTATAATATTGCCAACTGGGTATAAAAAATCTTCTCGTATGCTTCTGACACGAATTCTGTTCAACAACCAGCGATCATGTTACCAATTATCCAAAGATCAGAAAGTAAGGCAACACTAACGATTAACATCAGACAGATCACTTTACAGCCTCCACTCAAATTATAAGTCTTCTAATTCGTAAAAGCAAGGGTTATAGTCTTTGCGTGATAAAATTGACAACGGATACGATTGAAACTGAAAAAAACTAACATTAGATAAGATTAAATAGAGATGATGAACCTATGATACAAGCGTAAGCAAAGTGGGGGCTAGATGGCGCTGTGTGATATGCCCTGAAATATAAATACATATAAAATATATACTAATAGTGGGATAAATTTGTCAAATCTATGTCTATTAATTATATTGTGGCAAATAAGAAATTTAAAAAAATTTGTTAGCAAAGTCTTCCCTGTGTAGGAGGCAGGTTTTTATTAATAAAACAATAAAATAAAATGATTAACTTATTATTGTATATTTTATCGGAACAAAACGTTTGCTACCATTCATTGAATGTGATGAACAATACCGAAGTGTGTACAGAGTTTAAAAATAAAGCATTCTTGGTGCTTGCCATATTTTACTTGTTCCTATACTTCCTAGTTGGACAAAGTAAAATATGTAGAAGATAAAGTGCTGCCTTCAGCCACGACCAGAGTTTCCTTGTATGTATTCTACCAGAGAAGTTTTAATGGACACCATATTCGGTATCATTATTTTAGAAACACTAAAGTTTGAAAAGTTTAAATATTAATTTATAATGACGAAACTTTTGTTACGTCTGGGAAGTTAGTATCAGGTATCATGATGATGAGATTAAACCTTGTTTAAGCCTACTAAATACATAAATATTTTTAACCCTAATATAATTCTCGAAAGTGTTTATATTCATTTTTAGCTTAATTAATATGGATAATTGTAATCTACCTGTAAGTTTCATACAATTTTTATTTCAAATAAACTAATTTTAGTTACTAACTTTGTTTATTTTTAATAAATTTTCCAAAATATAAAATAATAAAAACCTATTGTTGAAATCAACCCTATAAACTTCGTTATCCGAAACCCTAACAACTTATCGCCCATGGATCTTAAACTAAACCTAACAAGCAGTTACGAGTAAAAGTATGTCAAGCTTTGAAAAATAGAATTTAATCAAAATCCCCGCAACCGTATGATTTTTCTTGCAGCCGTCAGCACAATCCTCTTATTTCATTTATCAAGCGCGGGCTGTCCACCGAGCTGACAATGCGCGCCACGTCCGCCCACCTCCAGCGCTGGAGGAAGACTGATAGCTGTATCACTGGTACAGCGCTTACTAGGGGTTATTTAGCTGACTTTTTTATTTTTTTAAAGGTGGCAATTTGACGTCTGGCTTATACCTAAGTGATGTTGCCAGAATTGGATACCACAATACAATTTGGGTAACAATGAAAGAGAGCATTTAAATAAGGTATGATGATCTTTTTGGGCTTTTAAACACGTGTACCAAATTGCGTGAGTATTTCTATCCTTGTGCCTATATTTGTCCACAGATATATTGGAAGCTATTAAAGGCAACGACATTAATAATACCTAAATGGACTAGCCTTCTCAGTACTTTACCATCCAAAAATATAAGTCGACGTCTGTTAGATTTACATGTTACGAAGTTCTAAGTAAACATCGTAGCATAATTGTTAAAACGTGATAGGCACTACAAAAAGTTGCAAGAGAAAATGAGAAAACAATACAAACGTTTATCAGTTAAAATCAAGTCAAATTGCGGCGAGCCCATTGACATCGCAGAATAGCGATAAC
The DNA here is from genome assembly GCA_927399415.1 of Macaria notata. Lineage (NCBI taxonomy): Eukaryota > Metazoa > Arthropoda > Insecta > Lepidoptera > Geometridae > Macaria > Macaria notata. Next base: position 10,851,297 of record OV656731.1, on the reverse strand, counting down.
CGTCCGGTAAAATTTGCTGAAACAGTTATCTTTTTGCCGGATGCAGGGAAAATACAGTACCTAACTGAATAAAAACAACTTGAAAAATAATTCAGTTTATTTTTTAATATTTATAACATTGCTATATCAATCACAGTTTTAATGACTCAGAAATAAACTAAATATTACATATGAAAACTTATGATAGAACTATTTACACAATATACTGTTATACAGTTTTACTTACACATAAATTATAATCGAATTGTAAAAACATTGATTTGAATTAATATGAAGCTAGTGTGAAAATAACTTACACCGTCGCCCTTAATTATAAAATACAATCCGGCCAAATTTATGGCCGGATTGCCGGATACGATCGAACTCTAATGTACTAATGTTCCATTCTATGCTAAAAAATGCCAAGTGAGAGACGTCTCTCACTTTTTGTAAAAAGTACATGCTTAAACTTTGTGCTCGCCTAGGCCGGTCCATTAAGTATTATTAATGTCGTTGGTTAAAGGTATGTTTTGTAAATATTAAAAAATATATTTGACTAGCTGTGCCCACGACTTCGTCCGCATGGAATAGTTATTACCATAAAAACGGTTCTAGTGAGTTATTCTTAAAAGATAGACATATATTGTTGCAGATATTTTGTTAGATCGTTTCAAGAGAAATAATTCTTTCATACATATTTTTTTGATATCTTGAACCGTTTTTGCAGCACACGCAACGAAAGCTCTCAAAGATGAATAATTTTCCCCGTTTTTTTCCACATTTTCCATTGTTTCTTCGCTCCTATTAGTTGCAGCGTAATGTTATGTAGCCTAAAGCCTTCCTCGATAAATGGTCTATCCAACACAAATAATTTTTCAATTCGCACCAGTAGTTCCTGAGATTAGCACGTTCAAACAAACTCTTTAGTTTATATATATAAGTATATGTATGCTTCAATTAGGGAACCGTGGCAACTTCAAAAATACCGTAGTTTAATATTCATACTATGATTTTATTTCAATATGTTTTTTGCGATTATTTCCGTTTCGTCCAAACTAACGCCTAATCAATAATAGCCAACGAAATCCATTTGGATTTTAGACAAGTACATAATTAAATAGCAGTAAATCAGCCCGGCTGGGTCCATTCGAGTCGTCGCAGTAAATTATTCAGGCGCCGTCAGGTGTCCGTTAATTGCAGCCAAGCGACTATTATTGTTAGCTAACTGGTTCATAGCGGCTGTACAAAATATACCGGGGTATTGGGGAGTATTGGGTATTGACAGCCGGGTCTAATAGTATTGTATCCAATATTCAATAGTCAGATAGCGAATGCAACATTTTTTGTAGTGATCAACTGTAAAATAATTCTTACCCCTGAATTTGTCGCTTTCGTGCGAACTGAGTTACTTTATGTGTTTGAATTGGTGTCAGTTTGAAGATTACGGATCTGTAGATTTAGATAAGTAAATAAAATAAATTTGTTTATTTTGCATAATTTCGTTTTACAAAAAGATATTGGAATCCAAAGCCTCCCGAACTAGTTTTCACTGTGTCTCTTCTCCCTGCTTACAATGAACACACAAGTAAACTATTAATGTTTTACTTGAAGTACATATTACAAACAAATTGAAAAATCACGTACCTTAGCTTGTTTGATATATTTCGTCTAAAACCGAAAAATATTTAAAAATTGTATGTAAGTGAATTGACATATTTAATGTCAATGTCCTCACGTTTTACTTTTCAGACACACTTTTGTGGGTCGAAGCTTGATGTGGCTTGACTACAACTTGCCGGATGTTGAGCCACGTTGTTGTCTACAATCTAGATTATTGAATTATTTCGACTAAATAAATATACACAAATTTAGATTAAAAATTCACTCCATTAATACTAACCCTGTTAAGTGAATATACACAGCCTGTACCTGCCAGCTATTGACATCGTTGTATATTGGATCGACTAAATAGGTTTGCCGTAATGAGTCTGATAGGCCAAATTATAGACATTAGTGTGCTGCTGTCATTTGCAATTATTGGCTTCCCTGTATCTCAAAACTATGAATAAGTAATAACACAAATACTTTATCATTACCCTTATATATTGCTGGCGTACTCTTGGCGCAAAGAATAAGCATTGCCATCCAACGTAGTAATGCCGCCAGCATGCTGGGAACGTTGCCTAAAGATATATTTTTATAGGTGTTTTATGTTTATTATAAGTTTTAGTTTTTAATTAGTTAAGTTTTTTTAATGGTAAACTTTGTTGAGTACATATGTATTTTCAAATAAAGATAAATAAATCACTTTTTCACTGTATTTTCTCTTATCTTCTCTTAAGTTTTAGAGCAACGTTATAATAAAGAAAGTTTACCTAAATAATATCTGCATGACAAAACTAACGTTATCCCGCAATGTATCGTATTATGATTAGAGTAGGTTTTTGTGTATATTCAAAAATCAATGAAATCAAATCAATCAAATTTAATATGTTTGCATGAAGGAGGACTAAACTAGTTCATTCATATACAATCTCGTTCGTTCTCTAATAATGGCGTAATATTTATTCGATGCCAGAAATTAATAACGTCATCGCAAGCTGTCAGTACTGTTCAATAAGGGCCGGGACACACAGAGTGCTGACGGAGTGACAGCTTACTGGTGTAAACGTCTTAGCAGGACGGTACAGGCTTGCAGGGAATTAATTAAGGATTGATAATATCAATGCTTTACAATGAAAAATGGAAACAGTAATTTGTTGTCATTTTTTTTTTAGCTCCATGCAACAAAATTTGTGAAATATTACATGATAAACTCGTTTTATTAACGGTTTGAGATTAAGCTGTTAAATGACCCAATTAACATTTAAAACTCCTATTATTATCGTCAGAACCCGTGTATTGAATATCCAATTAGAAGATATATATCCAGGAGAAGACAACAACTGTGAACCAAATACTTCTAATCAGGTACCAAATGAGTAACATCTCATTTCGTCATATGCCTGGTTCATTCTTACGGTCGGTTTTCCTGGAAAACTAAAACTTACCTACCCTTGCCTGAAGATAATAGGTACATATGTATATTCGTAAGTTCGAAACTATTCTACTATTCACATGTCTAATACCGGAAATAATTGGGCATACATAGTTCACCCTATCCGAAAGTAACCGTTGAAGTCGAAACTGTTAACACCACGAAACTTTGCGGAAACACGAACATCATTTATGGACATCACGGAAATATTACGAAACATCCATGTGAGTGGATTGTAAAGAGGTTTTGTACAATTTACAGATGAAGATATATGTATATTTATGTCTAAGTGGTTTATAACTACATTACTAACTATTGTAAACTTTTTAACTACAAATTGCAGACTTAGAAGTAGCGGCTAAACAACAAGCAGATTGTTTATAATATATAAACTTTTATGAAATAAATATAGTTGCGTATAAATACAATATATATATATGTAATAAATAATAAAAGAAACAGACAATGGATTAATCAGCAAATCGTTCGTCCAAAATTTAAATGCAAGGCTCTTGTGCGCGGTTCTTCACGATTTCTTGCATTTTTTTCGATCTCTCTAAATGGCATGATACAAGTTTATCATAAGCTTTGCTATGTAATTAATATATTATGTTGATCTTCCAGCATTTTTTGCACGTTTCATTGAAACTATAACAAAACGTACTTCTATCTATTTATGTACAAGTAAACTGTGTCAAACCTAACCACGCCTCCTGAACAAATAGCGATGTGATTCCGCAGATTAAATCGCACACAGTCGAAACTTTTCCGATCACGGAGCGTGTAACTTTCCTATACAAATTTGTAGCAGGTAAGTGTTGAAAGTTTGCGAGGGATCTAAAATACACCTTTCTGGTTGTTGCTTCTAAAAACCTTTCCGAGTCTTTCAACGGGTTTGCTTTGAATGTAAACTGATATACATTTACTTTGCGCAAAGTTGGTATGGTTGTTAACGTTGAATATTTTAGGTGTATTCAATATAAAGCCTAGACATTTTTATATTATACGAGAAAAAATAACTGTTATTTTGTGAAATAATAAGTTTTTTTTAAACATCCATATTTTTTATGTTAAAAGATGCTCTCGCTGTATACTTACATCATTTTTGATCAAGACGGGTCAAATAGCTGGTTACCAAATTAAATTATTGATCATAAAGATAAAGTTTTTATAAAAAAACAGCAACATATGGTGAAAAAATTACATTCCTTAAAGAATAATCTAGAATCGCTCCCTGTATATTTGTGTCCCTTTCATTGATATTCATGTTTATATTTATACAAATTACAACAAAAACATCTATTCATTATAGTCATCTGAAATAGATCGACAATACATTTCATCGACAATAACATGATTATCACTCCTGTACACGTGTCTCCTCATGTTTTGTGAAATACCTGCTCCCAGTAACATACGTAGCAGAAACCTGCGTCACAAGTTATTCAATACACAAGTACTCAGTCCTCTGGCTTTGATCTGAACTCTAATTGTGTTGAAACTCAATAGCAGTGTTTACGGACTAATTGTTGTTTGCACTAGATTCGGTCGAATTCGTAGGAACCTACGCAAGTCGGACTATGTAGGTACTATTACGAGGAATAATTATAGAGATTAATCTAGGTGGATGTTAATTAGTGTTATGTTTGAAGGGAATTCGCCCCCGGGTTCAAACCCGTTCATACAAATGGTTTAATTTTCTAGTTACGTTTGTTCACATGTTGGTGAAGAAAGATTAAATGATTTTTAAGTTATTATGAGAAATTAGGTACACTTGAGCGGCGAAAGAAAGGGTTGTGAGAAAACTGTTATTTTTCAATACAATATAAATAATTGCGCACTTGTCACGAATAACGATGCATATACTACGTGCTTATACCCCCAAATGTCATAGCCACTTTGTCACAATATGGTCTTTTAAGCTGGAATTTAATGACAAATGTACGAAATTGGTCTTGAAAGAGTTTTCAATAATTGTTCTTCCGGCTCCGTCATAATATTTTTTTCATCAGTTACTTCCAAATAAATATGTTTAGGTTTAGGTTTCACCAAACCCATTGGATAACGTCCAATATATAATTATACATTAATTGATTCAACAATTTCTTAATTAAATGCCCCTGTTTATTAAACAAGAGCGCTTAGCAAAGATACTATAATATGTAATTTAAAAATGCTTATTTATTAACTATTGTTAGATATATTTCATCACAACTATACCTTCCTACGTTCACTTCTTAAGACAAACCCACGCATCATCTAAAGGTTATTCCTTCTATTAATATTCATATTTCCTAACAACATAAAGATTGGTACAAACTAAAAGGGCGAACCAAAGTTCAGAGAATACATATAAGTGAAAAGCAAACAGCGAAATTCAGAGACATGATACAAGTAAAAGACTAGCCTTGACAATGACCAGTTCACCATTTCACCTAAAGTCAAGTTTTGCTTAATTAATAATCATCATCAGCCTACAGTCGTCCACTTCTGGACATAGGCCTCTCCCAAGCCACGCCACTAAAAAAATACTATCTTATACTAAATTATCATTACGGAAAGATGGATACTTAATTTGGCCCGTGTATAATATCATCATATCAGTTTGTTAGAAAATTAGAATACTCCAAGCGCTTTCCAATTAGTAATAAGTAAGTTTAGATGAGAATGGCTCACTCTGGTGTCGAGTTTCCAAACCATCCTTAGGGCCTCTGACATGGCTTAAAGACTCTTGTACTATGACATATAGCAAAGACCCCCAATTTAAACATCAGCAGCATTATCATCTACATATAAGAAAAGTGATGTAAGGGGAAGAGAAATCTGTAAATAAAAAACATTTCTGCGTATATCGCCGTGATTAATTCTCAAAATGACTTTGGGATATCTACCTTATCTACTATGAATTAAAGATTTTTTTTAATGTCATACGAACGTACTTTTGTCAGCCTGGTCACGCCAAATTCCCATTTCTGTATCTTTTTCCGTGTTAATATCCGAACAAATAGTAAGTGCGTAAGTCAGTCCTTTGCCACTCTATGTCGATTGTGAAAGGTACCAAAATCTGGCGAAAATTTATCAGCGGTCGGCCTCGTCTACGCCTTAATTACGTGGATGTTAGATGTGTAATAAAAGCCATAAGGCTGATTTATTGAATCATTAGTTATAAGCGGGTTCTGGAGGCTAATTGGGCTCACTGTTGCGAATGGAGGCATCTATAGCTACCTATACGATAGATTTGCGACTATGTAGATATTGTGATCAATGCAATGTCCAAGGGAGTGGTTATTAGAAATCAGTACGGCTCTAATTTTACCTACTTGTAAGTGACAAAAATCCTGATTTTGTAATTATACTATTTAGATAGCTTTCGTTAAAGAGTTGTTTCTTTTTTCTATCACTTGTTTTCATCCAAAGTTTACGCAAAATAATATATTTTGTAAAAAGACAGTAATCTAGCACAACCAATATATAAATTTAAAAAGAAAGTGATCAAAAAATTTGGCTGAAAGACAAACAAGTCTACATTTTTATATTTTCATGTAAGGAACTGATTGAGAATTTGAGTTAGTAAAGCAATAATAAATTTAAAGTAAATACCAATATGCATATATAGTGACCTAATACTCAGACGTGTAAAGCTAAACTATTCTGCTAATGTGATTAAGTACGCATCAGTTGATTTAATTAATAGACAATATTATACCTGACTAACGCAATTAATCATTTATAAGTTCACATGCAGATGGTATTGCATAATAGCTGTTAATAGTGAGTATATCTGTATTAATAAAGTAATATTATGAAGGAGTAATTTCTCTTTTGTGTAGGAACAAAATTAGTCAACCACTCTTGAAAAAAATACATTAAATTATAAAATATAGGTATAAGTTGAATGAAAAACTGCTTAAATACTGTTTCTTTTTCCAGCTTAAATTATTCGCTAGCAGCAATTCACGCGATAAAAAATCTCCCTTTCACTAAAATGAACCCTTATTTCATTGAAGAAGGCAGCAGCTTTAATTCTCGCACAAAATTCATTTTGGCCAACAAAATAAATGACATTATTGCCACAGCTAGCCCCAGCGCGTAAAACGGCAAATATCACCCCATCCGTCGACGCATTTTCTCAAGCATCGTCGCAAATAAACTTTACTGGCTCTAAAACTTCCGTCCCAACTAAATAAGTACGTATTCAAGGAAAATTATGATTTGTCGGTCCCTATAGAACGGTGCTGAATAAATTTTATTAAATCCGGTAGGAGTTTACGACTGGCTACGTCAGCAGCCGCGCCGTCTTTCGGATATCGTGGGATTTTTAATAATAGTAAATCACTAAGCGTTACCGAGGCATAGGTACCGTCAGCGTCACAGTTCCGCCTTACGTTTCATCTACTTTACTTTTATTATTATGAAAGGTTTAGTAAGTTTTATGGCGCTGCCGGTTTGGCATCGATAAATGTCTGATGAAATTGAACAGCTGCTGAGATGACAATATTCGCGAGATTACGGCGGAGTTTATTATGCGAGGTGCGTGTGTTTTATGATTTACTGTTGTTATTTATTTTACTTTAAAAGTGATACAACCATGCTAACTTATACAATTATTGTGATGTAACACACAGATTTCATAACCGGTTTAAATGAATAGATACTATCAAAATATACATACTTTCCTTATATTTTTTCCTTCTACATACATTATCCTCTTTTTCCTTTGATAAATGGACTCAATACGAAAATATAAGGTCCGAATTAAAATAACTGCCAATACGCATATATTTGAAGCAATTTAGTGTCCTCAAGAATCCAAATATTCTTTTTTGCGGACGCAAAGTAATTTTCCCTCCCTCAGTTTTCTTTTACCACCGTCAGCTGAACCTAAATCATGTCATTCCAACTTCAAGTCTCCAACCCTTCTTCTCAAAGTCTAACTTTCCCATTTCCATTTATTGTGATTGTCCAGTAAGTCGAAACAGTTGTATTTCATTTTTATAATAACGCTAAGTAATCATCCCTTTTGGGATTAGATTAGTTTTGTTTGTCCCGATTCCATTAGAAATAGGCGAAACATCTAGGTAATATACAATCACATTTAGATAAGCAGGGTTATAAAACTCTTACTTTATTTCACTGGGAGAAGACACTGGCCTTGTAGCACAGTCTCACGACTAGCACAAGGTCAGAGGTTTCACGAAATTTATTGCTACCCGTTTTTAAAAAAAAATATTTTGTTTTTTTTTTATCTATTCAAGTGTTTTATACTATGAATTCTGTGGTTATACTATATTATATACTTGGTGTAAATCTTACTTTAGATATAAACTAGTGAACTAATGTTTAGTACATCATTTCCACTAATATATTGATGTACCTACATGAGACTATCAGACTGCAGATAATGTTACAAAAGCAAAAGTTTGTATGTGTCAGTGAAGATGTACATTATGTTTTTATCCATAATTTCAAACCAGATTGAATGAAAATTGGCTATGGTACACATCGGCTACTTTGTTTACATATGTATCGTTAGTAAGAACGCATATAAAATAAAAAAAAATAAAAATAGCATTTATTTCTACTACTCAATAAAATAGATACATTAATACTTAACTTATACATTTTTAAATGAAGGTTAAACATGTTCCTAATGTTTACAAATTTTATATGAATTTGCACATCAAAATCCTTATAATAAATCCTTATTGCCTAAATTTTTTTGTACAACATTTTTGTGCAAGAATTGCTAATACCAACCTTATCTCTAGTGAACACATCTTTATTTATTTATTTGAAATATTAAGAACGTATATAAACAAAAGAATATACCTATAGTATCTTGCATTTGGAGATTTTGGAAAAAATCTCCTTGTATATCACGATCTACAAAGCGAGAGTGAACCTCAGACTAAAGAAGAAAGAAAGGACTCGGCATAACAAACAGTAGTTACTGACATATCGGCATCTCTTTTTATCTTATGAGGGCAATCATAATGTAAAAGAGCACAACAGTAGTTTTATCAATGGCTGATGACGTCACAAAATGTATCACTGCGGCCGGTCGCCATGTTTTATCACAGCCAACAACAAGTACATCAGTTGTCATCGTAACTTGTTTATTACAGAGTTTTGAAGAAAATTTAGTGATATTAAGCGAAAATTGTGCTTGTTTATAGTGTGTGAACTTGCAAAATACTGCATTTATTATGGGTAGGTGCAGTGTGTTAGGCTGCCGCATGAAAAGCAACACAAAACATCCCAAAATAACGTTGCACAGGTAAGTAAACGAATTCATTCAAAATATCTTGTCTTTTCTATTATTTTAAAATATTTTGCTGTTTGTGGGAAAGTTTATAAAGATAAACGTGCTTTTCTCTATTCATTTACTGTTTTACTAATAATATTAGGCGATTATTTAAGAAAATCATTCGTCATAGTAAATAGAGTTGCGGTACGGCATTTTCAATGTATCGATAACTTAGCGACAGGTGAATATTATCTAAACTCGATTTCTTTTATTTGATTTTAGATTGCCAACATGTAAAGAAAGAAAAGAACAGTGGCTGGATATACTTGGTATTGAAAATTTGAATACTACAACCAAACATATTTTTATTTGTTCCCTGCATTTTGAAGACAAATGTTTGAACCGAACTTTAAATGTAACAAGACTGCGCGATGATGCTTTACCTTCAAGTGAGTTGTTGGTAAGTTTTGAAAATAGACCAGATAAGTTTATAGTGTTTACCTACTTACTGACAAAGTAATCGAACTAAACCAGTTGATGACAAGGGACGAGAATCATGTCAGCAGCAGTAATTCTATATTGTTGAAATACTGATAAAAAGTTTCAGATTTAAATGTACATAGAACAAAATAGATAAATGTACCTGTGTTAAAATGCAAGTTATACAAATGTGTGCATGTGTTAGTGATTAAATTGGCAATGTAAATATTATTAAACATATAAGGTTTTTTTTGTGTAGATACCAGCGCAAATAATAACAAACACACTCAATATTAAAAATTATTGTTATTTTGCTTTACAGTTACCAGCCCAATTTAATGAATGCCAGGAACATCAATTTGTTTCTCACAAAGCACTGGAAGGGGAGCCTATCTGCAGCACTTCTAGCTATTCAGATGTAAGTATCCTTTTTACAATGTTAAGTATCGTACTTCATATTATACAATCTTGATTTTTGAAAACAAACACACTCAATATTAAAAATTATTGTTATATTGCTTTACAGTTACCAGCGCAATTGAATAAATGCCAGGAACATCAGTTTGTTTCTCACAAAGCACTGGAAGAGGAGCCTATCTGCAGCACTTCTAGCTATTCAGATGTAAGTCTTCTATTTTATGTTACTATAGGTACTGCGGGCAGCATAACTGGTAATTTAAAATAATTTAGGCCAAAAAACTTGTACGAAGTTGCAAAAAACTAGAAGTCAATGTGTTTTTTTTTGTTTCAGGAAAAAGCGCTTGAAATTATTCAAAAATTAAAATTAAAATGTGAAAATCAGAAAAATAAAATAAAAAGATTAAATGAAAAAGTGAGAAGACAGAGTAAGAAAATAGCAGATTTTAAAACTGTAATGAAAGATTTAAAAGACAATAATTATGTGAATGATGATCATGCGGCTGTGTTGGAGCAGTGCGCAGGCCCCAAAGATTTTCTAAAAAGGCAAATTGCGAAATCGGTAGGAATGCCTTTGGAAAGACAATACAGCGAAGAAATTCGAAAATTTGCACTGACACTCCACTTTTTATCTCCAAAGGCCTATAACTTTGTTCGTCGTACGTACAGTTCCTGTTTGCCACATCCAAGAACTTTAAGTAGGTGGTATCAGAATGTAAACGCTGAACCTGGGTTTTGTACAGAGGCTTTTAATGCTTTGAAACACAAAGTTCAAACAAGTGAAATGCCAGTGATATGTGCTATGGTTTTGGATGAAATGGCTATTAGAAAGTCTCTTTGCTGGGATCCTCAAACTAAAACCTATTATGGACGAGTTAACGTTGGGATTGATTGCGATATGGACTCATTAGAAGTAGCCAATGAGTGTCTTGTGTTACTGCTGACCTGTATAAACGGTAGTTGGAAGTTACCTGTGGGATACTTTTTCATAACGGCTTTGTCTGGGGAACAAAAAGCAGTACTAGTTAAAACATGCATCCATAAATGTGAAGAAGTCGGCGTCAAAGTTGTGAGCTTGACCTGCGATGGTCCAGCTGCAAATTTAAGCATGTTTTCAGCATTAGGCTGTGATTTCAATTCAGGCCAGGTAACATTTACTTACAGTAACAGCATCATACACGCTTTTATTGATCCCTGTCATGCTATCAAACTAGTCCGAAATGCTTTCGGTGAATTGAGGGTGTTTTACGATATGCATGGCAGGAAAATAGATTACATCTACCTGGAACATCTACTAAATTTGCAGGAAGCCGCAGGACTGCACATGGCCACAAAATTAACAAAGGCCCACATACAATATCAAAAACAAAAAATGAAGGTACGACTTGCCACGCAGCTTCTTAGCGACTCGGTGGCAGATGCCTTGGAGCATTGTGCTGATTTAAAAATCCCGGAATTTCAAGGAGGTGAAGGCACAATTAACTTCATTAGGTTAATAAACAGCGTTTTTGATGTCTTAAACAGCCGATCAATTAGACCACCGGGGTGGAAAAAGGCTATATTTTCGGGAAATGTTGGTCTGGTAGAAGCTTTATTCGAAGGTGCCACAACCTACCTTCAGAATCTGATACTGCCATCTGGGCAGAAACTCGTCGATTCCAGAAGAAGAACAGGCTTTGTAGGACTTATTGTGGACATGATCAGTGCAATTCAACTGTATAAATATTTGATTGCCGGTACCAAACTTTTACAGTACCTGCCACTGTACAAGGTCAGCCAGGACCACCTCGAGTTGTTTTTTTCTGCCATCCGAGCTCGAGGTGGCTTTAATAATAACCCTAATGCGGTTCAATTTAGGGCCGCTTTTAAAAGATTGTTAATAAGAGCTGAAATTAGGGATGCGGGCATTGGCAACTGCGTTCCTCTAGAGCAAATTAACATATTAACCTGCTCTAGTAAGACAAACCCAGTCACGGCCATAAACGAACTAACAGAAAGGAATTCATTTGTTGAATTGCCAGAGGATGATAGTGAGTTGTTCGAAGAATTTATACACTGCATGTACAATAACTTACCCAACTACTCCGAAAGCGTAGTTACTTATATTGCCGGTTTCATATCTAGAAAGTTGGCTCGCTCTGTAAAATGTGATATTTGCGCAAATTTGTTATTTGGAGATGCACAAAAAAGCTTAATAACTCTGAAAAATAGGGGTGGATTGGTTTACCCGTCAAAAGACGTGACGAATGTTCTGATTAAAATTGAAAAAATCCTTAAAGGTATTTTTCAAAAGCAGCTTCGGTCTGAACAGTATTATCTGCATGCATTTCGATTTTTCATGGAACATTTTGATGAATCCAATTTGTTGAAATCGAATTCCGAACATGACACGACCCACAGACTTTTACTTATTAAATCTATAGTCCAAACTTACATGGATCTGAGGTTTAAATACTATGGTAAGAAAACCACAGAAAAGATTTCGTTTCGCAATTACTTTAACAAAATCATATTATTCCGTAATGAGTAAATTACTGGCAATTTTATTAGGGTCCGATATGCTCTTATTTGATTATTGTGTACCTATATTTGTATATAGTTTGTATTTTTAGAACTTGAAAATGACTGTGATTGAGGGTTCAACATGCTCATAGTTGATTAATGTGTATATTTGTATTTTTATTTACAACTTGAAAATGACTGTCATTGAGGGCTCAACATGGTCTTATTTGAAACACGATTTGAAACATATCCTTTGTATTTAAAAAATACAAATTTTACAGTTTTACAACTATTATAGTTTTTAATAAACCTGTGTGAAATGGTAATTTTCGTTTTATTATGAATGATCGTGCCAAGTTGTATAAATAAAGTATTAAGTAATTAATAAAATTAAGTATACTCTGCAAAACGAGAAAAAAATCTGTATTTAGTAAGTACCTATTTATTTATTCTTTTCTTTGGTAACTAATTACTTAAAGACCGTGTTGGTATTGAAGGCGTGGTATGCTGATCAGTAATAGTGATACTCAAGGCTCCTATACATATGCCCCGGCACGAGCCGCAGTAAGTGGCAGTCCGCACGAAACTCAATCTTAATTCCAATTTCGGTCGCATACTACGCCCACAGGTAAGATATAGGTACACGGCTATCACAAGGCTGCAGTTTTTATTCGTGATCGCAGCGGTGGAAACTGGGAGTAATTAATGGGATAAACATACCATAGTAAAATTCGTTTTATTATGAACATGTACAAGTACAGAATAAAGAGGATGTTCATTAAATTGCAGTGGCATCAGTACAGTATCCACGTGCCCTGCCATAAATAAAATGTCACTGAGCGTGTGCGTTTTTATAGGTCGCATTTCCACGTAAATAAAACTGAAGAAATGTAACCGAAACTCATTTTCGACAATTTTCAATTCTGCAAACACCGTGCAATTCAACTATCGATATTATAATGCGCGCATCCCTACGGCAAGCCGCCATCTTTGTGCCAGGCTCACGTTAGGTATGCACGTTTTTTTCGTAGGTATTTCATGTCCATTCTTTTCCTATTGTCTGTGGAGTGAACCAGTTCTTATTGCGTAAGCACGATCCATCTTAGACCATGGATAAAGCTTACCATTAGGCAAACTAAGGTCAAGTGCAGACCTGGTTTAGTAAAAAAATATATATAATACTAGTTGACTCTGTTCTAATTTAGAGGCAATAAATAAGTAGGTATTGGATTTATTTAATTCAATTTAAAAAACGGTATAAAATGTATCCTATGTTCGTCTTCTGCAGGGTGTTTCACAAATTCGAAACGTTTCCGCTCGGAAACGAAACGCCAATCCTAGAACTCCTTGTAACTTCTGTAATTAGTGGATGACTGTTATTGGTTAAAATAAGTCAGTTTTGACGTCTTTGATTGGCGTTTCATTTCCGAGCGGAAACGTTTCGAATTTGTGAAACACCTGGTAAGTCCTAAGGTACCTCTTCACCAATTTTCAGCCAAATCCGTGCAGCCGTTCTTGAGTTATACATGGTGTAACTAATACCTTTTTCTTTTATATATAGGTACCTATAGAAGATATAGATACAGGAAAGAGAAATACTTTGTCATCAGTGACACTGTATAGTATAATGTATATAATGTATACTTTACGTCTTACGAAGACTTTGCTGGCGCGCTGTCAAATGATTTGCGAGGCGAATGTTAGGACAAGCGAGAACATCGCTGAAATATTCAGTTGGCTGAGAAAAAATATCCTTCTTTATCTTGCTAGTTATAAGTTTTTTTCCGAATATAGAAAAAACAACGTATCTTTATCATTAGTAGGTCCCGGCTGTTTGTCTAGTACGGCAGTCGTTAAGCCCTGTCAGAGGCCCTTAGAACGGCTTGATATACTCTCGACACCAGAGTTGGCCACTCTCTATCGATAAGAAGAAGAAGAAGATTTAAAGAGAACAATGTGGGCATGTATTTATTTATAACATTAGCGGATCAAATATAAAATGTTGACAAATATGTGTACCTCGTATACCGTGCATGTTTATCAAAAATATACTTCAAAATTGATATCAATGAACATAGTGACAGTGAATTTTTTTTAATTTGATTTCATCCACATTGCCTACTTCGGAGTCCAAAGTACCAAAGTAAAATATCTAGACAGCTGTTATATATAATTTACAACGTACTTAATTTTCAATCAAATCGGATGGTAATTTTCAAGGCGTATCCCATTTACCCACCCTTTTCAAAACTCAATTATCCGATCTGACCCCTGTTTCTAGCGAATGCCGTGTCATTAATACCAATACAATGTTATATAAGGTAAAAATTCTGTCCTTTTTACTACCATAAAAATTAATAGACTTGTGTTAAATTAGAAAATGGTAGAAATGTATTATGTACAGTTAATGAACAAATTCGTTTCGTTGTCATTTGAAAAACAAAATAAATTATGTATTATTAATGCTTATAACGCGTTGTTTGACAAGTCATTGAAGACCCTTAACAAAATAGAACACATATCATAGGCTTGTGACTATCATCTTCATATTCCTGCCTCTAAAAATAAGAATTTTTCAGGTACAGTACCCTATAATCACAGAACGACACACCGAAACCCTTTCCAACAATAAAAAAATAGCTCATTTTACATCATGTTTCATACAGTTAACTCGATCGCTGAACCGAACCGCAAAATAAAGCACATTAAATGACACCAAATAAAAACATCCCTTTACAGTCGTTAAGGATCAATATGGTTAAAGTTACGAACGGGCGCGGACTCTCGGCCGCTTGCCTCCTGGACCGCAATTTGTGTCCAAATTCACATTCCCTTGGATTTTTGCAGCATTATTTTTAAATTACCAACGCCACCCTGATGGCGATTTTATTTCCTGCCGACGCAAGGGGAATGGTGAAAACACAACGACGTAATACTGAACGAACGCGTCGTTACCGGAATAAATTTCCCGGGAATAGGTTAAGATAGATGATCCGACAGTAAAAAAAACTACTTCATTATGACAATCATTCCGCTTTACTTTCAACTTCTATCTAAAACTTTTTTTACGTTTAATTATTTTCTTCTTCTTATCGAATGAGAGTGGCCAACTGTGGTTAACTCTTGAGAGTTAATCAAGGGCCCTAAGGGGCTCTGAGATGTCTTAACGACTGCCTTACTAGACAAACAGCGTTTACGTTTACGGCATATTTTTGATACTAATATTACGCGACATAAGCATAATGAGCAACGCCTGAAAGCTGATACTGATTCACTGTAGAACGTGCAGGGCTATGGTTGACGGAAATATTTTGTAAAAATAATGGAGATATAGATCCCCAGATAGTATTGCCAGTGGTGGAAAACAAGGCACCGCAGGGGTATTCGGGTGAGCCGCGTTAAGGCAACGTCTATCTTGCTATGTAATTATTACAGTTTCGAATCATTAGTCGTGATTCTGAATGTTTTTTTTTCTTTTCTCATTATAACATAGATTTATGAGTTTTTTTTATTAGTTTTGTGTTACTTACTCATGGCAAAAAAGTGTGTTCTCTTGCTCACGCTAAGTAATTCTGACGTCAAGATGTCACTTTCTCAGTTTATTAAAGTGGCAAGTATGTGTTTTTACAGTTTTTTTAATCTTTACTAATATTATAAAGCTGAAGAGTTTGTTTGTATGTTTGTTTGTTTGAACGCGCTAATCTCAGGAACTACTGGTGCGAATTGAAAAATTCTTTTTGTGTTGGATAGAACAGTTATCAAGGAAGGCTTTGGGCTATATAACATCACGTTGCAACTAAAAGGAGCGAAGAAACAATAGAAAAAGTGGAAAAAACGGGGAAAATTATTCATCTTTGAGGGCTTCCGTTGCATGCGATGCGAAAACGGTTCAAGATATCAAAACAATGTGTATAAAAGAATTGTTTCTCTTAAAATAATCTAACAAAATGTCCGCAACAGTATATGTCTATGTTTTAAGGTTAACTCACTAGAACCGTTTTTATGGTAATAACTATTCCACGCACGCGTACGAAGTCGCGCGAATCAGCTAGTTACCTATTTATATGCACGTTCTATTACAGAACATGTCATATGATTAATCATAAAAAAATATCTTTCCTAGCTTATATAAATGAAAAAAACAAATCACATTTCTCATTAATTTGAGCGACCCCGCACCATTATTTATACGCCTTACCATTTCCGAATGACACGGATGTGAGACGTGCTATGACTTTACAAATAGGAGTTACGAACTTTGCGGATAAGATATCGGAAAGTTAACTGCAGCAACTAGTTTGAAGCACTAAATAATTCCTCCACTGGCTATTTCTTGAACTGTTTGCGGGCGAACAGTAAGAGTTGAGGACTTTTTGATTTTAGAGCGATTTTACTGCCACAAAGTTTACGTTGTGAGTTATCGTCGTTTATAAATGTCGGCGACTTTTTGTAGGCGATAGTTTTGAAGTTGTACGACGGAGTTTAGTTTTTATCTCGCAGTGTTCAGAGATACTTAAGTCTGCAATATAAGAAGTACCTACATGATTAAAGTGTGTGGATATGTCAGCAGTTTAATTATTAAAATTTTAATTACTTTTACATAATTAATGTTTAGATAATAAGTGGTTGGACTATCATGAGTATCTTTAAGGCCATTAGAAGACCATCAAGTAAAAAAAAACTGGATTTCTCGAAAGATGTTTTATCGAGATATACAAAAGTGACTAGCCCAACGTCGGGCAGTTCGTAAAATCTAGGTAGTTAAGCTTTTTATTCTTATCGTTTAGGAAATGTATTACATTTTTTTGACACCATTATACATTTTCTCGGCTTCATTGCTCCATACATTACACCTTAATCGAGCTGTAGCTATTCGAACTCGACAAAATTTATTTCGCAAACAGCTTTAATGTTAGCAGATACAAAGAATTTATGTGAAAAAGACTCGCTTTTCCTCTACGAATAAATTGATTCTATAGAATTGTATCTCCTTTCAAATGTCACGTCAAAAATGCTTCCACGTTTTATTTCTTTCCCACACACTACTTGCACAGAGCTTGCTCATAGGTAATAGTCGGTTATGGTGCCGAAAATAACCAAATGATGTCAAATCCTTGATTGCAGTTGGTTGCTGAAGAATTACCCGCCCACCAACTTAACCGCGGTGGCAGACGTTGACAATCTCGTGGAATTATTTTTCCGCTTAGTTACGTTTCTACATATCATATCAATTATTCTAAGCATTTCCTGTATAAAATGTGCGTTGTACTTTATCGCATATGTTACGATTGTCATAAGAATGGCATTTTGCGTTTTATAGACAATTTATGTACAAGTATTTTGAACTAAATAAAGTGAAATTATGGCGCCGTTAAAATGTTTTAGTATACGCTTACGTAGGAATTGCGAAATAAGGAGTAATAGTTGAGAGAGTAGTTCTCATTAAATTATCTGGAACCTAGATAGATAGATAGATACATACTTTATATAAACACCGCATATAAAAAAATACAAAAAACATAGAAATTAAAGCTAGCGTCTTAATTGGCGGCCTTATCGCTAAGAGCGATCTCTTCCAGGCAACCAATCTGGCAGGGATTTAATCTTCAAATTAAATGAGTAGGACGAGGTGTTTAAGATATTAAGTAAATAAAATAATGAAAAAAAAAGATCAAACGGTTAGTCGTAACTTTTAGAGTAACTTTACTATCACACGCCTAAATAGATTAGGTAACTATCCTAACATCATTGTGATGTGTTTGGATTTAAAATAAAGTCTGAAACCCCAAAACCGTCGTATTACAAAACGTGGTTTAAATATTAGTCCAGGACTTTGAAAATAAAAAAAATAATTCTTGTTGTACGAACATCACATACAAGCAATCAAAATGTCAACAAAACTTTGGAACTAAGATTTAACATTGGTACATTTTGACAATTTGATAATTATGACAGTAGACGGGCCATTTTCGAACAACTAAAACGGACTTGGTCTAGACTTATAAACCACGTTTTGTAATAAGGCCCGTGTATAAGTAACTAACTACCTAGATCTTTTGCGAGAATCTTGTGACCAAGTAAAATTTACTATTATCATCTAACTGGGTATTAATAACTAAAGAAATTAATCAGTACCAGTCCATACATTATTTTAAAAAGTTTCATAAAACCTACTGGTTTTGTAATCAACCGATTATTCTTGTTAGGTACCTACCCTAATATAAGTATAAAGAAGAAGAAGGTATAAAGTAACTTTTTAATCGACATTAGGCAAGCAATCTGACTAATCCCACAAATTTGTCCAAGATTAAATAACAAATTTGGAACGAAACCCCGTTAAATCAAAATCTCTGAACAATGGCGTAATCAGAAATAATAATACAATTTCTGTGTTCATTATAACTTCATTGAGGGGGATTTGCAATTATCTACTACTGACTGGCTAGTGGTGGCTATTGTTTGTTATATTTGAGATTCTCCTCCTCCTGTGGTAATCCTCATCACTGAGGGTCATTTCTCCCCCGCTTGAACTTTTTTGATTTGATAATGTCTTTCTATTCGTTTAGATATTTACTTCGAGTATGGAGTTTGTAAGATAATATTATCTTTATGATGTTTTGAAGTAACATTATATTTGTCTAAAATATGTTATATCAATAAATGAGTTTCAAGGAATTGGTAAAATAAATGGTATTAGCGTTTAATGCTGTGATCTCTTTAAAAATACTAGATGATAATACCCATAATGATAATCTACCTGTACAGGTATCTCTTTATTATTTATTTTACTAAAAGTATGATTATCTCTATCATTGTCTACCGTCAATTCTATTCACCGAGCCAAATTAATCCAGCACTAGTGATGATTGACTGCAAATGAAAAGATCACAATCGGTCTCTATTACGGCCTGATGACTGAGCATTCGGTTCGTGTAGCTGTAGGTACTCGAACCATAAGTTAAACTCGTCCCAAATCAACGGTACGAGATAGGAGGCGATTAGAAAATTATGATTAAATAATGATGAATAATTACATATAGGTACTAATCACAGAGAATATGTCAGTAAGATTTTATATAATTATTTTCAGAAAATCAGACAAAGAACTCAAGAACAAAAAAATTGCGAAATTTTAAGTTTGATATCTAATAAAAGGAAAAACTTTTGCTTTCACAGCTGCTTATAAAATGAATTAGTCGTCAATTGGGACGAGTTTTTTGTGGTGCAAGTTACTTAATAACTCTGTTATTCTTCGTAATATTACGTTTTTTGATTACTTTCCCTCCAGCTAGGCGGGGTAGGTATTTATGAAGCAATTATGACATACTGTGACTTTCAATTACTTACGCATGATAACATCTTTTTGGTATTTGCCAAGTTATCGAATCATTGGACTGGACGGCTGGATAATTACATTAATGCTTTTGTAGGTTTAATTATTAATGAAAATGCTAATTGAAAAATGTGTATTTAAGTTTTTTTTTATTTTTTTGTTATCCTGTAACTCTTATGCTACATATCACAAGATACTAGTTATGTGTCAAAAACGTACTTTGGAATAGTTTTTGAAAAACAAGACTCCAAGTAAACAAACGATTTTAAAAGAAAAGGAAAATCGCCACCAAAATATCCCACTGACCATGATCGCTTAAAAACCTTTCCTCGCGCAAAGCCTTTGAAATATCATGACCATTGAAAAGTCGAGTCGAGAGCAACATAAATTTCCTCTAAGTAACATTAGCTTAGCGCCCCATAAAAATAGGTTTTACCAATAACCAGTGGAAAAAAGCTATTTTATATGAAAGCCGCGGCTGTTTTTACAAGTCTCCCCGTAAAAAGGATGATGGAAGTTATGAGGGTAGGGGAAACTCTCGTAAATAGCACGGCGCAGAATGAGGATAAAGGAATAATATATCAATACGAATCTTTAATATTCGCGAGCCCGCCACCGTAAATCAAAACGAATGAAACCCGCTCATAAATCAGACAGTTTTTTCGATTCAAATTATTGTTGGTTATGCTAACGTACACTATCGCGAGTTAGGGACAAAGGAGGACAATAAATTGTTATTTCAGATGTATTTATGGTGTTTTGTTTTATTTTGACTATGATCACTAAATAACTTATAGTATTCGGTACGCCACGGTTGTATTTTGCTCTTTGATTCATTTGATATCTTCATAGGACAAATTAATTTATGAAAATATTTATTTTCAGAAATGACACATTCCGTTTTATCAACATACCAATGTAGTTCCTATGTGTTATGCAATAAAATAATTTATCCAGTACATAATATGCTGCTCATAACATAGTTTACTGCTTAGAAGAATACAAGTAGGTACCTACTTTTGTAATTTGAGAAACATCAATACCGTGCTTAGTGTTTATAAATAGGTAACACAACCAAACTCAACATAGACACACGGAACGGAACCAACCAACGGAAGACCAGCGCTGATTGCTTAGTAATCAGCATTATGCTGAGTTGGGGCTGTGTTGGGGCAGACTTTTTTTATTTATTTATTTGTATACATATATGTGTGTGTGTATGCCTTGTAGTCTGTCTCAATAAATGTTTTTCTTCCTTTCTTTCTTTCACACCGTCCAAATCATGGCTTGTTTGTTGGATTCAAGCATTACCACGAAATCAATAGCAAAATCCGCCTAAATATGCCATTAGTAAATAAACCTCTAACTGAATATCCCGCTATTTTCCAATACGCGTCTCTCTAACACACACGCAGTCATATTACCATCGAAATAAGCCTATTCCGTCTACTCACAAACCCGTTATGTCGAGGAAAATGCACCATTTGCTTAAAATTTCGATACAAAATACAAGCTAGCGAGTTTCACTTGCCACATGAGAACGGTCGAAATGTGACTTTTATTCAGCGCCGCTGCGAGATATTTTAAATCGAATTTTGCATTCAAAGATATTCAATCCCTGAAAATATCTTACAAAGTCGATAAAATTTGAACTGTTAAACCCGCCGGTATTAAATATTACGCCAGTTTTATTAAAGCAACTCACTTACCTGGGGCATCACTTGAAACGGTGCGATGTTATGGCGCGGACTCGGCGGAATTTTGATTTTAGTCTTCAATTTAGTCTACCCCTCGGCAAACTTGTCTGCTTTGATTTGAGCACTTAAGCTTTACGATCGTAAAATGGATCATCATATTTTTAAGTCCCCCAACCAAACGGCGCAATGGAAGGAGCCAACAATAATTTGCTTTATTAAATTAAACAGCTCACCGTTGGCGAGCTTACGTTCGCACCACTCGCAATAGCCTTTAGGGACTCTTTGTTAGCGTCAATTTTAAATAAGCTAGAGCCAGTGTTCTACTTTGTGAGTACTAAGAATTTCAAGAAAAAGTTAAAATGTTAATGGCTCGGGTACATTTTCAGCTATTATCCGCTTAAAACGTGTACCTCGTTGCTGTACAGCTAAAAATAGAGATGCTTAAACTTTTGAAACTCGCGTCTTAATTTAGTAGTTCCACACAGAACGGTGTTATGCAGCGCCGAGCAAACTAAGCAACTATGGGCGCCTGTCTACCATAAAATTTGCTTAACAAAACACCTTTGCATATGCACAAAATTTACAATTTAATTAAACCTTGTTGAAGCTAAAGTCAGAAAGAAAAAAAACCTCGTTGAAAAATGCAAGCGTGAAAAATCTTTGATGCCCACGATATTGATAAAGTTTGAATATTTTGGTATGTGGATTTTGGTTTTGCTTACATAAAAGAAGGTGAAGTTTTTGTATCATTCTCTTTTATAAGTAAATCAAGAGTTAATTTAAAGTTGAAATAGCTGCGGAAATGTCCTCCATTAGCGATTGATTTGGGACGTCAATGAATCAAACAAGACACTTTATTGTATTCGAAAATTCGGCGACTTATTACTGGGACCCTATTCATCAATGTTCGGTTGACGAGGCCCTTTCCGTTACTGGCCCGATACCTTATTTCGATTTCCCAATAAATTTCGTTCAATCTGACTGAGAGCCCGGTTTATTTCCCGATGGCAGCTAAAGAATAAATTTCCACTCGGAATATTAGAGAAGTTTCATCAAGTTTAACAATAGTCCCCTCAAAAACTCGCTCCAAATGCCGTTATTCAAATTTTACTTTTGATAAGAAATTGAATAGATATCTGAATCGCGCTGTTGCTAGCTTTAATGGTAGCAATAAAAAAATATTTGTTGGGGACCTTCTGGGAAAGGGTTGCTTTCTTTGCATTTTTTGAAATTTTTAAGTCTATTACTCCAATAAAGTTAACGACTGAGGCGGTTTACTTTGATTTCGTTTTCATCGGGTACCAGGGAGAGGTGAATTCTATTCATCATTTTAATTGGTACTTTGGTTTCAATTACGCAATTTGCATTTATCCTTAACTGTTTTGTTTTTACAACAAATTTTCTGCATTCGCTTAAATATGAACGATGGTCTGTCAGTAAAGTTAACAACACCAGGCGCGCAAAACCATGAAAATTTCCAATGAAAAGTTAAAAAACGCTCAACCAAAAGTGTCAAACTCGGAAAGGTTTTTTCCCTTCTGCTTTTGCAGAGGGACCGACCATCCCTGCGGGACATCGAAAACACATTTGTAAATTGAAATGGAAAAGGGTCAAAACTCGTATAGGATTATAACTATAAGTTCTGAAATAGTTCTTGGAAAGTAGCTTGTGATGTCCAAAAATAAATAAAGCAGGTAAGTTTTATACAAGTTATAAAACGTTAGTAGTTACTTACACTTACGGAGGCAGGGCCGGCAAGCGGCCGAGCCGTACCAATAAAAAAAAACATTATACCTAAGCATCAAACAAAACTCAACATATTTTAGATATAAATAAATTACTAATGTTCACATAAAGACATTATAGAATTGTATATTATTTTTAGGTACATCTAGAACAATGTCGCAATGTAACAATTTCACATGCCACAGTCAAAGCAATGAATATTCCGATTGCAATCGAAAAACAAAATATGGCGTAAAATCTGCGTTTCCGCTGTCCAATTTATGAATGTATCGAGTCGAATGATAAACTCTAGTCGGCATACGAACCGTGTGGAACGTACTCAGCACTTCGTAGAGGGGGAAAGGTGAACAAAAATCTGAATTTATTAAAAAAACACACACAATAGGTTTCCAATGAAGTTTTTGTATATAATATGCAAAATAAGCAGACCAAATAAAAATTGCACTGAGAGCATGTGCCTAAAAACTGTACTTATGTAAATTTGCAAAGTTTGCCGGTAATTTGAACTAGTCTATATCCCAGAAAGCGGGATTGAAGCTGGTTCTTTAAATCAAATCAAAACCAATTCAAATATACTTTATTGTTTACGAAAATATAGGATAAAATTTACAAAAAAAGGTAGAAGGTAATCAGGGACATTGGGCGACTTTATCACTCAAGTGTTCTCTTCCGGGCAACCTTTTTCTAAGCAAGCATTGAACATTGTATAGGGTGATAAACTAAAGGGGCAAGAAGCCCTTCCATTGAGTACTGAATACGTCCACAAGCTCACAGAAACATGAATCAGAATTGTATTGGTACGAAATTTTACCTCACGCGTGATTGGACGCTCATCTGCGACTCAATTCAGAGATGCGTTTTTTAATTTAGCGGTATTAAATTAATCATTACAAGCCTTTGAAATGATTTAAATTGTATGTAGGTATTCGGCCTCGATATTTCGGTGTATAATATTTGAAATTAATTCTTCATAATAGTTTGGTTATGTATTAGTTTTCGAAATTGCAATAAGGAATGAATGTATTGGGTGTTTTTTTATTTTATTTATAGGAGTAATGTTTTAATTGACATGTACAATAGTTGCAGGAGGAAAATATTCTAGGGCCAATTTTCCTGATTTCTGTAAGTGTATGTAATTTTAGAACACCGTACTCGCCCGTGTTAAGTGAATAATATGATCTTTGTCACTATTACGAGTTTTTATCCGTGGAGATACTTCGAATTGATAGCAGAACACGTTCGATTTTTTTTTGAAATTTTGTCTGCCTATTTGTTTCTTGTTTTTCTATGTTGCTGTTTGTCTGTTTATTTAAACGCTCATCCCGCAAAAACGGCTGAACGGATCGTCATGATTTTTGGTATGTAGGTAGTATGAGGTCTTCAAAGTGTCATAGATTACTTTTTATTCAGAAATCATGCGAGCGAAGCCGGCGTCAACTAGTTTTAAAAAGATATTTTTTAAAAAGTGGCAACTCCGAGCTCTTCGAAATCGTTGTCATATTCCACCGCCCATCGCTTCAAGTGTCACAAACGTCGTTTTACTTGTCCTTGCACAATATGAGCAAAAAACAATTTTGTCCGTTCGCGGCTGACTGCGCCCTTTGTGTGACTATGAAAGGTTATCGCTGTTCGTTTTCATGGCTCACTAGTGCAGGGAGGTTACAATGTTGTAGTCATTGTGGTTGCAGTATTGTTTCAGTGTAAGTTCAACGGAAATAACATTATGTTTCATTATTCAATTTGAAGCAAATATTTGATTCCCATTGCCCACAATATGACTATATGACGATATTCTGACTGAATATTGAACAGTTAGTTTAAAGATCGTTGACCGATAAATGACTTTTATATGACGAAACATTTACAGGTTTATTAATTGTAAAACAAATTTAAGTTTTCGCCGATTTTTCACGTACGCATGTACGTGAAAAATCGGTTGTTAAAAAACCTGTAAATGTTTCGTTAGCAGCAAATAATTGAACAATGACACAACGAATAAATAATTACCAAGTTTTATAGTAACCCCCTAGGGCTGGATATTGTGCTGTAACAAGCCTGCCCATTCACTAATGGGAATTGTCAATTGCAGTCCCTTTGGCTTGCTGCTGGCTGCTCGAAGTTGAGTGCCTACTTATCGCGCCAATGGACTTTTGTTATGGTTTAATGCCGGCGATTTTTCGATTAGTGTTAAGTACCTCCTTCTATTATTTATGGTAATAAGGAACACGATTTATTGTAAAGGGTATGAAATAAAAGGTACTTATAACGCTAAGTGGTATTTCTAAAAATTATTAGACTTTGTTCAGTAAGTTTCCTAGAAGGATACCCAAACAAACTACTGTACGTACTAGAAAAGAACTAGCCCTTAAATGAGGCCCGAGCACATGTAGTAACATAGTTATCTTCTCAATTTGCAGCAACTATCGAAACCCAATAAGTCATATAGATAATTTCAAAAATATACATCATGCGCTTATAATTCCAGCTTGAATGAATAAAAAGTACATTTAGCCACAATGAAATATGTATAATTGTATAATTGAAAGCATTAATTACTATGCTATGCCAATTTAAATTTTCAAAACTATCTGCGGCAGAAAATGAGGTCTACATAGATTGAACAAGTAATAAGTTTTGCCAGCTACCTAGCCTGCATCCTCTCTTTAATCAAAAGCAGCAATAACGGCTACCTACCTTTTATTCCTGCTATGAAGAACAATATATAGTTCTGGAAAAGCCTATCTTATGCCTACACTACATCCGGAAAATGAAACTATTATATAATAATTATAAAGGTTTGTGATTTGTAAGTGAATACTCTAAAATAATTAAAATAAAGTGTTTATTTCTTATTAATTATGCAATTTATCCATAAATAAGTATTAGAAAGAAAATAATAGTTTCGATACTTTTAGAATGTTTAAGTTAACATACTTTATGAAAGAAAAAAGAATAAAAATTAGCTTTTTAAGTAAAATATAAATCTTGCCATACCATATCCATGCAGCTTTTAGGCCAGTATTCCAGCCATAGCAAAGAGTTTTATAAGAGCTTTTGAAATATTAACGCGAAGCACCTTTCCACCAACAGTGCAAATTAAAACTGGATTTTTTCAACTAAAATAGGATGGATTCATTTTATGAGACGATTAATTTTGGTAAAGCGCATGCAATTATTAAATTTACTTCTTTTAATGTAATTCATAAGCTAAAAATTTTGTAGGAACTAATCTCATTTCCATTTATTTGTTTTGTCTTGCAAAAGAGAAACCAATGAACCATACATACTATATTTAGATTGTACATTCAGAAAATAAACGATATCTATGAATAAATTCTATTCACACATAATATGTCATAAACTTACACCTTGCCACTTGACACGAAGCAAACATTGATAAGTCACGAAAACTCGATACGAGTAGTAAAACAGTCGTTGGCTCGGAAAGTATTCGATTTATCATAGAGAAGATAAACGCCGTGTGAGTAGGTTATCCTCTGTGAATAATAGTGCACTCCTCATGCGGGGATTTGAAGAGAAATTCCTATGAACAGAGATAGAATACGAGCACAGGATATGTAATGATGTTTTGTAAAATTTCACATTGTTATTTGTTTCTTTTGTTCTAGCAATGCCACGTAGTATAATGATAGGGTTTGATCTATAGCTGTACCATGTCAATTACAAATAAGAGTACTCAACTGTTTAATGAAAGTAATAGACTGACATGTCAATTATTTAAATGTATGACTTATATTAATAGTGTTATGAATTTTTTTTTGTATTGTATCGTTTGAAGTGAAGAGTTTTCTAGCTATGTTCTTTACCCATTGCTATTGTATTATATGCTATGCTATTTATGATTTTATAATTTTATGACAATCCAAATTGAAATTCATTTGTTAAATTAGAACCGTACACGATTTAAACTTATGATCACTTTACTTTAATTATTTATACACACGTAAAAGCAATCAGTTCACTTATTTCTATGAAAACCATAAGCTTTTACATGTAGAGATCAAAGTATCAATGTAAATAACAATCGAAGCCCCAGGCTCCTTGCCTAAGCGGTATCCTTACGAATAGAGGCTTTGTCCACCGCAAGGCGGAAGGACCGGAGGGTCCCGTATTACTTTGACAAGGGTGTTAACATCGCGAATTAATATTTGTGTCCGCATCCATAAATTAATTTTAATAGCGTTCTGTCGGCATACGCGTGTTGGGAATGAATGAGACCCTGTTAAAATAGTTTTGACGCGAGAGGCACTTGTGTGGAGAATATGGGCAGGCGTTATAGTTTGTTGTCTGTTGTGTTTGGTTGAAGTGCGTCCGAAAATTAAATAAGTTGGGGAATTAAATTGGTTATGCAATTGTTTAAAATAGATTTAATTAAATTGGTCTTTTCAAATAATAATTCCTTTTAACATTATTTTTTTTAAAAGGTTGGTCCGTTTAAACCTCCAATTTCTGACGCCTACTAAAACATCGTGTTTGCGTCTCACAGCTCCGCCTGAATTTCCAGCTCATTTTTCCCACCATTTCCTCTCAAACGCTCTTGACCTGAAATTACAACTCAATGACCCGTTCCCAGAAAATATTACCGTTTAGGTACGCAACTAAATAACGGTTATAACGGTTATTCTGAGTTAGAGCGTATAAATTCTATTCGGTCCAGCTCAGCCCTAACCGTGACTTATCGTCCCCATAGCTTCTAAAATTGAATTGTTGTCAATATACGTGCGGCCCTGGCCGGGCGATGCAATCTATTTCCCGCGGATCTATCCGCGACCATGTGAAAATTCAACCTGGGGTACAAGTACAGGGTTGTGGCAGATGGACTACTCTGTACATCGAACTTCTGACAATCAGCAGCTTATTTCCGGTTTTACTGTGTTTCTTTTCCTACTATATAATCGCCTCACAATAATCACGATAATCAATCGGTCTTTTGTAGCGTGACAGTGGAAAAAACAGATAAGAAAGACATTTTTCGCTTCTATTTGGGAAATAGTATTTATTTTATACAATCAGGTTTCCAAACACCATCATCTGAAACGATACCTAAGCAAATGACACAATACATATGATAAGTCAATCGTATTCAATTGATAGGACCACGGTTTTTACCAAAACGTATTGGGATTAGTGTAAGGTACAGGCATACCTAACAGAACTGGTTCTCAAATTAGACGTCTGGAATACATCTGTTAATGGTAAGACAGAAAAAGTCAGTGAAAGAAAGTAGTGAGTTTTTTTGTCACTTAATATTTTCATTTATTAAACCACCCTTAGAACAAGAGTAATCACCACACATTGGCAAAAGGTCACCCATACTGACATTGACCGATACTGCAGATACCAATATCGATTTTACTCTCAATTCCACACATGTTCGGTCTGTTGCACCTTTTAGTGTCCAATAAAAATAATCTTCTTTGTTCAACGGTCCATACTCCACAAACGGGATCCACAACAAAGCCTTTGCAAACATTCTGCAATTTGATATGTCTCATACTTTTACATTCTAATTGGGAATTCTGCGAACCCATTTTGGCTAAGAGTAAACATGTTTTGCGATGTTCCATGTTCTTACTAATCTGCCTGTAGTCTGATTTACGACGAAGTGTCTTTGTGTATTAGGTATTTGTATTTGATAAAGTAAAAGGCTGAAGTATCTATATAGGTATGTTATAGATTCTTAGAAATATTGTTAACAAATATTTCTCAAAACTTAGTAAAAGATTCATTCAATATTCTCAAAAATAAATTTAACGTTTATTAATTCGTCAAATAAGTTTAAGAAGCATACAATAAAAAGTCATATTTTATTTTACTAGTCTCCGCCAAAAAGTCACATAAAATGTTTTTTTTTAACAAAATTGGGCCTTTTTGCGCTCATAAAACTCATCAGGAAGTAACTTCTTCATTACGACTTGCATTCTTGCTGCCGAGCCAAAAGCATCGGATTTGATATTTAAAAAATCATCATGGCAAAGATAGATATCTGGCACAAAGAACCAATTGACTAGACGAAGCAAATCACTCTTTTAAGGTAGATGGAAGGGCCCGGGAAATGAAGCGAAGAATTGGGCGTTTCAAGGATGTCCTTTTTTGAATTATCCCTTTACATCCCTTTGTGTTAGTCCGGACTGACTAAAGAGAATCGCTTTGTAGCATCCAATCACACTACGCCGCTAGTCAGCGTTTGTCAGTAAAAAGGTTTAGAGTGTAAAGGACCCCAGAATTTTGTTTGTTACCTTATCAACCAGTCTTTTATCCCAGATCAGCCCACGCGAATGATATGGGATAAAAGAATTGAGTTCTAAAAGTGGTGTCCATTTTAGGAGCAATCTGTGTTTCGAATAAACGCAATTTTATTTGTTCCAAAATAATATACGCCAATATTAGTATACGAGTTTTGATCCATATTTGATTTTACCTATTATACAAAATTATTTTCCATTACATCTCAACGTAAAATGCGAGGACGCGTGTCTTCAGTGACAGGACCTAGGCGCTCACTACGTTGTATCAACCGTACCCAAGATAACTCGCCTGACGAATTATTTCTTAGGCAGAGTCACAACCCTCAGTCATGGCGACACAAAGAAGAGAGAGAGAGAGAGCGTAATTTTTTACTAGTTCTCATCAACACAGTAGGAATTAGAAAATTCCAGAAAGTTTCCTTTTCGTGTTCCTAATTAGGAACTTTACTTCCCTCAATGCATTGCCAGTCTACTAACTTTGAACTAGCGCGAACTTTTAAACTGAAACAAAGGGAACCGAGTTCTTGAAATGGGGACAATATTAACGTGCTAGAAGAAAGGAACTTGCTAACTTGGGTAACTTATAAGAAATGGGAGCTAACTAGCGAAAATTACTCTATTGACTCATCCAGTACACAAGGATACAATAGGATACTCATAATATATAATACAATAAGAACAAGATAGCAAAATATAAGTGACATAAAATTACCCTGCGTGTTTGATACTCTATCCTACAAAAATATTAATAAATTCTGCAACTCATTAAAGGTTACCTACACAATTACTTTAACCAAAACGACCACATTCTCAGAGCGAGTTTAATACAGACATTTGTGAGGCAAATGAACTTAAACACAAAATAATTGTTAAACGTTCGCCGAGGATGCGATGCACGACAATGGCTTAGGTTTTGCAACATCAAGTGCAGGGTTCGTGAGCGCGGAATGGAATAAGATTGGGGCCAGCAGATAGGTAACGTGCTAGGAAATCTAATAATTATTAGATTTTTTGATATACTTTTTTTGCATAACTGACTGTATTTCAAATTTTAAGATTTTTTTATGGGCTTTCGTTTGACTAGGCGAGCGCCTGATGTTAGGCATTATTGTAGCCTAATGAATACAATTATTGTGTACCTACATTCAGAAAATAAACATTACTTATGGCCCCTAGTAAATATGAAATAATAACAGTAAATTTTAGTAATCGATAGTCTTCTTTTGTTCGTTGATATCATAGAAAAGTGAAGTAAGGGTGAAGAAGAAAGGCAAATCCATATTTGGAGGTAGTTCCTAGTTTCAAATTTCTCATTGAAGAAGATTATCTTCCAACAAGAGCAGAAACTCGCAATTCTGCGTTGTTATTATGACTTTTTGTTTTCAGCATGACAAATTAACTACATATTTCCTGAGTCATCTTCAGTAAATATTTTTTTTATAATTTACATGTCCGCGCCTCTCATGGCCCAACTTAAAATTGTGCAACGAATGGACCTTTGGTGCTTATCATCTCACACCGCAAGCAAGGAACGCGTTATATTTGAACAATTTTAGTATTTTGTTGTATGCTGGGCCATTATCTCGGAATGAAATAATTATACACATTTGTTGTACGTCGTTTATGTTGCGGTTAGCTATTCGGATTATTTCGTGCGCGGCACTGGAGCCACCACTGCTTCGGTATGTGTTTCGTCATATAAATTCTTTAGGGATTACGCGGGAATGATGTGCTTGTGCAATCCTTTTGTGCAGAATTTACTTTAGTCAGTTGTAAAATGGGAAAATGCACTTGCTTTATGAGACTGGGAAAAGCAAAATGTGAAATTCACCAAATTATATTATGTGATTTAAAAGGTGAGGTTTTAGTTTCTGGGATACTGAAACCATTATTTTTTTAAGACAGGGTGCTATGTGAAATCGACATTTCATAACAATCAAATAAAATTGAAGTATAGTAAAATAATAATAGTAGAGCAAAATTTTATTCAGTTTATATAACTTTAATTCAGTGTTAAGACAATAGAAAACGCCAAAACACGATTACGTATACTTCGCTCAATAGTTTTATTTTTTGAAAAATAGTTGTTTTGAAATATATTTCACCTTTTTTTTCCAAAAGTAGTACAGAAATTTAAACCAATTTAATTATATCTAAAAGATTATGTTATTATGTAGAGGAGTAGAAAACCATTAATAGAATATTCTGAATTGCTGATTTTACATGAATTTATTTTGTCAAAAACGTCTGCAAAACTGCTTAAATTGTGCAAAATTGTTTGCGTGTGGACAAGACTCGTCGGCCGGAGCTATGCACGAGATGCTTGCCCTTGTTGTCATGTTAATACGTGGAATTGCATGAAAAAGCAACTGTAGGCATTTTTCCAAGCGCAAAGTCTTTTTGGGGTAAAATATCGTGGCCTTAATGATAATTTTTGACCATCTGTATCAGTATTCTTGGATTAGTATTTATCTTTTTCTAACTAAAATGAGTTTTAACTTGACTATAGCTTAAAATTCAAAGAGAGGCCTATGCCCAGCAGTGGGATAGAGGAGGATGTGGAAGATGGTGATAATGATAATTTAACATTAATATCTCTTGAATTTGAAAATGATTTGGCAAATTTTTGCTTTCTGAACTGTAAACCAAGAATGTACATAGGAATGTTAAAAAAGAAAATTTAAACTATTATTTTTCATTTATATTTCTCAAAGGGGTTTTGCAATCGTCAAGTAAGTGTCTCTAGTTCAAATTTAAATGCTTGCCACTGACATCAAAACACACATACAATTACATCGGTTCGATTTATCGATTCAGTAGATAAGTATCATTAATATTCGCTTTTGACCGTGACGAATTACTATTTTGCCACACAATTGAAATTATTTAAGGCGATACCTTAACCATACAAATAGTCAATGTTTTTAAGTACTTTATAACTCTATTTAAATTTAAGAAAGTAAAGTAAAAGTAAGACGAGGATTAAGAAACTGTGCATAAAATTACTAAAATATTTTGTGGGGTAAAATGCACGTTGTATACTTTTTTCTTTTTCATATATTGAATTTACTTTAATATCTTGTATTAATGTTACTGAATAGTAGTTTATTTTAAAGAAACGTTAAATATAGCAGGGTATCAAGATATGAAAAAACTAGTCATTTTATTATACTACGTATAGATTTTTTTTTAATGTTTTTTAAATACTGAATAATATTTTGATATAATAAGTAGACTTTATCGTTACTCGAAATAAAAAGTTTAAGTGTTTAAAAAGCTGTTATATTTGCATAATTTGCTTGTTAACATCATCGCCTTAAAAGTAAGAAATTATGCACCGAGCGTGCGCACACGCTTCGAAGCTATTGCCAAAGTGTCCATTAAGTAATATATCAATACCTATATATTATACGAATTGCTTACGGAAATGAAATATCACTCAGTAGATGGTAATTGTACGCTAGATAAGTAATATATTTGAAGAAATTACTGTCATTATATGAACTAGTCTGGTACTTGTGTAAAGTGGTCTAAATGGGAATTGATTTGATAATATTTGTGTCTGAAAAGGTCATTTGCGAGTAGAATTCTGCTGTCTTATTTATCTATTCCAATTGATATGAATTGTTGTTCGTACTCTTAAATATAATGTTACAGAGCTTTTCAAAATTGATATGAAAGGTTCTTGACATACTTATAAGTGTAAATAGTTGAAATGCAGAAGTAACAAAGGAAATAATATGTGTTTCGTAAACAAAAGTATGTTAGTATCTAAAACCTCAATATTTTTTCACGAGCTTCTTATAGTCCTATAGTACACAGCTTTTAATCTTAGTATATCTAAAAGGAAAGTAATTCAAAATTTGAGAATTTGCTCAGATCTAAATAATATATAAAACTCAAAGGTGACTATTGACTGACTGACATACTGATCTATCAACGCACAGCCCAAACCACTGGACGGATCGGGCTGAAAAATCGCATGCAGGCAGATGTTATGACGTAGGCATCCGCTAAGAAAGTGTCTTTGGAAACGTCACTTTTAAAGGGCTGAAATATGCTTTACTTCTTAATACGAGCGAAGCCAGTACAACTAGTAGACCTTAAGACTACTAACTATACTATACTCTGCACCCCACACAATCTCTAACAAGTTTTACCTATCTACAACGATTAAAAACAAAAGGCTATAAATTAAATGCTTACATACAAACTTTTCAGACTAGCACGTATGTCGTAAGAGCTTTTAATACGCACTATGTTATTGGAAAATGCTTTTGATCGGCCACAGTTTATAGTTGTTTAGAACTTTGACTAGATTTATTGTACAAGTTAGAAAACTGCTTTGTTTTCGGTGATAAGCCTGCATTTAAATAGAGATACATATATAGAGATAGATTTTAAATAAATGTTGTATTTATTTTTGTGCATTGTATCGAGAAGGCAATTGCAATGATTGGTCTTCTGAGGTAGTCAAATTGTGCTATTTTTGATAGCAGAACATCAGATGAAAATATAAATTTAAAACGATGACAAAATGAATAAAAATAATCCAACTAACAGTAAAAACAAAAAAAAAGAGATAAATGTAGTAAAGCCAACAACTGAGCTAGCATAATTCGTAAAAGGAAATGTATAGAAATAAATCAAAGGTCAGAACATTCATTCACCGGATGGTAAACGTTATTCCTGTTTTTCCAAGGAAATGATATCACAACTCCATTAATCATAATTTCTGGACTGCTGATTATTATTAATATTCAGAATCTCTATTGATATATTACATTTTATTAGAAGGAAGTCTGATAGAGATCAAAGGACGCGAATTCAACTTCAACTTTTTAATATGGCTTCTGCAGCGTTACCGCAATTTTGCCAATGTCACGTAACGGATAAGCTAAAAAACAAACGCTAAAAGGTTCGGTCGATATGGTTTTGTGACAAAAAGTGATCAAAGTTTGTCATCTAGATATTTAAATATTTGATTGCGGTGTTTGAATTGATTAGTAGATTTGATTTCTCAGTGATGATAATACTTTTTTACTCTGTTAAATTCGTAAAATACATTCAACTTGCAATTGTTTAGATTTTAATTCTTATACTTGTACCTAATATTGTTTTATTTTTCAATAGGTCAACAGCTAAACATTATCAACACATTATTTCATTAAACTGATCAGTATTTTCTATTATATTTGATATGAGCGTTATTTTTTTTCTCGTATCAATATAAATTGATACGAGAAAAAAAAATAACGAAGTTTTTGCATTAAAATAATGAATAATTATTTTAAACCTATACAAAGCACAATAACACAGAGCTAACAACAAAATTCATTAAAATCTCGAAACTCGGCTCATAGCAGGCGTGTTAAATAAAAGTTCGGCACAAAATTGCTATTGCAATTCTCGACATAATATGAACATGAAAGCCATTAAAGTTACATTGTTTATTTTCCGTGCTAGCACTACGGAACTGCGCTGAGTTTTTGTCAAAGGCTTGGGAACATGTCGAAACAAAGTGCAGGTTTGTATTGCTGCTGTAAAAAAATAGAGACGGGTGGTTGAGGACATTGTACGAGTATGCAGATACGAGACGTCGTAGAGGGACTGCATGTGGACTGTCAATTCCGTAGCAACAACTTTACATGGCGTAGCTTACCCATATATTTATAAAATATTATTAGTTGCATTAGATGTATTTCTAAAGCTACTAAGCTTTAAAAAAGTTAAAGTTTGTGTATACGTGTGTGTGTGTGTGTGTGTTTTTGTTACATTTTCACGCTTACGTTGGATTTGATCCTAAATGAAAGTCTGTAACACAGTGGAACGCTGCTAGTTAAATATAGGTACCTATGTTACTATATTCCTATGCATTTAAGTAACAAATTTAAACTTTAGGAATAACTTTAAATTTATAACAAAGGGTAGCGAATAAATACAAAACTATTGCCAAAGCATTTCATGATTCGGTAGTACTTTCGAATTTATATGTCGATTTTTTATTAAAACATACCGACATCGAAAAAAATGGTATTAATATTTATTTATCACGTATATATTTTTACACGTGAATACAAATCATTCAAGTTTTCATTACCAACATCAGAATCAAACTCAATATTTTTAGAAATATGTGAACAAAAGGAGATCTGTGAAATGCAAAGTTGTTTTATAGAAGCCTTATATTACACAAGTGGCCCAAACAAAGAGTTTTCAAAAGAGTTCCGTCCTACTAATTGCTTGGAGTTCAGGCAAGAAAGGAAAAAGAAGGAAAATCTTTCAGGAAACCTCGCTGTTTAGATACATTTTTGTGCACATTTTATATAATAGGCCATGGGCAAAACAATCACGAAACAATAAGAATACAAGACTCTTAGACGTACCTACATTATGTACTTGTAATATATTTATTTCTGAAGTTCAATCGGTAAAATTACCAGATCAGTAACAAAGTTTCTTCTTCTTCTTCTTACAATACAAAACCGTATATGCGGCTCATACTGCTTCTGCATTTACAAATACAAACAATATCATCATGTACCTAAAATGTTTGCAGCCCAGTACCGGGATGCACATAAGTAGAAACGGCCTCTTGTCAATAATGTTTTAAAAGTATCGTTCTAAAGCTCTCTAAAAGGAACTAACTTACTAGTGCTTTTTATTAGTGTACATATTGCTTTGCGTACTTACAATATTGCATAACATATGAAATAACCTACATCAATAAATACAACCAGTTGGTCAGTTGTGTCGTGGGTCCAGTTTTTTTTCCCAAAGGACTAACTAGTTGTGCCCAAGGGAATTAAAATTCCCATTGGCACAACCAGTTGTGCGGAGTAGTTGTGCGCCGGGGAAGTCACGAATTTAATCATAATTTGTTATGTGTATATTCATTTGGCTTTCAAAATAATGAAACGAATTGAATGTGCATATTGTGCATTGCCAATTACCACGACAATTGAAAACATTAAACAAATTTATCGAGTGACGTTTAGTTAAAATAACCAATTAAATGCGTTAAAATAATACTGTGAATCTCGTTTCCAATTATTTATACACTGTAACACTACTATTTATACTGCATGCGCTATTTGTTTATTGTAATAAATAAACCAACCGAATGTGATCTGATATTATTTATATTAGAACTAGCTGATGCGCGCGACTTCGTCCGCGTGGAATAGTTATTACCATAGAAACGGTTATAGTGAGTTAACCTTAAAACATAGACATATACTGTTGCGGACATTTTGTTAGATTATTTCAAGAGAAATAATTCTTTCATACACATTTTTTTTATATCTTGAACCGTTTTCGCAGCGCATGCAACGGAAGCCCTCAAAGATGAATAATTTTCCTCGTTTTTTCCACATTTTCTATTGTATCTTCGCTCCTTTTAGTTGCAGCGTGATGTTATATAGCTTAAAGCCTTCCTTGATAACTAGTCTATCCAACACAAAAATAATTTTTCAATTCGTACCAGTAGTTCCTGAGATTAGCGCGTTCAAACAAACAAACAAACTAACATACAAACAAACAAACTCTTCAGCTTTATAATATTAGTATAGATTAAACATGACACATGAAACTTGTGCAAATCCTGTCATATTAAATAATCTACAAGACTCAGTAAATTATGTATTTAACTCCTAAACTAAAACCAGATTTAACTATTGATTAATTAGGTAATAATATCAATTAATTAGGTAAGCCGATGATGTTCCGGTGAGTCTATAGGTTTGACCGATGCTAAAAGCGAAGCGGTATTTGACATCTGGGCGATTTTATGTACTATAACAAGGATAGGTAGATTCCCGACTCCTCAATAAAGATCTGCAACATTAACAGAGGCCCTTTGGGAGCTCTATAAACTGTCGACACGAGATTTGGCCACTCTCACACTCACTTTATCACCTACATTAAATAGCTGTAAATGATTAGAAGCGAGTGTGACTCAGCAGTTCCAGTGTCTGCTTTCATCCAGACGCACCCTGGTTCGAATCTGGCCCTACATCAATGACTTGTATTTTCAAGTTAAGTGTGGAATCGCATTCGCTTAGCAGTGAAGGAAAACATCGTAAGGAAACCGATATGTTTTGAGGACCACAATATCCGAAGACTTGTGTCTTCTGTGGAAGGACGCACCATGGTGTATCTGCCCAAGAGAACTGCCCTAACTAATTAATTTATTTATTCATAATAGACACAAACACATCTCATAAACTAAAACTTATAATAAAATAGAACTTGATCTTATAGGATATGTGAAACAATTGTAAATAATTCTGCAGGGGAGTCACGGCCCTCAGTCATGAGGAAACAAATCAACAGAGAGAGAAATGATTTGAAGCTAAGAATCTTTTCAGATACAGACCTTTTATTTGACGTCAGTGTAACCTAATCCGTCGTAGATGCATGTCAAAGTGATACTTCAAGTCCGGGACTGATTACAAAACCGTCTGCTTCCTAATCCAATAACAGCGTGGAGCGTACCCAGACCATATTTCACTGCATCAACATAGGACTGTAAAAGAGATGCTTTGACAAAACATTTTCTTTAAAACAATAGATTAATACAGTTAAATTTGCGGCAAACAGATAACAGATGGAAAATGTGCTATATCATATACAACAGAAAAAGAGTGTGTGTGTGTTGTAACATTCATATTTGGTGTATTTACCATTTTGAATTTGGCGGTCATTTTAGCTTTCTTATATTAGTATGGTATCACCGTCTTACTTCAATTATCTCATCACTAAAACTCGATAGAGTTTTGTAGTCTATGACGACCCTCGATTTTACCGATTTTGGCGAATATGACGTCCCCTCACTAGCATATCGACGTGGACGTGTCAGGTGGAGGTGGAGAGTTTGTACATCGAAAAGATTGGAATAAAAAGCGTGGAGCAGGGGTTCACAGCTCTCTTTCTCCGATCGGCGGTCGTCCGTAATTCAACAACTCGCAGCAGTGGTCGACTGCTGGTGAAAATCACCACGCGGAGGGGAGCCGCTGCGAAAAGGAGCTAGGACGAGAAACTCGGAAGCCGCCATTACCAGCCTTGCTGACGCTGCTCCCAGGCCTTACACGCCGTTCCTGTTGGCCCGCGTTCTTATATTCTACGAACAACCCCAGATTACTACTGGTGAGTCGTTTTTACTACATTTAGTGCGGTATTACTCGAGTTGTGTTCCGATTGCATGTCACGCAATCTCGCCATTCCGTGGTGCATACTCCATTGTCTTCTCGTTATCGGGGCGTCCGGATCGCATATAAATCCTGTCGGGACGGCCCGCGACGTGATCGTGCAGGACGTGGCACGAGCTCTGAAAGTGCGGGCAAGCTCGAGGTTCCAGCGAACCGCGCCCTTTTGGCATTCCGTGCACGTGCTCTGCCGGTCTCCATCTTTCTTTTCGCCTGACCCCTTCTTGTGCTTGCCTCATTTTTCTAACTGTATCCCTTTCTCGATTCCAGGGGTTGTTCCCGGGGGCTAGATCCCAAGAAGGAGGCTTCCTCCAGGAACTTCTTCTTTGACGGTCTGACGCCGACGGCTAGACTGCGTCGCGATTCCTCGCGGCCACTGTTCGCCTGCCGGAGTCTGAAAGCTTGCGCCGCCACCCGCCAGCCTCTGGTTCGCGCCGGCTAATTTCTGCGCCACGTGGTGATTCGGCCAGGGGTAACGCTCCGCCCTCACGGTACCGTAAAACAGTTCATTTATAGCCTCCGGTTTAATTTAGTTTGCGATTGGGTCATACCATAGTCACTAGTGTAAAAAACCAACCAATTTTAACCATCTTAACTTCCAAGGTTCACCTCGCTGAGTGATCCCTAGGCCTGTTCCATATGTAACTTAGTCGGTAACTGGTACCCTAAGTACTTAGCAGTTTGTGAATTTGAATCTTGTAAATTGTTACCCCGGATCCTTCCGAGCCGAGGTAACTTAACTTTCTTCCCTTAATATAATTAATAAATCTATTTCTTAATGTATTTAAATACTGTAAACTGTTACTCCGGATCCTTCCGAGCCGAAGTATCTTAAATTAATTTCTTAAATTTCTTGTAAACAACTATTTCCCATCTACCTGAATTTGTAAAACTTACCTGAGCATTACCCGCTATTTTAAAATAAAACTACCATTTAATGTCTCTCTTCGTTTTATTTGGGGTCATGCCACATAGGTCGAGGTAGGGAAAAAGTTTTGTAACAGTGTGTTGGTCTGTTTGTTTCTTATACGCCACAACGGAGAGACTTTTCAAGTTCGACATTCGTCGTGATTATTGATGTGGTGGCTGTGTAGTGTAACAAGATAAACAAGCTACTAATTATTCCCAAACAACATGGAAATCTCGGGTATTTACTAGTATTATACGTT
This sequence comes from Macaria notata, assembly GCA_927399415.1. Taxonomy (NCBI): domain Eukaryota; kingdom Metazoa; phylum Arthropoda; class Insecta; order Lepidoptera; family Geometridae; genus Macaria; species Macaria notata. The sequence continues at coordinate 10,811,215 of OV656731.1, read as the reverse complement.
TGTATTTTGTTAAGTCTCATACTATAAGTACGATTGAAATTCAAATTATTTCGAAAAAAGAGTGTTTGGGTTCGTCCATTTCAGTTCTATGGCGATGTTCCAGGCCCGGTATAAAATTATGACGCGCGCTGGAATTTTCTGCAAAGTTCTAGAATATACGAGAATATTCCATACGGCCCGATATTCGGGTGTGCTCGTTAGAGGAGTCATTTGCTTTTTGGATTTGAATATGTAATGGTTTGGTATTATCCTGGGTAAAGTTTATTGTACTATATTTTATTAAAGTTACTTTCTTTGCATATGAATATTTGTATAGCTTAAGTACTTTACGTATGTAGGTACATAATGTGCGGAGTAAATAAGTTACATACACGGAAAAAATATTAATTTAAGCTCATCTTTTTATAGATTTGGTCAAGAGATTTAAAAATACGTTTATAAAAGTAGGCATTATAATAAAAACTCCCTAAAATTGTTTTTTAAATACCTTTGAAAGAAAAGCTTTTAAATATGCCATTGAAAGAAAAGCTTCCATACAAACTTGTTAAGTTTACTCAGCATAACGGAAGCTTGTTTAAGTTATTCGGCAAGCTTAAATAAAGTTTGAACTACACGCAACTGCAAGAAAAACTATTTCGGAACTATCCAAGTTAAAGCAGAACGCTTGCAAATTACCGGTAGTTTTGCATAAACTCTCGCATTTCATGTGCAGTTAAGTTAGGCTATAATGATATGAAAATTGCCGTTGTTCACCATAAGGAACCAAAAGTCATTTAAGTTGTGACAAAAAGTAGGGAAGTAAACATGACTAACTATTTTCAAAAGTACAAGTCAATGAAACAAAATAACAACTGTTTCTATTTTTTTAGGCTTGTGTGTTTACCTAAATTAGCTGAGAACCAATTTTTATATGAAGTATTACTTACTTATTGTTTTTTTGGGAATAGGACTAGTTTTTCTAATGTAAAGTTTACCCTATTATCAACAGTAAGGTTGAACCCAGTTCCATCCTAGACCATAAAATCCCCATATTACCATACCGTAAATTATTATTATTTAAACCAAATCACTCCCATTAAAAAAAATCGTACATCAGGAAACGCTAATTCCAAACAACTATACCAAATACATTTTCTAATATTAATAATGGACCATAAATAACCGTGTTATCCAAAAAGTGTCGTATTTTCTCTGGAGACTGGGTAGTATAACGCCTACGGGCGCGTGTTTTTCTTCAAAGGGCCTAATGGGATATCCGATAGCCTGGATGTTATCAACTAGTGCGAAGGTGACACTATAATGTATTAGGCAACTATTTTATCAACTTAAGGTACGAACGCATCTTATACTGAAGAAGTGTTACTAAGTAGTGGACCGAGGCTTCGCTCGCGTTTTTTCAGGATAAAAAGTAGCCGACACTCCTAAGACCTCATACTACATAACATACCGAAAATCATCTGTCCAGCCGTTTTTGCGTGATGAGCGTTTTAAAAAACAGACAGACAGCGATGCAGCACACTTATCCAGAAGAAACCCATTTCCTCTTTATTTAAAGATCTTAATTTTATATTATAGTTTGATAGTTTCAGAGTTTCGGTTTTCCGCTTACTATGAATTACTTACACCGTTAATTAAATTTGATTCAAAATTATATTATACGTTCTTCTATCATTTTGTAAATAGGCAATAAAAGCTATTTATATTTATTTTTATTTATGAATTACACCAATTAAATCAATATAAATGTGAAGGCATATCTGTTTATAATTCGGAAATAAAAAAAGGCTTATTTATTTTGTTACAAGAGTACATTTATTTTCTCTGTAAAGGTAAACATCACGGTATACATATTATATCAATTCACCCGTGCGTGCCTAAACGTACCGTAGTATTAGTATTTGGATATTTTTTTAGTTTTGATATTCTTCGGATGGATTAAGCACACAAAGCGAAAATTTGACGTTTACGTTAAGTTGAGCAATGCTATGTTTTATATTTTAATAGGTTCATATGTAGTTTAGACCTAAATGTTTAATCACAGTAAAGCAGTTAGTTGTAAACCCATTTCAGGGGACTAGAGCCAATTCCAAACATTTCCCAAAAAATTCCAAATAGTTATTTTTTTTTTCACTGACATGAAACTTCAATTTAAACCTGGATTCAATCTGCGCAGGACCGGGACGACTGGCGTACAAGAAGAGAGGCCTATGCTCAGCAGTGGGCGATAACAGGATGATGATGAAACTTCATTAATAAACAGTTCTCGTAATTAAATGGAATGTAAATTGTTATTATTATATTAGATACCAATATGCGGAAATATTTAGAGCTTCAATTCGGCCGTTATGTTATTAAATTTCCGTTTTCATCTCTCGCTAAACATTAATAAGTTGTTTTATAAAAACATTTATGATCAACTTTTCTGGAATTAATTTTGCTTCCCGGAAGTCATTTTATCAGCTTATTTATGTCTATTATTTTTAATTATGTTTTTCTTTTTATGTTACTTAGGAATTAACTAGGAAAATTGCTTTATTTCAAACAAAATATAAACGATCTAGCTCATCGAGTATTTATTTTTCCCTTTTGCTAAACATTCGACATTGGATATATTATTAGATCAAAGGTTGTTTTCATAATGACACTACAAATTACATCCCGGTTATTTTAACAACAATTTTTGTTAGAAAACGACTTTTTACTACTTTTTGATCTTCAACAATCAAATAACATTTCCCAACAATTAATTCCCTTTTCAATAGACTTTTTTCTTACACACCACTTTTAATAAATCACTGAAAAAAGGAATTACAATGACACTTCCATATGTATTCTTAGATAGGACTGAACACGTGCATGTGTGGGTGTAATGTAAGATATGACCGTTTGCGCATGTGTGTCACGTACCGGATTATAAAAGCTTTTTCCAATTCTCCATTGTAGGAGCTCCGAGATCTCACGGCGACCACGTAGGCGCCATATCTTACGCTCTCTGTACGCTTTTATTTTAACGAAATTTAGCCCCTCCCTTGTCACTGTCGATTACTTTCCATTGTCTCGCCGAGAGGGGTAATACCGTATCAAATTGGGAAATATTGAAAGGAAACGTGGTAAGCGGTCTGGTTATTGTGCGGTCTCGGTCTGCGGACTGCGGACTGGCTCTTGACTCGATTCCGATGGAGTATGGGTTGGTTAGGATAAGGTGTTTTTATCTATCTACCTTCTTCTTATAGATTGTCTACATGTGATGGAATTGGAACACTCAAATGAACTAACTTTTGATTTTTGTGCCGAGATAAAAGTCTGGAGCCCTACATTCATATAAATGTTCTTAATGTCAAAATTTTGGTTGACCTGAAACACATTTCACAATAACAATTTTGCTGTCGATATCTCAATAAAACATTGTGCCAGCTTTAACCAAAAATATCTGGCTATAAAAGTGTTTTGTGTAGGAATAGAAGTCCTACGAAGCACCGCAAATCCAATCGTATTCGTCGTCTATTCGGCACAAAAGTTAAATTATTCTAAGTGCTCCGAATTTATGGCGTACCTATCCGCGCCTTCGTATCCAGCCAAAATGTAATAGTCGAGTAACGTCGCCAAATAAAGCCATAAAATTACTCACCAAATATAATATTATTGGGAGTGAACGTGTTTTTTTCGTGTCGCGTCCCAACAATAGAGGCGCTGTTTGTTGTCCTCATACAAATCCGGAAAAAATAAAACAGATATTAAGGGCGCCCTCACCGTCCCGACTTCCCGCCCCGCACATTAGTGTCCCCAAAAATGTACCATTCTTATTCAAATATTTCCGGCAATTTGTTTGTCCTATCGTTCAGAACGGTACACAATAGCCGAAGAAAGAGAATGGACTGTTCCGCTGCGAACAATTTATGAAATATCGCAACTCGCGAGTTCTTACTCTTTTGCCTTTGAAATTTTGCTGCATATTGCGAACAAACGGATCGAAAGTTCTAGAGTTGCAAACGTTAGCATTAATTTCGTTCGAATTTCAATTGTTTTCCGAACAAATGCGTTAAATGGACCGCGGTGAGCCGACTCGGGCTAAGAGCTTCAAACTCGCAACCAAGCTGTATAATATTATGGCAAACAAGTTTCTTGCCAAAAAACTTAGCCGAGTTTATTAATGCAGTCAAGCTGCATTACTTACGCCGAACTGATTCCTTTGTTCCGTTTCGCCTTTGAGAAACAAGTAAATCTTATGATGGAGTCGCGTCGAGGAAACTTCTTTGCCCGTACAGTTGGGGTCGCCATGGAGATCTCTGCGCGGCTTCTTTGTATCGGTGTCAAGCTACAGTTACAATTGGGGTCCTTTGTACTCATAGTTCCTTTTGACTTATCTCTTTTCATTTGGTAACAATCGACAGCTACTGACTATTTTAATATTACAGAAAAGAAATACAATTTTATGACGCTAAGTTTGTTTTATATTATACAAAAAAGTTAGAGCAACAGAAATTACTAAATCACATAATTGTGTTTATTTAAAATCTATTGCACATCGCTATTTCGCATAAAATATGTAGACTGATCTATAAATATAGCGCCATGGCTCCATTTGGCCCGATTTTTAATGGATTGAATATTGCACTAACAGTTTAAAAGCTTTCCCGGCCAACTATTAGTTTTCAAATTTTATTATTCCGTTGGCTGACAGTGGCAATATATGAAAGTAATAATGCATTTAGTGTACGCGCGATTTGCACTAGGCCAGCCTTTAACAACATGAAAACAGTTCACCGCATGTTACATTTTTGCTGCAATTAAAAACCCATTTGACACTCCATTTTAGAACAATCGCTACACAAATTGCTACGAGTGGGGGAGTCACGACTCTCTGTAATGAGAAAGTAATGATACAAGGAGGAGGACACTTAAGTTGGTTTTCAGGTAAATTATGAACATCATAATTTAACAAGAAATACATAAATAACTCAAAACACAAACATCTCAAAAGGTTACGTTAAATAAATAAAAAAACAATTCCTCATAAACTAGACTGAATAATAACTAATATTAAGATGAAAGTTTAGTCAACGTTCTAGATTTAAAATAATATTTACCCATATAACGTGCCATTAAGTATAAATCCCTGGGGGTCCTTGATTTCTTCGCTGTGATAAGAACTTGCGTAGCCTCGTTTTGGCGGAGAATGCGCCGTTCCAACAACGAAATTCTCATGGCTGGGTCTGACGACTTTCGGAGTCCAGTGTATAGACGCTGGATCTCTGTCCACATGGACAAGAACAAGAAATGACCCACATGCACAATCTTGTGCATGCTATTTGTATATCTTTAAGTTATAATTTTTTTTAAATTGAAAACACCCTTTGAAAATGTTCTATTAGAATAAAGTTCTGGGTTGAATATGCCTGAAATAAATGACTTTTTTATTTTTTTATTTATTTATTTATAAATAAATAAATATTCCGGGACATTGCACACAGCGCCATCTAGCCCCACACTAAGCAAACGCTTGTGTCGTGGGTACTAGGTAACGGATATACCTAATACTTATATACTTTTTCTGTATGAGGCTAAATAGCGCTGTGTTTCCTATAAATATATTTTATTTATATATTTATTACTAGTAACTCGGTATTATACGACTCTCACGTGGTTGCACATCCATAATCGATACGAGAAACAATCTCGCGCAGAATACTAAAATACGACACACGCGATAATACGATTTAATTCGCCACATAGACTATGGAACAAAGATGTCTAACTATATTTCTTAATGACGACATTTATAATTATAACGTAAAAATAACAAATTACTTCTTTTTCCTTTATATTTTATGTAAATATATATACAGTCTTATAATAAATAAATTAAACTTTTATTGGAAAATGAGCGAAAATAATCACGACCGGCAGGATTCGAACCTGCGTATTTCTGCTACCGTCAGAACGCCTTAACCACTAGGCTACGGTCTACTAACTGCCAGTTCGAATCCTGCCGGTCGTGATTATTCTCGCTCATTTTCCAATAAAAGTTTAATTTAAAACAACCATAGTGCAGGTTAGCACTTAATAAATTAACTCATTATTATAAATAACTTTTAACATTATATACTATAATAATAAAGAAATCGAAATAACGAACCTTAAACTTAACACGATCTTGTCTAGATTTCATTACTTTTTAGAGATAAACAAGCAGCTCCATCGAGAATTGGCTAGTTTTTTACAGAATGTTTTAAATGGGATTGATATTACTATGATTTAAAATCTAATAATGTTACACGCCTTTTTTATATGATCATACATTATGTGAATTACCAACTTTCCTTTTTTTATTTTCTACTAAACAAACCGTTTAACAAGTTTTCACAATTGTTTGCCGCCGTGAGAAGTTTATTAGTTATGATATCGTTGGCGCCCAACAATCTCGTATAAGCTTGTTATAGATTTTAATTACTAATCGCAGCCGAGCGCCCTCTACAAACTAACTTTGCATGTGAATACAGAACCAGCCAACATACATGGTTCGTACTGGGTTACTGAACTTACTAGAAGGTAGGTTAAGAATATTTTAAAGAATTTTATTTTGGGAAAAGTAATATTTTTTCCAGCTTCAAAAATTAGTTTGCACTAATTAACAGTGATTGTCAGTTATTATTAGGAACTCTTCTGACCAGTTAGAGCATGACTTCATTTAATAGAACTGTGGCTTGATAGATTTGGCAGTTAAGTTTTAAGTATGGAGTTTAATGCTTAATTTAACGGTTTTAGGGTTTGGAAATGGAAGTGTTTTATAGTATGCCTTTGGCGACATTTATTATGTAAGTATAAGATTTTGTTTGACGTTCATAAGCGTACCAAAATAAGTTTAGTTTTTACCGAAATGATTAAATAAATAAATTAAAATGATAGTCTATGGTAACATGTTGATATTGCACCATGCATTCATTTACATACAATTTGGTTACATAAATCACAGCCCCATTCGGAAGCCACTGCCACCGTCTATGTCTTCTTATATTAACGACCACCGTAAAAATCCCTTTAACGACTCAAAGTAGAAAATAGTTCCTCAAATTAATGCGAACGCATTTTAAGCACCTCGAGCAAAGTCGTTATTATTAAGATAATGGTCCCCGCACATTATATTCAGCTTACAGTCATAACTTTACTGCTAAGCTCCCAACTTTACAACTTTCCGTTTAATTTCCAGCTAGTTCTGATTAGGACGAAGCAGTAATTAGTTTTGAAACCGTTAATTGCATACAAATGCTTATTCCAAGCTGAAGCTTTAATTTTGTTTAGGGATGCATATAAACTGGCTAATTACTTTATTAACTTTGTGCTCGTTTCTAATTATTATGCGCGGAATAATTGCACTGCTTAGACGGAGAGAATGTGATAATTGGTTTTAGTGCTGTGATTAGTATTTACTAATTTATGCTTTTTACATGGCTGCAACAGAAGTCACATATGCATGTCAAAGATTTCTTCAAGTTTAAAAAAAAATGGCAAAGTAAGTTTACTGTAGTTAACAAATGAAACCTTCAATTAAAAAGGGCCATCTAATACACGGATACCACATTTATGTCGCTACCAAATATTTTGATAAATATACTTTGGTGATCGCGTAAGAGTGTTTTCAATCGAATTTTGGGCATTTCTATAATTTTTATCTACCTAACTGTTTTTTTTTACTACCAATTGTATTTTTTATGGAAACAATGCAACAGCATCCCACGAACAAATACTTACAAAGTATCTCGACATAATTAAACTTCAAACTAGAATATTTCCTTTGAAACAAAATGTAAATTTCCTTTTGATATTGCCAATTAATTTTCACCTAGTTTAAATCAAGTAGCAAAATATCCACAAAACCTATATTTTCAAAACTAGTTTTGTGTATAAGAAATTGATCATTAGGTATTTATTACCCCTATTAGAATAATTGCCCTAATAATATCTTAGTTAAAGATTTTATAACGTTGGCGAGTGTTAAGCTTTGGAATATTGGCATTTTAACGTACAAACTGAATTAAGACCATGTAAAATTGCTAAAGGTCACATTCATATATTTTGTGGGTGATGTATAAATTAATGCCATGCAGTTTGTGGGCAACGAAAGGCTATATAAATTTTGCAAGTGATTTATAGTACGTACGCTTTTCCCCCATTTCTAAAAAAACACAACGAACTGTTCTTCTAGAGTTTTGTACGACTAGATAAGCTTCAAATATACCTATGTAATTCAACTTGTTCGTATTGAATGAAAGTGGCCAACTCTGGTGTCAAGAGTTTATCAATCCGCCCTAAGGGCCTCTGACATGGCTTAACGACTGCCGTGCTAGACAAAACAGCCGGGACCTACAATTTAACGTGTTAAGGTGTTAATAAAATAAATGTTGTCTGCATAAAAAATATTATTTATTCGTAGTATGTATACATTTTATTGATCTTATTCATACGCTGTATCGCCACATAAGTATTGCACGTATTCGTAAATCTTTATTCGCAAAGAGGTGGCAATGGCTTCAAATTGTGTGCTCGAAGCGACATGCAATGCTTACTGAATCATTGATACAACGATGAGTTGCTCGTCTTGGAAAGATTTAGGAAAGGAATAGTAGTTTTATTGTGTAACTGTGGAGTAATTTTTTTAATTACAAATTATGTTTTAAAAGTTGTCACATATTATGTACAATTTAAGTGTTTAATATAATTGACATTAGGTATATTATGTTAATCCACTTTTGTGACAATTTCGATTGTTGAGAATACGGCAGTATAACATGTACACAAACAGATTTCGGTCAGCATAGTTAACAAACTAAATATACATAATTGGAAAAACATTACAGTATCATTGTTCAAATTTCCAGGAGTACATACATAAATAAACGTTAATTTTTCACCCAAGGTACGAGTATGTCAAGAAAATGGCCGTGATACGAGTAAGTAACGTGGCTGAGTGACAGGATTCTAAGATGGCGTGAAAATGCGCAGCTGTGATAGGTTGATGGAGTGACAACCGTCTCTTGTTTGAGCTGGCAGATGTCCCGTAAGGATGGAAGGTGATATTGGCAAGGATTTTAGACTTCAAAGGACTTCTGTTAGAAGAAAAAGATTTTGATATGAGATTAATAATACGAGTATTTTGAAAGAAAAAAAGAACTATATTTATTGATACACAAACTTAAACGCACTTACTTACAAAATTTACATGTTAAGATTGTGATGTCCCAATAATGCTGATGGCACAGGGCCACCAGCGCTGATATTCTGTTCCGGCTGGCGGTGACGTCACGCACTCCAAGTGCACATAAAAACTAAGTACTAGAACAAAACTAAGGTATTTTACTAATATTAAACTTAAATAGGAATGTTTTTGTGTTATATTTGTTACTTCTTTGACATCGAAAAGGTTTGGATGAAATTTGACATGAACGTAGTTCACACTTTGGTTTAATAGGTATTTTTATTGTAAATAAATGCGGGTGACACCACGGGGAGCTGCTAGTTACTGTTCCTTGAGCTGCCTTGGTCAGAGGTGCTCCAGAGCTGAACGACTGTTTTTACCGTAAGTTTTTATAAATCTCGCGCTTCTTACAGTACCTACTTGTCTTGATCCATCAAAACCGCAAAGACAAACTCAATTTTATTTTTCTTATTTAGTTTAATTGGTCAATTTATTTTTATATTTGGTAGACATTAATTTATCACCGCAGTGACGCTGGTAGCAATGAAGTGAGATTAAAACTAAATGGAAATAAACTGGCAGTCACGTTGAGATCGATTTAACCAACCTAACTTCAAATAATAACGTAAGCTATCTAACCCAAACTAAATTACCAAACGCGATATCTAATTCCACAGCAACGTTTGAGCTGACTTGACAGTAATTTATATTACCCCAATAGCGAAAATCCCCCAGATTACGGGCAAATCTTGGCCCGTACTAACTGACAGCAAAGTTTCGTACACACGGCAGACAAATTAGTTGTCTCACCGTTGACAGATGAATCGGTTGCATCGCGCGACTTGCCGGATTTATGTGGACGGGGATGTAAGATACTGGGACTGGTGCATACAGTGTGCACGTTTATCTGGATAGTTACTGTTACATAGATTGTTGGAAGATTGCGCTCTAAATCGCGTTGGGAACTTTTTCTTTGAAATACGTATACTTTGTATAATGAGATTTTTTGGAAAAAAATACTGAGATTTAATTGATATAACGCACACGCATCCTGTAGTTTTGTTTAATGATACAAAAAATATTAACTAACTGTCTAGTCAGCTTTGGTTTTTAGATAATGGAAAATGAAACACGTGTATCTCTTCAAAATAAATTTACTAAGTGACTTAAATTTTGATACAGTTTGGCCCTTTACAGTAAAGTACCTAGTACTCGTACATAGGAGATAAAGGGCGGTTTGATAAAGTTTCCCAAGACAGCTACTGAAAAATATATATAAGTATAGCTTATTCGTAACCTGTGACCCTGAAGTACTAACACATTACGTCGGAATTTTTAAAAATTACTTTTAATTTATGTATTTGTCCGAAAACCTACAAAATAGATCTACCTACATGTGATAAAATTTATCATCATGACAACAAAGAACATACTTCCAAAACACCATAACAAGAACCTGTATATTTGGCGAACCTACGAAGTGCAAGATTGTGCCAACTTGCGATCTGACTGCAGATACTAGTAAATAATACTGCAGAGCATAACTTACGTCGCAGATTTAATAATGTGAATCTTGTATATTATGTTCGCGTTGGGAGTAACTCACGATTCCACGATCTCTAACCTAGTTGTGTTTTACATACCAATAACTATCTGGGATGCAGTGGTGGCTTAGTTATCGATAGTTTTTAATTAATATGTTGTAGTAGATAATAGAGAAGCTGATGCTGTGGCTGTAGTATATAAAAAATAGCTGCAATTTAATTGACACAAAGAATATCTTTTTCAAGCGGAATCCTGTAGTAAAAGTATTTACACTCATTGCTAAAACGGACATTTAATTAATTGGGAATGTAAGTTTATTGTTATAAAAATATTTTGTTTCACATTATTATAAAATAATTAATTTATCGACTTAATAATCAATAAAACATTTTGTCGATAAATACTTATCGGACTCAACACTATTGCAGAACTAAGTTGTAACGTGTAAATTGAGATGGAAGTGTTTTCTCATACTACGTTCTTCATGCAAGTATTGTGTTGTTGCCTTTTGTTCTAGGCCAATTAACCTTTTCAACAACAAACATGTAGAAATAAGCAGAATGTAGCGAATAACATGAAACGTTATAATTTAAATGGTGTGTAAAGAATTATTTTTCACTTTGATACTAAAAATTGGTATTTTTTTGTATCAATGACTTATTTTGACATAATTTAATGTAATATTTTCTGGCATATCTTTTTGTAACTAGATTAAAAATAATCCATTGTAATGGGAAATTTGGGAAATTAATAAAAGAAAAGTTGATTCTGACGAACTATATTAAGAAACTGGGATTTAGGCACAAGGGGCAGCTTGTCACACCAATGACGACTTGCTTTGGGCGTCAGATAATAGATATTGTTTGTACAGAATTTAAAAGGACTATAATATCATCATTATCATCACAAATTTAAGAGCGAGTCCCTAGTCTGTGGATCATGCGCCATCCTTCCCGGTTTGCCAATCTTGACTTCCTTATACGACATAACGCCCGCCTTCGCCTTTACTTGGTCCATATAATCTATACATGTAATAAAGCTTATGAGGAGGGTAAAAAATCAGAACTTTTGTATTCGAATTTTGTTTTCGAATTTTTATCTGTTAATCTGTTTGTCTGTTTATTTAAACGCCCATAACGCAAAAACAGCTGAACGGATCATCATGATTTTTGGTATGAGGTCTAAGAAGTGTCATAGGCTACTTTTTATCTCAAAATATTGCGAGCGAAGCCGCCGGCGTCCACTAGTGTATTCTAAATAAAAAATTCACAATCACTTTTCACTAAAACAAAAGAAGGATCTGTCTTGAAACTCGTGACATTATTTACAAAGCGATCACTAGCGAACTGTTTGATACTCCAACGCTAGGTCCTTTCAGACGGATATGCTCGTAACAAAGAAAGTCTAAGCGTCATCGTCCATAACAATAGTGTTAAGCGTTGCTAAGTGCCACAGAAAGTCTGTGTGTCGAACACAAAAGCTGAACTTGAAAGCTCTAGGCTGACGTATAAAGGGTATGTGATAATAGTAGTACAAGTGAGGACAAAGCTTTGCCATTTGTTTCTGGCGTGCGTTTGTTTAGTTTTGAGCTTTCTATTTATTAAAGAAAAACAGTGACCAAAATGTAGGTTTTGCATATAAATTGAAGATGGATTAGTTCACAGTTTCAAAAGCTATGTTTTACAATGCCTTACCGTAAATACCTTACTGACTTGCCTTTGGAAAAGACGTCAAAATTGCAGATTATAAAGATATTCATTTTCTTCGGTTAGGATATAAATAAATTAAAACAAAATCTAGTTGTAGTTTAGTCTAGTCATAGACTATTCAATCGGTTTTTTTTATATACCTGTCGATATGGTAATCTACACTTAATTAGAAATCATTTTATTGAAAGTCGCCGTCATGAAATAGTAATGTAATATATAAAGTATTTAAAATTAGATTTCCATTTTACTGTTGCTGGAAATCCTCTTATTTATTACTTTGGTAACACGACCATTATAAATGTGAGATGTTTCCAGATGTTTATTTTAAGCTGAGCTTTATACAGTTGCGTTTTACTAACGAAACAAAGCTCGCGAAGTTTTAGCCGAGAGCTTTCATTTTAAGTGTCTGCGTTGTAGTATTATTGTACCATTAGCAAAATTCAAAACGTATGAGTAAACTACAAATGTTACTTTGATGTAATAAATGTTGCAGTTATTTCATTGCTTTGAGTCACATAAATATTAGCATTTTTTATTAAATTAGTTATAAATAGTAGCCCTTTGATAAATATGAATTTGTTTCATTACGCGCCATTTTAACATACAAGTTGATATTATAATGACTAATATTATTATATGATGGAATTATATGCATGAATAATCGGATTGTTTGATTGATTGACTAGCGTTGTACGTACATACATGAATGATACATTTAAATACCTATCGCCTATCGCCAGGGTCGGTCGACAACCTGCCTGACTCGCGAGGTGGTGCGGCGTGTCCTGGACGCTCGTGAGCGCCAGCAGCACGTCGCTGTCTTGTGCTGCGACTTGTCCAAGGCCTTCGACGTCGCAGACCACAATGTACTAGCCGTCAAATTGACGCACTAGGGCATTGCGGGAAAGCCGCTTGTGATCCTGACTGACATGATGCGTGGTCGATCCCAGGTGGTCGATGCTGGTGATGAGATAAGCAGGTCGGACCCGCTATCAGCTGCAATGGGTGTAGCACAAGGGTCGTCGGTCTCAAATATTCTCTTCTCCCTCTTACTCAACGACCTACCTGACGCTGTCCTAAAGCGCGGCAATCCTCATGTACGCCGATGACGTAGCCGCCATAGTGACGTCTCCAAGGGCTAAGCAGCTGGAGGAATGTCTTAACGCTACAGCCACCAAACTGGCTGGGTGGTTTCGTGACAATGGCCTGGTACTAAATCTTAAAAAAACACACTTTGTACACTTTTGCCTCTAAGGTCATGTCACGGAGCCACTAACGGTGACAGTGGATGGCGTGACGGTGGAGCAGGTGAGTAGCACCACGTTTTTGGGTTTTGAGATTGACAGGAGCCTAACATGGGAACATCATATAAACAATACGTGTGGCAAGATAAGCAGTACATCGTTTGCCTCGAGACGGATGGCTAGAGTGGTCTCAAGAGAAGCAGCGCGCGCTTGCTACTTTGCCACCGTGCACTCACGACTTCAATATGGTGCCGAGCTGTATGGGAACGCTGCGGAATGGGAGCGTGCTTTTCGCGCCCAAAAACGGGCAGTGCGTGCCATTGTGGGGATATCGCGGACCACATCGGTCAGACCCTAATTTAGGGAGCTGGGTATTCTCACATTGCCTTCCATCCGGATCTACCAGGTGGCGGTGTACGTAAGAAGCAACCTAAGCTGTTACGTGAGGCGAGGGGACAGGCACACTTGGCAGACTAGGGGTGCGGACAAACTCGTGCTCATCAAGCACTCCCTCGAGAAGTCAGCCAAGCTGACCCACATAGCAGGCCCGGAAGTGTACAACAGACTCCCAGACTGTGTGACAAGTACAATAAGCATTACCAACTTCAAACATAGACTAAAAGATTGGCTTCTCAAGCAGACCTTCTACTCATATGAAATGTTCTTAAAAGTTGATGGCAGAATTCGAGGAAATGGATTATATTATAAATTAAAATATTATTATGTAGTTACTTAAGTGTATACATACATACTATATGGTATATGAATATTATTTTTGATTTTGACATGTAAACTCTGTTTATGAATAAATTGAACTTGAACTTAAAAATAAAGGTGTTATTATTTTATTGTGTAGAAATTTTAATTTGTTATGTTGGATATTATTAAGTTGATGTATAATTGTACTGTAATAATAAATTTATATTCTCTTGAGTAATAAGAAACGTAGGTAACGAAAAGTGTCCGCGTGGACCATCTTCCCCTAAATCTTAAACCTATTGTAAAAATAACTGTTTGTTAACAGGGTTTTTTAAGTTTCTCGCATGAATACGCCCTACTACCACTGATCTACCCGGTCCAAGGCTGCTAGCCTAGGCCGAACACCACACTACGTTCTTCACAACACACCCTACCTCACATTCCTACATCGTGCTTCGGGCGCGGGGCGCCGGAGGTCACCTACCGTGTTGGGGGTAACCTCGCTGCTTCTCCCAGCCCTCTGTGGGGGGTGACTCCGCCCTGGCTCCGTCTCCCTCACTAAGCCAGTAACACCAGGTATAGTCAATGCCTGGTGCCTTTGTACTTTTATTGTGTTGTTTGACTGACTAAAACGCAACTGGTTGCAACTAGATACCCTGGTGTAGGCTTCTCCTCGACCCTGAGATTAAATTTGTACTTTAAGAGATCTCATTATCTATTGCCTTGAAACAAGGCTGGCGCCCATGTAATTGAAAATAAGTGTAAATTTAAATATAATTAATATAAAACCATAGTAAAGATTGTACCTATACACCGAATCTACCTAGAAATTCAACTAACTCAACCTAGTTGATCTCATTGTGGCTACCACCTACTATATTCTTATTAATAAACTAATCTAGTATCATTTACTACACTTTTTTATTTAATTACTACCTAATTCACCTTATATAGAAGTAGGTAGAAAACTACAACCTCAAAAGCGTTAAACAAAAATTTAAAAGCGTTACACAATTATTAAATGTTCGCACTTTTATATAAATAACCATGTGATTATTTTTATAATTTTCAATTTTTGCAAAGATAAATTATCTCAACTTTATTGCATGGCTGTTGTATACAATAAAACTGCCATATAGACTATAGGTATAGATATTTTGTACTAAGAGCTTGTTAGGTTCTACGTTATTGTCTTGTAATGTCCTGTAATTTATATTTAAAGAACTTTTATCATATTTGGGTAAGAGTTCAAAGATAATTAATAATATTAATTGAAAATCTCTTTCATGCCGTTTTTTTTGTATGTTTAGCAGTTGTTCTCCATCATAAGGTGGAGACATTTTCATGCGTAAACACAGTTGTGTTTACGAAAACAGCTTTGCTATTACTAGACCCACAATGCTCACATGGATGCTGCCGTTACTGCTGTCAATTAATATTTCGACAATAAAAGAAGTCTCTTAATTATTTATTTAGTTAGAAATAATTAACCAAATGCATTCTAATAATTTTAAAATTAAGTTCATAAAAAATATAATTAATTGACTCCTTTTTTCGATTGTACAAATGTTACTTCAGTAATTTCTGACCGTGCGCGGAATGCATTATAATAATAACTAGCTACTGTCTTGAATACTGCGTGGAGTCAGTAGTACCAATTCCGAGTCACACCTCCATCGTAGTGTCCCCCGGAAACTTCGATGTGTCAACAGTAAAATATTTATTTCACTGTTGCACTCGAAGGCCAACGTGTCAGAGACTCGCCAAGACGAGGCCAGAGTGGCGTTTTACGGCTAAAATCCTCTTCTTATGACCAGTACGCATATACCCCGGCCCTCATAACTGACGAAAATTGAAACCGAACTGATAAAATGGCACCAAAAAGATTGTAAAACTGAAAGATGAAAACGGGAACTAAGTTACAGACAGAGATAAAATAGTAAACACCGTAGAAAAATTCTACGGTAAATTACACTCCACGAAATCCTACAAATACAGATTTAGATCCTTCAGACAGACGTGCACCACTAATACCCCAAAAGGATACCGACATCGACCAATGAGCATGGCTTTCGTAGATTACGAAAAGGCTTTTGACACTGCGTTGAACACTGTACTCCATATACGCTCGCTACGTGGACATACTGCGGGAGCTGTACAGCTAGACATAATGCAGGTGCGGTTACACAAGCTTAGTGATCCCATTCCTATCAAAAACGGTAAGAAGACACAATTTCACCCAAGTGTGAAAAAACGACAAACGCTTGAATGGGACAACACCGGAATAAATATTAATTGAGTCTACTTGTCACACTTACTGTTTGCCGACGACCTTGTACTGTTTGCTGAGTCGTTACCGGATCTTTAGAGCATAATCCAAGATCTTTATAAAGCCTCCCTTAATATCGATCTTAAGATGAAGTCCAAGACTAAGGTTATGTCAAACTTTTCTAATGCTTCGAATCCAACTAAATTATTGAATGCCGCCCATCCCAACTGGATCCATCGAGTAATCTCCAAATTCTGTAAGTTTTTGTCAAAAGATAGAATATATCCAAGTTATGCGCATTAAGGCCATCACAAACCTTAAGTGGTGTTGGTTTAATACGTTGCGAGGCAGAAGGACGGCAGGTGGACCAAAACATTAACGGGCTGGAGACCCATGACTGACCAAAAAAACAGAGGTCGCCCACCAATGCGGTGGGTTGACGATATAAGAAAAACATCCATGCTGTTTTTCTTTTGTTGTCAACCCACCTGGATTCAATCTGCACAAGACCGGGTCGAGTGGCGTACTAGATTAAACCGCAGGCGGCCGCAGGTACCGCTAGTGATTGAATAAACCTTAAAACCAAATTGATTTTGAGACCTTTAAAATAAACATAACAAATACCTGGCTGGATGATATTTTATACTTCTAAACGAGATACAATTTAGATCAATTCAGAAATTAATAGCCGCTCGCCTTATCTGTTTGCAACTCGTGATGTCTGAATATCCTGCTTAGATAAGTTTATTGTCACCCAAATATGGATCATATAATATTTATGTTCTAGTTTACTATTCCAAAGACATGATTACTTATACTTTTACACTGTGAAAGCCAAGGATATTGATGTGCCATAGATACAGCACTAGGAGAACCTGTGTCACGGTGTATTTGCCTTACCGCTCCAGATATTAAAAGAAAAATATATGAAAGATGTGATTACAATCATATTGGGCTCTAGCCCAATATGATTGTAATCACATCTTCCATATTTTTCCATTATTTTTCATTAGCGCCATCTATGGCGCTTTGTGATATGTCCTGATTTATATTTTATTTTATTAATCATGAATGAAAAACAAATTCACTTTCACAACAATAAAATTCACGGAGTGCCAATAATAATTGTGTAATACCTATATATTACTTTATAGTTACACAAAATGCTCACTCAAATATATGACTAAAATATTACCTAGGTACCATAAATAAATTGACTGTCATTATGATTATTTATGCATTAATCAAATAATAGCAATTCTAAACAAATCACTTTCACCAACACAAAATACAGATTTTCATAAAAAAAAAGTATAACTTGCTATTATTTGGTTAGAGTAATGAAAAATAATTAAATTTTCACCGCAAAACTAACAACAGATTAGTGGGTCTTAAAACAATACATGTTTGAAAGAATTTCAGTCATATTATATAATAGCTACTTAGAATGTTAGCCTTCATTTTGAAGCCTAAATTGAATCAATAGTTTAATACAGTATAGCCAATAACCATACCAGAGGCCCTAAAACAGAGTTTAAAATTTTTCGAAACTAAATTTTGTCTTATTATAATATGATTGTTTTTTTTTTTCAAACCAATCAAATCAACGAAATGCTTGCAATAAATTTACCTGTATCAATTATTATTCAATCTAATCTCAAATCGCGTATATCTGAGGAGCCCTTTCAATTCCAACAATCTAAATCATTCAATTAAAAGGCGCTTAAATTTTCACCACCCCATTACCATTTCAATCAATTGGACCCAATCTATATCTAATCTGTATTCTAGATCCCTTTCAATATCCATTTCACATTCATGTCTAGTTCTGGGGATAATTCTCACGTCATCGGTTCTGAGACCTCAGGGGTCATGTAAATGGGTAGAACCTCATTATTTTCTACCTTTTCATGAATATAAGGTGTCTTTTGCGATCAATTTGTTTAGCAGGGCAGTGGAATAAATATGTTAGTTTTATTTTATTACTTAGCTATTGTTAGTATAGAACCGACCGTATAAACGTACTTTTACGTGGGATAGGTTTACGTTTGACTATAGCTTGCCTTACTTAAAAAAATCTGCAGCCGAGGGTGTAACACGCTCACAGCTGTTGTAATCGCAGATATAATTAAAGATAAAAGATGAAAAAAATATTTATTTAAAAAAATAACAATACTTGTACTCTCGAGTAATTAATGAGTGACAGAAAGTAAACAAAGCAAACAATCACTAACCTTGTGGCTGCATCAGAAGACAGTCACCTGCATAACTAGCGGACGCACCCAGGTCGGCTTGAGTTATGGCAGGAGCAGGGAAGGTCGACTCGTCACGTCTTGGGTTAAGGACATAGGGCTTTAGAGGTAGCGCTGCACTGTGGGTGACTGTGCTATCTTTATTATTCATCTTAACAAGGCGAGTATGGGTCTAGATATGACATGACATATGTATAGTATGGGTATGGTTAGAAGATAAGACAAAGAAAATATCATGGGTTGAAACTTTCGAATCTCGTTTTTGACAACGAGTTAGTTTAAAAAGGTGCTATACTGTATTGTCATTACTTTATATCTATGTTGTACACTTTTAATGAAGAGTTAGGTATTATGGCGTAATAATACTTTATGTTAATACAGCATGAAGGGCGTACAGAATCCATGGATTACTTATGTAACGATTCTCGTTTTTTGAATTGCTTAACTTTTTTAAACAACGTAGTAAGCATGCTTACTACGTTAAAAAAGTTAAACAGTTAATACAAATGCATAGAACAATACAATGAAACATGGTGGGTTCTACTGTTTCGACTGTTGTAAAAGTATTGGGAAAACTGAAAAAACGATCCTGTCACAAATAATCTTTCAAATTATTCTGACTTTGACTTTGAAAATAACTAAGCATTCTTTCTGATAACAAGAACTACACATACTTCCCCAAATTATCGAACAATATTACAACATTTATAACTGTCACCAATTACAACCTAAAATAATTATAAATGGGGATCTCACTACACAAAGATATTAACATTAAATAATTCCGCAGCCACTCATCTTCCGGCCCTCGTGAAGGCAAAACAGCGCGTATATAATATTCACAGTAATTAAGATCTCGAGTGTAGGTAATTTTAATTTAATAGCATCATATTAGAGGGGCACCGGCTTTACGAGAATAATCAGCCTCTGTATTTATAATAATAAGTAACGGTAAATGGAGGCGTTGTGAAGGAAAATGAGTGGACTCAATGGTCCGGAAAGGTGCTCCAATTTGAACGTGAATAATTTGGTGCCTTTTTGATCTTTTCTCTTTTATTTGGTCGTCTTTTGATCGCTTAATAGAGAGCGAAATGTGTGATTTGATTGTACACTGAACGGAATTTATTTTTATTTGTTTACTAGCTATTCTTGGAACAAAGTGAAGGGTACTGGTTACGATTTGCTTATTATGATGAATTTCTTTCCCTGTATTATAGTTCCCGTAAGCAGGATAAAATTTAGTTATAGTAACCGGTTAGCTTCTACGTCAACAATTATGTGAAAATTAGCTCGACAAGTTTCGGAAAAACTAGCTAGTGCTAGCCGGTTATTAAAACTAAATTAAAAAACTTTCCCAATTCTTCCTAAGTAATATATTTATGTGCAAAAATTAGCAATACCAACACAAAGTAAACA
Source organism: Macaria notata (assembly GCA_927399415.1). Taxonomy (NCBI): domain Eukaryota; kingdom Metazoa; phylum Arthropoda; class Insecta; order Lepidoptera; family Geometridae; genus Macaria; species Macaria notata. The sequence continues at coordinate 10,790,888 of OV656731.1, read as the reverse complement.
AAATATACAGCCAGAGCTTTTCCATATTACAGACACTAGCCAGTTGCTATTTGCTACCACCAAAAACTACAGTCTACTTTTGAATAGTTCTAACGCTAGTAATTTAGTACAAAGGCGTCAAAACATAAAACCCAATTGTGCCGTCTCATAACCTATGCGCCGGCAATTGAAACCCATCGCGTATGTAAACAGGACATGAATGATTTCACACGCAACATCGCCAGGGATGACGTAGGCACGTGACTACTTATAGTGCGGCCCTATGGCCTGGAGCAGGGAACTGGCAGAGAGACAACTTAGTCCAACAAATGGAAGCCCAGGATCGGCTAAGATAGCTCCTCTTACGCTGGAAGCTCCGACCCACTTCGGGTCCGACCCCTTAGGAGCACGTAAGTAACTTCGCAATCGCCATATCATTCCCCATAGCTACTTAGGTACATACATAATGTATAATGCTATGAGTGCAAGTGTCTCAATTTGAAGTGGAATTTACCTAAAACATGACGAAATACCATCTACGATGATCACAAGATGTCATAGGCTAGTTTAAAACTTATAGTTCCTGTAAATCTTACACGTATACTTTACCAAGACTAGGAATACGATACATATTTATGAGCAAACTGTAATCGGCATTTACATATTCACCATTGGAATCTCAGAATTCAGACTTCTGGCTTAATATTCAGGAGGAAAATACATACAGCAGTAAATAAAATTCAAATTTAGTTTCGAAAAGTATTTTCTTTTTAATAACCGTTCATAATATTAGTAATATTCATGCTACTTGTCTCTCTGCAAACAATGATCTCCTCTACCCATATACGTTACCCCTCCGTTACCCTTATACGTTATAGTAATGCCAACAAATTTGTCCAACCCTCCGTCCCGACGACGCGATGACTTATGGCACAAGTCGGGAATGCTATGTTTCTGTGTCAAACCGCGCCGGAATGACGTATCATTTTATTATGCGACAGCTACCTTGTTGTTCCCGTGTTGATTATATAAGTTGGAGTCCAAAGGTTAAATAAGAAAAAGGTAAGGGTATCATGTATAATATGATATTAAAATCTTACCTAAATATTTTAATAAGATTGTTAAAACAATTATGACAAGAAATCATAGTGTTACATGATGCATATAATTATTTATTTGTTTTGTAATGTTTATGATTTCAATAAATTCTTTCTTCTTTCTTGTATGTAGCCTGTGAAAGTCCCTAATTGTAAAAGTAACACGAAGGACAGAATGTGGCATATCTTTGTACATTTATCCCGACTAATAAACTGTTTTTTTTTCTGTTACACGCACGGTACTATTTAAGAATCCAAGAAAATAAATTTAGCTCAACACTATCAGGGAAGTGAAATTAAATGGAATGGTTTAATTAATATACATAAAATACATTCCCCATTACAGCGGCCAGATCAATTCCTATCTGTAATCAATCAACCATTATTTTGATAGTTTGACAGTTTCACGGCAAACGGATATAATCGATCTAATTAGTAGCTACGAAAGCAAAAAATGAGGAAATAGCCCTTTAGAATTGTCTGACGTGTGTTTAAATGATAATGCCATAAACGACCATGTTATCGGAATCTGTAACGTGATAATTATAGTTTTTTTAAGCTGAATAAGTGATTTTCAATCGATTTGCGAAGATAAAGAAATCGACCCTTGATTTTAATTTGTTAATAATTGGGTGCAGTGTAAATTTGCATTGTGAATTTTGTTAATATTACAATTAAACTTACTTTATTTACTGAAATCAGTATCGAATTAATTAAACAGCAAAAACAATACAAATGTATTCATATTTTTATAAAACCTGTCAAATTTACGAAATATATTGTTAGTTGTAGTTGAGTTCTATCTCTGTAATAAGACACGACAGTGTAAACAACTTTATACTATTAGTAAATATTCTCTTATTTTAGACACCTCGCCCTTTGTAAAGTTCTGTCAACCATATTTTCCATGGTAACACCGACAAGAGAATTAAATCCCAACTCTTAATTAAATTAAAAGACACGACACCTCCACATGTTTAATTAAAAACTCCCGAGCTTCTATGGAAAATCTTCATAGAACAGAAAATCATATGAAAACACCTAATTAGGGGAAACATTTAGTTTTATGATAAAATTAATTAAACTTTAGTTGCTTTTACATGGACGTGGCGCTGTAATGGTGTCGTAAAACTTGATAGAGGTTAGTGTTTCAGTAATTTAGTACTTTAGTCATGAAGAACGTCCTGCTACTTAGTAAACGCTATTGAAAATTCCACCTCAAAAATAGTTTTAGAAGTAAAAGTACATATTCGAAAAACGTAAAAGTTTGAGTTGTATTTTTAAACTATAGTATCCACGCATGTTTAAAAGCCACACATTGGTTTTCTACGTTCCTTAGTCATAAGAGAGAATGCCGATGTACGTTGTTTAGTTTCATGATATAAAATAATAAATAAATATTTCAGGGCAAATCCCACAGCACCATCTAGCCCCATACTAAGCTTACGCTAGTATCATGGGTTATGGATAACGGATATAATGCAAATATACTTTTCTTTCGTAAATACATACTTATTATACATAGAAACGACAAGACTCAACACAAATAATTACATATTTTAGTATTCATAATGACTTGTGTTATGCGGGAATCGAACCCGCACCCCTAGATTAGAAGGCAGAGCCACTTATATACGTCTATAATTTTTATGAACTGTTGTCTATAATTATATTGTTCTCAAATATGTTTTATTAAAAAAAATATGCTTTCATAATATAATAAAAAAAAAACAGTTTTTCCTTGCAAAACAGTTCGCCTGCCTATGACAAAATGTATAAAAACAGACAATACCGTATGGCAAACCCACCGCAACTACTACTAAGCATAAAGTTTATTTATAAACTGTAATCCTTTCAGAAAAATTATCACGAGTCCTAACAAAAGATCTTTTCATGTTTATTCAGGCGTAATAAAAACATTTCCCTATACAAAGTTGGTCTGAAATCGGAGCTGGCAAGCGTTTGGCAAGTGACCGGCCGCGCCGCCGCGCGCATACCCAAGCAGACACAGGCAATATAAGCTTTTTTTTTTTTTTTTTTTTTTTTTTTTTTTTTTTTTTTTTTTTTTTTGTGCCAGGGGGAAATCTTCTTAGATCCCCGACCATGGGAATATGGTCAGGGTATGTGAGATTCTTACTCACTAAAACCCCCTCTAACCCATCCCTTGTGCTTTGTTCTAGAGGCTCTGGGACTTCTGCAGGGAATACAACCAGAAAACCACCAGCACATCGTAATTGAAAACACTTCTCTGGGTTTCTCTTCCAGGCTTACAGTGTCTGGCACTGCTTTCACCTCTGGGCTCGCTTGTATCTTGGTGACCATATCCCTTAGGACCTAAGGACTTTGGCTTATCAGTCTACCAGCGAAGCCCTGGCTCCTCCTTTTAGTCGGCTCTTACGACAGGCAGGGGCTACCGGAACAGTATTCTATTCTACCCCGGTTCCAGGGTCAAGGGGGCAATCTCCTTCGCCACCCTCTTGTCGTCTCATTGAAGCATTGTTAGCTCTATCTCTTTCTCGACCGGCAATTTCTTTTTTCGAAATCACTTCGTCACAGAACTCTACCACTGCTTTCCAGGCTGATTTATCTGCCAACATTTTCACTATTAGTGTGCTCGGAGTCAAGTCTTGTCCAATAACACTTACCAGAGCTTGTCGTTCCATCCTCCATGCTGGGCATTCCTCCAGAGTATGTTGCGCGCAATCCGCAGCCACCTCACAATGTTGACAAAGAGAGGTGGTCGCTCGCTTTATTTTATGTAGAAATGCACCAAAACATCCGTGTCCAGTCAGAATCTGAGTGAAATGAAACGTGACTCGCTCTTTTCTGCCTAACCATGAGTGAAAACTCGGCAGAATAGCTTCTACTGCCCTCTGCTGTGAGACCTGTGGCACGACTAGACTCTGCCGCCATCTTTCTAGGGCATTATCGTTTTCATCTTTGCGCATCTGCGACTAAGAAAGAGGATCGCTGTCTCCTTGATGCATCCGCTGGTATATACGAGCATCCATATCTGCAAGGATATCCATAGGAGGAAATCTTGCAATGAGTGTTGCTGCCTCAAAAGAGATGGTGCGATATCCCCTTGCTATTCTGATAGCCACCAATCTTTGAACACTCCTAAGTTTGGCTTGGTTGCGTTTAATTTGCAGCCTTGATGACCATACTGGGGCACCGTAGAGGGCCATAGACCGTATCAAACCTGCGTATAACCGACGAACTTCCTCGTTTGGTCCTCCAAGATTTGGAAGCAGCCTTTGCAATGCACCTGCTACTTTTTTGATTCGGGGGACAATGCGCGTAAAGTGTTCATCGAATCTCCAGTGGCTATCCAGGGTAAGTCCAAGATATTTTAGAAATTTCCCAACCTCCACTTCAGTATCTCCGACTCTTATCACGGCTGTACCAGGGTCATTTCCTCGCCTATGCTTGTGGAACCACAGTGCTTCTGTTTTATGAGGAGCCGTCTGGAGACCCATCGCGTGGATGTGGCCAACGACACTCACTACTCCAGTCTCGGCGAGTTGAAGTGTCTCGCTAAAGGTTTGCCCTTCGGCTAGTACCAAGGTATCGTCACAATAACAAACCATGTTAACACCTTTGGGCAGCTCCTTTCTGAGAACCGTGTCGTAGGCCAGGTTCCAAAGAAGAGGACCCAGAACAGACCCCTGCGGTACCCCGCAGAACATTTCTCTAGTGTGAAGGACACCGTCTTTGCCAATATACTGTATGGATCTGTCCTTGAAATATTCTTCCACGATTTGTCGCAAGTAAGTAGGAATATCGTGATACACGAGCGCTTCCTGTATTGTGTGCCATGGGAGTGAATTGAAAGCGTTCACGATATCAAGACTCACTGCAATTGATTTCCTTCCCTTTGCCGTTGCATTTTCACACAGCTCACGTACGCGTAGAATTGCGTCTACTGTTGATCTACCACGTCTGAATCCAAATTGGTGCTCAGAAATGTTTGGCCCTTTTTGTTGTAAGTGCCTAGTGATGCGACCAGCTATTACCCTTTCGAATAACTTTCCGGATTCATCCAAAAGGCAAATGGGGCGGTAGGCAGAGGGAGAGTCTGCAGGCCTTCCTGCTTTCTTCAGTAGCACCAATTTAGCTTTTTTCCAATTTTTTGGGAAGACAGCGTTACGGAGACAACTCGTAAACAATGCTTTAAGTCTGTCCCTGAGTTTAACAGAGAGCGCAATTCCCAAAACTTTGCCCGAAATTCCATCTGGCCCTGGGGCCGTATTACGTGATTTCAGTTTCTTGATGGCAATACTGAGCTCATCGTCCGACACTTCATACTCGTTTGACCACTCCACAATTTCGTTTTGGACAGTAGTTGGAACTCTATTAACATCTTTAGGGAAGAGAGCATCGACCACCGTTTTGACAAAAGTTATGTCTAATGTCTCAGTTAGGGGAGGCACCCATGGGCGTAGCTTTCCTAGGACGGTTTTATAGGGCCTTCCCCAGGGGTCTCTGTTTAGGCTATCGAGCAACTCTATATGAGATCGAGTTCGTGCTTCGCTCATAGCGTCGTGCAGTACTCGAACGCTTCTTCGAAATGCTACGTATAATCCCAAGGTTTCTTCTTCTGATGTATTACGTCGCCTGCGAGATCTGGTATATTCTCGCCTATTACTATTACAAGTTTCTCGCAGCAACGCAATGTCGTCTGTCCACCACGGTACAGCGTCACCTTTAGTTGCTTTTGCTCGGGGCATCGAAGCGTCGCAGATCGTAATCATTGCCTTACTGAACCAAGCAGCTTCGGTTTCAGGATTGTTTAAGTCTGCTTCGCTACATTTTCCCCAAGACATGGCGATTGCTGCCGCTTCTAGCAAATCTTTGTCTAGTTTTTTAAGCGACCATCTCCGATAAACGTTGCTATTGCTACGCATATGGTTTGATGGGTGAAAGGCTAGATTGAAGAATATATATCTATGATCAGAGAAAGTATAAATATTTTCTTCCACTCTCCAGTTTGTCACCATACGAGCAGCTAGTGAGTTTGCCCAAGTCAAGTCTACGATCGACTCCCCTTGCCACCGAACACAAGTACTGACTGAGCCCTGATTTATTAGGATGAGGTCCGTAGATGCTGCCCATTCTGCCAACTTGCGACCTTTTGCATTATCGCGGTTAGATCCCCATTCGCGTGAGTGAGCATTGAAATCACCAAGCGCAATAGTAGGACGTGGATGACATCTACGTATGCAGTTTCCCACCATCTCCAGATAGCACTCGTATTCGGCAGCGTTACAGTTGGGCGAGATGTAACAAGCCACAAATGCAATCAAGCCCCATTCTATTGCTACAAAACCACTGCCCGTCTCTAGAAGCGAGCAAGGCACATTGTCTCCCCAGTAAATTGCTACCGTATTGGTTTGGTCGCCAAACCATCGCGGATGGTCTAATATGCAATACGGTTCGGCTATGACTGCGACAGATACGCGTCTTTCTGAAACGGTTTGCAACAAAAGATCCTGCGCGTCTTTACAGTGGTTTAAGTTACTTTGTAAAATACCTACTAACTGATCCGTTGTGACGACACTTTTTCAACCTCAGCTTGACATTGACCTGACTGTTCCATTGCCATAGAAGACTCTGGAATGTCTTCTGCAATTTTAGAAGGTTGGTATCTCACCTCTTTGTGGTGTTTTACTTTTTGGTAAGGCACATCTTTTGCCACCCATTCGATGGTCAGAAGGTAGGTTATGAGCAGTGCACAGCGGACATTTTGCAGGCCGATTGCATTGACTTGCATTGTGACCATGCTCGCCACATGCGTAGCACTGCTTGCTCCTATCCGTCTCGCTGGTGCACATACTACGCACGTGGCCTGTTTCTAGGCATCTGAAGCACTGTAACGGTCTTGCAGCTAGGGCTTCGACTCGCGCTGATACCCAACCAATAAGAATATGTTTAGCAGCTACTAATTTCTTGGCTATTGTTAGGGGACAACGTGCCCAAGTGGATCCTAGCCTATTCCTATTGCGACGAATTTCACTAACTTTAACATCCACAGGTGAACATAAGCCTGCTTTGACGATTGCATCAACCACATCTTGAGGAGTCACAGAATCGTCAAGGTCTAACACTCTTAGTTCACCCATTTTAGTTGGTCTTCCAACCCTTACATCCAGATCCTTCAAAATTTCGCGCATCTTGTTTGCTAAAACGTCAGCTTTAGAAGCACAGTTATTTCCAGACACCTCTAATATCATACCCCCTGTAATTGAACGCTTTGGACGAACTCCTTCTATTCCATAGTCTGTAACATCTATACCTTCTCGGGCTACCTGCATAACCTTGGCGTAGGATTCTTCAGATCCTGGTGGAACTGTCAAGGTTATAACAGCCGTCTTTGGCGTTCGTGCTACGTTAGTCTTCCCTGCCTTATGATTAGGCTTTTGTCCTCGATCTAGTTCATTATTTTCAGTTTTGGACTTTTTCTTCTTTTTCGACTTTTTCTTTACCACCTCGATCCATGCGCTCGTTGGTTGCGAAACCTTGGTTGTGTCCAAGAGAATTGGTTCACCAACTCGTTCCGGAACATTAGAAGGAACTTGTTTTTGTCGCTGAATTTTGCCTCGTTTAGGTTTTGGCTGTTCTGTCAGAGAACTAGCGGAGTTTGGTTCCACAGCGTCTTTTGCATGTAGACTCTGTTTAAACGTCTTAAGTTTTCGGTCCATCAACATACCAATGCGTTGCATGAACTGATCTTCCCAATCTGAATTCCCAATCGTAGCTTGTGAAGTCCTTGCGTCCTTTGTTTGCGAAACGCTCTGGCGACGCATGCCTTGGAGCTCATTGGCAAGTTTCTCGAAATTGGAAGTTAAATCCGCCATTTTTTGACGCAACTCAGCATTTTGCCATTCCAGACGTTTTAAATGAGCATTGCTTTCGGTGCGATATGCCATCTCTAGAGAGGCAGCTTCAATGTTTCTGGCTGCCAAATGTAGATTGTAATAATAACTCCCTCTTAAATTGCCGGCTTTATCCGCAACACTTGTAATCTCAGCAACCTGCTTTTTCATAAAATCGGCAAGGTCATCGGTTGCGCACTCTTTCATATCTTTTTCTAAACTTTTCAAAGATGGCAGTTTGCTTTTCCTCGTTTTGGTAGGTGATTTAGACTTATCATTTTCTTCGTCTAATTTTCCTTCCTCTTCTCTTCTCTTCATGAACACTGTTCTCTTCGAGCAAGGCTGAACTCCTAAAGCCAGGCTTCTACCTTTTCTTTTTCTACTCGAACTTAGCGAAGAAGTAGAAGACAATGATAGGACTGACCCATCAGATTCTTCTCCTTCGCTAAACTTTGAAGCAATTCCCCTTTGTTGTGGTTGTATAAAACCATCGCTTTGTTTCTGAGTAAGTAAGCTACTCAAAACAGCTTCCTTTTCATTTGGACCCACTGGACCCTGACTTCCTTTTCCTCCTTCTACATCATTTTGGTTTTTTATAGAATCATTTGACATATTAGTTCCCACGAGATTAGGGCATGTATAACGTCCATTCGAGTAGAGGCCCCAGTACCCGAGTAAGCCTATAGGAATTTATACTCCGCCACGGGGGTCGGCCGGTACCCTGGCGGAGTCCCGCACTTACGACTGAATTGGCACATCATGGGGGGAGGGGAGGTCGATCAGCAGCGCGCTGAGCACTGGTGTCCCCCATGACATGCCATTACCTGTCAGCCATACATCTCATCGCGGTGCGTTGCCACTTAAGATTCAGGGTTATTATTTTATAGAGGTTGTCTTCCTCTCGGTCCGGGCGGCTAAGCCGAGACCCTCAGTCCCACTAGCGGCACGAATCTCAAACTGCCATCAAAGTGGGGTTCCGAGTTTGACGCCATTGCTATCCGACAGTACTATCAGTACCAGCCAGATGCGTCCCTCTTTACTCCTTCCCTCAAGGCTTCCTGACACGTTGGCCATCGGTGTGCAACAATAAAACTGTATATTTCACTGTTGCACACCGAGTTACCAGGGGGCACCACGTGGAGGTGTGCCTCGGAATTGGAGTTACTGACTTGACTCAAGGCATATCGAAACATTGACAACCAATATTGCGAAGTACCTCGTGAAAATCAGCAATTCCTTTTACCCCCCAATATAAGCTAGAGATACCTATTAAAGTCCATACTAGATTACTGATCGTTTATTGTGTCTACTTTGAGAGTACGCTTGTTGCACTGTATCAAAACGCAATACAATATGACATAAAGCTTATTAAGTCAGTCAGTGGATTCGTTATTTTTATAACACAAGTAAAATAAATATATAGTGATGTGAGCCTATTTCGCAATAAAAATAAACAAACAAATAAAATGGTTTATGTACTACAAAGTACTAAGTCAGTAGGTACTTTGAGTTGTCAGAACGTCTACAACTCAAAGTACTAAGTCAGTAGGTACTTTGAGTTGTCAGAACGTCTACAACTCAAAGTACTAAGTCAGTAGGTACTTTGAGTTGTCAGAACGTCTACAACTCAAAGCACTAAGTCAGTAGGTACTTTGAGTTGTCAGAACGTCTACAACTCAAAGTACTAAGTCAGTAGGTACTTTGAGTTGTCAGAACGTCTACAACTCAAAGTTCCTATCGACCATGAGCTCGTAGATTAGCAACTTGCGGTGGCATCCGGCCACTCAAATGGGTAGGGCATATCAAAGTTGAAGGTTCTTGCTTATATTGTAAGCAGAATCCCGAAAGATGGTTTGAAAACTCTTAATACTAGCTAGGTTTAACCACTCTGATATAATATTTGCAATGAAAAGACAATTTTTTTTCCAAATTGTTGTCATCATAATGTTGCGTCTATCATATATGTTGTCAATACAAGCAGCCGTTTGTGGTAAACAAGTCCACTGACACGGAATAAATGGTGATGTTGATACAATCGTGGTGGTGTGGAGGCTGGACTGACTTATGCTGGAGTGTAATGTAGCCTAAGGATGGACAACAAATAGTAGCAATATATTTTAGAAAACATACTAAGAATTACGATTAAATCATCATAATATATGTACTTGCTTAAAATAACTTCCTCAATGGATCAATTCTGCTGGGGAGTCACGCCCCTCAGCGATGAGGAATTTGACGAGAAAGAAAATGACGACAATGTTTCATAACCTGCGATAGTTCCAATGAACAATAATATGAAATCATTTTATGTAGGTCTTGGGTTATTAACAATGAAAAATAACACCATAAAAAGGACAAAAGTTACTTCGCACAAATTATGTTAATTAAATAGACAAAATTATAGCTGACTTCCTCTAAAACCAAACACGGATTAAAACAAACTATGATTTGAATTTCTGTTATGACTTATGACACGCCACGATTTTCAAATTACGAACCTTTGCAGTATATAATTAGTGTGATATACGCGGAAGCTAATTCGAAAGGAAATGGGCAGGCATAGGCGGCTAATTATGCAGTCCATTGTTTCATTGTTTGTCTTGCCTGCGGGCCGAGCTATACCTACGTATGTACATAGGTATCTATTGCTTGTAGGTATATAATAAGGCTTTGTTTATATCGATCAAATTTTGTAAACATAGGCACATGTGCATCATATCATAATCATAGAAACGTACACGTAATATGTTGCTATATAAAAGCTATGTAGGTTCTATGCTTGTAGGTCTTGTATAAGGACCACTGTTATGTTAACAAAAAGGAAGTAGAGAAGCAGCTTTATAAAATTTGACTCTGCTCGAAACTTAATTTTGGCACTTGTTATTACCGTACACACTTTGAGACCTCTGAATCGGCTGTATAGTGTCATGATTTTATTATAATGTACAAAAATAATATTGCAAAATGTACGGTCAAGACCACTTATCATCATTTTTATTTCAATGTGTATCAAAAATGCTAATTTTTGATAGGTACTCATTTTTCGACTTCACTATAGATTTGTTCTTTCTTTTACACTAATATAAACTAACCCTAGTAACTAGTTAGGCTGACAAACGAGAGTGTCAATCAAAGTTTTTTAATGTTTTGTTGAATGATAGGTGTTTAAAATATTTAAATAGTTTCTATCTTAATAATAATTGTTGCAGTTTGAAAAGTGAGTCAAGGACAAATAACTAAACGATATGTTTAAACGAGCATGTTTTGTATACAATAACATTAACTTAACAAAACAACTGGGTGTCTATTTATTTAAATTGTGTATTAAGTTTGGTAACTAAAATATAATGTGTTTTAAAAAATGCTTTTTTGGGCGGGCACATAAACTAAACGTCCTTACACGAATATAAAAAAAATACACCGTAAACTTTTAATTAATTTAGAAGGATCAGTTTGTTATCCGGGATACAGATATTTCTCGTCTGGATGCCAACTCACCACGTGTTTTTTGGTAATTAGATCTTGTATATTCTTTTTAATAAATATAGGTACTTTATAAAACCTTTTTGAGTTTGAGTTTAAGTATTGCTATTAAACATTTCTGTCTATGCAGCTAAAGTGACAGTACCAAGATTTATTTAAGTTGACATATTGTATGATTACATACCTATTATTATATTTGACATGTTTTTAATAACAAAAATTTTCATTATGCTATCAATAAAACTTGACATTGTAACTTCTAAAATTTTATTAAAACAAAATGTTATAAATTCTATTTGACGAGATATTGTATTTTGTGTGTTCTATGATATTAGTACTTATACATATGTTACAGCTTTACATTATCAATAAAAATTCTTTATCTTATCTAAATATCACTTATGTTCTACGGAAAGCCTATGACTCTATTACATCGCTGCAAACTTTACCTAACCCCCAAAAAGCACAGCTTCAAACTCGCGCTATGAATCTAAAACTAATTTTGGCTCTCTTTAAAACTATGCCTATCCATCGTGTGAGTTTGCAGCAAACTAAAATTAGTTCATAACGAAGTTCTATAGTTTACAGCGGGATGAATTCGTGCTACCTCCGCTGCAGATAATTGTATGGTGAAAAATGCACTGAGGCTGTGTTTTGTTTGAACAAAACTGTGGTCTTTGGGTGAAAACAGAGCTTGATTTAATAGGACATATTATTTTGCTTTGTTGTTTAAATAAACAACTAAGAAGTAAGTGGCTACTGCATAAATGCACTTCTTTTACCTGTTTGTTGTCACCAAAATATTATCAACGTGAATTATAATATAATGTCAACGTGATTTGCAAACAGGAAATATAATGATTATGATAATGTTTCTGTCAATTTGTAAAAGAATATGATGATGTTTACACATACATTTAAATTTGAAGTTAAGAAGTTATGATTAAACGATTTCTTTATTTATACCATTTCAATAATATAATCGCGCACGTATGATTAATTGAATTTAACACATAGGTAAACAATACAACAACAAAACAAACAAATTCCTAATATAGCCTACCACTATATGTATAGAAAACCAATATTATGTAGTAAACTTAAAAGGTGCCAATAATAAGCTATATTTATATTTCATCTTAAGATACTAATATCAAATAACAACGTCTCAATCCGTCATGTTTGTCGTGACTCCATTAATTTAATTCCTATTGTAATTGAGCTAAATTAGCTGGTGTCTTTGTTTTAAATTGAGTTTATTATGGCCGGTCACGCATGATTTGCATTTAAATGTTCAAAATACCTATCAGTATAGTTTAGCGAACTTAGCCTTTCACCCACAATCATTGTTTTACGATTTAACATTCACTACTCAAAGTATTGTTTTTTTTTTTTTGCCATAAAAATTGTACCAGTTTTACAAATCTAGGGTCAAATATGACAACTAAAAGACTGTGATCCTCAATGTCTATAATGATTCACGCCATTTTGCAAATCAGTATTTAACAAGAGCTTACCAGATCACGTGATAGATGTAATTTTCATTGATTCGTATTAAAATAATTTAGCAATGCCGTAAAATTTGTGTCGATTTAAAACACATTATCATATTACATTGATTACTTGTGTTGAGTCTGGTCTTTTGTAGTATGTATTTAGAAAAAAACTAAATAAGTATTATATCCGATACTTGTACCCACCACACAAGAGTTAGCTTAATGTGGGGCTAGATGGCGCTGTGTGCAATGTCCCGAAATATTTATTTTATTTATTTATTTACGTTTATTCGTTAGACATTTCAATTGTTTTTTGAAATAAATTTGCCATCAAAGTAATAGTAATAAAATGAGTAATTTACACGTATAAGGAAATTTATACCTGATGACGTAAGCCTCACATTGTCTCCGCTGTGCTTCTGTCATTCGAAGCCCCGAGGTCGCGTTATTATGCAGTGTCAAAGGATAATGCCAGCTATAATCCACCTGTGAATTCCACTCCGTGTCATGGTCAACGGTTCATGTCGATCCTAATTATACTATACTGGACTAATTGTAAAACACCACCAATAGATAGCGACCTAAAATTATAGTCTATTAACTATGGTAATAAGTGCCATCGGTGTCATTCGCTTATATCTGACATAAAAAAAATCAGCCTTTGTTACTCTCGGGACTCTGGTGATGATGGTAGTGGCATAGGTATAAAACAGACCAACAAATACCCCTAATCACGTTTTTTTTGTATGTACCATGATCAAAGCTTTGGAAACATGATGAAAATTACCTTCAAATAGAAAATTTAGAACGTATTTCTACGTAATTATTGAACATGCAAAGGAAACACATATTAGCAGTCGGTAAGCTTTGTGAGACATCCACCGGGTTTTCGAAAACCAAAACCTAAAAAAATGCAATTACTTTCCTTCTTGATCGCATATTCCATACTTGAAAAAAAGATTTGGAAGAAAACAGCACTCTTACATAGAACGATAAACAAATATTGTTATGTGGTATTTCCTACAGGATTATCCATTATATCATCCAAATATTAATCCCTAACTCTGTACCCAGTAGCGTGGGAGCTCGTGATAAATTATGTAAAACACAAGCTTATGTGATGTCAATTACGTTGTGTTAGATAACTTGTGAGTAATGGAATATGAGCCGGCGAGGACGAAGATTTATGTACTACTTAGCTTGCTTTGTTTCAGTTAAGGTTCGGCTAGATCTTGTAGAGTTAAATCTTTGTACCAAATAATGTTTTTCGGTACAATGTGAAGACTAAAGCACTAGTTGTAATGATGTAGGTATACTTACATACGTCTTTTTGACTGATTGTGTTTTGTCTGTTTCCGCGCAGCTGAAAAGAAACTGAAATAATCACAAATAAGTGAACTTTATCCTGCATGAAAAGAGAACTTTACTATGTTTTAGGAATAATTGTCAAATGTAACTTTTAACGCAAGTTACGAGGATGCAGAATACAAATACAAAGTCATTTATTAGCCAAAGAAATTTTGTCACAAAATGTTTTGAATCCTCTGACCTCGTGGTAGCCGTTAGGCTGTGTTACGAGGCCAGAGTCATCTCCCAGTATGTTTCTAATTTAATTAAAATTACGTCTTATGAGCTAGGTTACACAGAATCGCAGAAAGAAGTTATTTGTATAAACCTAAAGTGCCCAAATAGAAGTACGATAAAGAGGTCATAACTCGCACACATAACTTTAACTTTACTAAATAAATAAATTAATCCTTTTAAACTTTTATGACGTTTACCAAGAATACGTGATAATGACTACATTAGGTACTTTAACACAATATTGCTAATTTGATGTACGAAGATAACATAATTGTGTAATTCAACATTAATATCATTGTCAAATGTGACAAAATATTTTCGTAACTGACCAATTTATCCTACATTTATATTTTATTTTGTTTTATATAATAATTAACAATTAAAATGGCCCAAATAGAACAGGTACAAAAAATTCTTATTCAAGTTGTTATTAATGTCGTCAAACCTCCATACTTAGGGACTATTTCGAAGTCTCCTTGTCTTTATTAAATGCTTTTGTTTGTATAACGCCTAACAATCTACACTTCTGCATAATATCAAGGATAGCTATACCATGATTTGACATAATAAGAGTGAGAGTGACAGCTACAATGGCACAACAAAAACAGTAGCAGCAAAAACATAGCAGCACTGCACCTCCCCCAACTGATCTCATCTTGCCAAGTAAGGAAATGGCATTTGGCGAGGCATAGCAAATTGATTTTGTCACTACGTCTTCCTGGATACGTTGACAAGCGCATTGAGGCATCTGTCGCCACGTCGTTGTTATACATATGTGATGTAAGATTCAATATTAGGTACGTATGCATGACTTGTAGTCGATTTGAATAAGAAGTGCTAAACAATAGAGAATGCACTTAGATTTTGAAATGATTATCGGGTAACATCTTCACATACAAGTTTGGCAAATTTTTGTTTTTTGTTTATGTGGGACCAAAAAATCGTTTCTACAATAAGCTTGGAAAACTTGAAAAAATAGTCATCATCATTTCATGAATTCTTAAGGGTTTTTATTTATTATTTCACTGTTGTTGAGTTACCCGCCTTTTAATTTAATAAAAAGGGTAGACTTTGTCTCTTTAGGAACTGTACACTGACTACAATCGAACCTGAAAGCGAAAAAAACAGACCAAAATAATAAGAAATCAGTTTGATGATCTGTTAATTGTGAAACAACAGTCTATACAACTCAACACAGGGAGTATTGGCATATGAGGGAGATGGCCTATACTGTAGTGGGTCACATTAGGCTGCCATTAAAAAATACTACTGTGTCAAGAGCATCCTTCACAGATTAAAGCACAGTACGCCACTAGTGTCAGTGGAAATAAATTTTTCACAAGTTACACCTATTCTATTGTCTTGTATTCACACCTCCTACAAATAAAGAGGTAGGAAGTAGCACCTATTGTTATAAAACTGAATAGATCCTGTATGGGCGGGTTAGAAAAATTCATCATTGTTATGTCGTTGTTACCTTTGTATTCTTATCGTGCGTTTGCTATGTCTATTATTATGGTGTCTTGTTTGGGATGTTTTAATTCCGTATACAAATTAATTATGCGACAATTTTTTGAGTAAGAGTGCTATGTGATATAGATTGCTCACAGCTAATTTAAGTTTATTTTAATAAGAATATGAAGGATAGGGATGTAATATTTTCAGTAAAATTATAATATTTGTGTCTTTATGTTATGTTAATAATATTATAGGCCTATGTATTGTATACCCAGCAGTGGGTTGACAGGAGCTGAATGATAGATAGATAGATAGATAGATAAATTCTTTATTAAAACACCACATACATAAAAAAACAATACAAAAACAACATAGAAAAAATAAAATGTGCGTTTTAATTGGCGGCCTTATTGCTAAGAGCGATCTCTTCCAGGCAACCAATCTGGCAGGGATATATTTTCAAAATAAGTAGGACGAGGTGTTTAAGATACATATTAAATGAAAAAAAAAAAGATCTAATAGTTTATACTACTTATAAACACAAACAAATACTACAATAATATTAATATACATACATACATAACAATACATACATATTAATACAAGAGACAAAATAAAAACATATACAGCAATTTAAGTCAGAACCAAAGAAGATAAATACAATTTCTTAACATTGTTTTTGAAGACACCTAGTGACGGTGCTTTCCTAATATCTAGCGGCAAAGCGTTCCACAGTTTGACGGCGTGCACAGAGAAAGAACTACCATAGGAGACTTTCTTGTGTCTCGGAGTCGAGAGTGTGAGGTTCGCTGCTGACCGCAAGTTGAGGGAGTGACAATCACGAGCGTAGCAAAAACGCTCTCTTAGGTAGCGCGGAGAGGAGGGATTAAAGAGTATATTATAGAGCAAAGAAAGTATATGAGCATTCATTGAATGATGATGATATACTATGATAAACTACAATATTAACACCAAAGCCTTTCGCAAATTTTACCCAATATCCGTCATTGTAAGGTTTATTTATATCGTCAAGATTGGTGTGGTAGATAGCCCACCAAATAATCAACGCCCTATTTATTTTAGGTTGATTTCAATGTCTTTTACAATATTGACTTGTATCAATGAGTACAGCATTGTATCGTGTACATACCACAATAATATTATTTGATTGTACTTTGATATCTACAACATACTGCGGAGAATGATTTTAGACACGTGTATTATCTGATTATTGATCATTTTGCAAATCAATCTAGCCTTGTCTACTTCAAACCACTCAAAAACGCCATCATTACGATATTGATACCCGACCCTGAATCATCAAAAAAATGCGAGCACATTCACCATGTCCATAAATAACTATGGCATTGTTATTCCAATATTGCATAGGAGCATAATTGTAGGTTTGCTCAGCTGAATCCAATCACAATCCGCTGCACAGCATTTGAATAATCCAATTGTATTTAGAGCACTGGCTGTTAGCAGATATAATGTACGGAGATATAAGTTGCTGGATTTGTCTCTGGTTTGTTACTCGTAAATATACAAGGTCAGAAAAAAAAGACTAAATATTACATGACAATAAGGAGAATTTTATTTAATCTCTCATTAGATAAATTCCTGGAAATGAACTTTAAAAAACAAATACAAAGTTTTGTGACAAACAACAAGGTTGATCATAGCTTTTTGACGTCTGTTGGTTAACGTTATCAATCAGTACCATTTTTAGATGCATTCTTATGCATAATAAGGTCAGTATAGGTAATATTATTAAAGTCAAAATAGCTGTGGTGTCATATATTTACACTAACTAGTCTTACATAACATTCTACCTCCAAATACCTTGTAATCATAGAACACTAGTAATACCACATCCAGTGCTATCTATACCAATCACCTAACTCGTAGTCGCAGGGTTAAGGTTTGGATCCTTGAGCTTGACTCGTGACTGTCAGTCAGCGTCAGCTCGATCCGAGACAGCAGTGACATTTCAAACGCGATCGTTGTAATGACATAATCGAATAAATTATGGTATTATTACAAGTAACTTTTGTTCAATAAACAACAAAAATACATATACTTCTAACAACAAGACTGCTATGCTATTTCAAATGCGATCGTTGTAAACATAATCGAATAAATTACAAAGGGAAGGGACTATGTGTAAGTTTATTTTTTAGACGATGGGCTGGGAAAGGTGTACTAGAAGAGATTGCCCTTAGTGATAAAACTACGACTTTATACTATACCTACTCATTTTATGTTAGGGCCAGCATTATCTGATCCGACTCTAAAGTACAAAGTGTCACTTTTAAATGTGATCAAAAAATACGTAGCGATTTGTAACTGAATGATAAATCGTTAATAATTCAATATTTATTTAACAGGTGATGGAATAGTGTGTGTAATTATTTTTATTGAATAAGAATAAAATTTTATTTACTACTAGTTTAGTTATGAATGGACTCTGTCTGAAATAAACGCTTTTATTATTTAACAATTAACTTAAGTAACACATTTTTGACTTATCTAACTAAGAATACTGCATTTTTGAAATGCTTGCACTAGGAACATCAACATTGTTATTTGACTTGTGAAAGAGTTTTAGAATTTTTTTATAGATATCAGATATACTAATCCATTGTATATATTTTTTTGTTCCAGCTTCATGTAAACAAAAGCACAAAGCTCAGCATATTATAAGTAGATGTATGATCTATGAAAGCTACGGCATCGTGTCATATTTAACAAAAAGATTAATGCTTTTGCCTTTGACAGAATAATTAACTGGCGTTCTTTAGACGGTGACATGGTCCCAATAATGGGTTCGGTTTAATTAAACTAATAAGCATTAATTTGTAAAGATCACGACTTTGCTATTTGGTAACGAGTTAATGATATGTATTTCTTAGTAAGGAAGGTAACATATGGGGTTCAGCCATGGCTACATTGGCTACTTTGTATGTATGTAGGTGTGATATCATTTAGGTCAGGGAATTTGGACAGTCCACAGCAATAACAAAAATATTACAGTTTGACAGACAAGACATACGTTTATTTATTTTCCCTTTAAACAAATGAAAGTAATTTAAAATCAATTTGATATATATATGGAGATATTTCATTGACTGTTAATGACTACAATCCATAATTAATGCTGACAGAAACTATGAGCATCACTAGTTCTAAAACAATCCACTCATATAATTTCGACTACCGCTAATATAACCATAAATCTGTAACATACACCTACCACAAAGCTCGGCCCAGACCAAAGGGTAGCAAAAAATATGATTGACGTACATCAAGAATTCAATTGTATGTAAAGCAAAGCCGACTACCGGCATTTGATCAACATATCAACGATCTAAGCCCATACATTAACTGCAACTACTCCATAGATACACGATCTTGTCATTTAGAAGCACTTTTGGGCTATTATAGAAGCCATTTACGGTTACAATTGTACTTAGGTATGTAGAATGGATATATGTGAACAGATTTGTTCTTGAAGGGCATTCTTGACCTATCGAATTGGCGTTGAAGGATGCATGCGTTATTTTTGTTTATTTGATATACATATATTATCTTAATATTTTAGGGTTATTTTGCCAATAATTATATTTGTGTGATTACATACCAACCTATTATGTTTGACATGATTGTAAGAACAAAAATTTTCATTTTTTTATTAACAATACAGATTGAAACTTCTAAAATTTTATTAATCCTAAATGTTTCATATTCTATTTGACGAGATATTGTAATTTGTGTAGCATATTCTATGATAATAGTTCTTATACCAATGTATGTTACAACTTTACAGTATCAATAAAGATTCTTTATTTTTATCATTATCTTTATTTAAGAATTTTTGTGTAAGTTTGCCTGAAACTAGTAGACAAAAGGCATGTTCTTTACTCGTTTTTCCTCATAACTGAGGGTCGTGACTCTCCCGCAGAATCAATTCGTCAGGGGAGTTTTCTCAGGAGGGGCAGATACATCGGGGTGGGCGCCCAGGTCCTTCCACGGAAGACACATGTCCTCGGATATTGTGGTCCTCAAACTAATCGGTTTCCTCACGATGTTGTCCTTTACCGTTAAGCGAGTGCTAATCCACACATAACTTGAAAATATAAGTCATTGGTGTAGGGCCAGATTCGAACCAAGGTGCGTTTTGATGAAAAGCAGACACTGGAACCGCTGAGCCACACACGCTTACACGAATAAAAAAAACTAAGAAGGGTTTTTTAAGTACAGCTTTGCATCCATGATATGATTTTATACTCTCAATAACCTCTTTCTGGTTCTAGATTGAATTTGGATGCCAAGAGGTGTAAAGCCAAAAAAAATGTTGAAAAGCCAGCACTACAACTTCCTTATTAAAATCTAAAAAAAACACGTCCTGCCAGTGCTCACCCATCATTCTTAATAAACAAAAAACTACGCTCTTTTCTGCGCTCGTTTATTAAAAAGCCCTGTGAGTGTAGTGCCTAAGCACCTCACGTTTAGATGCGGAATGCAAGAAATTCCGTTTCTAGTGCACTCTGAGTTGCACTGCGATGCGCTTCGCACGTGTTTTCCTGCTGGATCTTTCTGGAATTTATTATCTAGCTGGATAAAGATGCAAGTGTGAAACGGTTTACTTTGTCTTTGTAGGTAAACTAGCGTAAAATGCTGCGGAAAAGAAGGCTGCTTTTTATTCTTTGATGTTTAAATACGTTCGGCTCGTCTTAACAGTATCGAGTGCGAGTGGCTTCAAACGTGTTCCCTTACGATATTGTTCATCAGGAATCAACTAGTTTTCTGATTGGTATTATTAGAACTTCGTGATGATATAGAAAACTGTATCTTCATTTCCCCGATTCTCAAACTATGTATGTAAAATAAAATTTGTTGTAAAACGTATCAGTTTTACAGGGTCTTAATTTTGATTTAAATTGGTTTATTGTTTTGACGAAAAAATATGTAAAACAATAATCAAGTTATTAAAATACCTAATTGAACTATAAATATTTTTATTCGGTGATAAGTTGTAACAGGGCTGAAATTCTAAACATATTATACTAAATATAAAAATAGACGTTACTTGCGCTGTCAGACCAAACAAGTCTTCAAGAGCCATACATTTTAATCCATAATAGCTGAGCGGCATTCACGCGAGAACAATAGATTAAAAGCCGAACAATAAACAAAGATCAGAGATCCTAACTTTCTACCGCCAAAAAACTTGGGGCAAACAAAATGGTGAACATAAACAATAGCACTCAATTCGCCCCTGCAATATCAGAAGTGTAACACATTATACCTAAGAGACCACTCCTTATGGGAAAAAGATTTTGAAACACATGATACAGTAATATTATAAAGACAAAAGTAAGCGTGTTCGTTTATTCCTTCGTAAAAGTCAAAAGGTGAAACGAATTTGACAATTTGACGATACCAGTAGATTAGATTATAATGAAGATTTGGGTTAATATTACATCTCAGATTAACGCGAGCGAGTAACTCCGCCAGTGGTCAAGAGACAAATATTTACAGATGTTACCAATGAGTGACAAAGGAATCAACAAATACAATAAAGAATTTTCAAACAATCGATCACATATCACAAGATATATTACTTATGCTATAAAGCTGGTCATAAATGAATATTCATTGGCACGATCGTATGTAAGTAACATCGATAGTGGTAAGAAGTCTCTGGATTACATTATCTACTATCAGAAGGGAGCGTTTCTTCACGTTAATGACGCACTTATTCATAGTTCGGAACTACGCTCATTATAAGTTGCGATGCTCAAAACTTGGAGCGATAACCGTTAAGACGGCTAAAGGTAAACTCCGGTTAAAGTTGACGGAGCCGCCTTGCTTTACCTTGCTGCATGGAAACTGTCTGCGAGGAAATTGAAGTGCAACAATGTGTGTGTGTGTGTATGTAAGAGAGACAGAGAGAAAAGGGAAGGTATTTAGTGGATTTGTGTTTGTGTTGTAAAAATAAATAGTTATTTGAAGACATATCAAAAAGCTAAGGCAATTAGTCAGGCTATTGAAGTAGTTGATAAGTCAGAAAAACAGAAACGCTTATACATTATACGATTAGTAATTTCGGGATCTTTTGTTGTACCTACTAACTCATTCAGAGAAACAATCGTTACGTATTATACAACCTGAGCATATTTCCTTAACTTATTAATAAAAAAAGTTTGTAAAACCAATTCTTTATTCTATACATGTTAAACGACAAACCTTGTCTGACCCATCTGCATTGCCTTGTCACCAATACTTTACATACTTTATTCTGAAAAACGTATGCAAATTCTAAGCCCACGATTTCCATGCTTAGTTTGGTCTAAGTTCTTGCTAAGTGCTGGCAAAAAACTAAGTAAATGTTGACTAGCTTACATTGTAACGTTAGGATAGCACGACATCTTGTAAAGGAGAAAGAAACACGCAAGACTTAGCAGATGCACGTACAGATAATTTTTAATAAACTAGCTGAGAACTGTGGTTACTTGTGGTAATCTATACTATAATATTATAAAGCTGAAGAATTTGTTTGTTTGCTTGAACGCGCTAATCTCAGGAACTACCTACTGGCGCGAATTGAAAAATTCTTTTTGTGTTGGATAGACCATTTATCAAGAAAGGCTTTAGGCTATATAACATCACGCTGCAACTAATATGAGCGAAGAAACAATGGAAAAAGTAAAAAACGGGGAAAATTATTCATCTTTGAGCGCTTCCGTTGCGTGTGCTGCGAAAACGGTTCAAGATATCAAAAAAATATGTATCAGAGGATTATTCCTCTTGAAATGATCTAACAAAATGTCTACAACAGTATATGTCTATCTTTTAAGATTAATTCACTAGAACCGTTTTTATGATAATAACTATTCCATGCGGACGAAGTCGCTGGCACAGCTAGTCCGAGATAAAAATCGAAATATGTATATTTTGTGCCATTTCAACGTGAAAGGTTAATATATTAACATAATTGCAAATTTAATGTGATTTTATTTAACAAACAGATAAATAACATATTTAAGACTAGAAAACCCATTTGCCATTAATATGTAAGTACATGCCACTTTTACCACTTACCACCTACTACTAATATGGTTCTGTCTAGATATCTGATAGCAATAGGTATTCGTTAACGAAACCCTCTTCTATGTACATATATCAAAGAATCCAAAAGCTACAGCGTTCTCTAGCCATCACTCCAATGAAAAATTCCGTAACTTTTAATTAGTCAACTAAATATTAATTCAAACAGTGTAAATATCACCTCGTAAATCAGTAAATACCCCATATCAGCCTACCCGCAGCATTAATCGATCAATTTCATTAAAATAGTCACAATAGTCAGCGTCACCATTTTCTAGCGAAGAGGATATTTCGGTTTCATTTTGAACGCTACAATCGGTGCTGTTGGTGACATTGTTCACGACTTCACCGTCGCTCACATCATTGTTATTACTACCCGCACGACGACTCCTGATTACAATAATAGTAATACATAATAATTATGAAATAACTACTATCTTATTTTTTTGCAGTAATTAAAACAAATGTTTAGGTTATAATTTTAATAAAAAAATTCATAGGAATAAAATATAGAAATAGACATTACATTATTAATTTATTTTCAACTGAATTTTGCTGAACTGAATTATACTCGCACACATCGTTTTGCACCAACAAACATACTAAAATCCATTATTTGATTATTAATAACGCGGAACCCTAATAACACTAAAGCAAAAAATAAATATATTTTTTTAGTAAGTATTTGTTGTTATAGCGTCAACAGAAATACGTCATCTGTGAAAATTTCATCTGTCTTGCTATCACGCTACATGGGATATCGCCTGGTGACAGACCGACGGACAGACGAACTTCAGTTGGTACGTACAGATACCTAGGTACTTAGAAAGCAATAAACTTGATGAAACAAGAAAGAACAGGTAGAACAGAGGGGCGACAAAATAATTCTATTAGATAGATCGATGTCTATTAGGTTTACTTGAGGTACGGACGAACCCCTAAAAAGGTTATAATGTAAAAAAATATACCTAACAAGTTTGATTGTTATATTTAGGTAATTTATAGGTAAATTAACTATGTTTCTACGAAATCCGTGATGTGAAAATAAAACATTTGGACGGTTTTATTTTATGTACCTACCGACCTAGGTAGAGATGCCATGCAGGAAGGGCCAGCAGATTGACACTCGAGAAGGCCTAATGCAACTTATGTACCTAGGTAAGTAGGTACCTATATTTATTTTGTGATTGAAGTAAATCAAGAGTACAACTAAAGAGTACTCTTGATTACTACTCTTTTAGAGTTTGTTTTTGATTACGCGTAAGCGCCACCTATTTTATAATAGCGCTAGCGCTAGTAACCTACCTACTAGGTACCTACGACCTTTCACCGAGCCAACCACGAGCCCGCGAGACGACAGAGCGGCCAGATTATGAGAGCTGCAAGCGGGTCGGGCTATTTTAGTAGCAAAGATCAAGTTATCCTGGACGATCAAACGAATTGAAGTCAGGTATGTAGGTACCTATAGTTACTTCTAGTACTTTCGTAGTTCCATAATAATATTTTTTGAGGATAGTTTTACGACTATATTTACGTATAATTATAGGTTAGGTATTATAAATACATACACATATTTCAGTACCTACCTATATAGGTACGACCAATACGTATTTATGTAGCTCGCTTTATGTCCATCCAAAGGTTGCCTGGTAGAATTCGATAGGCGAATAAGGCGATAAGGCCGCCTACTGCACTACCAATAGTTATTATTGTCCCTGTGTAGGTACCTACCTATGTTTCGTTACTGTATTTGTGGATCGGGCATAACACGTCATTATTCTTACGCAGCAGTAAGGTAAAATATAAAAATAAAAAGGTAGATTTGTACCTACCTATATCCACCACCACGCCGCCACCATGTGCTCAAATAACGACTTGCGCAATTTTGATTTTGTTGGTGTTTTTTATTTTTTCTTTCGCCTCGGCATATTTCGCACTAAAATGTCCGTTGGTTAGAAAAGCACCATCACCATAACAAAAAATGTTAGCGCAAAAGTACAAACTTTTAAAATATTTTTAGTACCTATCTAATATATTACTAATTGCTATTTTATTACTAACGCACGGTAATATTATCCGTTTTAGATGCAAACGCTTTTGAAAACTAGTATACTTTGAAAATGAACGAACGCTTGTATGCAAACCATTCATTCGGTTACAAATACAACGTACTACAATTACGAACAAAAATGTCAAATGTGTGCTCTATGTCAATACGTTTTAAGTCTATTTTTGCATGTTTACAAATGTAGTTACTTGAAAGTGGTTTGGCTTAGACAGGTGAAGCGGTTCTATGCCGAAGACATAGAGTCTAATATCCATTGCACTACAAAAAAATTGGTTTAGAACGAACGAAAAACGACAACTCATGTTTAGAAATATAGTTATTTGAAACTAGTTAGGCTTTGACAAGTAGAGCGGTTCTATACCGGCGGCATAAAGTCTAATATCGATTGCACTATAAAAAACGGTTTTGGAAAGATGTAATAATATTATGTTATTTTAAATTGAAATATTTTGTTTTATTTTTTAGACATAAAGTATTAATATAATTTGAAATAAAAAATGGTTCTAAAAACGAAATCATGTTGAAATTTGTTCTATTTTGGAATTTGAGATGTTATTATTATTATTGCAATGGGTGAATATATATTCAATAAATTTCAAATACATTATTACACAAAAAAAAATGTTTTTATTGTATCGTTGTTTTTTTAATTAATAATATGATTTTTCTAATTGCTACTTGTATTGTTGCTATATTTCAAATTTATAAAAAAAATATACCTAGAAATCGTTTTATTCGTAACCAACCCAGCACTACCATACATACATTAGCTCAAACAAACTGTCGAGTTGGAGCAATAAGTAGTTTGAGTCGTTTCATATTTCGAAAACTGGAGCATGGAGCTGCGCGGAGTGGCACGTGCTTCCCGTACGAACGTTAGCTAGCTACTGATGAACGTCGACGCCCACGCGTCTATCGGCTCAAAATAGGTTGCAAAAGCTATAAAACAATTCATAATAAATCGAAAAACCAATATTTTGATAATCCTAAAGTGCCAAAAATAGCAAAATGATGTGTAGCACATTTCCTTCAAAGAAAGGTATGTATTATTTCTCCCCATTTCGGAGCCTCAGGGAAATACATGACAAAACAAGGGTTAACTTGAAAATTTTTTTTTGGATTCTTGTTACAAAGTATCGAAATTTCTAAAATTACAATCTCTTTGAAAAACTATACAGAATAACATATATTTTTTCCCACAGTGAATTTATTCTCTCAAGCGGAGTTCTAAGCTTTCAAATAGAGGGAATTTGGAGAATCTTGTCGCAATAAATGTATTGCCATCTCGCTCTTCTTGGGAGCTCGTCCTTAAACATGTTCGCTTAATGGCTACTGGTGAGCAGCGGCCGGAAAATTTTACGATGATGGATCGGAAAGGCACGGGGACTGAATTAAATGTTACATAGATCTGGCTAAGCATGTGAATTAAAGTTTAACTATTTTTAAGCTACTTGCTACTAATCACCTATATGGTTTTTTTAACCTCCTAAATTGCATGAAAATGTTTTGGCTATTAAAAAATATATTTTAAAAGTAGAAACAAAGCAAGGTATATTTCCGCCCGGTCACTTTTATTATTATTATGTTTATTGCTACTTACTCAAAAAAAATTTTTTTTAATGATACTTTATCGTTTTATAGTAAACTAACGGACCCTGTCCTGTTCCTGTCTGTTGACTCGTTTACTCTTTAGTTAGTTAGAAAACGTTTGTATGGGCAAAAGAAAAGGGCGGTTTTTAGGGATTTCCGGCATTTTTTTGAGTTTTTCTCGCCGTAAAAATGTTTTAATGCTTTCATATTGAGTTTTCGTATTTTTTTTACTATTTTGGTGCATGCATTAGATATAAGGCTCTTCTAGAGACATTTGAATCTAAGACCTATGATTCCCATGTCCCAAGGGAAGGTATTAATATGCCTGTAAAAGTCATGACATGTTATATACCTTTGTACTAGCCGGTTATTACTTCACTAGATACATATAAGTAATGTATTACATGTCCGTAAAACCCTTGTTTCCACCTACCCTTCAAATAAATTTAACAGATAATTACAAGGAATTTTAATTATGTTCCTTTGAGTTATTTTATTTTTAATTGGGGCTTGTATATCATAAGGATCTTGGATTTCAGTAAAAACATTTTTGTTTGAAGCTTGGTCAGGTGACATAAATCGACAAGTACCACTTTTTTATGCAAGGGTTATGATTAAACACAAACAATGCTCGACATGCATAGTTTATACCCGTGAAAGTATTTTTTTTTTAAAACTTTGATATTTTTGCTATCCCATCACCCACCGTTGCAAAAGCCTGATGGCAGTTGCTGGTATACTGCCAAATCACATAGATCGCATAGGTACGTGGATAAAGTAAAGCCACATTTTTCTAATAATAATATCTTAGAATAGCCACATCCCATTCATTAATTCTCACCTACTTTATAAATTCAAAATAATTAATCACAACAAAAACCGGTTTTGTAATCCTTTCGTAACCAAAGGACTTGCTGAATTAACTGATTATCATCAAAACGCCGGCGAAATTAATTTATTATATGAAGCCTCCAAGTAAAACCGGATTAAAAATTAATTACTGGTCCCAACTAAGCTTTAGGAACTGTCGGGATGAAAAAGTTTATCCCGGATTTTTGGGAGGATTGTTAACTTTTCAATGAGAAATGTGCTTTGATATTAAAATCATTGTTTAATAATTTACTATAAAGTTTTTTAAGTTGTTCTGTTATCTGCCCATGTAAAGTCGTTGACAAAAGTCATTGTCATAATGTTAATTTCTTATGTTGATATTTACCTTGATTTAATCACTCCAATACGTTACTTACTTTTAGTCAGTGGATATTTTCTGTATAATAAAAATACAATGAGACATATTATGTAGTAGGTAAGTATTATGATGTTATTCATGGTTAGCGGAATATGGAGTCATATGATATCAAGCCACCCGAGGGGTTCCTGACATACATTACCAAATACATATACCAAAAAATAATATAATGGTAGAAAATATGAATACAACTAAACTAAAAATACTCCTGAATTGACAGTCTGAAGAACAAAAGGTTGTGTACCTTCCTAGAAAGTAGCTCTGGAAATTCCCGTTGCGTGTCTGTTTGCTTGTAAAACTATGTGACAACCCACGCTGGCTATTAATTACACCTGCCCAGTTTTGTATGAAATCAGGGACGTATTACGGGAACTTGAGTAGCGATACTTAATACACTAATTTATATTTTTTATTTTCATATTAAAATTATATTGGATTTTATAATATGACACTGAACCATACAACTATTTTTGCATTTAAATTCTATATTTTGTAGTTACGTTTTCCTGAAATTGCCAAAAAATTTAATTACCAAACAATTAATAAAAATCATTTAGAAAACATTTACATTGTAATGTAGATGCAACTGTCCAAACCGTAATGGTTTTCATATAAGGATTTTTTTTATATTTTTTAGGTTATGTTTAGGTACAATCAGATTAAATCAACTATTAAAAATATTGTATGTAATATATGAAATATAAAAGGAAATAAACAGTATTGGGCGCTTTTGCCCCAAACAGTCCAATCCTCATTACGCGCCCGCACTAAAAACCCAATTCTAAATAATAAATAGCAACGAGTTAGTTGTTTGTTGGCAACTTGGTCGGAAAATTAAATGTAACAGTTACCTACATTCCATTTGCGCTTTGTAAAACTTTCCCAGTACAGTGTTATATGTGAATTTGTGGTCAAGTTTCGCGAGCTTACAGGCCCGCTTTCAAATAGGGGTTTTGATTACGACAGTGGTATTATTACATGGTTACTAGAAGTGACACTATTTTGATTTATCAGATCACAATTTTGTTACATAGTGTAAATATTGTGAATTCAGTTTGCAATGTAATAATAGAATTAAAACACCACATACCTAAAAATCTGTATAAATTAGAATTTGCAAGTAATCTTGTGTGACTCTTTGCCAAAAGCCACTATCATCATTTTTGGCGTTTTCAGCCGTTGCTATCCGCTGATTTACAAAACCGTTTGTTATATCTAGATGTTTTCTTACTATTTCAGTATTGTACTTGAGTTTGTGACCGTGCCACGCGCTAGGTCCCTCAGTGGGCCTGTATTACGTAAGCTACTGCTACATTCCTCACTGAAATCCTACACTATTTACATATAAATCATTAAAACAACAACGAAAAACAATAATTGCAAGATCAAAATCAAAACAAACATAATTAAAAAGAAAAATACATTGTCAGGCTGCCAACTTTTACAATTTACCAGCTTTTGATTGCCATATGTAGGAAAAGAATAACCTAATAAAATAAAATAATACATATGATGTTATATAAATAGGTACTTAGTACACCTGTACATTTTCTCTATTAATTTTATAACGCGAAGTGTACAGAGAATCATACGTACTTGTATTCAACAACCTTTATAAAACAAGTTTCAAATTCAACCAAGTTTATTTAGACTCCATATTTCTCTACACAAAATTGTTCCGTCCATTTAGAAAATGATGGTTGCATCGATGCATTATTTGCATCTCCAATATTCAAAGTAAAAGCGGCCGCAGCCCGTACTGATGGCTCTGGCTTTTAGCAATGTTTCTTGCTCTAATGGAAAACGAATACCTGTTTCTTGCTGTAATTTTCACGTAAAAGGGAAGCGTTTTTTACTCATCTTTAGAGTAGGTAACAGAGGCACGGGATTCAGTATTTCTTCTTAAAGAGATTTCCAAACACGAACGAATGAACGTTATTGATCAAAATTACATACTTTATGTGCCCTGATTACACTATTATTAATTATCACTTCAGCAACTTTTATTTCTGAGTAAAAACTTTACGGAAAAAATAAAAGTATATTTCATCATCATCATATCATGTATTTTTTAAGTGTGTACCTATTTTAAGTTAATGTTGATGTTTTGAATTGAATTGTGTATGGACTAAAGGTCTGAAATAAATGACATTTATTTATTTATTTTATATTTTTTGTAAGGGCATGTGCAAATGTAAATACATACTTACATACATGAAAGTTTACCTGCTCGTTTTTTATACGTCTAATTAAATTCTTAACTCCATCACGGCACTTTTTTCTGGGCAATTAATTGTTCACGTCAAGGGTTGATTTAAAAGCACTTGCAAGATTACACTAATTATATGCGCTTGCGTGATTTTTAATTTTGTATTAGTAAAGAGCACTAGCCTCAGTGAATGACTGGGTAGTTAATGATCATTGTACTCTATATAAGAAAATATTGAAATTTTTACATGCATGCAATTGGAAAGTTTAAAGTGCACAGTTTTCTTAACAGTTAACTCGAGTCAAAAAATATAAAACATTGTTAGTATAATCAATTGATTCGTTTGTTCTAATTGTTGCCATAATTTAACATTTTCACCTCAAACACTAAGTAAATTTATAAATTGGCGGCTTGATAAACTTTCGACGCCAGAGTTGGCCACTCTCATTCGATAAGAAGAACCTCAAACACTTTATTACTTACACAATTTTAGTAGAATCGTAATCCTGAAAATCTGTAACTGTCACATAACTTCCGAATAATACATGTATAATGATGTAATTTTCACTCATTTCACCGATGTAATCATCGGGGTTTGCTTAAATGTGAAATAATCTTCGCATAACGAAGATAATATATGAATATATGTAGATGTTAAATATATATCTGACATCTATCCCTCTTCTTTCATTAAACGCCAAAGAATCCGCTCGTCGCATGTCCCTTGAATTAGCTCGCGTTTATTTAATACTTGTGACAATCAGATGGGACGCGTCGGGGGCGAAATAACAATTCGCGATGTCATCTCATTACGCGCCTTCTTACTTCTGACAGTTAGGGTGTATGTACAGTGTGTTACAATACGACAATTCTAAATAAATTAATCCTTTTTTTTTAAACAATATAATATTCCAAACAATTAATTAGAATTTTGTATTGAAATAGACTGACATAACAGTTTTATCGGTGAAATATATCAGCGAAGCCCACAATTAAAAATTACTGTTTTGTTATCAAAAATGTGCATTGTGCATATATAATTACTCTTTAACATTTTTAATTGATCCGTAGTGTACTTACTTCTTTTTTATTCTGTACTTTATAATAACGTAATTATTTAGTTCGCAAAATATTGTTAAAATGACTTATTATTATGTGCTAAATAACAGAAATATTTCACCCTCAAAATATATTTGAATCTGTATATATGTAGGTATGTTTATATTTATAATCCCTATTGTAACACAGCCTTATATTAATCTTCAGGAACAATATGCGCGTTTTCGTGAACTTGAGATTACGTTATCGTATAACGACTGCTTTCTAAAATATATTTCACTCAAGCGATGTTTACTCCTCCTTTGCTTTCACACTTTGCCACTGAAAAATGGAATTACAGATTTCAAGTGAGCTTGTATTGTCGTATGTACATTGTCTGTGGTTCAGACATTTATGTAAAGTAACTTAGATTTTACTTCGTTTTACTTGGGTGTCTCCGTGCCTACTTATGTACATATCTTGAATATGTCTGCGTCTGGGATTTTTAAAATTGACTGGGATCTACATACAGTTCTATGAAATAATTATGGTTAACAATGTTTAAAAAAAAATAAGTAAGTGAAATTTTAATTATTATAACTCCAAATAATTTAGTAAATACAGTATTACTACATTAAAAAGAAAGTATTTAGTGCGTTTTTTAAGACGTAAACCAATTGCTATTTTTAGTTACTTGTACTAAAATCACCCTAAAAAGTGTTTATTTGTTATGTAAATTATTACTTGCAATGTAGGTATAAAAGTGATATAATTATGTCATATTTTTTAAATAATATTATGTAACATGCAAAACTACATAGGTATTCAAAGTTGTAAATTCCAACACACGTGACACACAAATTTGTGCATGGAGCTATCCTCGAATCGTTCCAAAAACGACAATGCGCTTTGTTTTCGTCAAGACTTTTATGACCGAAATAAAATTTTCCAATTCGACTGTTGGCACCACTCATACGGTATTACTTTGCGGAGTGTACACTGATTATCTCCGAAGAGATTAAATAAGATGTTTTAATTCAGACAGTAAAGTTGTTTACTTTTGCCAGGCTAACAATCATATTTAGGTTAATTTTAGTTTATATATGTACCTACCTTAAGTGCGATTGTGTCGCAAAAGATGATCGCTAAGCAATCCCGACATACCTATATATACAATTATACACTTATTTAAATAGAGAGCATTTAATATTATAGTCCGTTTTAAGAGTTTGTAGAATGTTGCTACAGTTAAATAATATAAAAAATAAATCCATTAAGAAAATTATATTATACATTGTGACACATGTATGTACACAACAAATGGACCATGATGTATCACAAACATAACCTACTACATATTACTGAAAACTACTATAATAAATACTATATATAACTTCTACTTATACTATTACTTACCTACTGTCACTAACGATATTCTTCATTTTCTCTACACACAAAACAAACCACGTTTCCTGTATCTACGGGAGATATTTCGCCGTTCGAGTCACAAATCATGTTAGGCGACAGCACGGCGGCCATCTTGGTTTTTCGCGAGCGCTTACCCGTGAGAGATTGAATGCTGAGTCGCGAGCACGTCCGTGCATTCATGCAGCTGAGGACGTGCACACGGACCACATTCGTGCATTTATTTAAAACCATAGACTAAAAATAAACCGAGAGGTATAGTTTGAAGAGAGACGGTGTTTGAAAACATTAGTTTGTACCTATCAGATAACTAATTTGAATAGTAACGTAGCCGCTCCGCACAATTTCTTTAATACTGATTGCAATAAAAGAACAAAATTAATCTTAAAATTAATAATTAGCATTCAGTTTCAATCTCAAGATCAAGCTATTAAACTGAAAAACATTTAATAATATGAGCTACTTTTCATTTAAAGTTTATATGGGCATCCTGAGCATAAAACATTTGGATACCTAGCTGTTAATTGATTTAAAAGAGACCTTGTTTATGCCATCTATATTGTAATCTGTAACGATACATATCCAAAAATCTGTCCATTCAGCTGTCTATTCCCACTCGTACCTCGTTCCCAATGCAACGTTTGTGTCCCATAATATGCGCTGTTACGCTTGCATTCATGCAAAATGCAATACAGTTGACCTATTACACAGTTGACTTCACATAGGTTCACTTTCAAATTTTATTTCCAGCGCTCAAGTGTCGTCGAGTTCATATTGCAGACGTACTGCAGCATTTCCTTTTCTTTTGAGAATACAAGCGAACTCTGAACTTGTTTTAATTTTGTACAATTCTAAGGAGGATGCTTCTCAATTGGAAAATAATGATTTCTAGGTTTTTGGTCCATATTTGTGGGATTTTTTGGCAACTGTTTTCAGATGTTATTAAAGTCTACGTTAACGCCTCATGAATGGAATATTTGAGTAAGTGTAAGTGATTATACGGTTTAAGTGATATGTATTTTCAACATAATAAATACAGTAGTATAAGTAATTAAAAGTAGACTATATCAGAGTAAGGAAAATAAATATAACAAAATACAATTTTGAGTCAACAATTAGGTACGTAAAAACGAGACATCTACATTATTTTCAAAAAACCTTAACTGTTAGTTCATGCTCTCGTAATTAACCACCTCAGCTTAATCTAACTACAACACACCACATCACATCCCTCAATACCGAAACTTCCTAATAATGATCCGATTTCCAAGACGGAGCGACGTCCGTCGCGAGATTAGTCGAGATGATGCAAGACTAGACGAGATGAGACGATACATCTCTAGATGCGACGAGACATGTCGGCCGAGTGCATTTCCTTGCTGCGGACATGCGGCGCTAAATGGGATGTTTGCTTGATGGCCTGATCGATTGATCGAGGGAGAGGATGCAGAATATTAGGTATAGCTAGCGCTATACTAATGCCGCGTACGAAACGTGTCTTAGACTAGCGGCGTCTCGAAAAGTGTTAATTTATGATGAAATGTATGTATGTATGTCAATCTAGAATCTAATTTATCTTAATACTAAATTCCAACCAAACCAATTCAATTTGTTCGGGATCGAAACCAGCTTAAATGTATATTCAATTAATTTAAG
Organism: Macaria notata; assembly: GCA_927399415.1. Taxonomy (NCBI): domain Eukaryota; kingdom Metazoa; phylum Arthropoda; class Insecta; order Lepidoptera; family Geometridae; genus Macaria; species Macaria notata. The sequence continues at coordinate 10,756,571 of OV656731.1, read as the reverse complement.
AACATATTCTGTTTTGTGTGCCATAATAAAAAAAACAGATCTATAGATTAAACGTAAAGAAGTAATAAAAAATGAGTGAAAACAATTTTTTAACGAATAAATACATGAACGCTTTAATTCCTTGTTATTGCTCGAAACGATAAACTTCAATTGTTTAATGTCGTTTTCCTAGCAATTTCTTGTTATATCCAGATTTTTTTTATTTACTAACCTATACTGTCCCCATCCCATGTATCCCACTCCTGGGCAAAGGTCTCTACCAACTCCTCCATGCGTCCCGGTCGAAGTTTTCCTCATGCCAGTCACCCTGAAACCGACCACCCGGATTAATACTACTAGAAAATTTTAGACTTCCATTTGGTTATACCTTTTATCCTGATTTGTATTTCTTAAAAAAAGATTTCAGTCTTTTACATTTTCTCTCTTACTCTCACACATGTACAATATAAGTCTGTATAGAAATACCTAGAAAAGGATTGTGTTAGTATTTAGCAGGTCGTTTCATATTTGTTCAATTAACAATTATAGGACATAGCTCAACACGAACCTAGGGCTGTTAGTTAATTACTGTTAGTACTTTCCTGTAGGTTTTATATGTATGTAGGTATTATGTAGGTATTAGGCAATGAAAGCGAGTGGCACGTACCGGCGATAAATCAATATGCAGTCTGCAATACTGACAGCGGGTGTACTTTTCATAGAGCTATGGAAATATTTGGAAATATGCTCTTGTCGTGATCTTGGCAACAAATAAATGTATTTAAATGGAACTGATTTCTCTGCTTGCTGCACATATAACACATTCCACAATAATAAAGACTCTATGACTATACTTACCAAACTGTACTTATAATATGCTGTAGGAAAATGCACATGAATCCGCTATGTAGCCTTTCAGTAGATTATCAAAAAATAACTAAAAACAGATGTTAGTAAAATCGTGTTGTGATAATCATTTGATTTCAAATCGGATAGCGCACTATTTTTTCATTATAATTTCCGCTTTTTATGTATCCCTATCCAATATAAATATTCATCTACATATAACCTCCCTGATCCCAGTTCTCAGACAAAGAGTGTATTGACAGAAGTTTGACTTATTCCTGCGCCTATTCTTCACCATGCGAGGTAGCTGCAGGGATATAAAGAGGATATAAGTATGGATCTTCATTGTTCAGTGTTTCATTGACAAAATGGACTAGGAAGTGATTGTTTTTTGGGAAAAGGTTGTTATTTTGGGCACTATCTGCAAATCCAGTGTCTAATCTACCGCCATACCAAATTCCATTTAAACCTGTTAAAGACATTTGACTGTGAAGAGTTCTAAATGAGTCCATCTATCTACAAGGTCCTTGATTCAAGCTCTTAGTCAAGGAGTGTATTGACGGATACACGGCTTCTGTTTGACTTACTCCTGCGCCTATTCTACACCATGCGAGGTAGTTGGAGATAAAGGGGTTATGGATCGTCATTGTACAATGTTTTATAGACTATTATTTTGGTCATGGATTGGGTTGATTCAAGACTCACCATGCGATGTAGTTGGAGATAAAGGGGTTATGGATCGTCATTGTACTATTATAGTCTATATTTTGGACATAGATTGCATTGATTTAAGACTGTATTTTTTGTAAATTGACTCAGCTAGGTACATAGTATAGAGATATTGGTTGAACTCATAATTGAAACATTTACTGAGTGTATTTTCTTTGAATGACTTATCAGTGAACTCATATGAACATGATTTTGACTTTGTGTCAAAATGACTTGTGCTTTTGAATCGTGACAAGTGTTGAATACAAAATTGGAACTTTGGTGCGGTTTTCTTTCTTATTTTGTTATTGAGTTATACTCTTATTTTATCTTACTCTCAACTCTGCCAAAAAATACTCGGTCAATTTAGTTTGAGTTTAAAAAATCACACAACAAATACATATATTGAATTTCGTCAATATGTTAACTCAACCAATCTGACAGAGTATTTTTTGTCTGAGTTGACAGTAATTCCCTTATTTTGTATCTGAAAAACATACAATTTTAAATAGAAAATAAATGACTTGTTTTATGAGAAATATTATGGCATGGCGTTAGTTAAAAAAAATCTTATCCGTAACCTTAATAATAATTATACAAAACTCATCTAAACACAAAAAAATACTGGGAATCTTCAGTTGAGTACACTAATTACATTAATTAACTTCGGCGTACCATTGAAGAACAATAAATACACCTACATTGATTAACCCTCCCTCCCACAAATTAAAATGTGCACATTCTAGAGATACATTTCCTCAATAATATCTCAGAATTTCAACCAAAATGCGGACAAATTTCAAAGAAAATTAATTTGCATTTCTCGTGTCGCTCCTTCACAAACAGACATGAGAAATATTTTACTTTAAACGTCGTCATTTTCTTCCATTAATATTTAATTGAATGCTTAAAAGAAATTCTGTTTACGTTTGTCGCGTTTGTAGAATATTGAAAAAGTGTTCTGTATTGTTTCGTAGATATTTGCAGCTATGATTAAAATAGTTTGTAAGCAGTTTTGTATATTGTTACTCTGTTTGTCTTTGTTTTTAAAAGATATTTAATTTTATGCAGACACGAATGTGTTAGTTTATACTATTGTTACCAACCGACGACAGCCAGACACTGTAATGTTTAAAGTGCAAAACCAAATGTTTCACTTAGTATTTAGCGAGTATGATTCACCATACACCAGTGTTGCATGTGATTCAGCCACTATAGATAACCTCTTGGTCAAACTCCTGATGGTTACATGTAAAAACCATTTTATTATGAACACTAGTAAAATACTACATGTCTATACGGATATACAATAAACTACCAAACTTCATAAAAAAAGAACAAAATATTAAAACTTTCCAAACCAAACTAAAACTATATTTTATACAGAAATGCTACTACACAATAGAAGACTATTTTAATGACGAAAATAAGGAATAGGATATAATAATAATGATCTCAATGTAAAGTAGATTAATAATAGATAATATAAGAAAATATTGTACACATACATACTAGTTTAAGTTTAACATTTGAAATTTTATATTAAGTTTTTGATTTTAGAATATTTAGTTTTAATCTTAGCAACGCCCTAATTCCCCTCTGAACAGGGTAAATGTAAATAGGTACATTTAATGCTAATAAAGAAATTGAAATTGAAATTGAAACACAACACATTATATTCAAATGCCAATTACTTACGTAAATTTCAAGCCCAGCAACATCATTGTGTCTTGCCAGCGGAGATATCAAGCGATCGCTTCACAAACACAATTATTTTACTCGTCGCCCTGTTTATTTACATCCAAGCCAATGGCTTAATCAGACCTGCTTAAAGTTTACCCCGTCTAAATAATGCGCCGTCAAACATTACGCGCTCCAGTTAACTCTGTCGCAAATGTAACTGTATATTATGCACTTTCGCCACTTTAGCCTGAGCTCTCGCGTCTCTCGATAGCTCCCGTTTCAGCTGTGTCAAGTACACGGTCAATGTAATGGCAAGGCTCAAGCGATAGTGGCTTGGTGTAGCGGTGTTTAGGTTACTAATACGCTCGGCAAACACATCCCCTGATCCGCTTACATTTTGTGTAGGGGCCAATTTGTACTCTTATGCTTTGTTAATAGAAGCTACAAGGGTTGCTAACAGATACGACGGTGTGAGATATGATAGAGCGATCAGAATGTTGCGTTAATTATGTACATTTTAAACGTGAGCTTACAAAGTGCATTGTTCGAGAATAATATAAACTGTTTTGTACACGTTTCTCACAATATTTTACACCGACTGCTCTTTATAATGGTATGTACTATAATAAATCAATAAACTACAAATTATGGTAGGTACATAATTGGTAATTTCATTTGATACGCCTTTCAAATTAATTTGTACAAAAAGCACTCAAGTAGAATAGTCATAAATAACTCCATTACCTTTATTTGGCCGTAACAAAATTTATTGCTATCAATAGAAGCAGATGTATTAATAAAAACGGCAAGAAAGCTTGGTATAACAACTTATATTTCCGCTTCATAAACTGACATCTGGGACATTATAACAAGAAAACGAAGATGACTTGGACATTAAACGAATATTGCTGCAATAAATCTTGAAAGGTGAAAGAGCAAGGAAAAATATAAATAAAACGAAAGCCTGTTTTGACGTTTCGCTGGAAGCCTTATTTCTCTAGTCACAGCAGCTGTCCTGCGATATTAAAATGTATGATAAACTCGCCTGTTTAATGACCAGGGTGTTGCTAGCTCCAAATATTTTGGATAAGTACTGGATTATATCGCGGCTATAATTTTTTAGAGTTTTTGTTCGGAACATACTAGGATTGAGCAATTAATCCCTTAAAGTCTTAAATAATTATAAATGATTCATGTACTTAGTAAAGTTCGGAGTATCGCAACTAAATGGTTTACTACATTATGTACATACAAAGTATAAAGAAAAGTCGCTTTCCGCGTCTCGGTCTGTATATATTATGTTTGCTTAGATATTTAAATCTACTGAACGAATTTTGATGCAGTTTGTTTTAATAGATATAGTGATTCATGAGGAAGATTAATCTGTATAATGATGCGTGCGAAACCAAAGGCAAAAGCTAGTTATTTGTTTAAAAATCATCAATCATTCAATTTTTTTTTTAATATTTAAAATTTTGAAGCTCAATCTTTCAGTTCTTGATTAAAATGACTGGCAATACCTACTGACTTGATTTAAATCTAAGGGAGAATTTTGCTTACAACTTACTTTTTACTTAAAATGGGAAAAGTTTCGTCGGTTTTTTTTTGTTTCGTATTTGGAGCGTTTGTTATGGATTTGGGTACAAAACGCTAACTGTGTTGTTTCTGTAAGTAATTTACGCTTAACGCCTACCTTACTTCTTCCTAAGTCTATCTTATAAGATTGAGTTGGTGAATTCAGGAATTTCGTTTTGTTCTAACTTTTATTAGGTAGATTTTGTAAAATTCAGCCGTATCTTTGGAAAGTAACAAAATTAGAATAGAACAAAAAATAAGATATAAAATATATGTATGGACAGAAAACAAACATTTTCATGCGCAATTCCTTATAAGTAAGCACCTACATATATATGTTTATATAAACAAACTATGTATGTATTTACAAAAGAAAAGTATATAAGTATTATATCCGTTACCTAGTATATATTATGTATATATATGTATTGACTGGCCTGTTAGCTTAGTTGGCTCTGCCTTCTAATCTAGAGGTCGCGGGTTCGATTCCCGCATGACACAAGTATTTACGTACTTTAAAATTTATAATTACTTGTGTTGAGTCTGGTCGTTTGTATGTATAATAAGTATGTATTTACAAAAGAAAAGTATATAAGTATTATATCCGTTATCTAGTACCCACGACACAAGCGTTTGCTTAGTGTGGGGCTAGATGGCGCTGTGTGCAATGTCCCGGAATATTTATTTATTTATCTAGGTACTCAGTATCCTAAACCTTATCTATCCCATTGCTAGGTATAGTCTTTTTTAACAAGTACCTACCAGTAACAATTAGGTTTTTAAATAGTATAGATATTCTGTTTCATATCTAAATATATAAAACTCAAAGGTGGCTGACTGATTGACTGACTGACTGACTGATATAGTGATCTATCAACGCACAGCCCAATACACTGGACGGATTGAGCTGAAATTTGGAATGAAGGTAGATGTTATGACATAGGCATCCGCTAAGAAAGGATTTTTGGAAATGCCACTTTTAAAGGGGTGAAATAGGGGATGCAAGTTTTACTTCTTAATGCGAGCGAAGCCGCGAGCACCCACTAGTATAGTATTTTAATTTTAATTATTATATGACATTGTTAAGTGATTGAGTGAGTATGAAATAGTTGATGTAATTGGTTGCGACCGTTTTAATTATTATTAAATAAATAAATAAAAGTATTCCATAGTAGGGAACATAATACCATATAATTTATTATAGTATACAATCCTTCTATGAAATTCATGCAATCGTACCAGAATTGGATTCTCACTATCCTATGTAGATAGTTAATTAACTTGTCTAATTACACATGACAGGGTGGCCGGGACACCGGTGGGACGTTACTAATGTACCGCCGGTAACACAGGTAAATGGGCCAGTGGTCAGCTTTATGTCATTTCTAGAGATAGGGATCACTTGAAGGGATAGGTTTGGTAAAGGTCTAGTGTTAAAGTGGTTAAGGAACTATTTATATATTTTCTGCCTTTTTAGATTCTAGATATCCATAATATTACATAAAAATAGCCTTTATTTTCTACTACCCAATTGAATATGACACAGAAATTGTAACTTTTACATATTAACTGTCTTAAATGTAAAAAACAAAAAGTGTTAGTAAGAATTGCTTAAACATGTTCCTTTATTACTAATGACATATGAATTTAAATATTTCTATACAGTATTTTGTACAAGAAATGCCAATATCCATAGATGTAATAATAAATTGGTGAAATTTTTGTACGTTAAAATAACTTTTTATATCAGGTGATACGTCATAAAATCATACATAAGTATGGACAATACGAATAGGCGAAGATACTAAAACATTAAATAATAATAAAGTCTTTATTTAACAGAGACAGGCAAAAGAAGAGCTACATCTATAATTCTATCGTCATCATCAGCATCATCATCAGCCTGTAACTGCACACTGCTGAGCATAGGCCTCTCATCTTGTACGCCACTCGTCCCGGTCCTGCGAAGATCGAATTCAAGTATACCCCGCGGTTTATACAAAGTCTTCAACCCCCCGCATTGGTGGTATAACTCTATATCATTATTAAATTTATTTAATAAAATGTGTAGGTACAATAATTATAACCTAACATAAAATTCAACGAAAACGTTGCCAATTTTTTGTCAAAAACAAAACAGCCGCATCAAAGTGGCAAAACAGAGTGCCACTTTAATTCTTAGCAACGTCAGAAAGATATTTCCGTCCACTTATTTTCACATTAGCTTTAATTATAAAATGGAGGCGAGCTTGCATTTAGAATAGGTATAGCGACATTTTTTGAAGCACACTTAGTGCCAGCTCCGAAAATAACGGTAAAATCGCACAAGCAAAATATTAATATAATCATTTTTAGCAAGCGCAATAATGACATTTCTATATTCGGTTGCTAAATACAATAGGATTTGCGATATTGCCGCTAAGTTTTGAAACCACAATAGTTTAAAGCAATAGCTTTTATTATTAAGAGTGCATCCAACATTATTTTAATTTGCAAAAGTCGTAGATCATTCTTTTTTGGTTGTGATATGCGTTAGCCACCCGCAAAACCTTATTAAAAAAATCGTATTAAATTAATGAAGTAATATTTTGTTGTTTATTACTACAGATCTTAGCGCTCGGCTAATTCATAATAATTAATTTCATCTAGGTAGTCTAAAAAACAATTTTCAAGTTATAAATATACCAGAGAATCAAGTGGGGCATTTGAAATAAATTTCATACTAATTAAGATTTACTCATTTCAGTATTCTTAAGAATAAAATCCTTTTATTGTAACATGAAACCTTGAATTTAAAATATATGAATACACATTTTAAACAAATTTGACTTTTCTCATCGAATGTGTATTTAGGGTTTAACGTTGTTTACAAAGCCCATTTATAGCCCCTAAAGTAACAATACAGCACCTAAGTATGCTTAAGTTGGTAAAGCTATGTTTCATCGTCAGCTAACAGGTGTAAGTTGGATCGAGACAACCTCTCTGGAGAGAATAACTCAGCTGGTCTTGGACGTGTACTGTAATACATTATTGTTGGCTTGTCCTTGGAAATGGGGGATAGGGTGGTTTAGTTCGTGAGATACATTTTGTGTTCTCAATCCTACGGAATTTTCATAATTTTTAAAATTCCGTTGGGTCAAGAATAATACGTCTAGGATGGAGCGTGATTACCCAATAAGAACCGATTCACTCTCGCTTTGAAGGTTTTATCTTTCCGTGGGTCACTCGATAACTTAATTAATTGTAGGTCCCGGCTTTTTGTCATAGTATGGAAGTCGTCAAACCATGTCGAAGTCAGCGGTTCGAAAACTCGCACCAGAGATAGTCACAATCGTACGATAATAATAATTTCTTCCTTACTTACCTACTTAAATTTTTTTCACGTTGACTTAAGCTCGCCCGAGGAATGTAATCGACGGCCTAGCACTATGTTTCTTATTTATATTAAAATAATAAAACAATAATCAATTATTAACTTACGCTACCGCAATTCGAGATACTTGTGTTATTCCTAAGAACTAAAAACAAAACATAGATTGTTTTGTTTTTAGTTCTTAGGAAAGCTTATGTTTATACAACAATTGGTAAAAAAATTGATTCGCTATGCTTCAAGATATAAAAGATATAAAAGGTCGAAATACTAATGTTTAAAACCTAACTCTTTAATTTCTGCCCTCTAACTATTTACAACCACATTTATTACTCTTAAAATCTTCAATTCTTCCGCGATCTCTAACGTCTTCCCCGTGACATCAGAATCCAAACTCAGTCCAAGTAATCTCCCCTAATCCCATCCTGCAACTTGTCGGGATTGGGGGTCAAGGTGTTGCTTGTTAACTTATTGATGTCTCTTTCGGGACGCACAAGTTGCCGACCGTTTATTTATTTAGGAACGAGCGAATGCCGCATGCGCTGTTTAGAATGACATTAGTCTGAATTTTGGAGTTATGGGTATCGGGTTTTTTTATATATATATATTTTTATATATAAACTCAACAGTTGAGTTATACATGCTTCATTGTTATGTACATAATATGTATTACATAAATCTTATTCCCATCAGTACATAAATACTAACACATAAATTTTGATAACTTTGAAATTAAAGATTCGGCCCCAGGCTGCCAAAAAACCTAAACAAAATTCAATTTTAATAATTATTCCTGCTTCTGGGCACTATTATAATTTACACAGAACTATACTTTGTAGCATTTTTTTATAAATGTCATGTAACCTTAGACAGTTCTAGAACACTTGGTAACTCTCATCAAACCATATAACACAACATGCTTTGCAATACCTATGCACCACAAAGCCATATAACCCGAGCCATCTCTACCGCAAATCTTCAATAGCATATTCAACTGAACTGACATCCGAGCGACCACTAACTATCACAACCATGTGTGATATTAACTGAATATAATATCAGTTGGCTCACTCCCTATATCACTTTGGAACTATCCAGTGTCAGAAGCAAGCTACGCCTGTGGTCCCAACATTGGTTGCGGTAACTCTTAGCCACAACTTCTTGCGTTTGACATTTGTCAAGAAGTTGGCCGTCGTATGCTGTCACCGACTAAACAAGCCTGTGAATAACGTAATAAGTTATTGTATAATCTAAACTAAAATAATATGTCTATAATGCACAAACAAAACATATACATATGTATACAAAATATGAATAAATTAAAATGTTCATTATCAAAATGTGTATTTAGGGGTAACGTCGTTTACCAAGCCCATTTGTAAACTATTGTACAAACTTAATGCAGGCAGGAACAGATTTCTAAAGAAAAAATTAAGTGCCTAGGTACTAGTAGGTATCTCACAATAATAAATTCGCCGCTCTGCTAACGCAGAGCAGTCGCTTCAAAAATCCTAGATGTAAATGCCACTTTTTATGGTCACCCATATTAGTGTCGAGAGTTAATCCTGAAGGTAAAGTTGGAAAAACAAATTTATCTGATAAGCGGCGCGTTTGCGTGTTTTAGCGCATAACAGCGACATCTAGTTTTGAATTGAAGAAGCATCCATTGCGTCACATAATTATTATGACTCAAGAACTAAGTTTTAATTATGCATATTATTTATGTAATGTAACCTCCTTGCGTATCTATATTTTATGCAAAATTAACAAGCAAATTTTCACTTGCGCCGGCAAAAAATTAAAAACAAGGCAAGCAACCTGGAAAACACGAGATTTTTCAGTTTGCAGCTGCCAAGTATATTTAACGTGGAACGAGCATAAACGTGTTGCATGCTCCCATCTCCATTCCTAGTGTAGGTTAATTAGCGTAAGTAACGACATTGCAGGCTTACTGCCACTAGGAGCATTTGTGACTTGCGAGATATCTTATCTTACAGTCACTACGCCAGCTCGAACATACGATAAGGTTATCTTTGTATCGATTCAGTACATACATAGCGTCGAATTTTTTATATTGAATCTACTAATAAATACTTTAGTTGAATACATGCAATTACAAAATAAAAATGTAATAAATACATATTTTTTTAATTTATTAATTTTATGTCAGAATTCGTCATTAGATTATGATTAAAACCTTAATGTCAATCGTTTATTTTTGTTTTTATTTCAATGGTGAAGCCCGCGGTTTTTAATTAAAACCTCCGACGCAGGCAGAGTGGACTTATTATAATACAAGCAGCCTATAAGATCAATGCTGACACATTGAGTCTTCAATGTAATATATAAGAGCACAAAAATAAATCTTCGGATGCGTAGAAAATAGACATAGTAGGTACCTCTACCTACGTATAAAAGCTGTAGATAATGATGATTCATTTTAAATCACACCTTCATTGAACAAAATTATCCTTATTCTTCCGGCGGGTGCGAGGCAGCACCAAAAGCTACCTGCAGATAGTAGCTGATGGGTCCTTTTCAACGTCACTTACTCGTAAGCAATGAAATTCTACTATGTTATAATATGTAGTACGTCAATTTTAATGTAAGTACTTTTATTAATTCTGTATTCCTTATATTGTACGTGGATGAAAGTCCGAAATAAATGACTTCTATTCTATTCTTGTCTTATGAAATTGGATGATTTTTCCTCAGCTCCTAAGAACGTGCAGACAGATGTCCGTGTGAGTAAACACGGTGTATTTGTGTAGGACGCGCCAGTCACGGTGGAACTCCCACGTAATTTTGACAAATCACTCGCTTTGAGTAGTAAATACTGCTGGGAAGGTAGGACGGATTTGTTTCAGGGTTAAGATAGTTTAAGGGCATAAAATGGAATCGTAAAAAATATGATCGTTACGTTGCAGTTAGTATTTTGTCGATGCTGTCAGAAAATTGCATTAATTATTATTAAGTAGTAGATTTTACTAGTTAGTACTACATCTTCAGACCTACAATATGAGACACTAGGAAGTAGTAATATAACGATAGTATAATACAGTGATAACGATAGTGTTTGATAAAATGAGCATTGTAGTCTGTAATTATTAGAAACATGTTCTAATAATTAATTACTTACAGAAATAGGTAAGTCCAGAAAATATGTATCTATATAGTATCGTGTAGTGGTTAAAATAAAGTAAATTAGACTTTATTTTAACCACTACACGATGTAAACTCCTACCAAAATATCATAAAAGATTTTCTACCCTGCTAAGTGGGAATTGATAAACAACATTTACCTATATAAGCTTTTATTACCACGAGACGTACCAAAACTTTTTATAACTAGCATGTTTTGCTTAATTACTTCACTTTATAATTTCAGGTTCCACCTCCACATACAGAGTTAATTTAAAACTTGACACAATGCTATAACAAAAAAGTTAGATTATAAAGACTGTACCAACTCATTCGTAGAACTCGATATCTTTATCAAACTTGGTGGAATCGGCCCGTTTAAGAAGCCATTGTTCGGTAGTGCATTTGTGGTACCTTCTGCGTCTTGACCTTCTTCCTTTATCCTTTTTATTGGGATCTTCCTTGGAAGAAGGACCAGGAGGAGTGGAGGTGGAGGGAATCGGCGCTGGAGTACAGACATGTTCTGGCTGCTCATCCCTCCTACACTTCCCAAAAGTATTCTTCGCTAACGCTCGAATAAATCTCGCTATATACATAATCACAAGGATAGTCGTCCCTATACATATTATCTTCTGAGAGGTCTCTTCGTCGATTTCCTTTTTTACAAGCATTTTGTTTGTTTTCTCGTGGTAATACAGGAATAATTTTAAAAATGTTACATTATTTGTTTATGACACGGCTTGTTGACTTTGAATGTGACGTGACTTTGCGCTGCCAGAAAAAGAAAGCGGAAAGTGGAAACTTTTCTAATTCCGGTTGATGAAGAAGTTTTGATTTAGTGTCAGAAAAGTATATCTACAACTTTATCTACAATAAACCTATGCGTTTTTTTTATACATTTATGTAGGTCTATATTTAATATAAGAGAAGGGTATTCTTTATACCTATTAAAAAATATCTAAATATAAACTCAACCAAAAAACTTTGCGACTAACCCTAAAGTAAACAGCCATAAATCTCCGCAACACATCTTTTTAACCCGTCTTTTTCTGCTCTGTGTTACCTCATAAGGACCATTGGTCCCCAAACGGTAGTACGACTTATTTACGAAAAATACTGTGTTCGAATATACTAGCATAAGTCAACATAAATCCCAAAGTTCCTGACCAATTAGTGAAGTCGTTCAGAAAAACAATCGTAATGAAACCAAGTCAGGGTTCGGGGAACTTCCCCTATTGTTCATCCGTGTGTATCTAACTTCTGATAAAGATAGTGAAACGATAGGACAATAGACGACTCATAGTAAAATATAGAAAAGAAACATTTTTGTCAAAAACTAGCCATTAGGAAAAGGAAGCTACGTCGTTCTTTGTTGTTTCGCATACATCTTGGGAGTTCTGGTGAAAGATATCCTCCTTGCAATAAAAATGCGGGTATTTTTATTTTTGATTTGGTAGGTAAAATAAAATAATTTTAGTCTAAGATATCTCGTGCCTGACTAAAAAAAATTTGATAGATTTAATATTTTCTACCTAGCCTACATATTTTTTTCAAAGTCAAATCATTTACGGAAACTCTGGAGAAATATGTAGTGATTTTTTCCGCTGCGACTGCTCCTTAATCGACATTAAACAACAAACTTGATGGTTTTTAGGTGTGTTCCTCCATATACCACCGCCACACCTCACCACGTGGCGTCCGTGGATCTCAAGATCTTCCCAACACCGCACCTTGTGTCTGGAAGCTTTGTTGTTCTCTTTCGGCAAGATATTCTCGTTGACACGTGTTTCGCCTCTCCACGAGGCATCCTCAGGACGTGTTGATTCTTCGAACGTCGGTCCGAAAGTAAAAACTACATATTTCTCTAGAGTTTCAGTAACAAAGGATTTCCGCAAGGTAACGCCTGATTCAATATCTTATCAAATAATTTGTTTGAGTTTTCAATAACATTATTCCGATATGTGACAGATCTTATGCATAATTTGCTAGAGGGTGTTTAGGTCATCATCATCAAAAAGGTCAATAGTCCTTGCTACTCATTAACAGCGTGGTTGGAGTTCCACGTACGATAGAGAAAGTATTTTTAGTGGGAGTCTTAGAACTATTTGGTCCATAACATAGAGTATCGTTACCTGATTTATTGCTCGATTCTATCAGGGACGGAAAATACCGGAGTGATTTGCAAAGTTTGGGAATAGACGACTATTGAATGACGGAAGTTTGGCGCGCTTACTTTCTGTCTGTTTTTGTGGTACATTTTATGAGAGATGTGTTTTAGTGTTGTAGTAACTTTTGTTTGCTTGTTCATCATATCAGATGTAAGAATATAGGAGATTGGATGTAGCTAAGTAAGTAAAACGGTTATGATATATTTTTGTCATAGTTCGGCTGTCGTAAACCTATTTCAGAGGGACCGAGAACGATGAGAAAATTTTGACATTTATATCCTTTACCTATATTATGTTCATGAAATATATAACGTGTATATAGACTTTCTTACATCATATTACCAATCGGACATGATTTTGGTATGTCTGACAAATGCAGTATGCTACACTTTTATTAATAATAATAATAATAATAATTTATTTTGAGTCAAACACTTATGAACTATAACAATATGTTCACTGCACTCCACACTAGGATAACCTGTGTTGTGGAGGGCAGGCTATGTTATTTATAAATAAATGTACAGTTTACAAAAATACAAAATTATAAATGAATGTACAGTTTACAGAAATTCAGGTTCCAATCCGGTAGTGATAATTTTTGCTCATTTTCCAATGAAAAGTTTAAATTAAAAACACTTAAGCACTTGATAAATAACTTATAGCAATATTCATTATATGCCACGCCAAAATATTCAGGAACAGTAGAAACTTCTATGTGTGTAGGTAATGTTAAACATTGTCAATCTCAGATATGAATAGGGTATGAGTTGCTTGATTTTAAAATTCCATGGTTGTTTGAATTTCTACAATACACACATATTAATTCAAAATTCCAAATAAGATATTTGACATCATTCTGTATCGAAGCTCATTATTTTATCCCAGCATTTTTTCTGATAAATAAAAACATATTCTTTATAACGTGATATAAACCAGATTATTATACCACCTGAGTTTTCCCTTAAACCTTAGATAAAACCGTCAGCGTTATAAAAACGTCGTCTAGGATAATGTTATGCAAAACTTCGTAATCAAGTTAAACTTTTATGGCTATGTTCCAAGCAAACTCTGTTGGCACGTACTGTAGCGGGCTATCATTGATTCACTGCTTAAAAATGCTGTTAGCGAGCTTAAAAGCTTATGAAGTCTTAAAAAAGCTAACAGCATTTTATATGGAATTGTATAGGTAACTTTGGTATCAAATTGGTTGGTTTACGATGATCATATTTTTTGCTAGATAGTAAATAGAAAGATAGTAACAAGCAACATAATATTGTGTAATACAAAATTTCGACAAATTTCTTGTGGTGGGTACATTTTAAAAGCAATTCGATGAAATGCTTCGCTATCCAATAAGTAAAATGCCAAGAATACATTTGTATGGAACTAAAGATTACTATTATACTATGTAATAATTTAATATTTTTGCTATCAAATATGTACCTGCGAGGCAGCCAGAACATTATTTAGAATGTTTTGTAAGTTAATTAAGTAAACCTAGTTATTAGAATATACAATGGAGCTGTCATAGTCGCACAGCGACATAAGCGCCTTAAAATATGAGATAATAAAAGAAAATGTAACTACAAAGTTTTGTAAAAAAAAATGGCTCAAAAATTGTTCATCAATTTTACTTAGTAAGTAAAATCAAATTCAATTTGCAATTTTTTATCATTTTACCACCTATCAAGTCTCGTCATTAGAAGCGCCGTCAGTTGGCGGCAAAATTTGTAAGTAATTAACCACCGCAAGATAGATGAGGCCTAATTACTTCACATCAGGTAGATCAACCTTTATATTTTTATTCATCTCTCAGAAGAGTGAATATTCAGCTAAGATCAAAACAGGTAGTTACTGGAAAAACAGTATATTTCCTATTCATGTAACATTTTCTGGCGTAGCCAACTACAGCGCTTGCTTGAAAACCAAAAACAGAATAAATCTTTGTTATTCTTGTTTATAGGGTCGGCTATCGATATACACGTATTTTTTTTATTATAAGACTCCAACAGTCAAAATAAGCAGATAACAAAATAAATTAGTACTTAACTGAAACTCTGGAGAAATATGTAGTGTTTTTCCGTTGCGACTGCTCCTTAACCGACATCAAAAAACAAACTTGATGGTTTTGAGGTTTGTTGGTAGTTTGTTGCTTGATGTCGGTTAAGGAGCAGTCGCAGCGGAAAAACACTACATATTTATACAGAGTTTCAGTTACAATGGATTTCGGCAAAGTAACGCCTGATTCAAACTCTTATAAATAAATTAGTCTCTAGGATAACCATTAAAGTCTATATTAACCCTTCAAAGCCTGCAATCGAATCCATTCCTAGCCGAGCGAAAACACGAATAGAACATTCATGCATTTCAATTACAAATTGAACAGAGTCCAAGGACTAGATGAAAAATGTAAATGGCCAGTGAAACAGCTCGCCACCATAAGTGGCTGCAAATCGCTTCACCGCCGTCCCGTCCAATTGTTGGGGATTTAATGGTGGGCTCTAAGCACCACGCCGATAGCGTTTAAGCCTCTACGCTATATTGATAACAGAGACGATTTTTTGTGTATTTGGTATTTTGTTTCTATTATTTGTAAAAGCCGGTAGAAATTTTTCATCGTTTTATTTTCGTCAACGCCCATATGCAACTATAAGATGATAATAAAAAATCTTATTTTACAAGCTGGTGTTTTCTTTATGCTATGGTTTTAAAAGACTAAAGATTAAATAGTCAGTAAGTTAGTATTACAGTCACCAACACTGGTGTCATAGTTTTCAAACAGCTCTAGAGGGGCGATTACACATTAACTTCCTCTGAAAGAAGTTGGGACAAAATGGAATAAGTATTAGGTATTGTAATTAAGCCTGATGTTTAAAGTTTTGACAATAGCAATGATTTTACTTACTACGTCACTATTATGAGTAATCTATATATATATATATATAGATTACTTTATTATATATATATAACTCAAAGGTGACTGACTGACTGACTGATATAGTGATCTATCAACGCACATAGGCATCTGCTAAGAAAGGATCTTTGGAAATGTCACTTTTAAAGGAGTGAAATAGGGGATGCAAGGTTTACTTGCTAATGCGAGCGAAGCCGCGAGCACCTACTAGTTTATAAACAATAATAAAATAGAATTTTTAATTATAAATATGTGAGCTTATGTACCGAATTCCGCTGCAATTAACTTTGGTTAAAATGTAAGCCGTAGCTAAAAATTCCGTGCGGTGCTTTTGGGCGATAGAGCTTTTTAGACTTTTTCTGTGGCTATTACTGCGAAGTTATTACTGCGGAGTATTCAAATGATTGGACTATCTTTTCATTAGCTACCGTTGGAACTTTAAGTTGCAACGTAAAAGCTGGTTGTTAAAAAATATTGATTTTTCTCAAAGAAGTAAGTTTATACAAATGATAGTCAGATTTTTAATATAAAAACATGTACGAGTTAAGAAAAAAGCGGATATGGTTTAGCAGTTCCAGTGTCTGCTTTTCATCCAGACGCACGCTGGTTCGAAACCGGTCCTGCAACAATGACTTGTATTTTCCAGTTATGCGTGAATTTGCACTCGTTCAACAGTGAAGGAAAACATCGTGAGGAAACCGACATGTTTGAGGACCACAATATCCAAGGACATGTGTTTTCCGTGGAAGGACCTGGGCGCCAACCACGATGTATCTGCCAAATAAAACTGTCCTAACCAATTCATTCTGCGGGGGAGTCACGACACTCAGTCATGAGGAAATACGACTCAAAGAGAGAGAGCCTGTCAACCTAAGTCAATCTCACGACGCATAGCTGCATACATCAGTAACATAATATATGACAAAACACTTAACCACATCGTAAACATAGCCAATGGCATAACAAACATAACTCAGACATGTAAGTCAAATACACTGACTGCATTTTCCGATCCCCACACAACTTTTAACCTTACTCGCATTACTATAAAGTTTAAATTTGTCTGTTAATTGTTCAGATATGTCTTTGGCCGTAGCATCTGCAATACATACTCTTGAGAGATGGCAAACAGGGGTGATATGGAAACTGAATAAGTACTTAACGGTCCCTAGGGATTTAACTGGAGGGTAAGTCTGTAATGATGTGGGGGCCATTCAAGGATGTGCTTGGAAATTTCGAGTGCAATAAATACAGGGGTACAATAAAAGAATGTGTTGTTGAAGTTTAATAAGGCTTTTCTGTATTATCAGGGACTGAGATTGCAGTGTTAGAAATGCAAGCCAAAACAAACAGAATTGAAAAAAAAAACATTTCAGCAAATTTAAAGAAGATCTTTCAACGCCCATACAGTCCTTTCCGGAATGCATTAGCATGCATGATTAAAAAATTACTGAAACGATTTTGATAAATATATAAATATATATATATATTCCCTGACATCGCACACAGCGCCACCTAATACAGAATTGGTTCAGATTGATAACACGTTTGTTAAGAAGTAAAATTTTATTTGTATGCAGTTTAAGATGATGAAGTCGATTAAATAAATCGATAAAAATATCTATAATAATTTTATAACTAGTGAGTGCTCGCGACTACGCTCGCAGCGGATGCCTATGTCATAACATCTACCATCATCCCAAATTTCAGCCCAATCGGTCCAGTGGTTTGGGCTGCACGTAGATAGATCACTATATCAGTCAGTCAGTCCCTTCAGTCTATATCAGTCAGTACCTTTGAGTTTTATATATATAGATGATATAGTCAACATAATATAACTGAGTATGGGAAGTTACAAAGGCAACAATTCCCTTTCAAGGTGCTAACAACCTTCCAGCCTAATGACCAATCATCACTGCGTAAAAGTAGCAATTACCACTCCAGTAACCATTAGTTAATGCTCACGGGAAGCTATTAAACAGTTTAGAAGGCACATTCAAACGTAACAATTAAAACTAATATTGCATAGAGTTACAATCATTTCCTGATATTATCTCTGTTAGGTTTAGTTTGGAAATGTTATAAAAAAACATAACATGAGTCTAGCAAACTAAGGTAGTCTTAACTACAATTATTTTTTGTAAAACATCGCACCCTATTTTTAGAGTACAGCCAGAAATATTATATCGTGGCATAATTCAGGATTCAAGTTGCGTTGCTGATGATAAAATACCAAACAAACAACCATCAGATGTAGTTTTCAATTCAGGATCGAATAAATGTAGCAAAATTCATACCTGTATTTGAGCGACTTGCGGCTCAATGCATAACAGTATCCGTTTGCTGCTGATAAAGCCAGTACTTGGATGGGTGACCGGTGCAAAGAGACAAAAAAGAATTTATATCTGAGTGCTTTCATGGGTCATTATAAGCAAATAGTATGACTCTTTTTGATGCTATAAATATACTTACTTTACTTTCTTCTGCACAGAAGGTACTGCAGTCGTTAAGCCATGTTAGAGATCCTATAGGCAGTTTGAAAACTCTGAGTGGTTTGAAAGCTCTCTCCCTACGTGACTCTCCTACAAACGTACATACTATATGTACTAGATATAATATCAAGCCTTGAATATCACTCTAATCAATTACCAAAGAAAAATCATTATTCTTTTGTGTTTGGGCGGTTTCCTTGACAAGTCGGCAACGTAAATATATTAAAGGAACCAGACGGAAATTGTTTTACTCGTACTAATTACGCTATCGTTCTAAGAATTGATTTCTTGGAACCATTTATCAATTACGATATTTTTGGTAATTATATATCGTGTGCGATATATTGTTGCTCTATATCCTGACATGTATATGCAATTAAATTCATTAATCATATTTGTTTGCTTGATTTCTTAGTCTCCGGTTGCCAAATACGATAATTACCAGATCTATACGATATAGATAGTAGGTTAATACGCCGTCTGTAACGTTGTTTTTAACTAAATTAATTGCAGTATTAAAATTAAATGTCATATAGTAGCACAAAATACAGAATACATATTGTAGTAGATAACTAATTTGTCAAAAAATCACATTTATCTACTATCACATTTATCACTCTACGCGATAAGGCCGCCCAATGTACCTAGATTAAGTAATTTTACTATAAATTGTTTCTGTATTTTGTTTTCTGGTGTACAATAAAGTTATATTGATTGATTTATTTCAATGTTACCTTTCAAAATTCTGCTCTGTATGGCGATACAGTAATATATGAAAAACCCCACTACAAGATCTTCAATATCCATTAACTATCTACTAAAGCATAACTAAATAAGTACCTAAGAGTATACTCAGGTATTTAACCGTGATCTATTAGACTAAAAAAAAAAAACGTAGTGAGGCACAATTCTTGTAAAAAAATGCCAACCAGTTACAACCAAAGTTTTTATTACTACACGCCCTTATACGATTTGTTTATTTTTATCTGACTCGAAGAAACATCGGCAACGTCTTTACTTTGTATGGAAGTTACGCCTCTCTACAGGGTAACAGGTAACATTTTTTCTTAAATTTTTAACATCGACAGGAAAGCGATATGTACGAGAACTGCAAAATTCTAGGATAAGTGTCATCCATGGAAGAATCTGGGTGCCTAAGTCGATCTACTTACCCAAAAAATTTCCGGAATAAAAAAAAAAATCATATACCAAGTATACATTGAGGAGCTATCCTATTTTCTTTCCACTTATATGTCCTACATAAATTTACTAAGATGTTTTTTTTTAAATGGATGAGTCGTTTCTATGTTTCAGACACCACTAACCTTGTTAAACGAAGGTTACCTTTATCTAAATGGACGGCTAATGACTGTTTAGAATGGTATTTCTATTGACATGATAACTTAACCGACGAGGTTTGAGATGATTAGAATACCTATAAATTAGTTTGTGTGTCATGAGATGCCTGGCTAAAAAAGGTTGATTCGTTTTTCTGAGAAACTCAAGCAAACTAGTTGAATTCCCAAATACAATAGAAGGGTACGTACTAAATAAAAAAAAAACAAGGGAATACCATTAATCGAATGTCTTGGACTGTTTCAAAAGACAGGATTCATTTTAAAGCAAGGAAAAGGAACAATTTTTTTTGTTAATATTTCGTATGCATTATTTGATCTGAATTTTAACACTAAATAGATAATCAATACTTGGTCGCCATTTATTGGACATAAGCACAGAGGCATTCAAGCAAAACAATAATTTAAATTAACTACACATTGACATTAATGAACTGCGGAATGATTCATCAATCAGTTATCAGAATAGGTATTTACAATAACAAAAGTTACATTTTGCATTTTTATTGTCAGTGTTTATTTTGTTTCATAAAAGTATTGTTATTGTCAACACAGACCTTTAAAGAACCCAGATTAATCTTTTCTCCTCATTAAAATTGGTAAAAATAGATTTTTACAAAGAGATAGAGAAACAGGTAGACTTTTTTAGGGTAAAAAGAATTTCTATTTCTCATATATATTGTGTCTAAAAATACAATATAATTCACCTGATACTAAATGAAAAAATCGTATAGCTATTTCTGATTCAACTAACAGATCGTTTACTCAGTGGCCGTTTTATTATATCTGTCAATGACAGATCTTGGCACTACGGGTGAAGCCGCATAACACAGCTAGTTCAAAATAAAACATAGGATATCTAACTATACCTATATACACCTCAAATGGTAGGTACCTACTGCGATATTGCAAAATCAAACACTTTTTGTCGCACGTCTAAAAATGTGACATGCAAATTAAACTATTACGTTGATAATTTCGTGTGAATGTTATTAATTATTGCCATTATTACGTAATGTTTGTTATGACTAGTCATTGCTACCCATTTCGCTTGAATAAAATATTAGGTCCGCAAATAGTCTAAAAGTTTAGGTCTAATTGAAACATAACATTCAGATATTATATAGGTATTATATCCGTTATGTAAAACCGACGACACAAGCGTTTGCTTAGTGTGGGGCTAGATGGCGCTGTGTGCAATGTCCCGGAATATTCATTTATTTATTTAGATAGGTGTATGATTATTAGTTTAGTATTTATATAGATAAAAACAAATTCAGGTTCTTGTGTCCATTTGTGCCCACAGGCTAAGATTATAGCTTATTTAAATCTCTGGAAGAAATTACAAGCAAAACTAAAATAGCTTTTATCTGTGTTATATAAAAACCAAATAGCATACATATTCTATTGCAAAAAGGTTTCTGTTACTTGAAATGAGCGGAAAAGAACTCAAAATAAATTTGACCCTCTGGTTACTCATGTAACTGCTAGGATAACCTTAGTAACATTTCACTGGCAATGAGTTAAAATAATTGTCCACTTGTATTTCTATTCTCAATGATCTTCTTCTTTTTATTTATTTGAGAGTGGCTAACTCTGATGTCGAGAGTTTTCAAACCGCCGTGAGGGCCTCTGACATGACTTAACGACTGCCGAACTAGATAAACAGCTGGGACCTATAATTTAACTAAAATGGAATGCCATTTTTCGGTCATCCATCCAAGGACTGACCGCGTCGACCTTTGCTTAACATACAATTGCATGCGATTGCCTCCGCTAGCTGAGCTACGGGCGCTTGTCAATGGTAAAAAAAAACAGTAAACCAACCCATTTTGTGGTTCGAAGAGTTAGAAGCAATAAACGTTTTAAGAATGCGTATTGCGTATCGTAACCAAACTATAGCCATAAACTGAACTACCCTTTGACGGCAGAACATATAAATTTTGCCAGGTCATGGAGCTTTAAAAAAGCTTTGGAGGTTGTAGGTGTACGTGAAACGTTATCAAATATTCTCAAAATCACTTTTAATGACGTTTCCGTGAATTGAATGACACGTTAAATTGTAGGTCTACAGTAGCAGTCGTTATGTCAGAGACCTTTAGGGCGGCTTGATAAACTCTCGACACCAGAGTTGGCCACTCTCATTCGATAAGAAGATAAGAAAGAGAAGATCACTTTCATTAGGGCCCACTTCTGAAACATAAAGTTTAAATGGCTTGGCCAAAACGGATATAATTTAATTGAAAGGTTTCGAAATTCACGGATTAAACGCGTAACTTATATATTTTAAAACGTTTAGTCGAAATGATAACTTGTAAAAAACGAATCGGTTAAAAACAAACATTCGGAAAACTTTCTTTCAGTCCCAAAATCTATAAAGATTAATGATTAAAACTCAAAGGTGACTGACTGACTGACATAGTGATCTATCAACGTACAGCCCAAACCACTGGACGGATAGGGCTGAAATTTGGCATGCAGGTAGATGTTAATATGACGTAGGCATCTGCTAAGAAAGCATTTTTAGAAATGCCACTTTTAAAGGGGTGAAATAAGGGATGCAAGTTTTACCCTTTAATGCGAGCGATGCCGCAAGCACCTACTAGTTCAACATTATAAAGACAACCTTATGGCGAATTTATAACGAACCAAAATAATTACCTACATAATAATATATATCATGCGTTTATTTCTACGCTCTCCGTCCCAGTACCTACAACATCTGTCGTCAGGCGGAACTCAATAAAAATACCATAAAAACAACAACCACAAAACTAGAGTCCAAATTTGTGACACAACGCAAAGTGACAAGTGCGTTGTTTGATCATCGGAGCATGCCGCCCTCGAACGAATGTATGGGTGTTTTAGTGGATACGGTATTTTAATTAACATGTATGGAAAATTTTGTTTGACTTTGTTTTTGTTACTTGAGATTATGTCTTAATAAAATATTATTTTCTACGTGGTACGTCGGCGGAATAGCCGTCAATAATATATGGATTCTATATTATTTATAAAAAACACAAATGGATTATACGAAACTGAGTTATCCGCATCTAAAAGAAGTAGCATGGGATCGCAGAAAATTTGGCCAATTACCTCCAAAGTTGTATAGATGGCACCGGACAATAATAATATTTTTTTGAAGAAATGAACATTTTGTTTTATTTCTAGTTCAATATTTACTAGTAGTAATAATCTCTAACTTTATTTATATTGGATATTAACATTAACTCGATAGTAAAACATAGCTGTTAGACGGACGCTAGACGTTTTAGACTCAACTCAATTTTTCGTAAACTTTTCCATAAGGAACCATACTTTAACCCTGAACCCCCATTATTTCAAGCCCGCGTAAACACAGTTTTATCGATCGTTAATTAGAGCAGTGTTATAATTAAAGTTTGTACAAAAACACTCCATCATTGATAACATCTACTCACTAGTTATGGTTTTGACACTGGCTACTGATACAGATCTCAATAGACCGGCTTCGTTTTTTAAAGGAAGGTAAATATTTTGTTACATAATACTCACTAAAGGTTAACGCTTAGAAGTCAAATTTGATCTATTTTATCGTATACGTCTTTTTTACTGGTTTATCTTAATTATATCTTCATTCAACTGTAATATTATGTAAGGTTAGTACCTAGAATTTGTTCTAGAATTTTGTTCTTGTTTCAACAAATCAAATATCGTAGTTTACTTTATTGTGTATTATTTTGAATTACTATTACATAAGTTGACTTTATTATCATTATCTTGTGTGGTTTTTTTTTCACTAAACTTTCCACTATTAAGAACATTTATAATTAAAACTTTATAAGTTATAGAAATATATAAAAACACAAGATCCAGATAATACAAAACAAACAATAAAAAACACCTTCCAAGCAAGTTACATAAAATCAAAAACAGTCCAAATAAAGTTCTGTAAAAATGTTTGAACAAATAATACTCTTACTAAACCGATACTTTGTCACAGTTTTTGTTCAGAGCTTATAA
Organism: Macaria notata; assembly: GCA_927399415.1. NCBI lineage: Eukaryota > Metazoa > Arthropoda > Insecta > Lepidoptera > Geometridae > Macaria > Macaria notata. Next base: position 10,732,332 of record OV656731.1, on the reverse strand, counting down.
ACTTAAACCTTCTTTTATTGATGTCTATATTGTTAAGAGGAGTGAGACATGAAAATTTAGTTTTTATTTAAATATACATATACAGCGAAAAAAATCTTACAAAACACTGATATTTTACAAAAAAAACTTATTCTCCGTAGCCAAAAACGGCTAGCAGGATTATTAATATTATATAATTAATAACACAAAGGAGTTCACTTGTTTAAAAAAAATGTCCTCAAATATGTTAGTTTCCTCACGATGCTGGTCTTTAAGTTTGGCAAGGAAATCCTAAAAACAAGTTATTAGTATGGCACTGGGATTGAAAAGGAGTGAGAGTCAAACCACTATTTTTTTAAATATTTTAAACCTGATAAATATCGTAAAATTTTCAAAATTATCTGTTAAGTAATATTAATTTTAATTTTATACCGTGAAATTTATTTTACAAACTACAGTCTCCCCTTAAATTCACTATCAGAACAAAATTCTCTCAATTCCATTGGCAAATAAATCTAGATTTATACTTCGAAAGTTCTTTTCTACTTTTATTGCAGATTCAAATAGCTTCGTAAAAACTAATGGTTGAATCTCAACTGAATATTAAAAGGTACTTGTATATGAGATGCGTAAAAATAAATTTGCGAATGGAATTAGTTTCTGATTTATGTGAAAATGGGGTATCAAGTAATTTGATTATTGTATTCAGCAAATGGGTTGGAATACGAAAGTTTATCACAAGTTTTAAAGAAAAATCTTTACCAAACAGCGAGATTTCTTATTTAAGCCCTTTTCTAAATTGTATACATTTTGAAAGTAACTCAACAACGAACAAAGAAAACTTCAGCATCTGTAAAAAAAAAGCAAAGCAATGTTACATTCAGAATGCTGCTCCTTATATTATAAACAACAGATAACGTTGCTTAATATCAAGCAAGTTGTGTCAAGCGTAAGCCTAACATGCATTGAAAAATAAACGTCAAATGCCATAAAACACATTATAACCATTATGTCAAAACAAGATTACAAAGTAAATCCAATACAGGAACTGCACCGTGTCCAACGCAAACTAATATTTGAAATACTTATTATTCATGCGCATCCTGGAAGTTCCGTCCAACAAAGGGTAATCAGGGATCCGCAGTTCCTTTAGCTATGCATCGTTTTATCACATTACGTATTCACTGCACCCTTGAGAAAGTAGTTCGTAAGTGGTCAGTGTTGCATGGAGGTGGGGTTACTAGATGTGACAACGTCTGCATAATTCTAAATTTAAAATAAATCTTTGTTGGTACTTAGAGATACTCGCAATATTACATAGTATTGTAAGATAGATAACGTGTTAATTACTACCGATATTTATAAAAAAGAAACAGGTAAACTAGATTAATAATTCAATTTTCTTCAGTATGTTCTGTTTCGAAGATATACAACATACTATAAAAATACAAACAGTTCAATCTTTATCTGTATTTCTTTAAAAGGTAAATATTGGTATTCAAATGTGTATGTGATGACAGAAAGGCAAATTATGATGCCAACAATCTTCTTTCCGCCTGACTTCTGACATATTACTCGACTCACGGAAGCAAGCGCCCCAGATTTCAATCATACTTTGTTTTTTGCACCCATCCACATACCGACCGCAGCGTCATCTGCAGTTGTTTATCTTTCATAATACCAGATTGCACTGAACAATCAGCATAGCTAGATACCTACATGTACGCTTGTGAATATAATTATTATAGAAAAAAAATACACAAACCACAAATATCCAAAATATTATGCACTAGTCTCTTCCGACCCCACTAGATCCGGACGTCCAGGGTAAACAGTGCCATTTTAGCGCAGCGCTCACTCGTTGATGGTGTTTCATTACACCGGACTGTGCAAATGCATCTGCTCCCGAGATAATCGGGCAGCTTACGACGATCGGAAAACAATACTGGATGGAAGCCGGGGATTGTGTTTTGTGATATGTTATGGTTGAGTGTTGGTGGTTTGTTCATTAAAACGTATTTTTAGAATGTTTTTTTTTTCATTTTTGATGTATGTAGGTTGTTATTTTATGCACGCACATTGTGTCAAATGAATCAGAATTCATTAAGTATAAAAGAAGGGGTTTTGCCATCATACTCGTATAAATGAAAATTCACATTCATTAATTTACTTGCAAAATATGAGATTGTATGTAAAAAGTTGCTAGAAATTTGAGCACCTAAATTGAAAAATTACAACATACAAATATACTTCTAGTAAAACAGAAACTAACAGATTTGATAATCAGATAGAGCATTCAGATCATTTTATTCATAAATATATTTTCTCTTGATTGACATAATCCCATCAAAAGCTAGATCTCATTTACATACTACGACGAAGTAAAGCTATATGTCTTTTTCTTATTGAATAACTAGCGGCCCGTCCCGGCTTCGCACGGGCATTAAACATTACATTTGGATTTGTTAATTTTAACACATTCATAATAATAATAATAATATGACACATATTCATCCCTTTTTGCGTCGAGCTCCTAAAAAAGAGTAAATAAAAAAAAATAAGAATAATTAAATTCAGATATTATTTAATGATTTTTTTGTATTTATGTGTTTTTTTTTGTATATTTTTGGGGTTTTTTTTTGATATATTTTTTTAATTTTTTGTTTTTTTTTTTTTCAATTATTGAGGTCATAACCCTAAAAGAAAATACATTTATTTTGTTAGAGCTTCTCTGTAAACAATATTTGATGTTGTTTTATTTTGTGGCAGCAAAATAAATTGATTTTCAGGGGCTCCGACTCGCGATAGACCAACATACAGTTGACCATGAGTAAAACATTTCTTTCGCAGATCGATCCCTACTAATTCGAAGGTTTGGCCTTGGGACTTGTTAATTGTTAATGCGAAAGATGTTTTTACCGGAAATTGAAGCCGTTTAAATGGGATTGGCAGATCAGTTGGGATCATCGGTATCCTCGGTATATGAGCTAGTTGACCACCTGCTGGGCCAGTGATAATAGTTGCTACTATTAAATTGTCCTTTAACTCCTTAATAAGCAGCCTCGTCCCATTACACATGCTCGGAGGGTTTAAATTTCTTAAAAGCATGATTGGGATTCCGATTTTTAACGTCAATTCATGGGGTGGCAGTCCAGAAGGGTTCAACGAATTTAAAAATTCCTGTGGATAATGGACTGCATCTTCAATATTCGTTACAGTGTCGATCGATTTGTATGTTTTTGTTTGGCCGGGGACTTTTTGAACAATCAGATTGTTTATTTCATTGACAGTATCATTCTTAGGTGATACTATAGCCCGAGAACACAGCCAATGGAAGTCTCTTTCGTGCAAATTCTCGATATCAGGGTATACAGAATCTATTAAATTTTCCAAATTATGGAGTATTTGGCCTAGAGACTCATCCAGAAGAATGTCACAATGACCGCTTAAATTTGGAGTTGGAAAAATTCCTTCCCCAAGTTTTAGCAGTTGCTGTGGGAAATCGCTATCAGTGATTCCATGAAGATGAGCTCTCATATTTGTCCTTAATTTTAATGTTTCAATCGTAGTCCATAAGGGAGACGATTTCAAGCATGCCTTGATGATATCTGCTCGCGTGCCTCTGTTAATAACGGGGAGAGTCTGTCGAAAATCTCCAGCAAATACAAAAGTAATCCCGCCCATGACTGCAGAGGAGTTCCTTAGATCCTGTAAGGTTCTGTTCACGGCCTCTATATGTGCTCTATGGCTCATCGTGCATTCGTCCCACATAATCAATGAGGCGTCTTGTAGTAATTTACCAATAGGTCCATTTTTGCGGATGGAACATGTAGATTGTTGTTCAAGATTGACGGATAGTGGAAGTTTAAAAGTAGAATGAGCAGTTTTGCCATCCTTCAAGAGAGTTGCAGCAATTCCTGAGGAAGCAACTGCTATTGCTATCTTCCCTGATTGTCTTATCTTAGCAAGTATCAAATTTGCAAGAAACGTCTTTCCCGTTCCACCAGGTGCATCCAAAAAGAAAACTTTTCTTTTGTCATGAATGACGCTATCGACTATAGTTTCAAAAGCATGTCTTTGATCTGGGACTAACTTTGGCAGGTTTTCATTGACAAAAGCGGTCAAATTATTTGTATCATAGCGATGAGTCATAGTCTCTGCTGCATTGCTTTCTGTACGAACTGATGATGGTAATCCGAAATCACTTAGGCTTTTGTCATTTAATTGCAACAGTTTATTTTCTATTTTTATCAAACCTTCGTTATAAATGTCCTCATTGTATGGTAAGGTGATGTCTTGATTTTGCTGTCTGATTCTGTGTCTAATATCTTCACATAAATCGTCTTTGAAAATGTTCCATAATTTTAATGGTTCCGATGGCTGACAAAATAAAAGTATGACCACAAACAATTCTCTCAATTGTAATGGACATTGAGAAAGCGAAGCTTCTCTGAGAGTATTTTCCCAATGGTCATCGTTTTCTAGCAAACCTCTAGCACGGCAAGCAGCTTGATACGTTTCTTTCAGAACTCCGTCAACGGTTTTCAAGTACTGGAATGAAGTTGGACCGCGTACGTGGTGCAGCAACATCCTAAGATAGAAACACTCGGATTGAGAAGGATGGACACCGTAGACTCTACCTAAAGCGGAATCTTTTTTTATGCCTGGATAGCCAACTACATTCTCACCACGCTTCCTTCTGGTGAACTTATTATTGGCCCATGTGTAGTATTGCGGGACTTCGTGGTAAAGAAGTGTTTTTGCGAATTCATCTTCATTACAGAGCTCAAAAAAAGCCAGCAATGTTGTTTTACGTGGATTTTGGGCCACTTGTACAGCCGTTTCTGTGGTAAAATACACCCTTTGGCCATTTTCTAAGTGGACAGCTAACTGCAAAACTGTAGGATGCCGCTCATGGATCGGGAATTCGAATATTCGATAAGTCCTCACATTTTGTTCAGCGAGCCGTTGAGAACGCTGCAAACTGGATTCTCGCGCGCGTATTTGAGCGGTTCTCATATTTTGTTCAGCGAGCCGTTGCGAACGCTCGGTACTCGACTCTCTAGCACGCGATTGTGCCACATATTGTCTATGAATTGAAAGACGATTTTCAGTTTCTGATGAAGATTCTTCATTTCGACGTATTTTTGATGCCCTGGCCTGGGAACTATTTCTAGAAAGTTGAGATCTTGATCTTTTAGGCATTTCAAAATGACAAAAGAAAAAATGCCTTTGAACTAAATTAGCATAACTGTAAGCTATATATGCTACTATATTACAACGTACACAACTACCTACTATTTATTAAAATTAAATTGAAAATCATGAAAAATATTCAAGTAATTTATTAGGTTAATAACTAAGTGAACAATATTTTATATAAATGGGTTTAGTTCTGAAAAGAACTTTTTAAATCGGTTTAGTTACTTACTAAACGAATTATTATCAAGCGTAAATTCCGCACACGTCCATCACGTAGGGAGCCGACCGCGCGAGTAAGCCGCGCGGCAAGTTTATTTCGTGATCTTAACCCCCCTCCCGTACCCCTGCCCGAGTGACGCCTACAACGCATAGCTAGCCGAATACAGTTTATTTTTTAATTTTTTTTTAACTCGTGATATCTTTTGAATGGATTGTCAGAATCGAATAATTCAAAAAGTAATATAAAGATATTGAAGCAGTCTTAAATAATACATCATTTATTTTGATAAGGGTTAATACCAAGGTACAAATAAAGAGCTTTTTGTAGCGGTGGTATTTTAATTTCTTTTTTTCAATAAAAAAACGCTTATTGTGACATGACTGTAATAGTTAGAGATATAGCTTTACTTCGTCGTAGTATGTAAATGAGATCTAGCTTTTGATGGGATTATGTCAATCAAGAGAAAATATATTTATGAATAAAATGATCTGAATGCTCTATCTGATTATCAAATCTGTTAGTTTCTGTTTTACTAGAAGTATATTTGTATGTTGTAATTTTTCAATTTAGGTGCTCAAATTTCTAGCAACTTTTTACATACAATCTCATATTTTGCAAGTAAATTAATGAATGTGAATTTTCATTTATACGAGTATGATGGCAAAACCCCTTCTTTTATACTTAATGAATTCTGATTCATTTGACACAATGTGCGTGCATAAAATAACAACCTACATACATCAAAAATGAAAAAAAAAACATTCTAAAAATACGTTTTAATGAACAAACCACCAACACTCAACCATAACATATCACAAAACACAATCCCCGGCTTCCATCCAGTATTGTTTTCCGATCGTCGTAAGCTGCCCGATTATCTCGGGAGCAGATGCATTTGCACAGTCCGGTGTAATGAAACACCATCAACGAGTGAGCGCTGCGCTAAAATGGCACTGTTTACCCTGGACGTCCGGATCTAGTGGGGTCGGAAGAGACTAGTGCATAATATTTTGGATATTTGTGGTTTGTGTATTTTTTTTCTATAATAATTATATTCACAAGCGTACATGTAGGTATCTAGCTATGCTGATTGTTCAGTGCAATCTGGTATTATGAAAGATAAACAACTGCAGATGACGCTGCGGTCGGTATGTGGATGGGTGCAAAAAACAAAGTATGATTGAAATCTGGGGCGCTTGCTTCCGTGAGTCGAGTAATATGTCAGAAGTCAGGCGGAAAGAAGATTGTTGGCATCATAATTTGCCTTTCTGTCATCACATACACATTTGAATACCAATATTTACCTTTTAAAGAAATACAGATAAAGATTGAACTGTTTGTATTTTTATAGTATGTTGTATATCTTCGAAACAGAACATACTGAAGAAAATTGATGAGCTAGTTGACCACCTGCTGGGCCAGTGATAATAGTTGCTACTATTAAATTGTCCTTTAACTCCTTAATAAGCAGCCTCGTCCCATTACACATGCTCGGAGGGTTTAAATTTCTTAAAAGCATGATTGGGATTCCGATTTTTAACGTCAATTCATGGGGTGGCAGTCCAGAAGGGTTCAACGAATTTAAAAATTCCTGTGGATAATGGACTGCATCTTCAATATTCGTTACAGTGTCGATCGATTTGTATGTTTTTGTTTGGCCGGGGACTTTTTGAACAATCAGATTGTTTATTTCATTGACAGTATCATTCTTAGGTGATACTATAGCCCGAGAACACAGCCAATGGAAGTCTCTTTCGTGCAAATTCTCGATATCAGGGTATACAGAATCTATTAAATTTTCCAAATTATGGAGTATTTGGCCTAGAGACTCATCCAGAAGAATGTCACAATGACCGCTTAAATTTGGAGTTGGAAAAATTCCTTCCCCAAGTTTTAGCAGTTGCTGTGGGAAATCGCTATCAGTGATTCCATGAAGATGAGCTCTCATATTTGTCCTTAATTTTAATGTTTCAATCGTAGTCCATAAGGGAGACGATTTCAAGCATGCCTTGATGATATCTGCTCGCGTGCCTCTGTTAATAACGGGGAGAGTCTGTCGAAAATCTCCAGCAAATACAAAAGTAATCCCGCCCATGACTGCAGAGGAGTTCCTTAGATCCTGTAAGGTTCTGTTCACGGCCTCTATATGTGCTCTATGGCTCATCGTGCATTCGTCCCACATAATCAATGAGGCGTCTTGTAGTAATTTACCAATAGGTCCATTTTTGCGGATGGAACATGTAGATTGTTGTTCAAGATTGACGGATAGTGGAAGTTTAAAAGTAGAATGAGCAGTTTTGCCATCCTTCAAGAGAGTTGCAGCAATTCCTGAGGAAGCAACTGCTATTGCTATCTTCCCTGATTGTCTTATCTTAGCAAGTATCAAATTTGCAAGAAACGTCTTTCCCGTTCCACCAGGTGCATCCAAAAAGAAAACTTTTCTTTTGTCATGAATGACGCTATCGACTATAGTTTCAAAAGCATGTCTTTGATCTGGGACTAACTTTGGCAGGTTTTCATTGACAAAAGCGGTCAAATTATTTGTATCATAGCGATGAGTCATAGTCTCTGCTGCATTGCTTTCTGTACGAACTGATGATGGTAATCCGAAATCACTTAGGCTTTTGTCATTTAATTGCAACAGTTTATTTTCTATTTTTATCAAACCTTCGTTATAAATGTCCTCATTGTATGGTAAGGTGATGTCTTGATTTTGCTGTCTGATTCTGTGTCTAATATCTTCACATAAATCGTCTTTGAAAATGTTCCATAATTTTAATGGTTCCGATGGCTGACAAAATAAAAGTATGACCACAAACAATTCTCTCAATTGTAATGGACATTGAGAAAGCGAAGCTTCTCTGAGAGTATTTTCCCAATGGTCATCGTTTTCTAGCAAACCTCTAGCACGGCAAGCAGCTTGATACGTTTCTTTCAGAACTCCGTCAACGGTTTTCAAGTACTGGAATGAAGTTGGACCGCGTACGTGGTGCAGCAACATCCTAAGATAGAAACACTCGGATTGAGAAGGATGGACACCGTAGACTCTACCTAAAGCGGAATCTTTTTTTATGCCTGGATAGCCAACTACATTCTCACCACGCTTCCTTCTGGTGAACTTATTATTGGCCCATGTGTAGTATTGCGGGACTTCGTGGTAAAGAAGTGTTTTTGCGAATTCATCTTCATTACAGAGCTCAAAAAAAGCCAGCAATGTTGTTTTACGTGGATTTTGGGCCACTTGTACAGCCGTTTCTGTGGTAAAATACACCCTTTGGCCATTTTCTAAGTGGACAGCTAACTGCAAAACTGTAGGATGCCGCTCATGGATCGGGAATTCGAATATTCGATAAGTCCTCACATTTTGTTCAGCGAGCCGTTGAGAACGCTGCAAACTGGATTCTCGCGCGCGTATTTGAGCGGTTCTCATATTTTGTTCAGCGAGCCGTTGCGAACGCTCGGTACTCGACTCTCTAGCACGCGATTGTGCCACATATTGTCTATGAATTGAAAGACGATTTTCAGTTTCTGATGAAGATTCTTCATTTCGACGTATTTTTGATGCCCTGGCCTGGGAACTATTTCTAGAAAGTTGAGATCTTGATCTTTTAGGCATTTCAAAATGACAAAAGAAAAAATGCCTTTGAACTAAATTAGCATAACTGTAAGCTATATATGCTACTATATTACAACGTACACAACTACCTACTATTTATTAAAATTAAATTGAAAATCATGAAAAATATTCAAGTAATTTATTAGGTTAATAACTAAGTGAACAATATTTTATATAAATGGGTTTAGTTCTGAAAAGAACTTTTTAAATCGGTTTAGTTACTTACTAAACGAATTATTATCAAGCGTAAATTCCGCACACGTCCATCACGTAGGGAGCCGACCGCGCGAGTAAGCCGCGCGGCAAGTTTATTTCGTGATCTTAACCCCCCTCCCGTACCCCTGCCCGAGTGACGCCTACAACGCATAGCTAGCCGAATACAGTTTATTTTTTAATTTTTTTTTAACTCGTGATATCTTTTGAATGGATTGTCAGAATCGAATAATTCAAAAAGTAATATAAAGATATTGAAGCAGTCTTAAATAATACATCATTTATTTTGATAAGGGTTAATACCAAGGTACAAATAAAGAGCTTTTTGTAGCGGTGGTATTTTAATTTCTTTTTTTCAATAAAAAAACGCTTATTGTGACATGACTGTAATAGTTAGAGATATGCAATTAAATGACAAAAGCCTAAGTGATTTCGGATTACCATCATCAGTTCGTACAGAAAGCAATGCAGCAGAGACTATGACTCATCGCTATGATACAAATAATTTGACCGCTTTTGTCAATGAAAACCTGCCAAAGTTAGTCCCAGATCAAAGACATGCTTTTGAAACTATAGTCGATAGCGTCATTCATGACAAAAGAAAAGTTTTCTTTTTGGATGCACCTGGTGGAACGGGAAAGACGTTTCTTGCAAATTTGATACTTGCTAAGATAAGACAATCAGGGAAGATAGCAATAGCAGTTGCTTCCTCAGGAATTGCTGCAACTCTCTTGAAGGATGGCAAAACTGCTCATTCTACTTTTAAACTTCCACTATCCGTCAATCTTGAACAACAATCTACATGTTCCATCCGCAAAAATGGACCTATTGGTAAATTACTACAAGACGCCTCATTGATTATGTGGGACGAATGCACGATGAGCCATAGAGCACATATAGAGGCCGTGAACAGAACCTTACAGGATCTAAGGAACTCCTCTGCAGTCATGGGCGGGATTACTTTTGTATTTGCTGGAGATTTTCGACAGACTCTCCCCGTTATTAACAGAGGCACGCGAGCAGATATCATCAAGGCATGCTTGAAATCGTCTCCCTTATGGACTACGATTGAAACATTAAAATTAAGGACAAATATGAGAGCTCATCTTCATGGAATCACTGATAGCGATTTCCCACAGCAACTGCTAAAACTTGGGGAAGGAATTTTTCCAACTCCAAATTTAAGCGGTCATTGTGACATTCTTCTGGATGAGTCTCTAGGCCAAATACTCCATAATTTGGAAAATTTAATAGATTCTGTATACCCTGATATCGAGAATTTGCACGAAAGAGACTTCCATTGGCTGTGTTCTCGGGCTATAGTATCACCTAAGAATGATACTGTCAATGAAATAAACAATCTGATTGTTCAAAAAGTCCCCGGCCAAACAAAAACATACAAATCGATCGACACTGTAACGAATATTGAAGATGCAGTCCATTATCCACAGGAATTTTTAAATTCGTTGAACCCTTCTGGACTGCCACCCCATGAATTGACGTTAAAAATCGGAATCCCAATCATGCTTTTAAGAAATTTAAACCCTCCGAGCATGTGTAATGGGACGAGGCTGCTTATTAAGGAGTTAAAGGACAATTTAATAGTAGCAACTATTATCACTGGCCCAGCAGGTGGTCAACTAGCTCATATACCGAGGATACCGATGATCCCAACTGATCTGCCAATCCCATTTAAACGGCTTCAATTTCCGGTAAAAACATCTTTCGCATTAACAATTAACAAGTCCCAAGGCCAAACCTTCGAATTAGTAGGGATCGATCTGCGAAAGAAATGTTTTACTCATGGTCAACTGTATGTTGGTCTATCGCGAGTCGGAGCCCCTGAAAATCAATTTATTTTGCTGCCACAAAATAAAACAACATCAAATATTGTTTACAGAGAAGCTCTAACAAAATAAATGTATTTTCTTTTAGGGTTATGACCTCAATAATTGAAAAAAAAAAAACAAAAAATTAAAAAAATATATCAAAAAAAAACCCCAAAAATATACAAAAAAAAACACATAAATACAAAAAAATCATTAAATAATATCTGAATTTAATTATTCTTATTTTTTTTTTATTTACTCTTTTTTAGGAGCTCGACGCAAAAAGGGATGAATATGTGTCATATTATTATTATTATTATGAATGTGTTAAAATTAACAAATCCAAATGTAATGTTTAATGCCCGTGCGAAGCCGGGACGGGCCGCTAGTTGTAGATAATGGTGTGTTCTAAAAAAATGTAGTATATCATTTTGTTCTATCATCAATAGTTTTCGCAGCGCACGCGATGTAAGGTAGTTTTTTGATATTTTTTTCACACCTTGGATTACGTTATCGTAATTTTAGTAAGGATGCCTATTTTTTTTGAAAATGAAATATAGCATATGTCACTCAGAAATGATGTAGCTTTCCAACAGTGAAAGAATTTTTCAAATCTGCCAAGTAGTTTCGGAGCCTATTCAATTCATACAAACAAACAAACAAACAAAAAATCAAACCTTTCCTCTTTATAATATTATAGTATAGTATATAGTATAGATAGTGGCCAACTCTGATGTCGAGATATAATCAAGAGGCCCTAAGGGCTTCTGACATGGCTGTAGGTAAATACATTCTACACAAACCTTATAAGACAGCACCTCTCCGTACGCTGTCTCATCTTATTATACTAAAAGCGCCGTCAGTTTCAGTAATTACTATGTACACGACATCTTTGCCGCTATCGTGTGAAATGTCTAAAACTTGCCATTCATTGGAATGACAGGTGCTAGTTATCTTACTTCGCCCATCGCATGTTACTTAAGATGTGAAGACTTACATTATAGTAGACAGGAAGGTTTGTTTTTTTTGTTTGTTTGCTTATTTTAGAGACTACTAATTAAACATACTGTATAATTTAAAATGTAATACTTAATTAAGATACTGTTTATTTTCAAAATTATATGGGAGGTGCCAATAATCAAACCAAGTTACACATATTACTAGTGTGGCTCAGACTGACCAAGTCTTACAACACAGGCTTAGCCTAGTGTGGGACGTGGAATGCCTGCGCCACACACAGCGATTATCTTATAAGTATAGGTATCTTAGCCTGCAACATAAGTACATAATCTCTTTCTTGGCGCCTACCAGTCATAAAAACACGAAATACTGATTTTATTGTGTTTTAACTATATAAATCTATGTATTACCCTAAGGAAGAGCCTACTCACTCCACAGTACAGGTACATTACATCCTAGTGTGGAGTGAAGCGATCAAAATTGTATTAGAACTTAAGTTTTTGATCAATCTTTATCTTATTTTATCTTTTGAGTTTTTGTTTACATTGTTAGTAATTACATTATAATTATGTATATGTATCAAAAGATATAGCTATGCACCTGCTATGGTACAACAGTCCTTATATATTTGAAGTTGGTTCTGATAGCCATGTTACCAGTTTTATGTGGTCGGTTCCCGGTCCACCTGATTTGGCAGATTAGTTATAATAGCAGTTGTTTTCGTGATATATGAAAATGTTGTTTTATGTTAAATCGACGTAAACTTCAAAAATTCAGAAATGAAAAACGACAAAAAAATGATTTCAATTAATATATTTATTTGACGTAAAGTAAAAATTTTCAATACATAAAAGCACACAACTGGTTATTATTTTCAAAAAATAAAATCAGTATCTTTGCTTACGATAGATCACATACCTAAGTAATTTTAAACAAGCAGTGAAACAAACATTTCAATTGAAGTAGCTCTTAAAATACTAACCATGTGGTATGTGTAACTATGTATCTCCGAAACACTTACACACAGTACACATATTTCTATGTAAATTTCCCTACTGGCTATTCTATGTAACCCTTACACAGATTTCCCTCGCCATGTTACCTGAGATCTATTATGATGTTACAAGTTTCCAAAACCATCTGCTCCCGACTGTGTAGGGTCTGATCTATCGCCCATTTAACAGGCACATACACGAGCACGCTGATATGCTTTCAGGTACACGGTTTGACAAACAAATGGCACGTCTGACGTACAAATCTATAAAAAAAGTCTATAGCTTAGTGACCATATGTACGTCATGTGTCATTTTTTCTTAGCTTATTCGCTTATTCTTAGCATCATGTATCTATGTATCGAAATTGCGTCGGTGCCGCAGAGTCCATTATTAAAAAACAAAAAAAAGTATCTATGTATCTTTTAAAAAAAAAACATGTTTCCAAAAAATTACTTAATCCTTGGAAACTATTATTGTTACACTTTTTAAAATTTTTATTTTTTTGTTATTTAATTATCAAATAATTGTCTGGAGGAGATAGTTTGATTATAAAATCAGACCGCCAACTTTAGTTTCTTTTCGGTTAGAAAAGTTTTTATATAGATTTCATAAAAAAATATTTAGTGAATATTAGAAGAATTGTGGTACATTTTTTTTCTTATCGTTTGAGAGCAGACAGTAAACAAATGCTGTATTGCATAGTTTGACCTATCAAAACAGTAACATACAAATCAACGAGTCATGAAACCTACGGAAGCTGAAGAAACACCCACACTTTTATGTTAATTTATAAACCACATAAGCTGTCAATGTAAAGCCCGTCACTGTAAACAGATACCACCTGATACCTACTAGGTTTATATATGTACCTATTTACGTTTAAAAAGGGTTTATCTACGTATTGATAGCGACATCATGCATTTCTGCGGGCTTATTCATAATGAGATAAAAGCTAAAAGCCGTACTGATGTAGTCTACAATTTCTATTAAATTTAGCTTTTTATAATTTAGGATTGATGGAATATTTGTTTAAGTAATATATAATTTACAATAATAATATATAAAAATGAGGGAAGAAAAACTAAGTATGTTTAGTTTTACTTCTAACTACAGTAAATACAATATAATATTTAGAAAAGCCTAAAGATAGTCTAAGTGCGTCAGCCCACTGCCAGAGGGCAGCGTGCCCAGCATACTTGCCGCATTACCACGCTGGATGGCAATGTTGATACGTTGACCTAGAAAAAAGCCAGCATTTTGGACACGCGTAAATATTTTGTTTTAGATTTCAGAGTCATGATGATAAAATAACTAAAATAATTCCCCATAGTCACAAAATGTAATCTTTTTAATATGAACTAAACAATAGGTCTGTTTAGTTCATATTAAAAAGATCACGAAATAATTTAATCTACCCGGTCCAGATAATAGTCATTATATTAGATTTAATGACATAAATCAAGTTTATGAACATACTTGTCTCAATTACCAGTAAAGATGGATAAAAATCTAATTAGATCAATGTTTGTTACTTATATTGTGTCTTGTTTGTAGAATCAAATAACAAATAAAATAACATCTAACTTCCAATTTGTAGACACAAATTCCAAGTTACGAGCGTCCACGTTTTGATAATCGCTTAGTAATTCCGTTGTTAGGGAGGTCTAGGACGGACACTTATCATTTAAGCCCGGACTTCGCTTTTACGACGTTGACGTGCCTAGAACCGACCGCTTCTGCTCAGGCTTTCTTTGCCCTGATATATAAAGCCTTAAATTACTAAGGAGCCGATAAAGATTCTCATTACTTTACACTGCTTACAAATTACACTAACTCTTATAGGTTCAAAAATAAGGTTCAAATTGCTAAGTTCATTTATTACTGGATGGTATTGTAATGTTGGTAAGTTTACAATATACCGATCAAGGCATATACGGGGTTACGACATGTCTTAAACTAGCTTTGTTGCCTTCAACGGTGTTCTTTAGCGCGGTTGTAAAATTCAAGCCTGAATCTGCTATCATTGTGCTATTGTAGTCTAGTTTATTCGTTTAGACATGGAACTAGACGGGTTGATTTTATTCCGAAATATGCTGTTAGCAGAGTTTTGTGTTAACTGGAGTTTCATAAATTGTTTTGAGCTATGTTTTAAATAAGAATTATTTTTTTAAACAATAACAGGTTATTTTTATATTACAGTGGCAGTGTAATATTTACTACAAGTGGATGCTCGCGGCTTCGCTCAAATTAAGAAGTAAAACTTGCATCCCCTATTTCACCCCTTTAAAAACGGTTTTTTCAAATCCTTTCTTAGTAAATGCCTACTTCATAACATCTACCTGCATGCCAAATTTTCAGCCCGTACCGTCCATTGGTTTGGGCTGTGCGTTGATAGATCACTATATCAGTCAGTCAGTCAATTAGTTACCTTTGAGTTTTATATATTTAGATTATTGGTGTGAAATAAATATAGATATAATGTACATATAATAATAATAATATTTACACATATACATACATAGTGTATGTGTAAAACCCAGTGTAATCACTAGTTAACGACACGTAACGCTAAAACTGTTTTCTGAAGCTCCAGTTATAATTTTATTAAATGTATATTCCCATCAGTCAGCTCAAACTTACGAATTTAATTATGAATAAATTCTCGGCAAATTGTTTCAAAACTGAAAATTCAGTATTAACTTCCCTAAAACGAAGAGAACGTGTAAGTCCCAAGTCCCACGTACAAATTAGATCACAAAAGTTTAAAATTAAGTGTTGCTTATCTCTCAAGTAATAAGGGATAAAATGTCATGATAAGGGGCTAAATTAGGAAATTTATGACGCTTTAATTAATTTTATTTTGTCAGATTGAACGTTATCGTGTATATCTGATTCACCATCACAGCTCAATTTACCTCTGTTTCTTGTGGTAGAATTGTGAGTAAAGTTTGTAAAAAGCTTGAAATAAATTTAAGGGTATTTCTGATTGAAAGATTGGGTGCCTACTTAAGACCCCCAATCTTTCAATCAGATATACTGTAATTTTATTAAACTGATAGGTCATTTTGTCTATTTAGTTTTCAAGTTTATTTTTAAGGCGATGGTTTCAACAAGATTTTTTTTGTCAACTAGGTTTTTTGTTGTTTAAGATTAATATCTGGCCAGGAGAATAAGTTTTCATAATCTTATTATGATTCTACAATAATATTACAACTATGAATAGATCCTCTAAGATATCTTTAACGTGAGTGTACAACCAAATAAATAAATAATGTATATAATATGTGCAAAAACTACATAATATAGTCTACTAAACAGTAAATTAAACGTTCATTTGACCACACTTTCCACGCCAGCAACCGTTCTTCAAAATACTAAACATGCAGCATACTGGGTAAAACATTCCACGAGGCTTAAGAAAATCGGTGTGACCGCGTTTAAAAATGTGGCGCTTAGTGGGAGATAGTTGGTCTGAAATTTCCTTTTTGAGGGGAGAGTTTTTAGCGCAGATTTAGCTGTAGATATAGTAAAGTGTATCTGTTTAGTGATTTTATGAATTTAACATTACTAACAAATACTACTGTTTTTCGGTGGCCAAGCAGGTTGTAGTCAAACTTAAGTCCATTCGGCAATAATTAAAACAACTACACAAACAAACACAAACTATTATATCCGTTATTTATTTCTCCATAGGGCTGAAATGGTACGTTTTGGGTATATGTTTTTTCGGGTAAATTTTTACTTACCTACTAATGATAATAACTTTAAACGTATTGCATCACTTTTTAATTAGTTTTGTTAGGTTAATTCATTGTTAAAAAAGTGGACAATTTTTAGTAAGCGAATAAATAAGTTAAACGAATAGAAATATATTTTTATGTTGCTTTAATCAGTTAATTATTTTATTTTAATATTGTATTGTATTTCAAATAAATTATGATAAAAACGCGTCATCTATTTACTGTACCTATGGTGTTTCACTCTCGCTTCCTCATTAGCGTAGAGGAAAGCCTTTTGAGTAAGCGTACATCCCACTTTGAGCATCACATTTTGCACGTTGGATGTTACTTTTTTATGAAATTCGGTTAGTTTTAATCCGACTGTAGTGCTTCTGATGGTTAGTTAATTTCTATGTTAATTAAAAACTTTGCAGCTAAAGTGAAGTTATTATTTTATGGACTTGTATCATGAGTTTGTGGTGTATCTACTTGTTAATGTAAATTTAAAATCACAGAAAAAATATGTGTGAATAATTCTTCTTTGTGCTCAATAATAAATCAATCATCAGATTTTGATAAAATTTTGTATTTTTGTTGCGGTTTTGTTCTAGTCCACTCATTCTCACTTAAAAAATATAGAAACTAACTGCACAGAAGGTGTCAACATTATATAGTACACATGCTATATAGTAAATAAATAATACAAGCATATTTTTGCACTTGTAAAACAAGCAAATAAATTACCGTGTCCTTAATTCCGGACATTCCGATTAAAAATTATGAGCGGCATTCGCCAATTTTTCATTTATGATGACCTAATAATTTCACGATGCATGCCAATAAATTATTTTTATTTATTTTGAGACTTGTGACGCTACCAGCATGTAAAATGCCGGAGTATTCGTATAGGTACGTAAGTCAGATTTATTATAAGAACTGAGTTGTGAGGATTTCCTCAAAAATAATAAAAATATAGCGATTTTAACTCAGTTTTTGCATATCAAAATTTTAATGCAGCCAATAGTTGTTTTTTTGGATTCTGTGACAATACTGTTTTTTTATTTCGACGATGACTTATTTATTGCCTGTCTAAATAACAGGTTTGTTATAAAGAGGCCAAAAGGGAACATGCATGGAAAGGGAATTAGATTTTTGTAAATAAACCTTAAAAATATACCAAAATACTTAACGAGCTGTGCAAACCGCATTTATATCCACTGAAAAATAAAGAAGCTATGACTTATTGAAGATTTCATTCCATCTGTTTCTTTCAGAACAGAATTTTCTTTGTATTTTGTATGGCGTTAGTGTCATGTGACGTCACATGACATGTCGGTTCTCTCTGTCTAATCGTAAACTAAAAACGTGTCTAACTGCGTATTTATTAAAGCTAATTCAAAAATAATTTTTAATTTTCATAATTTTTTTTAAAGCTTTCATTGTAGTAATAAAAAAAAGTTGTCCATGTTCCCTATTGTAGCAAAATTTAAAATAAATGTCGACCTAAATAAGTCATTCATTCATTATTCACACACGTAATAAAATAAAATCTGTCTTTTTCTTTAGCAAATCTATTGTCATGGAGTAACGAGTATTGTTCAAACAGCAAATTGTTTAATTGTAAACGAGCAAATCAAGTCAAATATTTGCAGCTGCAAGGAATGACGTAGTAAATTAAATTGTTACAAGTGAACGTATTTTGTTGCTGCCACATACCCAAATAAAATTAATGAAGACAAATCGCTGTTGCTGGGCTTTGAATACAGTGAGACTGGTATGCTTTGGTCAACAATGAGTACATTTTTAAAGTCAGATTTTGAATGTTGCTTGCAATGTTCCGCTTAAAAAAGTTTTAAGAGATACAAAGATAAAAATCATTCATTTTATGATTACATGTTAATTTACTATGCAACAAATGCTTGATATATTTTAATGTATACCATTTTAGACTTTCGTTTATAAATGCACCACCGTAAATGTTTTTTTGAAATGTATGAATTACACAAGTACATAAACATATTAAACAAAATTTATTTCAAAAAAATCAAAAACCGACTTCATGTGGCACTAAAACGTTTATAAATAATTTAGTTTCATATTTGCGACTTCAAAATCAGACTTGGGAGTAAAGAATGTATCAAATTATTGAAACTTACAATTATTTATAATAATTGTTATTGAAATCAGTAATATTTGGAGTCGGTGCCAGTCACTGGGCAAACGAAATCGACGCTTGTCAAAGTCGCGACTGGCACCTGGTACCAAAAACTTTCAGAAGACTTGTTAACCTCTTTTTTATAGAAGTCAGTTAAAAAACTAGGTATTTACACCATAATTAAAAAAATCATATAATTTTTAAGTTATCCTAGTCAAACATTACACAAAAACATTCCAACTAATTTCTGGCCCCTATTCCTAACAAAGTTGCAGAAGTAAAGCATTTTTATGTCGTCGGTGGAATTTTATAGCAACTACTAAGGAAGTGTTTTAGCCTTTTTGTCATAAAGATAAGAGTTACGTACGCTCTTTACATAAAACTTAGTTTTCAAAGTAGTTTAACGGCACGTGCTGTGTAAATTCTTTAGTACCTACTTACGTTTGTAACCTATTTTGTTTTCATACAAATGCACACCATTTATTATTATTATTTATTTCGTCCTACTTGATCTAGTAAAAATTTTTGTCTAAAAAAAAGTTTTTTCACTCTAACTTCTTGCGATATTCTTAAAGCTAACTTCAGGATTATAAAAAAAAAATTAAGTATATATGAATAATTAATAAATTGTTACATGCAATATCAAGAAGCTTTACGTTACTAAACGCAAGGGCCGTGTAGCAATGCAATCTCAATCAAATTTCCTATTTCTATTAACTGTTCAATTATTGGGTTTGATTCGAGCAAACGCGTTGCAGAAATTAATAGCTCAAGCCATTAAAGCCATTTATAAAGCCACGTTGGTTAATTGAACTGCATTCATACATCTCTTTAGTTTGATGAAAACGGTGGGTAAGTGATTTGCATATTAATTTAAATTTATTCGATTTGTACGAGTGGGATTGGGTTGAAAAGATGGCGCAGACGCTGTTGGTACATCACTTGAAATACTGGAGGTAGAATGTGATAGGTCGAATGCCATAATCGTTACTTTTTATTCAATCAGGTAAATGATTAAACGAATTTATTAATGATGCAACAATAATATTTTTACCAACACAGTGGTCTCCAAGTGAACCACCACCAATCACTAGATGTATTGAATTGTGTGTTATCCACATTCAAGCGTAATATCCTAGCTATTTGAAAGCAAAACTCTAAAAAATCACTAATTGTTACATAAAATTTAATCTGTAAATATGTTCTCTTTGTGTATCATTATTGTTTATGTATAACTAATAGTGTATTCTCTCTCTAACTCATATTTTTGTAATTATTAATCACATTTAGATTACCTAAGCTGTGTACACATATTTCGGAATTGGTTCTGGATCGAAACCAGCTATAAATGTATATTCAGTTCATTTAAGAACACTTCTTTCATAAAATGTTTTTTTTTTCACAATCGTATCAGTTTGTCAAAAATATGTTATGCGGATAATCAACGGAGGTTTGGTTATTTTCCGGATGGTTCTCACAAAAACGCTTCACTACGCTACATTTTGTAGCCAAAATTTGCATTCAAACTTTGCCCTTCGACATTTAGCAATACACGTTTCTTTCTCAATTCACACACAATCTAAACTGAAACGGGCACATTCGTGACGATATGATAAAGCGATTAGGTATGCAATTACCCGGCAAACCAGTTGTTTTCAACTAGTATGGGAAAACGTTGAATTTGTCAGTTTGTTTGCTCAACTGCTTCAGTTACTAAGTATTTATATATCTATTTATAGGTGTCGCTTGAGAAAATAAAATGTATGGCAGTCATACCTATTTTTCCTAGTAACGAAATAAACGTGATAATTTTCAGTATAGTGTCATAAAGGAGGCATATACAGCGCATTACAATTTGAGTTTACGTGCCAATAAAAAGCTCAAAACATGAAAGCTTATAACACAGAATATTTAAGTTGATACAAGAAGATAAATTTAGATTAGTTTAAAATACTTTGACTAATAATTAGTATTGTCCGGAGGTTCCTTTCTTTGTAGTCTCTACCGGTAGATTGGGTCCTGCCCCGCTGCCGGCGCGGCGGCACCACTAGTTTTAAGTGTTTTTATGATATTTGTTTTTTTATACATATGCGTACCTACATAAATTGTAAAAAAAAATGTTGTAAATAAATGAATTCGGAATATATAATAAAACTCATAAAAGAGACGTATCATGGAGCAAAACTAGTTACTAACTGTTTACGCAAACTCCGTTCGTCGGTTGTCCTCGAGTCGCATCCTGGTGGCCTCTACGCAGCTTTTTCTTTCACTATTTTTTGCATTTTCCGCATTAGAACTTTATTTATTTATTTAAACTTTATTTAATAATATTTAATTATAATAATATTTACTTTATTTACACAAAAATCCTTAGACTAGTATACATCATTTGTACTTAAAGAAAATTGGATCAAAAAGGCTATATAAAAATAAATGGGTAAATGATGTTGACTGTGATCCCCACACTAGGATTCCCTGTGTCGTGGGAATCATGCTCTTCGAAAAGGAATATCTAAGCATAAATGATAGGAAACTATCATATACATAAGGATCTGTATATACAATTTTTTGATTAGTATTTATTTAAATATAATAACATGTACAAACATCCATTAAGGGATAAATATTTTAGTATTTGTATGTACAAAAAGCGGTTAAGTAATTGTATTGTGCGTTTTCTGTCACCAAATACTTCATACGTAAATTTTCACGTAAAACCAAACAATCCATAACAGTTTTTTTCGGTTTCCTACATGGAAAAAAGAGACAGCTATAACTATTTATAAAAACTAATCGGTGTTAAAACGGCCACATTTTTTTTGACATTGATAACTATGATAGTAAAATTATAGCAACTAACCGTAATCATTGATCACTTGTTTTTTGTAAATTAGCCGGTTAACATAAAGGAAAAAAGAAAACAGAACTGCGTCAAAGAAAGCGACACGAGGCATCACCGCCTACACCCGTCAAACCACAGCACAATATTGTTAAGTGCTCAAGCAAACTCCCTCCAATGTTAGCAAACATAAATATTTTCATTTTTCTCCACGTCGCGTCGGTACGGCTGAGCGTCACCTCCGCGGCTTCTGAGCCCATTACCATTAATCTTGTGGCAAGCCCTGCTAAAGATAATGTTCCCGAGACTTGCTGTACAAAAACAACAGCCTTATATCGAGATTCGTAGAAATAAGGGAAGTACCTACAACCTGCTTGGGTAAATGTGTTGATGTTCGGAAGCGTGCGGAGGCATAAAATGTGTTGACTTTGTCGAATATGACGATGAGATTCATGTTATTGGAAAGGAAATGTGACAGAAGGGGGAAGTGGTGATAAAAATTTAGTTTATGATGTGTTTTTGCGCACATTATGAGGGAAGTCAATATTTTTCTTTCTTTTTTTGAGCTTTAAGGGGAATTGAAAATGAACAATCGTTCTTTTCTTTATGGTAACATAATGGAGGAAATTGAATCCCATTAGAGTTCTAAATTCACCTTAAAATACTTGAAATGGTTCAACAATTGACATTCTTTGACAAAAAACAATGCAGCGCCAACTAATTTATTGTAGGTATGATGAAAGTCATGTTCAAACTTCTAGGTGCTATATACTTTATGTAAATAAGCCGTATAATATTCACCAGATTCTACAAGTTCAGAATTGATTTCCAGCATCACATCAATTAGTTTAAGCTAACACTAACACCGAACACCAGTTTGACTAAAGTTCTAGACTAGACATACAATGTAAATTGAAGTTACGATAGATCTATTATTGTGCCTAACTTATGTCTAAGCCAATTAAATCTTATCTCTGTTGATTTACAAATTGGTTTACTAACGTTTTTACTTTAAATGCATAAGATAAATTTGTTTCTCTTAAATATGTCTTGTCCAAACAATACAGGATCTGACTTAAGTAAAAATCACATGCGATCGCCAATGTTAGGCAAAGTTTGACGCGGTCAGTTCTTGGATGGGTGACCAAAAAATGGCATTCAATTTTGGGCGTTTCCGTCGGTCGGATGACATGTTAAATTGTAGGTCCCGGCTGTTTGTCTAGTACGGCAGTCGTAAAGTCATGTCAGAGTTGGCCACTCTCATTCGATATTAAGAAGAAGACTTAAATTGATTTGTGTATGGAAGTAGTTACCTACTACTGATATTATTTCAAAAATAATAAATATTTAATATTTTATCTCAAAACAAAATCATGCTTTTACATATATCAGCAATTTGTAATTTAAAAAGTTGTAAAATTGTAATCACAAAAAACGTAGCCAAAAAACGCGTGTTACTTTTATTAATGCATAGAATTCGTTTAAACATTTCCATTTCTATTCAGACCATATTTTACCGGGGCAATAAAAGGCCGCACTCGGTGCTGTTGCGAGTTCCCAATTTATCTCGCAGAGACCGGCCCAATTATATTTTTTTGCCAAATAGACACATTGGGTTCGTGCATGCTAGTGTATATTTTCGACTGTCCGATCCAACGAGTCAAGTCAAATATGTTACACTCTACTTAGACCTTAGAACTACTCAAAAACAATGAGGACGTTAAAATTTAGCAAAGCTTTTGATATTGATTCATTCGTTGTTCATTTTTTTATCCTAATCATAAAGGAACTGTGTTTTCGTTTCTTTCATGCATTGATCTTCTTCTTCTTTCAGTGAGTCAGGTGGGCACCGATTAGCATTTGTTTTTATTAATGCTAATCGCGCATAGTCTACTTGTTTTATCAGAACGACTAGTAAGGTGTGCAATGTGTAGTATTTTTAACCGTTCAGTCCATGGTCCGCTGATTTTATCCGATACTTTATGGTGTAGAGTGCGTGCTGGTTACCGGTGTTAGTAACGGGCGTCATTTTTGTCAGGTTACATACAAGTGACAGCTAACAAACTGTTAACTTGTTTCTAGCTTGCACGCTTTTTGAACTGATTGATTGACTATTTTTACTCTATTTGTAGCGAGTAATAAAATGGAGTTCGATGTTTGTGAGATAACAAGAAAATAATTTCATTCGTTATTAGTTTATGTGTTTCGTTTATGTAGAACATATGTATGAAACGAGGCAATAATAAAATCTTGGTAATACATTTTGTTCAGTATAAGAAATTCTCGCATCCTCTCTCTCCCATCTATTCAGTTAGAAAAACTGATAGATTTATTTGTTTATAAAACATACTAATATTTTATAATTGAGTTTGAATTTGTGACATTCATGGAAGAACGTAAAATTCTCTTATTAACTAAGTGGACGTCCGCATCGCTCGCATAATTTTAAGATAAAAAGAAGCCTATTACACCTTTCACTACCTACTTCATCTGTTTTTGAGTTAGAGGCATTTAAATAAACAGAAAAAACAGACGAATAGTGAAACATTCTAAAAATTGATGAAACGTGTTCTGTAATGGATTTATAATACACAAACATTTTTTTTCTCATATCTTCTTTGTTCAGGTTTTTAATGGCTGTACCAACTAATAAAATAAAGTATATAATGTATTATTCGTTCACTTGCAAACATAATTCATTTAACACGACGTTGTTCCCTTCACAAGACAAAAAAATCCGACATCGTAAATCAAACACAAAATTATGACATACACAACAATCAACGCGACCTCGAATACCGCCCATAAGTGTTTCTTTACCATGTCTAAGGTTACAATATCCTTTTTCCGGCATATAACTTCACAATAATGTCGCAAAAAAACGTCCGAATGCAATCTAACGATAGGCTGCGTTTGGAAACGTACATTTATATAGACTAAAAGCTATTGTACGTTATTTTTTATTTTAAATTATTATTATTAGATTACCAGTTATATATTATATATTCATTATGAATGATATTGATCACTGGTGAATTATTTTTAATACGGCTTACGTTTTATTACAGCCAGTCTAATGTTAAGCACCACTGTAGTCTAAGATGTAGCACGCTAGCCTAGAAGGAACCTATTTATGCTAGATTTGAATAATTTTGTAAATTATACTGCCATGCATAGTCCATAGATTACCTCCTCCTCAAATGCCTAAATCTCTAATCCGTTAAAAATAATTTTATTTTAACTTTGTCAAGAAAGTCAAAAACACGCCTACATGAAACATAAAAGTAATCCATTTATTGCAATATTTTTTAAGTTTATGTTTCACTCAGTATTTTTTCACTTCATAATATATTATTATGTTTATAGTATGACATTAAACTCGAATTCGTTACAGACAAAGGCACTATTATTTTGATATAATAATTAGGTAGTTATAAATATACCCACACTCATCCACGAGAAAGCATCTCGTTTTTAAACGCAGCCTTATCTGTCCGAAGAAGTTATTATGCGGTTACACTCGCGATGTAGTCGGGAATGTTCACGCTTCACTTCCTTCTCACTTTATTATGTGGTTTTGGAAAACCTGTTGAGTAAAGTTGAAGAAAAACGTAGGTTTAAAGAAATTCAAAGCCAGAGATTTAGTATGCTAACAAATAGAGTCCAGTCAGAGCAAAGAAAATAATCATTTTTAGGTGATCATGAGCCACAGTCCTCCTTATTCCATCTTTGGCACTCGATTAAGTTGATACCTATATGGGCAGTTTTAAATGCCGACATCACATTCGAGTCGAATGTGTTGAGTTTTTTTTTAAAGATTTTTTATGCTGTTTATGTACAAGTTTTATTAGCCCTCAAAAGCATGAATATAAATAAAGCCACACGAACATCACTAATTTACAAATGATTACAAGAAAACAAGCGTTGTATTCCAACTTCAAAAGCTCTTCAGCGTGACATAATTTACCACATTTAAGCCACATTCTCTGAATCTGGCAGCACTGCTGTTCTAAAAACAGAGAACGCACTCGTTTTAACTGTTTTGTATAGAGTGGGAAATACAGGGTGAATTCTCTGAAATATAACAAAAACCGAGTATACAATATATTGAAATAACTACTCAAAAGAGATTCCATCTGGCATCAGTATTCAGGCAGTTCGTGAATACATTTTGTGTGTAGTGTGTAAGTGTATTTCATTTTCAACTGTATTTTATTAAATTACTTAAGCAGAAAACCATCACCTATATTCTCTAGTGAGGCAAACGTATTTTCAAATTATGTAAAAAAGTTCAAAACTTTTTTTACAGCGGCAGATACATCGTGGTGGGCGCCCAGGTTCTTCCACGAAAGACACATGTCCTCGGATATTGTGGTCCTCAAACATGTCGGTTTCCTCACGATGTTTTTCGTCACTGCTAAGCAAGTGCAAATCCACGCATAACTTGAGAATACAAGTCATTGGTGTAGAGCTGGATTCGAACCATGGTGCGTCTGGATAAAAAGCAGACACTGGTACCGCAGAGCCAACTCGCTATTACATTATTACAGCCAGGCTGTAGTCAAACACTAACCTATTTCATGTAAAATAAATGTCTACAGTTAATAGTTATTTAGTACTTTGAGCCCCCTTTAGTTCAGTCACATTGGGGACCTGTAGCCCTCCACTGGAGAGTCCTGCAAGCTCGCGCAGTAAAAAATCTCCGGTTCTAATTGGATTGCCTTTTATTAGCGTAATAAAATTGGATTTACTCAAAACGGACGCTCTAGGGCGCTTGTTTTGCTATTCCCGAATGGAAAATTTGAATCAGCTTTATTTTGAGGTACCTAATCATCTGTTTTAATTGACGGTGTTGAATTATTTGCTACGTATTTTAAAACCTGGGAACAGATAAAAGTACTAGAAGAAGTTTTATGACTACGACTGTTTCGTATCGACTGACTGTGTCGACTGTTCGTTTTCTGTAAACAAAAACACATTTTAAGACAATTCACCATATTAGTGTAGTCTACCACAAATTAACAATAAATAATCTTGTATGTGTGTTAATTAGGAGTATTATTTATTTATTTATCTATACTTGGTTCAAATTATCTGTCCGTTGATTATGTTGTTTACTTAATCGTTTACTTAACATCTATTCATTTATCTATACTTGTTTAAAATTTCAAATCTGTCCGTTGATTGTATTGATCTACTTAATGATTAAGAGAATAATCAATCTTGTATTAATATGGCTGATGTTAATGTTTCTCAACAAAATAGTAACATTCAAAAGCCTATAAAACAGTTATGCGTAATCTACCAGTAACTCTCTCAATCAATAGCAAATACACAGCAAATAAAGACTCAATCATTTCTCCAGTAATATTAAGTTTTCAATACATTTTAAACGCGAAGCCGTGAAAATTCATCGGTCAAAAATAGTATCGTTACGAGCCGCTCAGCCTCCGCATGTTTAATTAAAATCCACGAAAGTGTGCGCCGAATGAATCGGTATTATTGGAAACAGTTGATTGGTCGCCGTTAATCACGGCCGGGCAGTTGGTGCCTTCAATATTAATCATACACTCGTTATCTGCAAATCTGGATCAACCCATAGTTAAATCAGCCTCCATCGACGAGCGATCGCTAAAATCTCCTTTAAATCTCGTTTTTACTCTCGATCGGATTTGCCGCGGCAATTTTGCGTATTTGTGAACAAACAAGTTACCAGGGCCAATTGACGTCGGAATCGGATTTAGGTTGCGAATGTATTCGACAAGCTAATTTCTAAGCTGTTGCGAAATTTGTATAAAATTGAGTCAATCAGCTTTATTGTCGGCGAGTTATTTATCTGCAAGACTGAATCGAATTGCCGTGAAATGGACCGGCCAATTGAGTAAAGTTGAAATAATTTGTTGGAAAAAATAGTGGGGTAAATAAAAAGTTACACGGTAGAAATGTGGTTGCAATGAATGGGAGAGGGTCGATCCATTGAGTGCGACTGCGTTCCATGAAAGGCGAGCCGGTAATGCGCTGGCGGCGAGGCTGGTTTCTTCCCCACTAATTGCTTCCGAGGCCTGCGATCCACCTATTGTCGGTGCCCGACTCTGTTTTAATGAAGCGCACTTCGAATCTTTTCTACGTTAACGGAACCCGGCGTTAACCAAGGTAAAGCAATTTTAAACTTTACCACCGACACGGAAGAAAATGGCCGGGAAAGTTTGACTGCTCTTAATTATTGTCAGTTGATTATCGCAGCCATTTTGCTAGTTGGAAGAAACTCTGTTAGCGTAAGTATATCCGGGAATTTGAGTTTAATTTAGAGTAGGAGATTAGTTAAGGTAAACTTTGGTACTTTGCAATAGGGATAAGAAAAAAATTAAATGTTTGGTAAGTAACTGTTTTATTGACATAAGTGTTTTTTGTTGCCTTATTCCATGTTCTAATATGGACAGTTCGAACAATGATTCTACGTTTCATATTGATGCTTTGATACTGTTATACTACTTGTAAAGTTGAAATAGGAGATAATTTAAGTAAAGTGAATGAAATATAATTTGTAATATCTTTTTTTTCTGATTTAATTGGTTTTCAAAGCAACATGCACACATTTTTTCATTACCTAAAAATATTAACCATCAAAGCTCCCTGTTCGACCTTGCTTTACCACCACTTGCTTCCATCAAATTGTAACTTGTAATGACGTGATAAAGTTGGGTTCGCAAGTGATTTCTCCCACCAGCATTTAATTATCGTTGCCAGTTGAACATAGATTACCAAATTACCGGTTAAGTACTGACATTATGCAAAGCAATTTAGTGCGGTTGGCATACCGAACTAAACAGGCCGTGGTTTACGTTCAAACGTATAAATAATCATTGTTTTGTGATGGTTTATGCGATCACTGCAGTTTTAGGAACGTCGATGTTATTGACAGAGAGGGACTGAAATTTGTTATGAAGTGGTTAATACAACAAACTAATTGCACAATACTACCAACATCACGATTTTGTACGACACTAGATATGAAAATTAGAAATGAAAATTATTTATTTTGAGATATCGAGTAGTGTACAACTTAATATATTAAACTGACACAGTGATCTATCAACGGCTGTAATTTGGCATGCAGGTAGATTTTATGACGTAGGCATCCGCTAAGAAACGATTTTTAGAAACGCCACTTCTAAAGGGGTGTGATATTGGGTTCAAGTATTACTTCTTAATGGGATGAAAGCCGCGAGCACCCACTAGTGTGGCATAGTATAGGACTGAAAAACCCTCACTAAGGACGTCATAAGAGCATAATAAAAGCCTGACTCACTGAATATTTCAACACATAAATGCTACTCATAACTGCTTTTTTATTATTCTATTTTGCTCGGTAAGTAGAGAAAAATACACCAAACTCCACAAACAAGTATTGTCTGCCATTGAGTTGCATAATTTGTAGATAGTTTCAGTAGCTGTCTAAGAGGTCACCTACACTAGTCGTCGGGTTCAAGTTATGACGTCACATCTTCAATTACGTCATTACGGGCCCCGCAAAATAATTTTACATACGGATTAAAACGGAATTAATATATGTTGAATGGTAAAGATAAACAAAACATAAAAAAAAACATATAAAAGGATAAATACTCTAAAATCATTCAGGTACATTAAAAGCTAATTTTGTGTCCTAATTGACGACTTCATGAGCGATCTCTTCCAGGCAACTAATCTTGCAGAGACGATGCGAGTAGAATAGTAGACGAAGTTATTAATAAAATAACTTTACTAGCGACCCGTCTCACTCTCTTATAAACTCATCAAAAGCCGTTAAGTACTTAATTTGAAAGGTCTAAGCATATCGAGAGACAGGCAGCGGCTGTCGACTTTTGTTTCATATTATGTGCTGAATTTTTTATTTACTTATGCTGTCCCACTCCTGGGAAAACGTTTCTATGTATGTATATTATATACTACATTATCGTATCTACATCTATTACTAGCTGATGCGCGCAACTTCGTCCGCGTGGAATAGTTATAACCATAAAAACGGTTCTAGTGAGTTAACCTTAAAACATAGACATACTCGTATACTGTTGCGGATAGTTTGTTAGATTATTTTCAAGAGCAATAATACTTTTATACACATTTTTTTGATATCTTCAACCGTTTTTGCAGCGCATGCAACGGAAGCCCTCAAAGATGAATAATTTTCCCCGTTTTTTCCACATTTTCTATTGTTTCTTCGCTCCTATTAGTTGCAGCGTGATGTTATATAGCTTAAAGCCTTCCTTGATAACTGGTCTATCCAACACAAAAAGAGTTTTTAAATTCGCACCAGTAGTTCCTGAGATTAGCGCGTTCAAACTAACAAACATACCAAAAAACAAACAAACTCTTCAGCTTTATAATATTAGTATAGATGTACTGATAAGTAGCCAAATTGCTGCCACCAGAGTAAGCTATAAGATTCTAGTTTCATTTCATTTATTAGCACGATAGCGCGGCGCGGGGTCGATATTCCTTCTAAATTATGCATGAGACTGTGCGACGCCGAAGGACACTTCCGAACTAACATGGTTACCTCTTTACCTCTGAATTTGTATTGATATTTTATTTATTTTATTTTTATTTTATTTTATATATAAACATACCTATACTTACATGCGCACGTTTACAAAGATTTTGCCAGAGTTATTTAAATGGACAGTTTTTCCTATCCCTAACGTATTAAAAAAATACTGGAAGCTTAATATGCCACTTTTGTATAATATACAATCACACACATACACTTAAACTTAAATTTAAGAATACAATTATTATGAGAAGTTATTGGTTCAATGTTTAGCGCAAAATATATCAACTCTTAATCTAACTGAACTCCATAACTTGTAATATTTCATAAGATATATCTATGTTTTTTTATGCCTAAATGTCTCCTTTGAATGATAGTAAACGTAATGAACATGAAACTCATTAAAACTTTCAGTTGTTCGCATAACTATGTACAAAACAAGAAAAACTTCGTTAAGAAAACATTTTTTTCGTTTCAGCATTTTCTATCTCGCCGCTAATAAATAACATGGTAATAGAGTTTTGTTTGTTTCGACAGTTTTACTGAATAGATTCGGAATTATTGGATTCTTAGTACATATTTGAAAGCTAGTGTGGCTCAGCGGTTCTAGTGTCTGCTTTTCATCCAGACGCAACCTGGTTCGAATCCGGCCGTACACCAATGACTTGTATGTTTGAAGACCACGAGTCACGACCCTCAGTCATGAGGAAATAAACAAGATACACCGTTTATTGGTAATACGTGGGTACATATTACAAGTCAAACTATATTATAGTCATTGTATTGTATTGAAAAGTATAATACCTAGTTATTAATTAATTACTAATTATGTTACATAATTGTTGCCATTAATGTTCAAATAAGATTTTTTTTGGGTCAAGAAAAACTCATCAAATACGAATCAAGAGAGTATTTGAATACGGTGAGTTGTTTTATCTAGGTAAGAAATATAGTGTACAATATTCGTTGAACAAATAAGTGTTTACATTTGATATGTGGGGGTTGTAAAATCGACAAATAGAAAACATTCGAGAATATTAAGTATAAAACAACACAAGTTTTTTCATTGTTGTCGTTTTTAAATAAGTAAGTACATAGTTCCTATAAAATGACACAGCGGAGGGACGGATCATTGTGTTTTTTTGTCTGGTGGTAGTATAAATGCCGGAGGTAATGTAGGCTGGTTACATTTTATCTCAAAAAAATATATGGAAAAAGCTTTTTTCATTCTAGAAAACAAATATTAAGTCGAGCATAAAATCCGATATCTCAAAGAGCATTGATAAGCGCTCACACATTCACGCGTGGTTGGAAGGCACAAATGACAGCTGTCACCCGCGTCTACGTCACGTATCATGACTGCATTATAACCTATTTATATCCAGGAATCGGGAATAATACGTGATATATGCTTTTTGTTTAGAATAAAATGTGTTATACTTTAAAAATCAATCAATTGGGATAAAGCTGTTATCTATTCTATTTATTTTATGGCATCGACAATAGTTTCGTTATCTTTTTATTTAATCAGCATTCCGAATTTTATTGTACTAATTTGCGTCTATTACGATACTTGTGTACAAACTATACATCTCATAGTATCTTCTTCTTGTGACTCTTTATATCCCGTCCATTTTCCAAAGACGTCTCCACATAAAGTGCAATCCAAGACATCACATATCCAAGACGCTCTGCGAATTTAGTTCGAAGCCCGTCTAAACGGAATCTAATGTACCCATGCACTATAAGCCGGTCGAAATCGAGACGCCGAGGTCCCTGAAGGAATAGCTTCGAACCGTTGCATTTGGTTACCAAAATATTACAAGGAACGTTTCCGTACATTTTGGTTCCCACTCTCTAAAGGCATCTGAATTTACAATGACACAAGACTGCAGCTTATGGTTTACTGAGAAATACGAGATTATGCTCTGAAGTTGTGTTTAATAGAATATCATGGCAAAAAAGATAGATAGGTTATATAGTAGGCTTTTTGATGTTTTATACTATTGACGTAATTATTTTGCTACAAAACAATTTTAAAGAAATGTATAAGATCCAAAGCTTTATACCTATCTTAAAATTTCAATATCACACCAATTTTGAGTGGAGCAAAAATAGGATAATTTAAATAAAAGATCAATAACGTTTTTGTTTGAATCAAATTAATTAAAATCTCATAAATATTAAAAATACAATTTAAAGTTTACACATTTTTATATTCTTCAAGTAAGCAAGTAAAGTTACAATCACAAGTCATAAAATTTCGAAATTATTTCAAACTATGACATAAAGACATAGTTTCTGTTCTAATAGCGCGCTAGGTTTGATTGACCAAATGACCGCGTGCCATGAAAGCTTTTTGCATGAATTTGACAAGGTGCAATTAGGATACAATTTATGCTCTAACTGTGCTATTACTGTTGGTAATAAATTCTTTATCTATCTGTTGATAAGGTAATGAGGTAGGTGATTGTGCATGTTAGCCATTTTGTATCGATATAACAAGCAAATTCAATAAAATTATAGTCATGCGAGCAGGAATGAGGTAAGTGAAGGTTTTGTCATGACTGTTAAAGGTATTTGAATATGCGTCGGTTTTCTTAGTTGTTCGGCTTTGTACATCTAATAAGATAGTTTTTATATCTTATTGACATTATTTTCTTAAAACTATGCTTATGAATTCTTTATACTCATACAACTGTGGTGACTGTCGTAGCTTACATTAAAAAGACTGCTTATTGATGTAGAAAAGTCCCCATTAAGCTAGAAACATTAATCTAATGAATTTTCAAATCTTCAAACACCTTCAACAAGAGTCCTATGAGGTCAGGATTTAAAAAAAATCCAATTTATCAAAAGGCAAGATATCAATTTAATTACTACACGCACGATTGTCGAATACTAATGGCTATATCTTCGCTGTAGGCGTGAAATACCACTTTATATTACATAGGAACGAAACAAGCTACCGCATAAATCTAACAAGTAACTAACGATAACTAATACATAATAATATCTATGTATTTTCACACGTGGCTTGCTCACTAATTTGTCGCCCGGAAAATTACTTTGTCTGCATGCAAAATAGCAACGTAATAATCGCCTACTGACATTTGGAATAAATTTAAAATTAATCCAAATTCTTCTAAAGTGATACCTTATTATGTCAACCGACTTTAATTATTTAATATCATTACAATTTTATATACAGTGTGTAACAATAAAGAATATTTGAATAGCCCGAATCTCTATTCCCCTTGAACTATAATTTGTCGGTCGTCAAGTCGAGAGAAAACCGGTTTCTTCTAGGCAAGCGCGGTAGATCGTAGATTACACAGGCAAGTTGTAGTCAAGCGTGAGCTTATCTCATGTAATAAAAATCTATCTATCTATTCTTCTACCTACAGGTGTGCGAAATGTGCCTTTTTAACCTGGCTGTTTACTAAGAAGATTTATACTCAAACCTAATATAATAATAATAATAAAGCCTTATTCAGATCAAACATACAGTGTTATAAGTTTTATTTTATAATTCTAGTATTCCATGTTTATGCACTTTTTGTAGATCTGTTTGCCAGTCGGCAAAGGCCTCTTCCAACCTTTTCCATTCTTTCCTTTCTTGGGCCACTCTGTTCCACATGACTCCTGCCACCCTTCTGATTTCATCCTCCCACCTTTTCAATGGTCTACCTCTTTTCCTTTTCCCTTCTCTGGGGTACCATTTTGTGGTAGTTTTGCTCCATTTATCAGGGCCTCTTATCATATGGCCTGACCATCTCCACTTTAGCCTTCTGACTTTTGCTGTTATGTCTGTGGTTTTCGTTTTATTCCTGATCAAGGTGTTATTTATTTTATCTGACTTTTTGACGTAATAAAATTCAAAAATAATTAAGTCAATAATATTGACTTATTATTTCTGAAAAAAATGTAGACATATATTGAAAGTTACATACACATTCTGACAATATCGCAAATGATAGTTACTTATATAAAAATCCAATTGATGATCTCCTTTTTTGTAGTCGGTAAAAAGCATAATCAACATTTGAACCAATATTATTATGAATGCAAATAACCTCTGTTCCGTTACAGAAACTTTATCTTGCCCACAAAAATAGGTATCTTGGCTTACATTAAATTCGGCTAGCATAATAATTAAGTAACAGGCGCCCCAAGGTTGTATAGGCTGTACCCTAATAGCGAGTGTTGCAATAACTAGGTCCAGTTTTCTAGCCTAAACTAGAAATTATTTAGGGCTTGTATATCTCGCTGTCATAATATCTGATCTAATAATACTGGCGTCTGAGGTATTTCACCCTGAACTGGCAGTAACTGTTGTATAACCTACTAGAAT
This sequence comes from Macaria notata, assembly GCA_927399415.1. Classification (NCBI taxonomy): domain Eukaryota; kingdom Metazoa; phylum Arthropoda; class Insecta; order Lepidoptera; family Geometridae; genus Macaria; species Macaria notata. Next base: position 10,697,700 of record OV656731.1, on the reverse strand, counting down.
GTTGAAGTTTGGTGATAAATAAGGTATAACAATTAACACCTGGCTAAGTTTAGGGTATTTGAAGGTATTTCAGCGCACGTGGAGGCGTTCCAATTTGCTGCCCACGGCAAATTAATTTTTATGATACTTTACCGTACATATTTTTTGAATATCCAGTTCATAAATGATTCAATGTGACGTTTTTAAATACACGTTCATTGAATGAATCATTAAATTGAGTTTATATCTTAAATGTATGTAAGTAATCTTAAGCCCTCAAGTACATTAGTAGAAAATCCATTGTTTCGCAATAAACGCGAGCCCAAATTTTATTGCAATCCGTCTCCAGCAGTGAATCACTGTCATTCATTTAAAGTGCTCGGAATTTGAAATTAAAATGGAACCGTTCAATTTGAATAGCACGTGCTCCGAGGCAACTCTTGCGCAATGAGCCAACGAGGCAGGTGCCCGCGGGAATTCACGAAATACTCGCATAAGCGCTCCAGCTAAATTACTTTATTAAAATAGGTACTTCGCAGCAATTAACTCCAGTATCGGCCCTGATTGTTTTTGCGAAACAATTTCGTCCACGACACGTTGTACCATATTATCCCGTCCGTTCGAAATCAATCGGGCACCCTGGCAATTAATAAAACATAAATAGGTACCTTTAATGTTTTAGATATGCACGCAACAGAATTAGAACGCTGAATTATGAAATAATATTCTCAATTATAACCTTATCGTGCCTAACATTTAAATGGCTGTAAGTGCACGGTCGAATTTCGACAGATTTCTTTAGTTGCACTAAATAATTGTCAATCGGAACCGTGCTGTTTCCGATCGTTCCGAACCATTTCCGATCTATCTGACCGGACAATATTCTAATAGGATAATAGGAAATCCTAGCTTAAATTAGCCGCCTTTCCAAATTGCAATATTGAAAATGTTACGAAACAGAGCGAGTGTCGTACAATTAACCTGGCAGTACGTATAATTGCGTAGGATTTCAATCTTGTACATTGTACATGAGTATTGTGGGAAAAACTTTAGCAAGTGTCAGAACTAAATGTTAGCAAAGGTGCTAAAAGTTACGCAACATGTACTTTTTTCAACTTATTTATATTGTACGACCCCTTATCAGATTGTATTATGTCAAAATCAATAATATATTGTGTGTAACAAGAAATGTTTTGTATACCTACATATATCTGTCCTATATGTAGGTATACAAAACATGATATGATGTATGATCCTGCTAGATAACATGTATAATTTCTCACGGTTACCATGTTTGTTTACCTACATTTTTAATTTCAAAACTGTATAAAATTAATAATGTTGTAAACTTAAAGCAAACTCATTTTGTCAACTTACTGTCCTGTATGTTTTCATATTATAACTTATATTGGTCAACTGTAAAATTTTATGCTAACTTGCATTCAACAAAAAAGCAACTAGTTAAATGAATTATGAATCCTCGTCGCTTCTTATCACTGTTCCTATATTTTTTCCGTACCTACCTTCTAACATTTCTATCAATTCGTACGGATCTTAGCAACTGTGCCGCACAGTGGTTGAGCTGTGGGAGTACTGGCGGAGGTAGGCGGCCGCGGCAGGACGCCCGCACCCAAAGGTTTGGGCTTTCGGAGCAGTTAGCCTTTAATCGGACAAGTTTCGTTGGGCTCTGCTAACCTATTACTTAACTTGAGCTATATCGAGCGCAGCTCTATTGTTTATTGGGGGTAACGTTTCTGAAGTTGTTTAAACATATTTCAATCATGTGATTTTCATAACAATATGTATACTTTATTTACAATAATAAAATATAAAAACAAGTGAAGGAAAACTAAACATACTACTTCTAACTACTACAAAAAGGGGCACTTCGAAAATCTTTAGAAAAGCCTAGAGATAATCTAAGTGCTCCAGCCCACTACCAGAGGGCAGCGTGCCCAGCATGCTGGCCGCATTACCACGCTGGATGGCAATGCTGATACGTTGAGCCAGAAAAAGGCCAGCATTTTGGTCATGCGTCGCGTCAACCAAGCGCTCCGAGAGGTTTTCGAAAATAGTATGGGCTCCCGGACCCCACGGCCCCAAAGTCTCGACTCCAAAAGGCTCAAAGATGTAACCTCGGCCGAGGTTAGCATATTTGCGTCTCTTGTGATGCTCGGCAATAATAGACGCCGCTCCAGCCCGACACCGTGTCATAGACAGATGAGACGGCGCCAATGTGTCGACGCAAGTTGCGTCCCACACAAGGGGCCGACCCAACTTCCAGGGCACAAGAGTCATACCGTCAGGTCTTTTTCCATCGTCACGTGCTAGGCCGCTTGGTTCGAGCATAGCTGCAACATTGGCAGTGGAAAAAGCCCGGCGAATGATGTCGTTCAGACTAGCGTGGCGGCTAATTCTACCAGCACTCCTCGAACATGAGAGGCCGTGGTGCCCGAGCTGGTCGACATCAGTACCACACTGGCAGCGATGCGGTTCACAGCTCCTCGCACCCAAGCGCAGGCTAACCGCGAGTCGAAAAGCTGTCGGATCTAAAAGGTTACCTGTATTAAAAGAGGGCATGGCCTGCAGCCAAAGACCGGATTCCCACACACTGACCGCAAGGATGCGGGCGCGATCCGCGAAACTAGTACACGTATCGAGAAGTGATTTCCGTGCTAGTTCGCTGATCAGCCGATCCCACAGTCTCTGGGAACGAGGTGTTGTAGGAAAATCGGTGTTTGGACAGGCCAGGCGCCAAGCATTTTTAGCTTCGTCCGTATGCGCAACTACAACTACGCCAGACGGGCCTAAAGCGGGTGCGAGGATTTTTTGGACCAATTCGTAAGTACCGTGGACAGAAGCCAAAAATGCATATATGTATACTTGTTTCATATATGTATATTAGAGTTAATCTGACAAATGGCACTAGATAGCTTTTGTTCTGAGATAATTGTATATATATGAGGGACAATGATAGTTTCTAAATCTATACTAATATTATAAAGCTAAAGAGTTTGTTTGTTTGTTTGTTTGAACGCGCTTATCTCAGGAACTACTGGTGCGAATAGATATATTTTTTTGTGTTGAATAGACCATTTATCGAGGAAGGCTTTAGGCTATAAAACATCACGCTGCAACTAATAGGAGCGAAGAAACAATGGAAAATGTGGAAATAACGGGGAAAATTATTCATCTTTGAGGTTTTCCTTTGCGTTCGCTGCGAAAACGGTTCAAAATTCAAAGAATTAATGCCCAAAATTACTATTCTACGCGGACGAAGTCGCAGGCACAGCTAGTTTATTATAAAAGAAGAAATGAGTAAACTCACCAACAGCATACTAAGGCTAACGAAGGCTACAGGCTTATGAAGAACATTGTCATTTGTTTAATTTATAGATAAGTATCCCTCAAAATTTTCATATGATTGGAAAAATCATACATACATACATACATACAGAATTTCCCATACATTTGGTTTAATTTGTGCAGTTAAATTAAGTGTGGCGTAAGCACAGTACATAACTGTGCTTTTACAATTAAAAAAAAATAAACTGAAAAGTATCCACAAGCCACACCTGATAATTATCGTCATAATTAAAATACACAAATTAAACCAAACAATAATATTTGAAATAAATCACTAGCTACAAAATTTATCTATCAGCAATTTAATCGCAAGGCGTGACACGTTAAAGTTAGTGGTTTATTCAACCAAATAGATAACATTTGATTAGTTCTGAAATTTGTGGCCCTACTGTACGAGTAGAATTTCATTCCGAATTCCATCAAAATGGGTACCTGATATAATACCCATTGAGCAACAAATTAAATGTCACGCTCAGTAGAACTAGACCTTGCCAAGTCTAAGTTGTAACGTGAACTTTGTAAATGTACAATTTAAGTTTACAGTGTACATTATTATAAATTGATCAGTCTGAATGAATTATTTTAAATGTATCACCAAAATTTTATTAAGAAGCACGTTGAAAAATGATTAACCTGACTCATAACATTTTTTTTTCTGGGTATGCAATCATCTACCAATTCAAAATTGTTTGTCTAGTCCATGTTATAAGACTAGGTTGCGCTATGTAAATGATTCCTGAATATTTATTTTATTTTAATTATTAATATGTTATTGAACAGCATAATTCGACGTCAGGAAATCAATCATTGATAGATAGATAGATAAACTCTTTATTGTAACACACATTGAAAAAAAAAAAGACAAATAGAAACACAAAAGACTAAAAAATTGTGCCACAACTGGCGGCCTTATCGCCAATAGCGATTTCTTCCAGGCAACCGTAGGATGGACAGGAGTCGAAATTCATTCATTGCGTATGTAAACAGCATATTTTTCACGAAAATATACTTTAAATTTGGTTTTCCATAATAAATCCTTTCGAATCAGATAACATTTCTTATTTCATCGATGGGTAATTTCACTAACCTAAACCTTAGAAGTGCCAACTTAGCAACAAAGTATAAAGTTGCCTTCACCGACACGCGGTCTAGAGCAAACGAGTTAGTTTTCAGGGTGTAAATTATTGGATCTATAAGTACCTTATTTAACACTCGTAGGTATGTATATGTCGAGTTAATGTATTTGGCTGAATTAGGAAGATTTTGTTGGTGCTAAATTCTTAGTTATAAATATTTCGTACTATAACTAAAACCATTACTCAAGTATTTCTTATCGTTTTAGTTACTTTACCAGTTTTTTTCTTCTAAATGAGCCATTTTACTGTAGATAATCTCTTGCCAGCCGAAAAACAAGTTAGTATACGCCTGTCCATTCAATGTTAATAAAATGTAACCAATCTAATTTATAATTGACTAAAATATAAACTATTTATAAATAACCTACTCACGTATCACGTGCAAACACCCGTTTAATTAATTGCAGCTAATTATAACATTTTGTAATTTCTTATCTCTTAACTAATAAATACCTAAGGTGGCAAATAGGCCTATGCGAAAAATGTACTCAAATAAATGCCTCAAAATTGTAAAGCACCAAGCCCTTACACCAAAAATAGGGTCACACATGGTACAAAAATAATAATTAATGTATCCCACAGTCAAGTTTGTTAGAAAACCAAATAAATGACACTGTTTTTTGTTATATTTATATAATTTTATCACATTGTGCACTTATTAGATAAAATTACTCCTTAAAACCTGCTATTGGTGGTAAAAACTGGCCTGTAATAAGTTTATTTTTTAAGTTATACAAATAAATTATTTATTTAGGTCCTCGAGACCTTTAAAGTTGTGTTTAGCCTTATTGTATTGTGGCCTAAAATGCATGCTGTGAACGGACTCGGCGCAAAAACTTACATTTGATAACAGTTGGTGCGTATAATTTTAAGATATATGAGGCCATTAAAAAGTATTGGTTATCGGTTTTGAGTTAAGTGACAATAGCGGTAATAAATAACAATAAAAATCCGTGTACAATTGCGATTTGACAGTAATTTATTGATGTATTTTGCTACATCACACTCATACATAGAATTGAAAGTAACTGCATTTTATTCAAGCTCATAATGTTATTTTTTCCTCATGCTGCAATCACCCTCAACGGTAGAACAGATTATCATAATTATTTGTACGGAGATACATAGGACTGGATCTCAAAGTGACTTCGATTTTTGTTTACCCTGAAACAAACAATACGGAAGAAACCACCGCTGCATTGAACATTAATATTAAACTAATAGTGGACGCCCATGGCTTCGCTCGCATTATTTCACAATAAAAAGTAACCTGTTACACTTTTAAAACCTCATACTACCTACAAACCAAGAGTCATGATAATCCGTTTAGCCGTTTTTTGCGTCATGAGCGTTGAAATAAACATAGACACAGATAAATAGACAAAATTTTTAGAAATTATTGGAAAGTATTCTGCTATCAATTCAAAGTAGATACATATCTCCAAGCATTTCCTTTTATTTTCAATGTTCAGATTTTTGTCCCTTTTCGTACTTTATTATATTTATGGATCTACCAAAACATATTCTTCATCATCATCATCAGCCTAATGGGACCCACTGCAGGGCATAGGCCTCCACCCTCTTACGCCAATACTCCCTGTCTTGCGCTGTTCTTGCCCAGATGTTTCCTTCTAACTTTCTTACATCATCCAGCCACCGTTGCACAGGTCTTCCTACACTTCGCTTACCTAGCCGTGGGTACCATTCAGTTATTGCTTTGCTCCATCTGCCGTCAGTACGTCTCGCCAAGTGTCCAGCCCATCGCCACTTGAGTTTCGTAATACGAGACCCGACGTCTTCCACCTTCGTACGTTTTCGGATCTCAGTATTACGAACCCTGTCGCGTAACGTAATGCCTAACATGGACCGTTCCATTGCTCTTTGTGCGACTCTCATCTTTTCGATGGTTTCCTTGGTGAGCGTCCATGTTTCGGCAGCATACGTCATTGTGGGCAGAACACATTGGTTGTAGAGTCGTGTCTTCAAGCATTGAGGCATTTTACGGTCTTTAAAAATATCGCTTAGTTTGCTAAATGCCGCCCATCCGAGTTGGATTCGTCTTTTGATCTCCTTGTGTTTATGCTCTCTGCCAAAGGACAAACAGTGTCCAAGGTAAGTGTATTGTTCCACTACTTCTAACTTTTCACCACCAATCTGGATAATTGGTTGTGAATCTCCAGAAGCGTTGGTCATCACCTTAGTTTTGGACATGTTCATCTTAAGGCCCACTCCAAGAGAGACATGGTGAAGGTCTTCTAACATCGTTCAGAGATCAGACTCAGTTTCACTAATAAGAATCAGGTCATCGGCAAAACGAAGATGGGATAAGTGAACACCATTTATTGAGACGCCTCTATTCTCCCAGTCGAGAAGCTTCAAGACGTCCTCCAAGACAGCTGTAAATAGCTTGGGAGAAATGGTGTCCCCTTGGCGTACACCTCTTTTAATCACAATGCGATCTGTAAGAGCATGTAACCGTACTTGCATCGACGCTGATTCGTACAGATTGCGGAGGATGTTAACGTATCGTGCATCTATGCGGCAGCGATGGAGTGAGTGAAAAACAGCCCAATGTTCAACGCTATCGAAGGCTTTTTCATAGTCCACGAAAGCGAAAAACAAAGGTCGGTTGTACTCTTCACACTTTTCCATCAACTGTTTCACAGTGTGAATGTGGTCTATGGTAGAAAATCCGGTCCTAAAACCAGCTTGCTCGATGGGCTGGCATTCATCAAGTTGGCGAGTAAGTCGGTGGGTAAGAATTTTGGCAAAGAGTTTATAAATCTGAGGAAGAAGACTTATGGGACGGTAATTACTAAGTTTGGAATTATCTCCTTTTTTATGCAGTATTGTAACTATATATATTCTTCATAGACTTACATAATCCCCAATCATACAAGAAAATTGCCAAATTTAGTTACATATGTTTTAGCATAACAATTTCCTAGTATTTATTTTAACACTAGTTGAACAGACCCGTTTTAGTTGTCCACTAACTGCGATACCATTTGAATTTTCCGAGCTAAGACAATAGTAATGTCATAGTAACATTAACCTTTCGCATTGTTATACTAACTGAACTGTTTGGTAAACTGCATCCATGCTCACTGCTAGACTTACTCTGCTTAGGGTTGCCTCTAGCGATTATTTATTTATAACTAGTGTTATAAATTTTCTCCGGGACAGTTTGGGACGAATACCCGGGATGTTATATATATTTTTTTAATTTTTACGGGTTTGCACTTGGCCATAGTTTTATTTCCTGTCCAATTTTAGGACGCGCAAATGACATAAAATACCTGGGCGTAGTCATAGACAGTAACCTTACATTTGAGAAGCATACACAAGTGCTCAGAGGGCGGCTCCGACAGATGCTTCACATTTTCAAACGTCTCGGAACCGTAGCTGATCCAAAGACTTTGAGAACAGCATATATCTCGCTGTGCCAGTCCGTTTTGACGTATTGCATAGCTTGCTGGGGATCTGTTGCCAAAACCCGTTTAAAAAAAGTTGAGATTGCACAAAGGGCTATACTCAAGGTAGCATACAAAAAATCTATGAGATACCCTACAGACAAGTTATATAAAGAAACCAACTATCTAACAGTCAGACAGCTGTATATTATGGCAACAACGCTTCGTTTCCATAAAACAGCACTAATTACGACTTCTAGTACTAAAAAAACGTCGAGGCGTAACGCTTGGCCAATTCCTAAAACCCGAACGAGTCTCGCCCAGAGAAGCTACGCCTTCAAAAGTCTTCAACTATACAAAAAATTAGACACGACCCTTAGTCTTCTCGAATCAACCAGATTTGTGTGCAAAAAGAAGCTCACATCTTGGTTGACCACACTCAATTACAGAGAAACAGAGTCTTTAATCAAAACCTAACATTACGGGACCTGTTTCTGTGGTGCCGACAACCTGGAAGATTTCACTTCCCGATTGTCGCCAGTACAAAATGCAGGTCCCACATAAATAAATAAACGAAATCCTAACTACCTAATATCCGATAATTAACCGTTATTAACTTGCTTTTGATTTAATTATTTCAGCTTAATACTTAAACAACAATAATAAATAGCTTCCAAAAACAAACAAAACACCAAAAAAAAAAAAACGCTATCCCGAAAAAAGGGTGAGTTGATCTTGCATAACTCGCTCCTATTGTCGGACTCCACACGGAGCAAACTTCACTCGTAACTACAGCTGAACGCAAGCTCCATCCATGGGTGCGCGCGGGAAACGTTTGAACCGGACTTGACAAATACCACAACAAAATGGTATAGTGTATGTATGCACGTAGGTACATAATTACACAAAGCTTATATTCCAACTTCTACTGTTCACTTCAACCACAATTTAACATATACCTATACATACAAGCACTTATACGTGTACCTACACTATTCATAAATACACAATATTTATTACTTAGCAACAATAATAATGATCTCCCTACCATCCCTTCCTATCCCATCCTCGAGACAGCCTTAGTTTTATCTTGTTATAATGTTTTAGTTATCCTGAATATTTTTCGAAGCCATATAGGTATCAAAATAATATTAATACTTAGATTAAGGTTTTATAGCTAGTAGCATATAGTTTTAGTCAGTCTTTTACTTGCTCGGAATTGATCCTTTCCGGTTTTAGATAATCTAGTATTTCTTACTAATCAAAAAATTGTATATACAGATCCTATATATTATGTATATGATAGTTTCCTATCATTTATGTTTTAGATATTTCTTTTCGAAGAGCATGATTCCCACGACACAGGGAAACCTAGTGTGGCGATCACAGTCAACATCATTTACCCATTTATTTTTATATAGCCTTTCTGATCCAATTTTCTTTAAGTACAAATGATGTATACTAGTCTAAGAATTTTTGTGTAAATAAAGTAAATATTATTATTATTATAGTTTACCTGATAGCAAGCAAAGGCTATGGTCTAAGATGGAGCGTGCTTACCCGATAAGAACCTAGTTACCCTCGCTTTGCAGATCGCTGGATTATATAGGTATTATTATATATCTCTGAATGAGCATATATAGTATACTAGTGGACGCCCGCTGCTTTGTTCGCATTGTTTGGAGATAAATAGTAGCCTATGGCACTTCTAAGACCTCATACTACCTATATACCAAAAATCATGTTGATTCGTCCAGCAGTTTTTGCGTTATGGGCGTTTAAAAAAACAGACCAACAAACAAACAGATAAAAAGACTAAAAATTGATAAAACTCAAAGGTATATCAAAAATTTTTTTTTGTTCAAATATGTATTATAAATATTTTCAGTCATATTGCGATTAAAAAAGTTTTAAATACAATATAATATCTTCAGACACACAGAAAAAAACGCGTAAGTCAAAATGTAAGCTAAGCTTTTCTAATATTTTTTTTGTTCTTCTAAGAAAATAAAGTTAAACATAAACCATTTTAATAAGTTTTCTCCAAAGCATCATCCCTACCCAAAGGTAATTAGTTCGTAGCAATTCCATGCAAATGCTATCAGCTCCTGATTACCTCAAGCGTCGTGTTGTTCAACAATTAATGATGTTAAGATATCAAACTGTATGCTGTCGGTAGCTAGTTAAAGTTTTAATCCTTTTATAACGTGAAGTTGAGATGCGCCATCTATGTGCAAAAGTTTTTATAGGAAAATTTGCAACACGTTTTTAGTAGTTTTACTTACATGGTATGAAATGGTATTGTTGATGTTGAAATGGAGTAAATTGGCAATTGCATAATTGCTTAATGTTTTCCCAATTTTCATCATCCTCATCATCATTAGCAGCAGTTTCATCTTACCTGTATTTTATACCCATATCTTTGCTAGTATGATTCAAATCGATCTTGTACCTATATATTTAACTGTGCACGCAATACTTTTTACCAAAGCCCTTACTGGTACTTGCTTATATTTGGAATTGCATATAACTATTTGCAAAATTATTAGTTTAACAGCCTGACACACAGGGTAACAGACAATAATATATATTTTTTATTCAATGAACAGACAGGCTACTTTTTACCTCAAAATAAGGCGGAATGCACCAGAGTGCGCCATTAGTCTTTACAAGGTAATAATTTGAATTTGTAACTATTACGGTTTTCCTTCACGTGGAATTTTGCGTATGTTGTTTACGTTTTCGGGTGTAATGACACCCATTATAGTAACCGTAATAGTTACATATGGACAAGAATGTCTCACGAGTTTTCATAATAAAAAAGGTATTAAATTAATTTTACACTACTGCTAGTGCTAAATTTGTTTCTGTTTTATCACCAACCAAATTTAAATCAAGCAGCTCGGCCACACCAACAGTTATTTATTCTAAAGGCAATAAAACAGTCGCACCAAAAACAATAAAACTAAACTAAAACTAGAACAGTTTTAGTTTAAAGCGGTCAACAGTTTAGATACAGTGTGAATTGTGGTAAACAAACAACAAAAACTTGATGTAAACTTGTTTTAATAGAATGTAATGAAATTGCCTGTCTATATTTTTACTTTTGTCAAATATATGTCCTATATAAATAGATATGTAAATATTTTAGGACATATCACAGTGCAACCTAGCCCAAACTAAATAAAATGTTGTACTTAAATAGATCAAGTAAAGCGCTATTTAACCTCTTGAAGGCGCTTTAAGAGGTTTTTTGAACAATGTTTTTATAAGCCTTCTTCTATTAAACGGAGGCATGATAGAATAGAATAGAATATAATTTTAATGTACACCATAAAACACAGAAATTACAAAACAGAAAAAAAAACATACTTAAATTAAAGTGTTGCACATAGGGCGGCCTTATCACCTTAGGCGATTTTTCCAGGCAACCTTTTGGATGGACATAACTTTCAATTGTAAACAGGTGGTGTACAATATATATCTGATGAGATGATCTGATTGTAAGCATCAGATACTGTTTTTATAACTTTTTAGCTTTATTTCAATGAAATTACAGAAAATGTAGCTACCTAACTAAGTATCACTCAGTGATTTTGTAAACAAAACTATACAAATTCAATTTATTCAAATTCCGTACCTACCGCAGGATTTAGGCGCGGGCTGAAGTATTTCTATTACAAAACGTTTCAATTTAAATTGGCCCAATCTTATCAGATCTCCACGCTGTAGGTACAATCAAGTACATATGTATTTCTAATTCTCTACATAAATCCTTTAGCACGCACTAGATAGACAAGTATACTACACAGATAGTAGACGACATGATACTCAATTAGGTAGGTAGTATTTTAGAGGCACCTAAAGTAAGTCAACAATTTTCACATAGAAACTTGCACACTTCCACTTCAAAAATGTATTACATAAAAATGTACAATCACTTTTTCAGTAAAGGCTGGCATGGCAATGTTTGCTTCGCGCTCGACTTGGCGGATAATTACCCAACAAAATGCATGCATCAGCTGATTTAAAATTGCTTTTCTTCAATTCCAATTGATTAAAAATTCAACATTGACAGCATGCTACTTTTGTTTGATATATCGGCTTGGTTTTGTTCTTATGTGTAATACGAGAATCATAGAATCATCTTCACTCCAAGAAGTTAAGTACAAATACCATGAAATACGTGCATTATACATTACTTAGATATACATAGATTCTAGAATGAACAAGTTGGGAATCACAAATCCGTTGGGATTGCCAGTAGTTTGATTGTTTCTTGTTTGCGCAACGAACACGAGTGTGGTTCGAGCGATGCGGGTTGTACCTACTGTATGGCCGAGTTTAAAGCTTAAGATTTTGATGTAATCGGGGCAATTAAATAGTACAACATTCTTTGTTGTCCACCAACAAAATGATTCCGAAATGGAGTTTCAGTATCAATGCATGAATAATGCCTAATAAGGTTTTCTAATAGGGAATTTATTTTGCGGGGCGGGGCGAGTACAGTAAACAAAGCTCGTTATGAAAACGACTTTTTTTCATTCTTATGCTAATAATAAAAAAAAACAATTTACACACAACAAATAATAACATAACAGTTACATGCGCAGTAAACCCAAAGTTGCTGAGTTCATTACCATTTTCATTACATTCAATCTAAGGATAAAATGTTTTAGTGCAAAATCTTACGTCAACTCACTACCACAAACTCCCCAGGCTTGATTACACCGAACTAGAAAGGAAAAGCGCCGTGAAAAATCTCTCAAAGGACGGTAAAGCGAATATGAAATGAGAAAAACGGGAAACACAAGACACAATACTGTCTCGTGGTGCTGTGAATGAAGCGCCATGATGCTCCTAGCGAGCGAATAAGAAGAAAATGTCTCTTGAAAAGATGAGATTTTTGGTGTAGAAGATTTTTCATTAGTAAGTCGTTTGGATTATGTTAGGAAGCTAAAACTTTTAACAGGACTCTACTATATCAAAGTCTCTACTATAAAAAAGTATGCGTAATTAATTGTGCAATACGTAAGTAAGTAAATGAATAAATACAAAAAGCCATTTTTTCACCACATGTGAGTGAATGGATATGTATTCCATTGTTACGCGTAATGGCCGAAACTTTTTTTTTTTTTTTTTTTGACCCAGGAAAATCTATTACAGGTACAACCCAAAAACCCCGGGGAGGGCGGATGGTTATGTGGGAGTCTCCGCCCCATTCCATCAGGGCGGCATACCCACTAAAAACCTGGGGTGTTCCACCTCCGCATCGTTGGTCCAGGGCCACGAGAGCGCGATGCATACATCCGCAGCCCTGGTGATGCAGGCCCGGCATCGGGCCCTGCCTCGGGGAGCGTCAGTTCAACCCTTAATGGACGACGTGTCAGAACACAGGACACGTCGTGCATCCTGTGGGGACTCGTTCTAGGGCAACAGGTTCCCCGACCTGCCACCCAGAGCCCCCAGGAGTCAGGCGGACGCACGCCAAAGCGGCCGCCCCCCTCCAATGCGCCCTCTGCGCGCGGAGTTCGGTTCCCGTGTCGCCGCTACTCGGCTGGTACACCGAACTCCTCTCGCCTCTCAGCGACCACCTCGGGTGCTCTTAAAGAGCACCCAGCTCCACCTTCACCGCGAGGTGCGGCGAGCTCCACGCCTCGGGCCCTACAACCAGCCCTCTCGAAGGGGAGGTATAGGCGAGGGCCCCCACTCGATCGAACGTTTGGACACAGGCTAGCAAGATCCACTGGACTGTGGAAGTTACTTACCTGTGGACGGGGTGCACCAGGTTTCCCCAACTAACCCCAAATCCCCATATGGAGAGATGAAATTAGCTGGGCTTACCCAACGTGAAGGTAGTCCGATCATCGCACCCCTAATGGCCGAACCTAGATCAACTTGGATATAGTTTGATGTAAAGAAAGTTTACTTTCTGAAGTAACTAGCAATTAATGTTTTAATTAATGGCGTACAAGAAGAGAGGCATATGCTCAGTATTGGACGATAACGGGGTGATAATGATGATGATGTTTTAATTATGATGAACTTGGCATTAAAATTCTTTAAAAAATATATATTGTCAACTCTGTTCAAAGTCCTAGATCTCAGATTGACAATAATTACTAATCCATAGCTGTTTGCTTGTTCAGATGATCTAATTAACATCCTCAGTACCCAAACAATAATATTAATTAACGATAATTGAATTTGGATGTCGTACTTTACATTTAACTAGATTATAGTCCTATATACATATGTATGTATACTCAGGCAATATGTCAAGATCATTACAGTTCCTTTGATAGTAATTAAATACAGATTACCTATGGAACGTGATAATTAAGATAAGTAATTACACATTGAGGTCGGTATATTAGGTACTACTCCTATATCCGAACTGATAGAGTACACAAAATTAATTTGGTATCAAATGAATTAAATAGAAATCATAATTTATACACGAAAAAGCTCAAGGCTAATAAGGTTTATTCCCAAAAATTGTTTTTATTTCTTGAAATAAAGTAGTTTAGACACCTCTACGTTCGAGTAATGTTGATATAAGTAGTTGCTTTTGCTCTATCGAATTTAAACCAAAAGCCTGATTTGAGTAAACAAATAAACCAAACAACTTTTGTACGTTACTTAAACTTTTTATTTCAATAGATTTCGACACAATCGAGACATAACCGACTATTTTCCAACAATGTATTCTTATTCCTTACAGATCCCATACCACGGTCCCAACTTTATAGCTGCAAATAAAGCACAGTGTTCAAAATTATGTCTCACTTTGTAAACCAACTACATTGTTTGGTTTATGATATTTACAGCCATGGATATCAAAAGAAAGATATGTTCAAGGACAAAATATCAATATTTTTTTACAGCAAAGTTTAAGTTTGATTTGAATTATCAAATCATAAAATTAAAACGCAACTAGCTTAGGTTTTGATCAATCAGATCTCAAAACAGTGTTAATTTTATTATGATATCAACCAAATTGTTACACAAAAAAAAACGCGAAAACATTCTTAAATATCTTTTTTTTCTAGAATTCTATGTAGAATGTCTTTGTTAAAGAGAAAATATTCTTTTAAACTTGATATAAAAACAGGAACATAATTATGAATAAAACTTGAATCGTTACATTTCACAGCCAATATTTCAAATTTTTATCTTATCGCTGTTGCGTGTACATATATACCTATACAGATACATTTATTCTACTTTTTACTAAATGTCAAATAAACTTATCGTATATCCTTTATCTTTCCACTTCTCTGTAACAGTTATTTTTGAGTGACAACTGTTAACTGGCGTAGCGAGTTATGGCCGGCCGTAATAGTAGTAAAACCAAATTGTTGCGTAAGTGGGTGTTACTTGTTCCCGAGATGACAGTTAAAGCGGTCAACTCCTTTATATAAAAAAATGGCTAAGTTAATCTGGAAATAACATCATCATTTTTGGCATCTCAGGCCATAAGCCTTTGCTTACCATCATGCAAACTATGGCAAAGTGATCACTGTATTATAGTTCCCGTAAGGCATGATTTAATTTAGTTGTATTAACCGGCTAGCACTTACGTCAAAAATTACGTCGAAAAATTAGCTCGACAAGTTTCGGAAATCTGAGGTTTCCATCATCAGGAGGACGAGTCAGCACGCGCGTCCCGGTTGGCCGCCTCGTCCAGACTCAGAGTCTGGACGAGGCGGCCAACTAAATTATGGCAAAGTGCATTCCCGTTTTAGTTAAGTTAAATCTTTGATATATTTCTCGTTGTATTATTTGTATCTAAAAATTAAAAAATTGTTTTGTAAATTTGTAAATTCTGTGTTTAGGTTCTCTAGTGTTTTTAGATATAGATGACCGTTGCGATTTTTTTCTCTAAAGGTAAGTTCAAATCCTTGGAAACTTCACTCGTTAGCCAAATTATTCATAAGATAAACATACCTAGTTTTACGTAAGTTTTTGTTAAAATAAAACAATTTATATCCATCAAAAATATCATTACTATAACCAAATGCAGTAAACCAAGAACCTCTCATCTTCTTTTATAAGTAGCAAAAAGTTTTCAAATTTAAATATGATTTTTAATCAATCCAGATTTATAAATCTTAGACAAATCTATAGTACTACAATAGAGTACTGGAATGCGAGTAGACACATTAGATTAGAGGCCCATTGAATTTGATCGTGATGTAGATACGATGGAAATGTCACTCGACAACTCGATACATAAATATTAACAACTCGATCAATTCACTTTCAATAGACATGTTATTTACAACCTCTTTTTGCTATGCCTAGTTTATTTTAACAGAATAGAACACACGTGCATGCTTTTTTGTTCCATATCTTAATTTATAAGAATTCAAGATTAATTTAATACAATTAGTGTGGATTTTGTGAGCTTAATACAATAATAAATTGGCGTCTGAAGTATTTATTTTGTAATAAATCAGTCATATGTCATAGGACTTTTAGGGGCTAAGAAATTTATGAATGAGACATGCATAAAAGTAAGGCGGGAAAATGTTTTTCTCTACGGATTAATGTTTTTTTAGAATCAACGTTAGTCACTTATACGTGTGACATTTTCTTGGTATAGATTTTTATTTTCCGTTATTACTTTCATTTCTAAGATATTGAATCAGGCGTTACTTTGCGGAAATCAATTGTTACTGAAACTCTGGAGAAATATGTTGTGTTTTTCCGCTGCAACTGCTCCTTAACCGACTTCAAACAACAAACTTGATGGTTTTTAGGTGTGTTCCTCCATATACCACCGCCAAACCTCACCTCCTAACCAACGTGGCCTCCGTGGATCTCAAGATCTTCCCAACACCGCACCTTGTGTCTTGAAGCTTTGTTGTTCTCTTTCGGCAAGATATTCTAGTCGACACGTGTTTCGCCTCTCCACGAGGCATCCTCAGGACTCGTGTTGACTCTTCGAACGTCGGTCCGAAAATTACTTTCATTTCTATATAGCATTTATTGATTGATCACGACGCAGATTATGGTTTAGAGCAAACTGAGTTCGTTTAAAAGCCATAGAGATAATCTACATAAGTAACATAAAAACAGTAAATATTATAAGGTAAGAACATCAGTTCCAAAACTATCAATTTGAAATACACAAACACCAATCAATATCAAAATTAAATATGAGCGAACACGTGTTAAGGGACCAGCACCTAAACATGCTTGGGGCGTTAAACCTTACTCACGGCTGAACTGCGATTATAAATCTACGCGTAAATCAAACTATGCAAACCATGGAAAAGATTAAACCTGGATCTGCCAAAAGATATTGTTATTTTTATATTTAGTGTCACAACAGAGATAATGATTTAATGCTTTTTCAATAATCATTACGAATACAGATTTTATCAGTAACTGGCTACTTACTCAAAATCTTTTCCTACACAACACTGATCTTATAATGTTACAAAATTAAGTTTTAAAATATTAATAGACTCATGGAAGTTGTGTAAATTTGTTGTTCTATTTGCAAAAAAAAATATTTACCTAAACACTTAAATTAAAAAATAAGTTAATAATTAAAAATAACTTTTAACCAAAGTGACGCGTTTTTAATTTAACCACAAACATTTTTGAGTGTTATTTGTATTTCGTAATCTTTGCTGTATTTAAATTGCAAGGAATTTCATCCATTTCTATAATTGTATGCCAGTTCCATTTCAACTAAATCTAAGCCAAAAACCGATTAATTGCTTCAATTGTCTAGATCAGTTTGACATAGCACGAACAATCTGTGGACAAAGTTTGCACGCAAAAGTCGCCATTAAACTAACTTCACGATTGGATTGTCTATGGGACGAAGTTTGATAGCTTTGAGGGCCGTAGTTAGGTATAAGTTTGTATGAATTATAGTTCCTGCTCAAGCCAAATTTGGGGAAACTTCTATGCGTTTCGATTGAAACAATGTTCGAGTTTTGGTTAGAATTTTGGGTGCTCTGATTAATTCTTCTTGTTCTAATCGATTAATCGATGTTAAAGTTACGTAACAGAGGTTATCAGGTAGTTACGAGATATGTGTGGATCGAGATGGTAGATTTGTATAATGTCCTTTCAAGGTAGCGAAAATGAAAAAATAAAACTTGGGTTATGCTCACATAAACCTTGTGTGATATTATGTAATGTGAACGTGCGTTTTCTTTAATAACCTTTTTTACTATTAATTTCTAAATCTTATTTGTTGTCGAACTTTTCTTCACATCAACAACATTACATACAAACAAGACTATGATCTAAATCCCTAGCATTAATTAAATTTAATTTAAATTGACACACTCATTGACTTACAACCTCTTCCTTTTAAGGCTATCAGTATCATATACGAACGCTTGAATACTAGTGTTATCTGATTTAAGTTCGAGTATATGGACTTATCACGCTTAATAGACAGTGATTTACTCAGGCCGGGCAGGGAAGCTTGGAAACTGATTGTTCGCGCGTCACGACATCTTTGCCCTTACTATAAATTTGGGTTTTTTTATATGGAGTACCTAGTCTTTTTTTATAGATGTATTTTTTTTACTAGAATGGTTTGCACTAATTGTAATAAACGTGATGTTTAACGCCTGAGTTAAGGCGTATTTATCATTACATAAATACCCCTTAACTCAGGCATTAATCATTACATATATTACAATCTTCAAAATAATTGTCTTTTATTTGTATGGTAAGTTATAATATATAATATATCATAGTTACATGATAATATAAATTATATATTTGTTTTGTAATATTTATGATTTCAATAAATATTTCTTTCTCTTTCTTTCTTTCTTTCTATATTTACAAAAACAAAAGGATCAGAGGTAAATTTTACACTTACAAACAACACATGTGTACTTTATCTTAAAATAATAAATGAAACCAAACCTTTGAACTACTCGTTCTCAGTAACTTACGTGTTTTCCACTCTACAAAGCATTGAACTACAATTCCATGGTCCAAAAGTTTGTGATGGATATGAGACTTGACATGTTCAACTGTTGGATCAGAACTATGGGTTTATTATTGTATTTGAATAGAGCAGCCTTGAGGCTGATAAAGGTCACAGTGAACTAGATAATAGCCATGGTCACGAAGTACAAGGATTGATTTATTATGAAGCTTTTGTCACGACAGTTTTTGATCAGTTTATTTAGAGCAAAGTTATTATGTATATACTTAGGAGATACTTACGCTTCCAAAAAATAGTAGGGATGATGTTTTTGATCAGTTTATTCCAGCGATGTTATTATGTACTTAGGAGATACATATAGACAGTTATAAACCATATAATTTATTAATTAAATTTAGATATTATTGATCGCCTACATAAAATATAAATATCTAATATTACCACCTTACTTACACGCGAATAAAATATATAACTTTAACATCGTATTGATTCGCATTTGGGCTCTTAAGTCCAAAAAACACAAAGTAAAAAACGAGATATATTATTTAGTTTATGTAATTGTCATGTCATTGAAAACTTCAATGACGATTATCGATCGAGACATAAATTCCGTAGTATGTAGTTAACTGGGCACAATTTATCTACAGTCAAATACCACCAACAAAACAATAGATGGTAGTAAGGGTCGTATTCCCAAGCTGTGGGATAAAGTTCAGAGGGCGCTACTATCAGGCTTTGAATCAAAGGATGTGGTTTGAAAGTAACCACAGGCTGACACGTTTATGTAATACAGGGTTTGTGATAACTTACTGTATTTTAAAGCTTTGTTCCTATCTGTTGATGAAATAAATAATTATGATTAAATTGAATGTTCTAAGATTTTTTTTGTATTATTGATGGTTTGGTTGTTAGTGTCAATTTACTTCATTTTTATAAAGTGAATTAAAATCATTTGCTGTTGCAAATGATTCATGAATTAGATTCAGATAAGAATCGTTGTTATATGAATAAAAAATAATATTATTATAAATGAATGGTTGCAAAATGTTTTTAATATATTTTTAAAAGCAAGATAGTTCTTTATTTCCTTGAATTTTAAAACAAAAATATTAGCATACTGCATACATTTCATAAAAAAATATCAATAATTGCATACTTTTTTATATTTGTATGTTATTTTGAAGGTATTTCAGTAGTTACTTGTAACTCATTACACATAATTCAAGTTAAATGCAATCTAAGCAATTACCAGTCATTTATTTAATGAGTCATCACGATAAATATGTGGTTTCCAGGTATGTGGAGTTTATATAAGTTGTATATTCTAGGAATTCAATCTAATTTGTGAAACCTCACAAGTATATAAACTAGGTATATAGTTTCATGTCACCACATTTTGCCTCTATTGCAAAAATTGTGATTAACTAGATACTAAGTAATTAGCTTCCTAAAAGAACATAAATTGTTATTTACTAAAGAACATTATTTATTTAATTCTTTTCTTCTTTAAAAAGGTTTCTGCATAAGAAAATTTTTAGTGTGTTTTGTGTCCCATAAGTTGCCTTACACCAACTCAACCGTACTAAAAATAAATGCTCATGAAAAAGAAGTCACAAAGCACATTATAAATCTATGTGCGTAATGCGTAGGTTTATAACATTGTACGCCCTGCGCCGAGCTATAATAACTCATTTCGGATATAATTTATTTTTCTTATCTAAATATAAAATCTCCGATCAGGTGGGGAAACCTATCACCATAGACATCATAATTTTGGCGCCTCATTGTGGATAAAAATCCAAACACATGTCAATTTAGTCCACATGACAGGTCAGTTTCAGGTACATATAAAGCTAAACATACATATATATATATATATATATATATATATATATATATATATATATATATATATATATATATATATATATATATATATATATTATACGATAGCGAGGCAATTGACCACAAAGTCGTCCGATGTGGTACTTACTCAAGACATGTGGTCGAAGAAGGGCGGTACATTCTGGTCTGAAATGGATTATAGGCGTGCTGATTGGTCAGTTCCCATAATTATACACGAGATTGACACATACAAAACAACATTTACACAGGCTTTTTATTCAGGCGTTGCTAATGAAACCGTTAAGTCGATCACATTATTTCTTCCATAGACATATATTTTTCATAGATATACATATACTCTTCAAGTACGTGCGTGCCATCACAGCCAGCCTCAACGAAAGACCAGCGCTGGTAAGCAACCACAATTATGCTGAGTTGGGGCTGTGTTGTGACTGATTTTATGTTTGTTTTTTGATGGACTTAGTTGTCTTTGTTTTTTCTGTTAAATCTGCCATTATATTTATAATGTCAGATAATATAAATGTATAGCCTTTGATACAATCTAGTTAGATGTTTCCAGATAGTATTGTCAGTGGCTATCCCGTACGTGTTCGTATTTGTCCCCATCCATCATTATGCGGAGGTCGCAGGTGTGTATTGTTTCTTAGCTGTTTGTGTTCAATTGCGACATATTTTGCGGTTATTAGCTTTACCTATTATTTTCTACAGAATATAAAGAAAATTTAAGCATCGAAACATTGTATTATTTCGATAAATAGAAATACTGGATGATATTTCTTGTAACCGCAACGCCCTAAATATGATACACTCTTAGATTTAAGTAGTTTGTATGTGTGTACTCGTATAAATTAATAAATTTCCAAATTAAAAGAGCTTGCTTCTTTATATAATATGTAACGTAAAAATATAAGTTACAAGTAAAGTATTATCCACCCCGTAATATAGTAGTATCCACGACACAAACGTTTGCTTAGTGAGGGGCTAGATGGCGCTGTGTGCAATTTCCTGGAATATACATATATTTATGTATATTTTATGGTCTGGCTGGCATAAAAACATTCGTGTAGTTCAAAAAAGTTGCCATCAACATACCATATGAAATAAATAAATATTCGCAAATTTGGACTCAGAAGAGTAGCTTTATTAATTTAGAGGCCAAATCTCATTGTTTGAGTGAGCAGAGAAAACAACGGACAATAGAATAGAATACCCATAATAATGCACACATGCTTACCATACACGGTCCCATGACAATACCAGGAGTTTCTCTATTCAATTGCTTATTGAATGGAATAATAGGAAACCTTTTTGTTCATTTCTATCGTCCCAAATGTATACGAGTAGTGTTTGCGAGAACCGGCACAAAAATAGCATCATTGTACCTAATAGGACATTTACAAAGAGATATTTTATTCTACAAATATATTTACTAACAGAAATTTTAGGTTCAATTTGACTATTAAGGTAGTTTATGGGAGTATGCTACCTTTCGTCTGATTGTAACCTTTAGATTTTTATTTGGGAAGGCTGCTTATGATCAGACATTTTTTTTGAGTTTAAAATAGGTAATTCGTAATTCC
Organism: Macaria notata; assembly: GCA_927399415.1. NCBI lineage: Eukaryota > Metazoa > Arthropoda > Insecta > Lepidoptera > Geometridae > Macaria > Macaria notata. Next base: position 10,675,427 of record OV656731.1, on the reverse strand, counting down.
CCAGCAAAATTTTCATTGGTGTAACTGAAAACATTTTCTTAGCAGATTTTTTTTAACCGGTCTCGATCTCAGCTTGTGAGCTGCTGAGGTCTTGAGTTTTTCTTTTAAAACTATTAAAGAGAAGAAAATAACTATTCGATTATTCGATTTCAAACCACTAAAATAAGAATTTTCGAAACACATTCAGGACCTTTCTTGTATAGTATTCTAAAGAGACCTAAGTCTTTATCCTAAACTAGCTGACAGTCCCGTTCCACGAATAAAGATTGGCTCTCAAAGCTTGTTAGGGACGAGGTGGTCTGTGAAAACGGGCTTTAGTTTCGAATTGTAAATTTTAGACCCATTTTATATGTATGTAGCTGAATAAACAAACCTTCAGTTTATTTTACAGAGCAGCTTAGTGTTTAGTTTAGGCAGCCGTTAGAAAAAAACTAAACATATTAAAGGTACAAACTTAATTTAGACGAAAGTAAAACTTATTTAGCTCACAAAGTTATTTGAGCTCACGCGCTGTTGCTAAATACTGTACTGATTAATGTGTGCCTTATTAACCATGACAATCAATATTAAAGTAAGTAAAGTTAGGTAACAAGCTATAATATAAGAATACATAATTATGTTCACTCAATTTGTTTAATTATTAACATTGATTACTCAGTTTAAAGCAGAAATCAGAATCAGCAATTAGATTTTCATTTCATCAGGGATACATGGTCACATCATTCATTCCGAAGTTTTCTAAATAGCGTTGTTTACCAATAACGGGTTAAAAAAAACGTTTCCCAACATTCCAGCTGCAAACACATATTTACCGGCAGCATTTATTGTAATGCCGCTACGATATGTCGCTCCGCAAACGAGTGTTTACGGCTCCAATAGCCGGTCCACTCGAATCGCGCCGTTATACCGTAAACTAAAATTTACTAGACTATGCTTTTCCTTTTTTATCACCAGTCCATTTTATGCATGTCCATAAAAAACCAATTCGTACCGCTTTCATAGCGGGTTGTTATTTCTAACCTGGCGTTATTGAGCGAGTCTTTAATTGGTTAGCTTTGATCCGTATACTAACATTTGTTCCCAACAGTGTCATTTGTTTTTGTCACAAGTTTTATCAATATACATACATATTCAGGATTACAAGTAACTTTCACAAAACTGTTTGAGAAAAGGCAAAGGCAAGTTGTGGACACGCAAACGGCATAAAATATATAATTTAAAAATAGAATAGCTTTACCACTCCACTTATTTTAAAGTTAGTCAGAGGAGGCGTGAGCTTTTTTACATTTTAATACAGAAATGTAAATTTTATCTGCCATTAACTATTTTTTCTGACTTTTATCATTATATTATATCAATAAGTTCAACTTTATCCTATAACTTACCTAATAAGAATTTGTTAAGTAGGTACAAAATTCGAAACATGCGTTATGCTTAACCTTGGTACAACAGTTACCAAGGAAGTATCACTTAATTATGGATAAAGCTCACATAATCTATCACCTATCAAGCACTTAATTAAAACCAAATAAATCAATTATCTCACTTCATTATATTTGAGTTTAATTGGAGACAAAAAACTAGTTTATGCATTACTAAACGCCTATCATGTTTCTGTAATGATGTTGTTTGAAGTGTGAATAACTAATACGTTCTATTTATCATATAAATCAATCAATATTAAGCATTACTAGCATTATACGCTATCGCATTGATAATGAATTAAATAGTTTTTGTTGTGAGTAAAAAGGTGTGTTAATGCGGAAAATAGGAAAATTCCCATTTAAGGCACAGAATACATGTTTAAGGTTGGTTTTTAAGTGAGGCTGAGTTCATGCTGGACGTTTTTGGTTTTTTTCACAGACAAGTGCGAATCCAATTTTTTTTTTATGAATTTCTTGTAGTTATGTCTAATGACGCTGACGGTAAGCATGTATGGGCAGGGTGACTCGAAAACCAGTCAGACTAAAGTTATTTATATTATAAGTTTTGTTCGTAATTATACCTAGTGAAGAAGATTTATTACATATACAAAGCTCGTCCTGAAAACGCTCCACCTTCTACACTGTTAGTAGGATCCTAATCTTTATGCATTAAATTACAAACACGGCTTGTGTGCTGAGTGCACAACTTCACCTTACCGCCTTACTATAAGATATTTGCATTATTCAAAATGTCGGGACTCTTGTTATATTTGCACTCAAAACTTGGGATAAACCACTCAAGTAGACGCCGAGAAAATAATATAAGTTTTGTGGTAGTTTGAATATGTTATGCGCTGCGGGATTATACCTGTCTCGTATATGAAACTACAAGCCCTCGTAAGTCTTCACATCTACATAGTATGTGTGTCATCTCTGTACTAACATTGTATGGGAAATTCGTGGCGTCATGAGGTCCTACCAGCGTGAATTCGGGATGAAAGATTTTCATATTGATTGATTTAATCTATAATAACTGTATCATCACATATATCATATTTTATCTATATTTTTACATACTTTTAAGGAAATTGGCAAATATTCAAAATGTAAAATTGTGTAACAAACTTTAATAAAAATAAAACATATTTTTTTCTGTTTCTCACATTGTCACCTCCAATCAGAACATGTTTGATCTACATTATAATACTTTTTAATTTGGTAACACATGTTACAGATTAGATTAAATAAAATAAATAAAGTGATGCAACACATCAACAAACCCATACAAAATAATTAGCACCACAGAACACTCAAATTGAAATGAAGTGCCACCTCTAAGTTTACCTTCCCCGTGAATTAGCCACGATTGTCACTGATTACACGGAATGTGCATTAGCTGTACGTGAGGTAATCAATCAATACGTCAATACACACCGACAGCCATACATTTGTATGTATAGCTATTTATAGCTAGTGACGAACTAAGTTTGAGGAACGAAAGATTTGATAAAAGATAGGTTTTAGCAATTTCCTCCATACTGGAAGTTATTAAAGTTTTAGATAAATTGATTATTTACTGTACTTTATACGTTTTTATACATATTTTACAATATTTTAGTAGTGTAGATAAAAAAAAATGGTAAAATATAATCGGGGGTCAATATTTTGATAGTAGGTTATTTTTTGCTTTTAAGCCTAACATAGGAAAATTGTGTAGTAAAAAATGTTCCTTGCATCTCTTTTTTTTCAGCCGAAAGTAAACACTCTTTTTTTACAGAAAAATGGGGAGCAAAATACTAGTCCTCTCTATAAATTAATTTCTTATCTTGACCAGATAATTTATGGAGCGTGCCAAACCAAATCTGACCTCAGAGCTGTAAGGTTAAACATTGCTTTTACAGCTTTATTCTGCTACATTAACTCGTTTGATTGCGTTTATTGTATCAAATGGTATTTTATTGATTCAGATGATTAATGGATGATTTTATCTATGTTGTAAGATCAGACGTAGTAGTAACAGTCTGTTAGGGTTTACTACATTTTGTTGCTTATCTAGCATGCAGTTACTAGGTGAGGTAAAGTAATCTAATATTGGGTTTTAGGCATACAGTTGTCGAGCATTTGCTATTAAGTAATAACTAAATATAAATGTATAATTAGTATACAATATTGGTCTTGTTATGAACGTTCAAGATAATACTCATGGAGCTGGGTGGAGTAATTAACATAAACATTGTAACATAATGCATTTACCACTGATTCTTAGTGTTTTTACAAAGCCCTTTATATAACAGTCAAGATATATTTAACAAAAATAGTTGGTGTACATGCGGCTATCTACACATTTTTTAATATCATCATAGTATTGCATTACTTTATTCTTTTATTTTTATTCAAAATGCAGCAATTTATCTTTATTTAACTATAATATACATTAGACAAAGTGAAGGTTGCTAATTACAGCAGTAACAAAAACTGGCGTAATTTACAATATGAACTTAAGGGGCAGATAATAAGGGATGGGCAAAATCAACACAACTGCCGTTAACATACTTCATAAGGGCTATACTATCTATACTTGGGGTAACTTTGGTTGGTTAACTATATAGTTATAGGGATCTATAACTATATAGTTAAACGTTCAACTCTGGTGTCGAGCGTTTATCAAGCCGTCCTAAGGGCCTCTGACATGGTTTAACGACGGCCGTACGAGACAAACATCCGGGACCTACAATAAGGATAGTTTTCTTGTTAATGTAATGGTGTTAATTGCTAATATAATATCATTAAATGCTGTATTCAGTTATGATGCTAATCAATCAAAGTGGCGACACTACTCCCACCTTGCGCCTATACTATACAATAAACTGAATGAATTCCAAGATACAAAGAAATTAACTGTACATAAGTTGAAAAATATCATGCATAAATGGCTAGCCACGTTAAATTATGATGCAATAGAGAAAATACTGGAAAAACAAATTAAGTAAATAAGACAATTACAACCAACACCTTAAGTCACACTTACAAACACACCAATATACGCTATCTCAACACACACACACACCCACACGCACACGCGAACACACACATATGCAAATACACATACACACACACACACAAACATCCAGAACTAATCGCCAATACTCCAAGCATAACATCATTGTAAATATATAAATAGCTGTTTATATTATATTATATAAAATTTAGGATACAAATAGATTAAGTAATATCATATTCTGTATAAACAATAACTAGGCATAGATTATTTTGTAATCACTTAAAAACATACCTACTACATTATTATAAGTTGTTAATATAAAACTAAGTTGTAAACAAGAACCCCCGGAAGAACCTGCCTCTCTACGACACAGTTTTTTACTAATGTAAGAGGCAGAGCTATTTGTACAGTGTAACATATTGTTTTGTTTTACAATAAATTTATCTTTATCTTATCTTTATCTAAATCAATCAAGGAATAACATTATTGTTGGTGTTGACCAACCACAAAGTAAGGTTTACCTTATTTTTAGCCAGACCGTTTAGTTTTGCAAATATGTATGATGCATGCTAGAAAATAAATAAAAATTACATAACAGAATAAAGAATAAAAAAGTTAGATACTGCTAAGTATTAAAACAACTAAGTACCTACATCTATATCAGTTCATATTTACGTAGACTAAATTATAATTGGAATTTAGACACTTCTGTTAAGCAATTTTTAGTAAACCGAGGCTCGATTTTCACGTTCTTAGAGAAACAATACATATCTATCACTATAATTGTATTTTGTTTTAAGATTTTAAATTTATATTACATACCAAATAAGTAACTGAAACAAACTAACAAAGGCGCTTCAAATATTATCTCTACTTTGTAGAGAATTTATTTCACAAAACGCCCTCGTAATTCGAAACTATGTAAAATACGAGAGATATAATGACAGTGCTCGTTAAGGCCACATGTCACATAATATGTGTATTTTAACTCTACATTGTCTGTACATCTGTTAGTCCAAATAAAAAGACTAACTAAATCTTGGTGGTTTTTTTATATTGACCTCATTACAGTGTTATATTAGTATTAAGTTCTGGGTTGAATTTGCCTGAAATAAATGGCTTTTTTATCTTCTAGGTATATTTATGAACGTTATTAGTTGTTAGAAGAAAACAAGAACTCAATTTTTCAATAAAATGTTGGCTTAAGTAGTCAAAATTATTAAATTGACAAAAAATATGACTGAATGACCCTTGCGTATGGATTTGCTTGTCGGACAGATTCTTATAAAAATAAAGGTATCTTATCCACCATAGAACTAACTCTAAAGAACATGCTAAGCGAACCGTTATCAATAATCAAACTTAGTAATTACGGCTTTGTTATTTAACACCGGTTTATTATTTAATCACTATTATCACCAAGTCACGCAAACACTTGGCTTGGACATAAATTTATTCTCCAAACTATCGCAAGATAGTTAAATTGGCCAGCTTAACTATTTTAACTCATAATTGACAGCTAGAATTTACTACCTTAAAATTCGGTTCGGGCAATCTGGCAAGTGATTAGTTAGTTAGGACAAAACAATGGAAATTGGTCCTTATGTCAATTACAATAAGAGATGTGACAATTGAAAGACCTTAAGGTTCTTACCAGTAGAAATAAAGTACAACTGCCTTTGGAATTACATGCATTTTGGGCAGGTGTCGTTTAAAGTGTAACCTTACAATACCAAATTTGTCTGCCCACATTTTTTTTTCTATCCACAGCTTAGGACTATAAAACCAACAGCTGTGACTATGTGATTAATGATAACATATGTTAGCCTTATACGCGTTGTAAAAGTTCTATCCATAATGTATCTGATACAAATGACACTATTTTTAGGTTGAGTCTTTATTTGCAACCTTAAAAAAAATCTAATTAATTCTTCATTTTTTTTATTACATTTTTATTTTAATTAATAATTAACTCTGACAAGATGAAACAAAACTCGTATCAAAATTAATTCCAAATGACATGTGCCAGTACTCATAAAAAACGCGACAAAAGATTGACTCCAGCAATCCAAGTTAAACTTTCAAGTTCCCGGAGGCTCCATTATTTCTTGCACAAACAAACTTCATTCAAACTTGACGTGGCCTTATCTTCAGCGTACCTCAGTTTAAATTGTTCACTTCCCTATAAAAACGTAATAAAGACTCTCAGGTGAGATTGCCCTCAAAACTGTATTTCAATCATATGCTAAAAAGTTCTGGATTGAAAACAGTAGGTAAAAAAATGAAATTACCCAAAGTAATACTGCTTCCAGACTAATATTTTGACAATTCGACGGGTGCTTGGCCTCTAGGGACTCCAAGATGGTTCTCTTCAGTCCACAATCGTCTTCTATTCTCTGCAATTAATAGTACGGAAGGTAGTTTTTTGTAGGTAAATTATGTTTTATATAGCCCTTATTTCTATTCTTAATTTTTATTAGTGGGCTCCGCTGTAAACTTCGTACGGCAGTCAAGTTGACTATTTAATTATTATAGGTTCAACCAAATTTTCTAAGCAGAGCGAGCCGTCAACTAAACTCTGTGATTTCAATAAAGGTGACTCAGTTTCCGTGACTTGGTATTTACGAAGTTTTCAAAGAGGTAAAGGGAAGTACTGGCATTCTCTAATATACCAACTGATTCGGAAAATACATGGAAAAGGTGGTGCTTGCGAGTATTGAGATCGTATCTTCAATAGTCAGATGTCTTCCCAAGCTCTGACAAACTTTAAAGTTTCTTTGAATAGAGGATCTGATATACATCCTAAGTAAGCCAATTTTGTTAAAGTTGTGGGTTGTAAGTCAAGTTTATTTACAGTGATGTAAACATGAAGTTATATTTTAATGAGCATGAATTATCAACAGATACTTTCTAAATACCATTTTAATAAAAGTGTTGATTAATATGTTTATTAATTTCACGATCAAATCTTTACGTGTTAGATTAAGACAACTACACAATATTGCACAGTAATATTTACAATTATTTTCTTAATCCACGAGTAAAACCGAACCGTTTTGCGAGTCTCGGATAAGATTTTCAAGCCGCTAGTACAGAAAAGGAGAAGTTAGTGCTAGTTTACGTTTAAAAGTTAAAGAAGTAAACTTGAGCGTGTTACGAGCAATCCTAAGTTTCATTAGATACCCTAGATAGAAGTTTATGGAGTTAACTGACTTGGTTTTATTGGGTGTTGGACCGGATTGGAACGGAAACTGCAGGAAAGAGAGCTTCTCTCAAAGAAGTGGAAAAACAGCAACAAATTCTTGGTATTAAATACTTGCACCTGATAGTAGTGATTGATAACAAAAAGTTTAATGAAGCTATGGTTTTTGTATTGTGAATTTAAGGGTGAAGTTAATTAGGGTTAATTAAATCTTTGATTCATGCCATGAATGACCTTCTTACTTTTTTATACATTTCCTGGCCACGAAAAAGAAGTTTGTTATTTTAAATGTAAGGTATCTAAGAAGTAAAATATAATTTTGATTACAAGTTCTGAGAAAAGTTTTTATTGTAACGTCAGAAACCTTTGTTTACGAATCCTTTCGCGTCTTATAAAATATAGACGATGTTTTTTAACTCAAAGTGACTCCGCCAGCCGGAGGGTTGACAGCGGGCTGTTTTATTACAAACATCTGTAGCATTCGATTTAAAGGTTTTTATTCTTATTACTTTTTACCTTTTTCTTTTGGAATAAACCGTTCCCGCAACTTCACAGATAAAGGTACGATATTTGTGTTTACTCAAAAACAACTCTTTCAGGAAGGGCCCATTACCGTAACCATTCCGTGAAAGTTATTTTATAATGTTTTCTGTCCTCCGAAATTCCCTGTAGATTACTCGCCCTTAAAATTTATTAATACTTCAGAGACTTTTAATGAAAATTTCTATTCAAAGGCTCGAACGGTTATTGTATAAAACAACGCAGGTAATGTGCGATTATCATAATGAAATTGCGCGGCATCGTAGTCTATAAGAAAAATGGTGAAATTTGTGGCGTTAAATAATATCGTTAAGAATGGAGAAAAATGGCCGCCCTGTAGGACTGGCGCCCGAACGTTCCTCTGAAATTGCAAGTCGTATATTACACAGGGAATTTTCAATTACGGCAATCCTGCGGTTTTTCATTCGTAATGTGACTTTTAGGCAACGCTTCGAGTTGGTCATTCATAACTGCCAGACCGCGGACTAAAGAGCCGATAGACATTGAACGTACGGCATTGAATTCCCGTAACTTACTGCAACTAATCTGAAGTTATTCGTTTGAAACAAAGTGGACGCTTAAATTTTGTAACCATATCTTCTTTTCAATATAATTTTAATTAATTAATTATAAGATATTGAATCAGGCGTTACTTTGCGAAAATCCATTTTAAATGAAACTCTGAAGAAATATACTTATATAGTGTCTTCCCGCTGCGACTGCTCCTTAACCGATTTCAAATAACAAACTTGGTGGTTTTTAGATGTGTTCTTCCATATATCGTAAATTAATTATTAAAATGGGCCAACTCTGTAAAAAAAATCTTTGCTTGTATGTTTCTAAAAGTAAGTACATAAATATGAAGCTCTTTTCAAATCGCTCTCGAAGCTTTGAATGCTTTCAATGTTTTTATTATAATGTAAATTGCGATTCTTTGTAAAGCTCGCTCTGCTTAGTGAAATCTTTTCATTCGGTTTCTTTTGCTGTGGCTATAGATTATTATGAAGTTTATTTCAATTTTTGAAGCTTTGCCTACCTACTGATTAAATAAATTTCGAGAACTGGTCACAATGCTGCTTAAGTAAATTAGTCTGAGTAATGGAGACTAACATGAAGAAATAAAATAAACAATAATTATGAAACTGTAAAGTTATTTTTATCAATATTAATTTATCTTTGAATATTGAGATTTTCCAGTACGTCAAAGTAATACATTACCTATTTTAAGTTGAACATATTCCTAATCATAACTGATACTATTATTAAGAGCTATAGTCAGTTACTTGATAGTTTTTATCGGTTTGTCACTCTTTCGCGACACAACTAAGATACAAAGAATCTAAATTGATGATATATTGTGAGTATAGGGTCTCGCGAGTGACGTAGTAGATACTTTTTATTCCCACACAACGTAAGTGAAGCCGCTGGTATGAACTAGTTTATCTTTTTTTGAGTCGTACTTCCTCATGACTGCGGGTTGTGACTCTCCCGCAGAATTAATTCGTTAGGGGAGTTCTCTTGCGCAGATACATTGCGGTGGGCGCCCAGGACCTTCCACTGAAGACACGTGTCCTCTGATATTGTGGTCATCAAACAAGTAGGTCTCCTCACGATGCTTTCCTTCACCGAATGCCGAAGTGAATGCAAATCTACACTTAACTTGATGTCATGACATACAAGTCATTGCTGTAACGCCGGATTCGAACCAGGGTGAGTTTGGATGAAAAACAGACATTGCGCTGAGCCACACTCATTTCAACTAGTTAGATTATATAAATATTTATTTTGTACTAGAATATTTCAATCTTTTCAGTACTCACCTGTCATCGTTTTTATGGAAAAATTGGAAAAAACGTTACTGCCAACGTTATTATTGGCATCTCTTTGATGTTTTCATGATGAAGCCTGAAAGTGCTTTTATTATACCTACTTTTTTCGTTTTCAGCTCGTTTCAGGTGAAATTGTTACTTGATTTTCTTTTTATTGAGTATGATACGTAAAAGTTAATAATAGTAATAATTATCCTGGGACATTGCACACAGCGCCATCTAGCCCCACACTAAGCAAACGCTTGTGTCGTGGGTACTAGATAACGGATATAATACTTATATACTTTTCTTTTGTAAATACATACTTATTATACATACAAACGACCAAACTCAACACAAGTAATTATAAATTTTTACCTCTAGATTAGAAGGCAGAGCCACTACCAACTAAGCTAACAGGCCAGTCAAAAAATATCAGTCAGTTAGATATCATGGGCTTTTACAGAATAAGGGGGTCCTTTCCCATCAGATCAAAGACATCTGATTGATTGATTGATAAATTGTTTATTAAAACACCACATACATAAAAAACAATACAAAAAACATAGAAAATAAAATTTGCATTTTAATTGGCGGCCTTATCGCTAAGAGCGATGTCTTCCAGGCAACCAATCTGGCAAGGATATATCCTTCAAAATAGTGAGTAGGACGAGGTCCATCTATAATTTATGTTATAACATTGAACTTCTACAAATTTTTAGAATTGGTTAAAAGTCAGTACTATTTTAGTAACTAGAACAGGCATGGTCCAGTACGTATTATACTAATATTACTTTGTGGTTTCTGGTGAACTGGCGGTCAAATACCTACTAGAGTGTAAGAGTAACGTGTAAAAAATCAATGCTTTAAGTAAGCTAATGTTTAATTTTTAGTATCATCTCTATTATCAAAGTATCCTTAAGGGTTCTTAAATGTATAGCTCTTTTCATAAAAATAAAACTTAAATACTTACTATACGTTTCAATACAGAAACAAACTTCGATAAATCTATACATATCAAATGCACCTGAAACCTTAATTTACGCCATTTTCTTCGTCGGCTGTCTAGCTCGAGAGGAAATTAAATATCTTATCATTGAGATAATGTCATACCTTTTTGTGATAGGTTTTTTGATAGACTCGTTAAAAAGACACTCAAAAATAACTTTATAAAATAATAAATAGACCACTCCAGGTATTATTTTTATCGTTTGAAAGAGCAAAAATCTGTTATATTTCTTTAACTTTTATGGCAGACCATTTTAACGGCTTTGCAGTCTAACTAAAAAGTGTTTCAAAGAAAGTAATTGCCGCGAATATATTTTTCTTTCTGTTCTAAAATGAGCCACCGTGGTAATTAGCCTCTTTGGAACACGCCGGTATTTCTTTTGAACGTGGAATTTAATTTTTACCTTCCATTTTTAAATGTGACTTAGCTCTATTTTACCAAAGAGCACGAGTAGAATATACGTTAAGGATTTCCACGTGGTGACGTGACTCAAAACAAGCCCGATTCAATATATCTTGAAAATGGTAACATTAAATTCAAAATTGGAAGAATAATTGACGCGCGATATTTATAGTGACGTTTATTTATTCCTGAGCGGTATTATTATATTCCCATAACATTTTAATGGCGTTAAAATGTGAATAGGTGAGTTCAATATAGGCCGTATTGAACAACAAGCATAGGTCATCTAAGCTATTTGTCGGCTACAAAACATTATGGTCTGAGAGCCAAAGGGCTTTATAGACAATACTGATTACGGGATAAATAGCAATTCACAACATTATTTAACTGAATGCAGTACTCAATACTATTACATTAAGTAATACTGCTTCTGGGTATACAATTTTAAGCTTTTTTTTGTTAACTTTTTACATATTTAATATGATACATACTGTAAAAGAATTTGATTTGTCTTTGATTGTAGAAGTCCTGCGATGATCTCAAATCTGTGCGTTCCTTTCTAGAAGTCTTATTTTTCACAATTACAAACTAAATTGCTGGATTTTCTCATAGCGTTGAGTCAATCATTGAGACAAATTCAATCGTTGAAATGTATCTACTTCCGTATTACTATGACTGACCTGTTAGCTTAGTTGGTAGTGGCTCTGCCTTCTAATCTAGGGGTTGCGGGTTCGATTCCCGCTTGACACAAGTATTTATGTACTTTAAAAAGATTATAATTACTTGTGTTGAGTCTGGTCGTTTGTATGTATAATAAGTATGTATTTACAAAAGAAAAGTATATAAGTATTATTTCCGTTATCTAGTAGCCATGATACAAGCGTAAGCTTAGTATGGGCCTAGATGGCGCTGTGTGCAATGTCCCGAAATATTTATTTATTTTTATTTATTTATTTATTACTTAAAATAACATTATAATTATGTTTTTTAAGTGTACCTACATTCACACAATTTCCACCCAAATATCATAGCATCAATCAGAGATACAGTACACAGAAGATTACATAGAATCCTCAGGTAACCGCCACATAAAAAGGGTGAACGCAGACAGTAGCGGCTTATTTCAACCCATAGATAATATAACACACAGGCACCTTAGAACCAATAAATGAATAATTAAATATTCATGAACATAACACTCAGTGCCATTTAGCCCAATAATAAGCAAACGCCTGTGTCATAAGTACTAGAGAACGGATATAATATAAATATACTTTTCTTTATCAATACAATACAATACAATACAATACAATACAATACAATACAATACAATACAATACAATACAATACAATACAATACAATATAACTTTATTATGCACACCAAAAATAAATTACAATATGAAATGAACTTAAACTATAAAAGAATGCACAAGTGGGCGGCCTTATCACCTTGAGTGATCTCTTCCAGGCTATCAATGTATGTACTACATATTATAATCAGGCCAAACATTAGATTGAGTGCAAGAACTACTTTTTCGTCTTTCTTCAGGGCTCATTCTTAGAATACAACTCATTTTGTATCATCGTGCCAAATATTTTTTTGGTGTGGATTGTATGAGTCCTAAATAAATTTAATTTCTATTGTTTTAGGAATAAATATATTTATACATTATGTGCTCTGCACATATTTATTTAAAAAGACACGACGGTGTCTGTCGGGTAGTTTGTCTCCGTCTCTCCCTCTATCGCTCGGTTTTCCAGTATCGTCGTAATTTTGTTTCGCAATTAAGACCCACCTTTTTCTTGTTCCGCTTGAATTACTTTCCCTTTCGCAAATGGATGCAGAAACCCGATATCTTTATTTAAATGTCGGGAAAGAGAGAAATAGGATGGAAATATTGGGATACATTTTTCGGGCTGTTTGTTTTTCAGCGCTTTCGCCGGTTTGTTCTGAAACGTGTTCTTAATGTTCTCTCGTATTTTGAAGAGAATATTTTTTGAAGCTTATGATTTATATTTTTTTTTATTATTTTTAATGCCAGAAGATGCAAAAAGCCAGATTACACAATAAAAAATGTGATTAAATTGTGTTGATTTTCCTTCCTCTTCGACTAAACAAAAAATTCTAATCTCATCCCAACGTTCCATTACCGTCATCTTGAATTAAGTTCTCAATCTATTAATATGCATTAAATTAAAAAAAAAAATGAAAACATACAAACAAATAACAAGATTACTCCTCGGAGAGAGATAAATAATGCTCGAGCTAAGAAACTTTTTAACGCTCTCTTAAAAGTTTTCCTTGTGCTTAATTACATTTTCATTTATCTTTCCCTTCATCCCGCCTGGAAGCGACGGACTTAACACAGCCTATTGCTAAATAACAGATTCATTCACTCCTTTCTTTTATGAAGTTGGATATTCAGGGTTTATTGTACTTGAATAAAACTTGTTTTATACATAGAAAACTATGTATGTACATACTTATGTATTGTGAGATTTTGCTCCAATACTATTGTTTGAGTTATATTTTAATACCTATATTACATGAATTTTTCAAATTTAGTATACATACTTAGGCACTAAACGTTTTCATAAAAACAGTATTATTGCTTCAAAGTAAGTTCTATTCTATACAAATATGCAATTGTTGATAGTACAAAAAAAAATGGTCAAACAGTTGCTGAAGTTGATAAGTATTTGATCACTTTCTGTAGGGCTAAACTTACGTTGAAAGAGGCAAAATCCTTATCAGATACACAGTTGTTTAGTTGTTTGATCAAACAAAGGTGGTAGGTAGATAGATAGATAGATTGATACTTTATTGGACACTCACATAAAAAACATAATACACAAACGAAAATAAAAATAAAAAACTAATGCCACAAATGGCGGCCTTATCGCTAAAAGCGATCTCTTCCAGGCAACCGTAGGATGGAGAGGAAAATATAAAAAAAGACTAAGGTAGGTAGGTGATTTTTTGTCAAATGAAGTGTAAATAATACGAGTAGAAATCTGTAGACTATTTTTTGTTACCATAATAGAAATTACTTACAACTATAGAGTCACACTATACAAAATGTAGTAGTAGAAGTGGGCGTCTATTTACAATGTAAAAATCTATTCCCGTTGGATTAGATTTTATTAATCTTTTATTACATCTACCTACATTTTAATAAACCATTTATGTCATGTCATAAAAAGAACTCATTCCAATTAAAATTCAGGAACGTCTCGCAGATGTTCTGAATAAGTTCGAAAGGAGCTAATCAACGGAATCTCAATTAAAAAGTAAACGATTGTAACATTTCTTCGTGAAATGAGCGTTCCTTATCTCAGAAATTCAGGAAGGTGGAGATCGTCTGTCGAATTGAAGCTGACGCGAGTAAGGATGGGGTGAGCTTCTTAAAATGTTATGATTATTATCTGCTATAAATAAAAACATGGGTTAAAAAGTTACAATAGAAAAAAAAATATTCGATGAGAAGTAATGAACCTGTAGATAAATTAGCCAAGCAACATTCGGTTGTACCTATATCATGATGGCGTTACGGTCTTGCCAAAGTTGTCATTAATTTTCTCAAATTTGATTACACCAACTAGATGAAATCATTGTTCGTTACATTACTAGGCGGTCGTTTCCCTTTCAAACCGCACTCGAATTTACTGTCCAGAATCCTATCTAAGGTATTATTTATTACTATAATGAGTCTACGGTATTATATGTAACTATGATGAGCTAATTTTGTTAAATACTCGTAGGTAATTATCTTATATTTTGCCTCGAACAATCAATAGAAATCCCATTTCTCGTCATATCAGGTGTCCATAGTACATCGATATGAGTGCTTGTTAGACATATTCTGACAGCACAAGTGGCGCCATCAGCCGCTTGGTCTGAAGTGTATGGAAATGAGTGTGGATTTTCGCGCCTGGCAGTTAGTAGACCGTAGCCTAGCGGTTAAGGCGTTCTGACGGTAGCAGAAATACGCAGGTTCGAATCCTGCCGGTCGTGATTATTTTCGTTCATTTTCCAATAAAAGTTTAATTTAATCAATAGAAAGTACCAACAAAGTAACAGTAAGCTACTCGCGCGCATCCCTAGCAAAATTGTAAGTGACGTGCGCCCAGCACCTGGCCGCTTTCGTCGAAATTAAAAAAGTTTGCAACACAAGGAGTTCCCCGGACCCGTTCATTTAAATGCTAAGGTATTCCGCGTTAGTATTCATTGTGAGTTTTGTCATTCAGAGAAAACTTTTTGTTTCCTACCTTTCTATTCGCGAGTATTGCCCTTTGTGTTGTTCTGGCTTTTGTTCAGTTTTGCCGGTAAATGGGTTACACTGTTGGAGATTTTTAAATTTTATTCTTAGTGTCCTGTCTTATAGAGATTGATACATAGATATACATATTGGAGACACAAATAAAATGAAACACAATACAAACAGGAGATCTAATAGAAAACTAATGCTACAAATGGCGGTATTATCGCTGAAAGCGATCTGTGCCAGACAACCAATACCTAGATTGGAATCATTACCCTAAAATAAAGAATAAATAGATAGTGTGGTTAAACTTTTTAAAAGGAAATCTGTTGGCTGTTAGAAGGATGCTAACCAAAATTAACATGTAATTTCAATGTTCAAATAAAATTAAATTACTATAATACTCTACTCTGTTTTATCTTGTTTTAATAAATTAATTTCGTAATGAAAGAAAGATCATAACTGTTCTTACTTTACCTACAAATTCTTAGAAAAATAAATTATTTATTAGACGCTTTACAAATCAAAATTTTCAAAACCATATAAAAGATCTGGGGTCCTTTATAAGTCTTCATTGCTCTTTTTATACCTGATTACTATATTATCTCAAGAAATCTAATTAATTTATTCAGGCTTTTATTAGACGTTACAATAAGAATTTGTGGAGAAAAACACCTTAATAATTAGAGACAGTGTCTGTTAATTTCGTACTAAGAACAAGATAATTAACTAATTGAAGAGATTTCATCAATTTATGTTGAGTTTGGAATGAATGCTTAATTTTTCCAACATTTTGTTTTTGTTTTTAGTTACTAACATACACATCAATGACGATATAAAATATATATGAATAACATATCACATTATTGATATTTTATTATGATATGATCGTCTCAAATAAAAGAGGAATGATAATGACATAATGCTGTATTAGGTACATGCTTTTTTAGATAGATTTACTATATATTTATAGAAATTGTATTATTTTTTCCATAATTATTTTGCTGACATTTCTTGTCAAAAAAAATAATCATCATTTTTCTTTTAAATGCCTGGTATTCATCCTAATCGACCTGCATATGGGGGGTTTCACTAGATACGATGGCAACCTGCCTCTTTGATTACTACACTCTTTAAAAAAACAGTGTGTTTAATATTTTGTAATCACGTGTAGGAACAAATAAGGTTTTTAATGTTAACTATTATTTTACAATTTCCTTATAATAAATAACTCATATATTTCAGGTAAGAACAGCTGATGTCCACTTATTACCTAGACTTTACTTGGTCCACTGTTCAGTTCTAAACGCCAGTATTCCTCCTGATCCATCTTCGTATGGGTGGGTCAGTGACGTTGGTGTAGAGTCCGGGGGAGTTGGGGCGCGCGCACCCAAACCCACTAGAAACGATACCAACCTGCCTGCCGCCTGTAACTGCTGGGCCACCGGAGTCACCCTGGAATTTAAAAGAAAGAGGTTTATAATTTTAATAAACAGTATATTTATCAGAGGTTTATTTATCAAGAACAAAACTACTTTTTTTGTATTCTTTTTTAAACTTTATTTACAATAATAAAATATAAAAACAAGGGAAGAAAAACTAAACATACTACTTTTAACTACTACAAAAAGGGGCACTTAGAAAATCTTTAGAAAAGCCTATAGATAATCTAAGTGCTCCAGCCCACTACCAAAACTACTAGACATATATATATAGCCGTCTCTTTGGACTTGTTTGGGATCACGAGCCATTTTTTTTAAATCATTAAACAGAATTTTTGAATAATTTGACCACACACTAAGCTTGCCTGTGTCGTGAAACCCAGTTAACTTCTCCGTAAGGAGCCCGGCATTAGGTATAGGTACATAGATAAAACAAAACAATTAAACAATTTTGGTCCTGTTACATAAATACTTACGTTAATAATTTCTAAAAAATGTAT
This sequence comes from Macaria notata, assembly GCA_927399415.1. Lineage (NCBI taxonomy): Eukaryota > Metazoa > Arthropoda > Insecta > Lepidoptera > Geometridae > Macaria > Macaria notata. Next base: position 10,657,836 of record OV656731.1, on the reverse strand, counting down.
CATTATTTTTATTATAACATACCTGACAAGAATCCCGGCCACCTTCTTCCAGTCCAGCGCAGAACAGCCGGTTGGATACAACACTATCTCCGAATGTGTCTATGCAGTCTGGGTTGGTCAGAGTTGGAACTGTTGTTCCCATCAAATTGCCGGTGCCTGAACCGCCTTCCTGGAAATAGAGGTGGTTTTTCAAGACTTTCCACATTTAAAGCAAATAGTTTAGTAATTGGATTTGTTTTATTTTACAGAAATGACACATTTGGAAAATGGATCAAGTAAACGAAATTATTGACTCCAAAGCAAGCAGTCTTTCTAAAACCCAATCATGAAGTAAGTTAAATGTTATTTGTTACCAAACACCAAATGGTCTGTTCCAGTAGCCCCTTTTGAGGGCCGCTTTTAATCCAATACAGATATGCTCCACCTTAGTTATGTACCTAGTGCCCGTTTGTGTGGGTACTTTCACAAACTAGTAGTAAAATACCAGACTGTATTTAGTTAAAAAAAATATATAAAAAATATCACGCGGGCTCAAGTCCGTGCCACTTCAAATGTTTAACAAAAAATCACTACTCACACTAGTAACTCCCCATCCAGTAATAGTAACATTCGTTCCCGACGGGATGGCCCTTCCCATCCGAACCAACGGTACCCTGGTGGCGTTTGTCCCATCAAGGTCCATGAGTTCTGTCATCCTAATCACTGCCACGTCATAGTCGTAGTTATCTGGGTCGTATCTGGTGTGGGTTGCGAAAAAGCTGGACTCGTAGGTGCGACCGCCGGAGAAGGATTGGGAACTGCCTATACGTACTGTTACGTTCATTATGCTGGAACATGTGGAAAATCATTATTAGGTATTAAATTAATACTATTGATCTTCTTTTATAACCAAAGAGTAATAGTTGTTCCCATTTTTGTGAGGTAGTTAAATAAAAAAATATAATTATTTATAGAATATAAATATAGCATTGAAAAATATGAAATTTGATACATTTTCGGAAAATATAAAAATCACAGAATGTAAAAACATAGAGTAAGCTTAAATATATTTTAATTAGGTTTATGAGCAAATGAGTTCATGTTTTCTCATATTAACGTGTAAAAATATTATGACATAATAATATTGAAACTGAGTTTTTTTAGATCTTTACCTAGAAAGTAAGTAGTCAATATGAATAATACATATATCAGCATAAAAATACCAGTAGTTTAGTAATACTTACTCTTCAAGACAATGTGCTGCTGTCAGAATATGCAAACGGCTTATAATAGAACCTCCGCACTCAAATGTAGCAGTTCCATTGAACAGCAAGATGTATGCCATATACGGGTAATCTTGGATGTCAACTTCTGTTCTTCCAACAATCTTGCCATGTTTAAACTCGACTAATCTGCGAGCTGATATGTTATCTAAAAAAAGAAAAATATTTCGGGACATTAGATATTTAGTGCCATCTAGCCTCACACTAAGCAAACGCTTGTGTCGTTGGTACTACATAATGGATACAAGTACTCATTATTTACTTTTCTTTTGTAAATACATACGTAAATCATTATAATGCCACAGTACCTTCAAAAACTGGTGACAAAAACTCCTGACAGAAATGATAAATCCAAAACAAATGTAGGTAAACATTCTGATACTCTCTTGACCGGCTAACTTTCTCAATTCAACGTCAATTTTGACAATGTTTTCTAGCATCCTGTTTTGGGAGCTAGTTTCATTCGGGCAAAGACACAAATGTTGCTTAAGGCAATTTAGTGATGCAAGAATATTATTCTTACTTAATATACACTTATAAATTTAAAATTAACTTACCATAACTAAACGCAACAAGAAACAACAATACAAAATTAGTCGAGTAACCCATATTGATCTAATAGAAGTGTGAAGTTAGCACTGAAAATACTACGTTAAATACCATTACAATATGTTGATTTATTCGGACCATGGACAATGGTTTTATCTACATAATTAGTACTAATTAGGTAAAGGTTCTAATAATACGCACATCAGTTGTTTGCATGCTGGTAATCACATAAATATGGAAGAGATAAGTTAATATTTACAAACGTATAATGTTCCTCGTATACTTCCTGTGTAAAAATTTTATGAAGGAAGTGAAATAAATTTGCATGTTCTCTTTTATTGGAAATATTTAAAAAATTCAACCCATTTTCACTCAGTTGTCTATATAGTAAATATACTGTACATAGTAAGAGATAACCAATTGCATGATCTGCAATAGTTATCATTTACATACATAATAATCAAATTTTTCATACTCACAGTCTTCTACTTTGATAAAACTACTAACTGAGTCAACTGAATAAAAATCTATGTAATAATATACATATATCACATTTTCAATCCTGTATCTTTTTCTTATCGAATGAGAGTGGCCAGCTCTGGTGTCGAGTTTTCAAACTGTCCCAAGGGTGATTGACATGGCTTATCGACACTCCTGTATAATTCGATCCTATAAATAACCCCTTAAATAACATGCGCTACTTTTTAAAATTTTACACATTCCTTTTAACTATACTAAGTATTTGAAAAAGCGAATCCAAACGATAAAACTAAGTGTAAAAGAAAACAACATAATTATAATGTGTCGCGCGCCTAGATAATGATGCTGGTAGATAAAGTAAGAAAAATGTTTACAAGATAACACGCCCATTACAAAATAAACGATAATCATACAAAATAGGTTAAGGGCAGATGTACTCAGGTGTCTGATAAAATATGTCACGATCAACTATTGGGTTTTGTGGATGAGGTTGTTGATAAAAATATTTAACACTTTTTACCTCAGATGTAAATATTTCCGGAAAACATAAGAGAAAACCTTAAAAAAAGAAAGAATGTCCAGCAAAGGGATAGGGATGGTTGTAGTCGTTGTAGATGATGATGATACCCACAGTTGGTATACCGATCATCAAATTGAGAATATGAGTAAAGAGAAACAACTACTAAAATCATCCAAATACATCTCTCTCTCTCTGGAGTCGAATTTCCTCATGACTTAGGGTCATGCCTCCCCCGCAGAATGATTTCGTTAGGGGACTCTTGGACAGAAAAATTGTGGTAGTCGCCAAGGTACCTGGAAGACTCATGTCCTCGGGTATTGTGGTCCTAATGCATGTTGGTTACCTCACGATATTTTCCTACGTCGCTAAGGAAGTGTAAATCTACACATAACTTGGGATTATATTAAGAAACTATGTAAGTAATGAAATAATAAACCTTTCAAATATTTATAAAATTATCAAAGTGCAGCACATTAACATTTTGTACATAACATATTTTTAATAAACCCTGTAACCTCCGAATATAATAATAGAAAAATAATTGAAAAGATCCCACGATTTCAAACTCCAGAATATCTATGAATCCAATCTCTCAGATCCGTGACGTTGACCAAAATCCCTGGACTGTCAGGTTTGGCACATCCATAGCTTGCTGACACTATTCCCACTTGGACTTTAGTGTCAGATAGCACCAGGGGACCTCCGGAATCACCCTGAAAACAATAAGAAAGCAATGAGAACCTTTACCCTAAAATATATACCTAGAGAGTCTTGTAAACATAAACAACAACAGTTTGGTGTTCGGTAACTACACATTCATAAGTTTGGCTAAAACATAATACTAGAATTTATCTTACATTTTGGAAGCACAGTAGCACTTGTAACTTAAAATACCTACAAAGAAGAGGCAGGAGAGAAGGAGGTAAGAGATATAAGACGATACTGAATGTGACAGCATGGTTATATAAAATAATTTGTAAAGTATCTACTATTAAACTCATTAAATAATGAAAAAGTATATTGCGGGACACTGCACACAGCGCCATCTAGCCCCACACTAAGCAAACGCTTGTGTCGTGGGTACTAGATAACGGATATAATACTTATATACTTTTCTTTTGTAAATACATACTTATTATACATACAAACGACCAGACTCAACACAAGTTTTTTTTTTTAAAGTACATATAATTATAATATAGTATATGACTCTTATGTTAATTTAACACATGTTTTGGGTATTTCATATTATGAAAGTACGTACGAATGTTCCACAAATTACCTTACAAAAGTCTTCACTACCATCATCCACTCCAGCACATAACTGCCTGTAACTGATCCCTCCCAGCTTAGCGTTGCATTCTTCATTGGAAATTGTGATGAGATGCGTAGCTTTCAAAGTCGGACTCAATGGGCCTTCAGGCTGTAAATATGGCATTATTTGGATAACCACAAAATATTTAATAGATTTTCATGGCTTTCCTTTCTTTGAAAAGAGGATTATAAGTGAAAAGTTGTATCGTTTGAAAAGTTTTTTGTCATAATTATATCACATTCATTATTCTTAATTTAGTAAAAATAGATAGTTGTTGAGTGATTATAAGTTTCTAAGCGTAATATTTTTTTTTGCAACCCCGTGTTCTATAAAACACAATCTGTATCATATCATAATCATCATCATAAGCACAAGGTCCACTTTTTACAAAGTACAACTAATTATTCATTTCAATAACAACGTTTTATGCACTACTTAATTAAACTCATCATATTGGCCCTATAAACGTCTTGTCAAATAATTGATTGTTTTTTTTACAACTCTTAATTTAAAAAGAATGTATTACTTACAGCAATTCGTCCCCACCCACTAACCGTAACAGCAGACCCAGAAGGTATTATCTGTTTTCTTTCCACCAGTGTTATTGCCTTTGTTTTGACACCATCCAACTCCATTTTCTTCAGAGTTTTCATCAAAGCGATATCATAGTCCTTGCTTACGGTATTGTATTTGTGATGGGTCATCAAGTAAGCGGAACGGTAGACGTCACCTCCGTCCTGAGCATATGGACTCCCTATTCTTGCTTGAGCTTCTGTAGCACTGAAAATATATTTTATTACATGCATAGTCATTTTCGTAGGCCGTACGATTTTGATTTGACATTCTTCTTCTTGAGTCGTATTTCCTCATGACTGAGGGTCGTGACTCCCCCGCAGAATTAATTCGTTAGGGGAGTTTTCTTGGGCAGATACATCGTGGTGGGCGCCCAGGTCCTTCCACGGAAGACACATGTCCTCGGATATTGTGGTCCTCAAACATGTCGGTTTCCTCACGATGTTTTCCTTCACCGTTAAGCGAGTGCAAATCCACACATAACTTGAAAATACAAGTCATTGGTGTAGGGTCGGATTCGAACCAGGGTGCGTCTAAATGAAAAGCAGACACTGGAACCACTGAGCCACACTCGCTTCAAATGATTTGACATGGAGACATTTTTTTTATAAATAGATTATCAAAACAAAAATAGAAAGTAAATAGAGGTGGCAATGCCTAATTTTCTCACATCAAACTCAATCATCATCATCCGCAGCCAGTTCTTTTTTCACTGCTTGGTATAGGCCTCTCTCTTGTCATTATTATGTATGTCAAACTCAATACTACTTAGTAAGTACTTATCAAAGGTTAGGCATTGCATATTAAAGAACAATGTCGTGTATAATAAAACAAACGACACTTAGTCACGATAGCTCTTTACGCTTTATCAGTTGAACCTAAACAAGCCAAATATTTTGAAGACATTTGATAAAAAAACAGACACAACTTGGATTAACCCATATGTACACTTCTGTTCCGAATTAACGCAGGGGCAGTGTTAGTACCTATAGTATTATTTTAGACAAATAATCTTTATCTTATAAAAATACACGTAAATAAACTTACTTCAAGAAACAATGAGCAGCTGACAGTATAAAGCGAGGACTTATGATAGACCCTCCACATTGCACATATTTGTTATCAATCCGAGTGATGAGTAAATACGCCTGATAAGGAAACTCTTCTATTGTAACATTACTGCCTCCTATGATTTTACTTGAGTCTTGTCCCAAAAGAACAAAACAGTGGCCAGCTAAATAAACAACAACATTATTAAAAGTTATTAATACGTTTATTTTATTTTAAAAATCATATAACAATCGTTTGCTTTTTACCTTTAAGTCCAAATATAATGAGAAAAAAAAACAAGATTCCAACCATGTTTACAAGAAACTTTGCTTGAAGTGATACCAACTGGCAAAATTGTTGGAAATATTTTTATGACTAATTGTTTGAAAAATCCATAATAATAGGCTTTTTAAAACACTTTTGCTTAATTTACAATAGTTTGCGTAACTGTCGGTGGTTTAAAGAAATAGGCACAATTTTCTACACATTTATGTCGACTAAAAAATACAGCTCCTTTAGACAGTTGGCAATTTTAATTGAAATAACAATTGTTTGGAAATGGAGTAACTATTTGTTTCACGGAATTATAGATAATTGCACTTGTTTGCAATATATTTTCCATTTTAAACTATCGCAAAAAATCCACTTACCTGACTGTAGTACGGCAGACGCTTATACTTTTTTATCCTTTTTCTTAATTATAGATTGTTCTACTATATTAATATGACATTAATAATAATTTAATGACATTTTTTTAGTTAACAAGATAAAGCTAACATAAAAGTTTTTTTTTGTAACAGATAAATGGGATGCAAAATAGTGTTGCTCTGCCTCTTCTACTGTAGCGTTAACTGTGTTGTAGAAGATGGTTAGTAATTAATAAAATTATATATTAAACAGTGCCTTTATTTAATATTATGGTCATTACTACAGTTACCATGTTTCCATTTCTAAAACATTTCTATTACACATGCAACCATTTGAGATCAAAAAGCTATGATAGTGTTAGCTTGCGTCCCTTTATCATTTCTGGTTAACATTTTATTGGGTCATATATTTATGACATGACTATATTGGGTCATTTATTTATGATATGACTACTACCATATTTCATCGCCAATATATATGTTTTGATATTTTTTTCAAGAGTTAATTTATTTCGTGATTAATATCAAATATGGTTAAGAAATCACTTCGGTTTAATCTCTAAACTCCTGTGTGTTGCCAGATCCATAACCTGTTGGGTGGATCTGTCAGATTGGTGTAAATGCTACAAGTGTCAGGTCATCCGTACCCTTCAGACACGATTCCTCCTAGGATCTCACTTTCAGAAACCACGACGGGCCCGAAGTCTAAGTCTAAGCAGTAAGTCTCTTTAGAATAAAAATAGATATAATACTATACATTGAAAAAAAACATGTATATTTTTTCTCCAATAATATGAAACTAATTTAATAACTAAGATTTGAACAGTAAATAAACGAAATTTATTATTATATATATGGTTATATTTGCAAAATGATCATTACTAATCGCTAGATATAAAACTAACCTTAAAAAACTTCCGAAGAAGAAGCTCGTTTAAAAATGCTGTAAAATATTTTTAAGCCTGTATTTTAATAGCAGTATTATTTGTTGTTATCTTAAATTGTTACAATTCAAACTAACGTTCAGACAAATTCTACGTAGATTTCAAGTAATATCTACGTTTTACGTAGGTACATACCTTCGTTCAGAAAGTACATAATTTTTTAAAATATTATTGTGGTGTTTTCAGGTAAAATACTATAATTTAGATTTCTATGTACACTTTAGTTAGTAGTTCGGGACTCAGCCCATATTTATATCTGACATTTCACGAAAAAAAATACAATGAGTAATAAATAATAACGGTGAAGACAGGCTGTGTTTGATTCAAATAATATTTTATTCGGATATGATGAAGTTTACTGATTGAGTAGTGCCAAATATGATAATATATAATGAAAAAATATAAATAAATAATGAAATGAATTGGTTTTATTTAGATGTCGTTTCTATATGCCAAAACTATAATTTAACACTATCAAGTTTAAGTTCATTTTATCAATAATAATGTGTATTTACAAGTAGTATAATAGTCAAAAGATTAAAAAAAATAGTATAATAGTCTACTAAAGAAAGTATCACTCAAGTACTACACTAGTATGTAGGTACAATACGATCACTACCACCTAGTACAGTGAAAGTAAAGGAGCAAAACGAATCTAACCATGAGTAGTTGATAAGTAAAACTTCTGATGATAAACAGTGCCCAAACATTTATTAATTTCCAAAACCACACAAAACAATTTACAAGAATTACGCTAAATTACTTGACAATCAAAATGAACTGCGTATGTCGTCATTATAGCCAACATTAAATAAACATTTAATATTCCATTTCTGATTTAAATTCCGGTCTTCTCCAAAATCCAGGCTCTTATCTCCGGATTGGTGACGTTGGTATATATACCAGGTGTGTCAGGTCTGGCACAACCAAATCCAGCAGAAACAATCCCAATCAGGAGACCGGAGTCCGAAACCACTCCAGGGCCACCCGAATCACCCTGAAATTGGAAAAAGTATTATGAAAATTATGTTACTAGTGGAAACCCACAACTTTGCATGCTTTATGATCATCATTAGCATTTCACTGTCCACAACTGAGAATAGGCTGCCTTTCTAGTACGTCACTCTTTAAGATTTTTCTTATGCCGTCGATCCACCATATTGTTGGGCAATCTCGCATTGTGTCGTGATAAAAGTAGCTCATCCTATTTTTGGGACCCAATATTACCACCACACCGTATATTACGACAATCCATCTCCCTATGGTGGCATGGAAGGAAGTACAAGTGAACCAACAAAGACTTTTCTTATTAAACGATGAAAATGCTATGGAATAAATTGTGCAAAAGTGTTACCTGGCAATGTCCTTCACCACCTTCTTCGATTCCAGCACAGAACTGCCTGCCTTCGTGAAGATTGTAGTGATGCGATTGTTTTTCCAGACATTCTTCATTTGATATGACGATTTCATCCACTGCCTTTAAGTTTGTGGAGTCATCACCACCTTCCTAAAAATTTAATACATTATTATGGTTTTAGGAAAGACTGGAGTGTATTCTGTTAGCAGAGTTATTCTTTTGTTTCTAACTTTAAGCAGAGTAACTGGTGTCAATTTATCTATACTAATATTACAAAGCAGAAGAGTTTGTTTGTTGTTTGGAAAAAAACAATGGAAAATGTGGAAAAAACGGGAAAAATATTCATATTTGAGGGCTTCCGTTGCGTGCGCTGCGAAAACGGTCCAAGATATCAAAAAAATATGTATCAAAGAATTAATGCTCAAAATAACTATTCCACGCGGACGAAGTCGCAGGCACAGCTAGTCTAGAATAAAACCGTAGGTGAATTCAAAGTGTAATATATCTCGAATTATTTATCATCTCTGTCATTTGAGCGTGACAAAAGAACAACCACATAAATTAACAAAGTTTCCTTTGATGTCATAATATTCATGTTTTAATTATACTAACACTGGTGTCTCCCCAACCACTGACTTTCATAACAGTTCCGGATGCAATCATTTCACCAGAATCAATCAAAGGCGCAGCACTGGCACTGACTCCATCCAAATTCATTGCATCGTCAGTTTTGAAGTACGCAATGTCGTAGTCCAAAGTCTTACGTAAATACTTTTCGTGGGCCCCGTATGTTCCCGGGAGTTCAGTGCCGTCGAATTTACTGGTCACGCCAATTTTAGCTGTGATCGAGGATGTTCCAGGACTGAAATTATAAAACAACTTGTAATAATCATAACGGATTAAAATTTTAAAGCTGTGTCAGACAGAGGCTCTTACGATGGATTCTCATTTAATAATAAAAAAATGCATAATGTCATTCCTGTGTCGTACAATATATGTGCAGTTTTATGTTTTTAAACATTGAATGTCATCAAAGGAAGTATTAAGAAGCCGTTTTCAATCAAGCAGTATTAATAAGTAAATACCTAGAAACCGACCCACTACTAAGTTAAACAGCACCAACTTACTAAGTAACACAATGTCCCGCAGTCAAGATGTAGTATTCACTGATGATGGCTCCTCCGCATTCGTATCCGCTGTCACCAGAAGTCCTCGTGAGGAGGTAGGCCTGGTAAGGATAGTCCTTGATGTCTACTTCTTGGCCACCGACAATTTTAGAGCTAGAAGACTTTTTGGGGTGGTGGGATTTGCCACTCTTGTGGTGGTCCTTCTTTTTAGCGAAGACTTCTGGAATAATAAGTATTGAGCTAAACAAAAGTATCTAACGATGTGCGAAAACTATAAAATTACTAGAGACTAATATGGACTAAAAATAAATGAAAAATAAACAAACCATTTTGAAAAACCACACAGAACACCAACACGAAGAACAAATACTTCATCTTGACCAATTGACACTTGAAAGTAAGGATTCAACCATTTCTATACAGCTTATATATGCTACAAAATATTAACACTTCAATTACAATTTACTTCTGAGATATGAAAAAATAATAACTTGCAATTTGCTCGGTGGTTGTAAACTATCATAATAACATATTTCAGGAAAAACTTATATTTTGCGTTCATAATGATTGTTTCAACAAAACAATTTGATGATAAGAAAGACAATTGGTCTTTTAAGTTAATATTTATCAATATCCCGATATTTTCAAGGCTAGTTATCAACTCGATAGTTACCGGTGTATTTATATTTAATTGTAGGATTCATAGAAAATCCCCTAACCCTCGGTTTTCCATAAACAGATAAGAATAATAATACATCAAGTGTTTTAGTTATTTACGATGTGAAAAAAGGTTAAACTCTTGTGTTCTTTACTTCCTGTAACTAAACACACGAGTATGTATAAAAAGAAACATGCTTTGCGACATTAATCTCAATATCATTGTAAAGTGAGTCAAGATGAGATACTTTGTCTGTGTTTTGATTTTGTGTGTGGTGTTTGAGAATGGTAACGTCGTTATTATGAAAAACAATATTTGATTTCAATAATTTAGATCATATTAGTTTTTGTCCCTACTTTTGAAAGTTTTATGGCCATTATACTTATCTTTGTCTACTTTCCTTTTAAATAACATATTTTTTTCAGATGTCACAAAATTATCATCCCAAAAAATCATCCGGTCACAAAATAGTTGGCGGCACTGAAGTAGACATCAAAGACTGTCCGTATCAAGCCTACCTCCTGGTTTTGTACTGGCGATAACGGATATGAGTGTAGAGGAGCCATTATCAGTGAACATTACATCCTGACTGCAGGACATTGCGTCAAATAGTAAGTTATCTATTAAATTAACGTTAACTTGTTGGTCCCGGCTGTTTGTCGAATACAGCAATCACTAAGCCATGGCTTTATAAACTCTCGACACCCGAGTTGGCCACTCTCATTCTATACGAAGAATTACTTAATTGTAAAATTATCAATTAATTTATAATATTATAATATATCTTCGCATCTCATATCATTCTCATATGTGTTCGTTATAATTTGTTCGTTCCATATAGAAACTTGTATATTTTTATTTACTTATGAGTTCCTTAGCAGGCAATAAGAAGAGAGAACCTTATCCCCTTAGCTGTAAGCATAAGTATAAGTACATATTGTGCAGTCTTTAAGATCTCTTATTTCAAATATTATCTGTTATTACTTCACTTGCGTATGGTAATTTATTACCTTTACGCCTACTTGTCATAGTGCAGCAGTCGTTAAGCGAAGTCTTTGATACCTGGTGCGTTTGAAAAGTTTCGACACCAGAGTTAGTCTCATAATAATTTCCTTGACTATTACTTTTAATTCACACGGAAACCATTGTTTTAATGACCTAACCAATAATTCCAGTGACGACACG